>JAKGUB010000328.1:11465000-12665000 GCA_026261675.1 Hippocampus mohnikei | reverse complement strand
TTATGCTGTTGTTTGGTTTTACAACACCGTATATGAAATGTGTTTCCGAAACACAAGGTGAAGTGGTGGGCTGGATGGCCCCTATGTATGTTGTGCAGGCCCACCTGTCCAAGATATCGCGTATCTGGGATTTAAAAAAAAAAAAAAAAAAAGATATATATATATATATATATATATATATATATATATATATATATATATATAAATAAATAAAAAACAGATGCGCCACGACGGCGGTGTGATGAGAGACAAAAAGTGTGAGCTGCTCGTTGCGCCTGTTATTTGGTTCTGATAACCCGAGGCTGACTGTGGCAGGTCAGAGTGACACGTGGGGGTCATTAGGAAGGTACAACCATGAAGCACGTTTTATTGAGCTCGATGCGAATGCTGAAAAAAAAAAAAGCCTGAGTAGAAATAAGCAACATTTCTTCAAATTTGATTAGAATTTATTTTGAGTTAAAAAAAAAAAAAATTTGCTCCAAAAACTAGAAAAGTGCCAGAAATTCAGTAAAGTTTGTCTACCGCAAACAAATTCTGTTATCCATCCATTCATCCATCCATTTTCCGATCCATTTTATCCTCACAAGAATCGCGGGGGGCGCTGTAGCCTATCCCAGCTGTCTTCGGGTAATAGGCGGGGTACACCCTGAATCGGTCACCAGCCAATCACAGGGCACACACGGACGAACAACCATCCACGCTCACACTCCCACCTAGGGACAATTTGGAGTTTTCAATCAGCCTGCCATGCATGTTTTTGGAATGTGGGAGGAATCCGGAATACCCGGAGAAAACCCACTTAGACACGGTGAGAACATGCAAATTCAACAGAGGAAGGCCGGCACTGGAATCGAACCCTCTGCAACTGTGGTCAACGCGCTAACCACTCGGCCACCGGGCCGCCCAAATATTGTTATGTAATCATCTTTACTTAACCCTTTCATGCACCCTGCAACCTGGTAACCTGAGAAGCTGACCACTGTAGCAACCGCTGTCCCTGAAAGGGTGAATTGCATCTATGGGACATGTTTCAAAATGTTCAACATGTTTTTAAAGGTGAGGTGAACGTTCAAATCAACATTTCGCGCGCTCCAATGTAAAGTCATGCGTCGGATGAACAGTATGCATTTCCAATCCGCAGCCGCTAACCGTCATTGGCTCCTCCCCTACGTGCGTGCGACTCAGTAGGCGCTTTTGTTCCGCAAGACTTTGGCCCAGCTGCCGCCCAGCCGCCGTGTCCCCCACGGGGGGCCGCGTCCGCTAGCACACGCTGCCTCCCAACTTGTTGACGTACGGCTCATTGGCCACGCTTGCCAACAGCCGGCCGGACGTGAAGCGAGGTGGCAGGCGCGCAAATAGTAGACAACGACATGGCGCACACTAAAGTTTGTAGCAGCTCATCAAGCTACACGAGGAGACTGACATTTTGCTCCCTCATTCTAGCGCCCGGCGTGCTTGTGGGACGTGTTGTTTTGCTGGCCGGGACGTCCATAATTAGGCAGCTGCTGCACGCGCTGCCCAGGAAGGATGAGCTTCAGAAGAGGAAGCCTTGGTTTCATTTTTGTTGTTGTTGTTTTTCACTTCCAGACGAGGAGAGCGGAGGCTTAATTATAGCTGCGACCCCCCACCCCCCACCCACACACACACACTCCCCGCTTGTCCCCGATGAAACATTTCCTGTAATTAGACAAAATGATCATTATTGATTATAGAGGCAAAAGAGTCATGTCTAATTGAACTCACATAATTGCCTATTGATGGCAGAGCGGCTCATTGTTTCGTATGATAAGGCCTGGGTGCAAAAGTAGGGCATTCCTGGAACAATTGATTTCGTAAAAATCCTGAAAGATAATGAAAATTTTAACCCCCCCAAAAAAATACGAATGAAAATAAACGTCTTGTAAATTTGACACACCACGGAGAAGAGTGTCATGAACAACGCCGCAACAACAAGGCACTCTCCGTGATGTGCACACAGTCAAGGCTGACAATGGGGCACTCGAAAGCAAACAAGCCAGCCCGAAGCCTCAGTCCAAATGCTTTGCTATCAAATCAGATTCTTTTTTAAAACGTATTCGTCCCTTATTTTTCCCCCTTACTCTTTCGCCTTCTCTCCAAGATTTGCACGCACTCGTAGCCACCAACGAGGCACTCTAAAGCGTCGACGCCAGCAGACTTTTCAAAAAGGAAGACTCATTTTTGGGGCGTGAACGTAGCTTGCTAGCTAACTGCACGTCGCCATTGCGCCAGATAACCGCTCAAGGCGCTCAAGTTCTTCAAAGAGTGGCCGACGGGGCGACTCATGCCTGATTCCAGGGTGAGTCACGTCTGATTGGCCAGGGGATGATGTCATTAGCATCTGGTGATGTCATCGTGGTCACGCGTTTCAAGAAGAAGCTGTAAGATGATGACGCCCTTTACATCGTTGTTGCATCATTTTTTTTGAGGGGGGATGAGGATGGAAATGAATCCAATGAAAACAATTCCCGTCTGTCCACTTAGCGACAATTTGGATTGTGTGAAACAAACAACGTTTCTGCATTTTCCTCCTCATGTCAAAACTTTGGAGCTGGACTACGAATGAAAAAGAAAAGTCTTTTGACCTCTGCAAAGCATGAAAGTGGACAGGAATCGTTTTTAGTGGCTGTTGGTGTGCCAATTACCTCAAAGATGGGAACAAAAACTGTCCAGAGCCATTCTTTTGCTATTTACGATCGCCTGTTTTCCTCGCCTCGGCACACATGACTGTCGGCTGAAATAAACACAACGAGCACATTTTTTCCCTCTACGCGTTTGCAAACAATCCAAAGCTGGTGGAGGTTTGCGGTCTCACAAGCGCTAGCCTAGCTTAACATTTTCTTGTCCACAGGCGACCACAAATTAGCATAAACCTGACCGTTTCGTTTTGTTTGGACGAGTTTCCAGTTGTTACGAGCCCAGTGAGGAAAATTGTGCACGACCATTGCTTTGTTTTAATAAAGCAAGTTGACAAATGGCGATGACCGCACGGTTGGATTTCACTTGACGAATGAAAACGTCCACGGCGATGACTGAGGGCGGGGTCAGGTTCCATTCCTTCAGGTTTTGCATTCATACCAAAATATAGTGAAAGTAATCAAAATACCGTATCACCCGCTCAAACTCTGGTAAGCATCGATACATATTTGAAGTCGACTTCGGTCCATTGATCTTGCACTCGGGCCGGGAGAAACAACAGCAAAACTGCTAACTCCTGCAATATGTCCCCGCTCTGCTGACTTTGCTGTTACTTTCAAATTTCATATTCCACACTTTGGAACTGAGTGCGTAGATCATAACACTAGGATGAAAAAAAAATAATCATAAACGTGAAAAAATAAAAAATGGTGAGCTGGCTTAAGTCCAGACAAAAAAATCTGACTTTAATTTATCTGAAATTACTTTCAGGGGCTTTAAGGCAAGATCACACTCAAGGTTGTGTTTGTTTATTTTCTTTTTTTTAAAACTATGATTCACTTTCTCTCGGTGTCACTCCCGTTCGGGTCATCCACTGTTTGTGTTTTTGAGCGAACGAACCCAAACGGCCTTCAAGTTATGCAACGGCCAGCGGTCACAGGGCAGACGAAGTTCCAGAAAGTTATGCTGCTCTCATGTCACTGTGGTCATCGCTGAGTAAACACGTATTTTTTTTGTCGGAGGGTGACTCGGGACAACAGACACACGAGGGAATTTGTCTTTCTACTGGCTATGCGTAGGAGGTTTTTGTGCCATGCAGACTTAGGGGGTTTGGACGGGGCCGCCGCATGTGTGAATAACGGCATGGAATCGCATGTGATGACGCCTCGGAGTCAAACTTTTCCAAGTATTGCGGATTTGGCGCATAAAAAAACAAACAAACAAAAAAAACCCCTTTGCTCTGATATACGGCCCAATTAATTTGTCGGTGAAATCGACAGAGCAGCTGCTAGGGTGAAAAAACCCCAAAACAACCCCCCCCCAAAAAAAAGATTTGTTTAACAGCAGTTGGCAGATCGTGAACAATTCTTCTTCTTCTTCAGGAAAAAAAAAGAGGATTGAAGCTGTTTCCTGTCACTCTGAGTTGAAGTTCATTGTTGGACTAACGATAAGATAACCTAACCTTTACTAGTAAAACGCACAATTAAACATAAAAAAAAAAAAGAGAACTACATGTGGCGCACAAAGTATTTCAGACGACCGCATCACTTGGCCCTCCGCTAGCTTGATGCTAACAGAAAAGGCAAAATACCATAGACGGGCTAACAAATGACATCGTTAGGAACACAAATGGTGCATCAACACGTGGACAGACAATATAATCATATTTATAGGTATATATTTTTTTTTACTCTGCAATAACATGACAAACAGCACTGTAGTTACTGAGTCAGTCACAGTAGTTGTGAAACTCGTAATCGTTATTATACTGCCCCCCATTTGTAGCCAAGTTGTGCACACCAGAAGGAACCGCAATGAATTGTGCAGGAAGGGAACATTTTCACCTTATCGTTTTTCTTTTCTTTTCATGGGTTCTGGGTTTGTTAACATGCCAATTTGAACAAATAAGCAACCCATTCAAGATATCTTTATTTGTCGAAACCGTCGACAGCTTCCAAAAACTCAGCGCGGCTTTCTGACTGAATATTACCCAAGTCCTCCAAAGTTCATCATTCTTTATGTTGTCATCAGTGGTTTTAAGCCCGGGCAATTAACACACTACTTTTATTTGCCTTTGATGACATCACCCTGTACTTGCGGTGACATTGATGTGATTGTGTTGACACTAAAGAATGGAAGCCCTGAACTTCTATCATGCCTGCACATTCGTATTATTTTACCCAAATGTTTTGGCGACTGATGAGATTATTGCCACTTCCAAGTTATCCTCTCGATGCTTGCACCATGAAACAACGACATGGATGACGACAGGCTTCAACTTTTAGAGGCTGGCACTTCTGATGACCACATAGGTGAGTTACTGCATCTCGTGAGGTTTCTTCATGGAAACTTCATTTGTACTCGTTCAAAGTTACTGACTGCAACGTGACACTTTTCCATGAGAAATGTCCAGAAATCATCAATTCTTTGAGATTTAGTGACCTTGTCGGTGTTTTCCATGCCAAGTCAAGTGTGGCACGTGTCATATTTTATTCATCCCTCCATTTCTCTGGCACGGCACGTGCATAAGGACATGAGACAAAAACAACACTGAGTTCTATGAATTGAATCAAAATCAAAAATGCCCTACGCTCGCTAGTGCACTGGCAGTAGAGGTAAGATCGGGCGGCCCGACCCGACCCGACCCGAATTTCGGGTCTAAAATGTCAATCATTGCTTCGGGTTTTTTTTTTTCGTTTCGAGGCCGTCAATAGTTTTGGCCACGAGAGACCGTGGTTCGCAAAAAACCCCCAGAAGTTGCCTCATCACAACACGTACTGTACTAAACTCTTGCAATGACAATTCAAAGAACTCCTTCCTGTCTCTGTCTATTATCCAGCCCTCATTGTTTTTCTTTGTCTCTCTGCTTCTCTCTCTTAAAGTGACGCGCTAGATTCTTCAGCTGCTGCTGTGGTTAATGGCCCAATTTTCAAACCGTCAAAATGACGGGACAGCCTTAAATTTTTCCTACAACTCTTCAAAAAAGAAAATAAAAAAAAATCAGTCAATGATGGAAAATTGTCGGTTAATGTACTCACTGCAGAAACAGAAATACGTGTTTAAAAGATGTAAATATTTATATTTATATTTCGTGACAAAAGACAGGCTTTAATTTGTAATCACAAATCACCCCTCCTCCTCCCGAGTCATCACTAATAAAATCGGAAATGTTTGCTTCATTTCCGATTTTATTAGGGCCGGGTCGGGTTTAAATACCAGTGGGCCGGGTCAGGTCCAGCTGGGTTTTTTTGGCCCGATCTTACCTCTAACTGGCAGTAACAAAAAAAAACAAACCCTGTTGGCACATATAAGTAATCATTTCTGTCAAATAAATGCGGTGAATAAAACACAATCTGACAGAATTACATAATATTAATTCCGACTCCACGACCCCAATGCCATAGCTGCTAACGTTTAAGTTATACGGGTCACTCGTTTTCACCGACACTTTTACTCAGCAAATGTTCCGGTTCTGGTTCTGTTAGAGAGTAGAAAGTTGATCTGTTCCTGCGTTAGAGCCTTTGTTCAACTGTCCGAGCGAACATCTCTGACAGGTTCTTAAAGACCCGTCCTTGATTTGCTTCTAGTATTCTACAAGAAACCCAATTTGATGCTTCCTTGTGTCAATTACAGAAAACGTAGAAATCACCTCCTTTGCGAAAGACTGTGTTGGGTCGACACTAAAAAGGAAGGCGAGCAGTAATGGCACCCAAGACACACAGAGGTGTCGTGACATGATCCCACATACTAGTCAACCTCAAGAGGTAGCGGTTGATTCGGTTCCTGCGAGAGAAACCACATGGAAGGTGGACACCAAACCACAGAGCCTCCCTAAAAAGCAGAGGTGGCACAGACTTCACATGTCTGCCAATGCCACACCAACAAGAGACACAAGGAGAAGGTCGAACAGAAAAATCCAGACAAGCAAGCAGGCAGGCGAACAACCTGATGGGTCTGGGAAGGGTATACCGTGCAAGACGCCCACTAGGAAGTCCAAAACGAGATCAGGGACTCTTCCAAACCAGTCTGATGGCTCCAAGAAGGCTCAAGAGATGAGGGGAATGTTTAATGTTCAACCAGATTCTGGTAAAAAGAAACTGAGTAGCAAAAGGAACAGGAGAAAGTCGAGCATAAAATCAGAGACTCTTCCGCAGAAACAGAAGGATAATCATCGCGGCGGTTCTAAGAAGGCTGTGCCACTGACAAGGATAAAGAGAAAATCCAACGCAGAACTCGGAGCTCTCAGAGAAAAACCAAGGAAGCCAAGTGAAGGACGAGTGAATACCACCTCACCTAAATCCACCAAGCAAAAGTGTCCCACAAAACCGGAGACTCTCGTGAAGAAAACGGAATCTACCAAGTTGTCCAAAGAGGACGTGCTGGTTCAAAGGACACAAAAAAGGTCGGGTAAAACGAGACACACCCTCGCAAAAAAATGGAGGGGTCAAACAAGTGAGGGATCTGCGAAAACCGTAGCAGGCAAGGACAGCCATCGACAGTGTAACTCAACGCTAGAGACACTCTCACAGAAGGTGAGTGAAATACCCACTGAGCTGTCTGTGGTCTTTTTTGGGGAGACCAAGAAAGAGGCCAGTACGGAGCGGATGACAGTGATGAAGAGGAGCAGCGAAAACCCACCCAGGTTCAAAGGCTCATCAACCTCCCAACAGGCCGCAATCAATCGAGGTAAAGTGCCGATTTTTAATTTTGACAAACCCATATCAATGCATTGAAATAGAAGACAACTCTTTCCCAAAATGAGAACAATGTAAAACAACGAATAGACGAGCTGCTCAATTATTCTTGGGTCAAGTCTGGTGTACTCGAACCAAGGTCTCGGGCGCTACAATCCATCAGTGCTTGTGTCTCTTTAGCCTTGTTTGCAGAGAAATATCAGCAAGTTAATAAGCTTGGTGAAGGAGGCTTCGGATCGGTTTATGCCGGTTACAGGAAAAGTGATTGTTTTCCGGTATGTCTTTATGATGTGTTTTTCACAAAAAAAAAAAATGGTTTGGTGCCAGACCAAATATTGATAATTCTATCCCATAGGTGGCGATTAAATATATACCGAAAGAGGTCAAAAGTGTCCCATTGGTGAGTGCTTTATCTGACTCCACTGACATGGACATTCTTTCAACTTGGACACATAACCAAGAATATCCATCCATTTTCCGATCCGCTTTATCCTCACAAGGGGGGGGTGCTGGAGCCTATCCCAGCTGTCTTCGGGCGGTGGGCGGGGGACACCCTGAACCGGTTGCCAGCCAATCGCAGGGCACACAGAGACGAACAACCATTCGCACTCACACTCACACCTAGGGACAATTTAGAGTGTTCAATCAGCCTGTCATGCATGTTTTTGGAATGTGGGAGGAAACCGGAACACCCGGAGAAAACCCACACAGGCCCGGGGAGAACATGCAAACCCCACATAGGAAGGTTGGAGCTGGAATCGAACCAGATACCTCTGCACTGTGAGGTCGACGCGCTAACTAACTGGACCACCAGGGTGCCTAACCTAAAATAGAAATTACAATTTTGAGATGAGAGACGGTCCACAATATGGAATTGTCCTGTGATTAGACCCCTGTCAAAAGTCCAGCGACTAATCTCATCTAATTTTGCTGGAAGGGCAGTTTGACTTCTTGTGACATCTGGAAAGGAACCACTTGGTGGAAGTTTTGAATGCGAGCGTCAGGTCTTACCGGTAGAAGTACAGACTTGAGTGGATTGAGGTCAAGGAGGTAAAACTGTTTAGCGTTACCTTATTCGAGCGCTAATGTCATTGGTTAATGACCACAAATGGAAGGGACTGTGTACATCAAACGATTCTAAAATCTGAGGATAAAAGTCCTGAAATAAATCTCACACTTGGATTACGAGTCGTCACAGCCATCATCAAAAAAGAAAAACTGAATATAACTGAACATTGTCCCTCCAACGTTTTTTCTTTTTTTTTTAAACCCGATAGAACATCAATGGATTGAAGAAGGACATCCCCATCGAGGCATTGCTCATGCTACAAGCATCAATCAAAAAACTCGGACGGCAAGTCTGCAGTCGTGTCGTTGTTGAGCAAATATGATCTGGAGCACGAGATTGTACTGGTCATGGAGAGGCCAGTACCGTCTGTGGACCTGTTCACTTACATTACCAGATGTAGGATTGGCGCCTTGCCCGAGTGTGAGGCAAAGGTATGAAAAAAAATGGATGCCACAACACACTACCGGATGCCACAACGCACTACTTGGTCTACGTATCCTCTTCGCAGAACATCATGAAGCAGCTGGTCGTGGCAGCGATCAACATGCATGCTGTGGATGTTTTCCATCGAGATTTGAAGCAAGAAAATATTCTTTTGGAGGCCACGTCCGGTGTACCTCGTGTGCGAATCATTGATTTTGGTTGTAGCTGTTTTGCAAGCAACGAGCCTTATCGGAACTACAACGGTAGGACACCTTGACTCCTGTTCTTTCAAGGGGGAAGTCAACCCCCAAATTTGCTCGGCATTCCAATTCATACTGCGTCTGTGCAACATAAATTAAGCAGCAACATCCACAACCATCTCGGCGGCGGCCATTTTGCCACTTGCTGTCAACTTGAACCCTTTTATGCCCCCTGGATCCTGGTAACATGATAAACTGCCCACTTTAGTAACCGCTGTCCCTGAAAGGGTTCAAATGACCGCAGGGCTTAGGTAACGACCAAACACGGCTCACGTGTGTTTTCTGAAGCTGAGCCATGATTGGCCGTTACGCCCCGAGCAACTGTGATGTCATTTTCAGTCGACAGCAGGTGGCAAAATAGCCGTCACAAAAATCGGATGGAAAAGAAATATTGGGGGTTGACTTCCCCTTTAAACATCGGATGATATCTGCAGATTGAGCCATTCATTTTGATTTTGTCTACCTGTGTGCAGGCACTTTGTGTTATGCTCCTCCAGAGTATGTTCTAAGACGAACGTACAGCGCCGGTCCGACCACTGTGTGGCATCTGGGTGCGCTTCTTTTTGAGTTAATGGCTGGAACCAAGCGGTTTGATACAATCATGTTCCTTTCCCAGATGCTAAGACTGAATCGGGTTCTATCGGAAGGTGAGATACGGTCATTCTTGCTCCTAGCGTATTCCTGAAACCAATTGTACCTTAACGTCGCTTGTCGAATTCTTGTCACTCTCAAATCAGAATGCGAAGATTTCTTGTGGAAATGCTTGAATTTGGATCCGGAGAAGCGGGCCACACTGGAGCAGATGCAGCAGCACCCGTGGCTCATATGATCCGATACAACACTCGACGCAGTTTCTTATTTCCCGGTAGCACTGGGAAAAAAAAAATCTAAGTTGATGAGATGGAACAAGCTGTCCATCACCATCAGAACAAAATGCTGACTATGTTCACCAACACTTGAACAAAATCTTGAACAATCAACTGATAAAAACTTCCGCCATGAAGAAATCCAAGCTTATGTCTTTGGTCACAATGGCTAACAAGTTCGATCACGGGTGTAGCCGGTTGAAGCTGAGTAAAATGGATCTGCAAGTGTCCGCACTTATCCGACTGTGCGGCAAAGTCTTGCCAGAGTTAGCGAGCATGGTGAATGTCTTTTGTGAAAGATTCCAAATACGTTTGCCGGACATTTTTATCTCGTCACCATGCAAACATTCTCAAAATGTCTTTGCTGTAAGAGAAATGATTTGCGACCGTTCAATCTGTCCGGCGAACATCTTTACAACCTCTAACGAAGCCTGACGGAAATCCCAGCAACTCGACCATGTGCAAGCACTCGAAAACCATCTGCCATGAAAGCCAGTATTTATTTCACTGAGCGGCGAAGTCTACCCAGTAACCCAATCCTAGGTCTGACATTTTTGTTCTGTTTTAATCTGAGCGTTGGTACAAAATATCATGCTGATGTCAGGATTAGAGCCAGTGATGCAACAAACACTTCCCCACATTACTTGTGACATATGTAGGCTAGTCATGACAAGCACATTGCATGTCTGCACGGCATGCACATTTTCATGCACGACACGGTCGAATTGTACTCAGACTTGCTGTCAAACTGGGGCGGTGGGGGGGTCGCCTTCCACCGCCATTCCACTCACAGCCACCGCTGCCTCGGAGCGTCGGACATGAATCGAACCCCCGAAGGTGGATATTCGTGCCTTGTGTCCCTGCCTTCCTTCCGAGTAGCTGGTGAGCCTGCTGCACTAATGTTTCTACTTTCCGGCCCGGCGGGAGGAAGCGGTTGAGACTGAGCAATGAGTCAGCCAATATGAAATGAGGTTGATCTCGGGAAGCGATCATGATCAAATGAGAGGGAAGGAGAATCGTGGGTCGGTGTCAAGGCTGACGCGAGCGGTAATTTTCAGACCCAAACCCCGCGTCAGCAATTTCCCAAAGACCCCATGTAAGGTCTGATTAGGGTCATGTGTTTTTTTACGATGTACGCAACATCATTGCACTTTAACACGATTATCGGAATTCATGCCGTACGACACAAACGACGTGACACGCAGTGGAATATAAAAAGTCTGCAGCCGCCGTGTTCAAATGACATGCTTTTGGGATCTAAAAGAGAAAGACCAACTTTTTCCATCATTAATACGACAAACTAAAATTCATTTGAATACGACGAATACCGTATTTTCACGACCATAAGGCGCCATTAAAAGTCTAGCGTATGAGCCGAGTTCCAAAGCGCGCTTCTGGCCCACACGCTGTTTATATAGAGAAAAGGCGGGCGTAAGTGACGTCAGGCATGCGGAAGTCTGCCAATGAGTGAAGGGTGGGCGTGCCCAACAACACAGTGCGCCGAATGGTCGTGAAAATACGGTAATTGAATTATATGGCTTGTCAAAAGGTTTAATTTTTCTTGTTTGAGGTTGGGTCGGATATTGGTGAAAGAAAACGTTTGAAATGCTTTATCTATTTTTTTTTCAGACTAAAAACATGACATTTGAACAAGGGTGTGTGGACGTTTGATATCCAATGCATGTCTTTGCACTTCTTTTGTTGTTTGATGGCAGCTACAGAATTTCACATAAGTTAAACCTTTTTTTTAACATTTTTTAAATGTATCTATTTTTAAAGTACTGGATAGATGCAATAACATGGTTCAATATTTTTCATATTCGTAATTCACCATGCCTGCTTTGCCTTGTCTTTTTTTTTTTTTCATTGTGGAGACTAAAGAACATTTGACTTAATAAAATCAATTTAAAATCGATCTGTCGCACAACTGCACCGTCTTCTATGTGGACTTTCTGCAATGGTGGGAACATAATATGCACAGTACGTAAATAAAGAAATATAGACGGAATATTCTCAGTAGGCCACTCATGTAAAAGCCCCGATCAGAATCCTATTCAATCTATGTTTATAGTCTATCTCATACTATTGATCAAAACAGTCCATATCACGGTCCCTCTTTCTTTGGTCTGGACCCAGGTAGCGTACGAAAATGGCAAAATACGTGGACAAAATCTATTTAAAAAAAAAAAAAGAAAAAAAAAGACAATTTCATCAACACAATTTCTGGCTGGCATGTCGAGTTCTAAATGTCAACGACATCCAAATTCGACGTCTGATCTGTGAACAAATACAATCTATGAAACTAGTACATCACCTGGGATTGCCCCCCCAACCCCCCAAGATCTTCATAGGTGTACATGAGAGCAGTACTTTTTTTGACAATTGACAAATGAAGCACTTTTAGGTCTTTTAATGAAACGCATCCATCAATCTACATTGGGCACTTAGATTTTTTTTTTTATTACAGCGAATGACTCAAGCGCTTGTGGCCTCTCTTTAACCACAATGCTCCCATAATGCTTAATTGACTCCGAACAAGAGCTTTTTTTGGAACTTTAGATACTTTATCCAGCCGTGAAACACTAGTTAATCACCAGCTGTTGAATAGCAAAAAAAAAAATAAAAGGTGGCTGCACCACAATTAGCTTTACGTTTTACAGAACAACATTGAAGGTTCTCCTTCAATCAGCCTGCCATGCATGTTTTTGGAATGTGGGAGGAAACCGGAACACCCGGAGAAAACCCACGAAGGCAAGGGGAGAACATGCAAAGTCCACAGAGGAAGGCCGGATTCGGAATCGAACCCGGTACCTCTGCACTGCGAGGTCAACGCGCTAACCAGTCGACTACATAATTTGCATGACATCGAATATACAGCTCTGCATCAACACGTTGCAGTGAGTTTGCAGCCATTTTGACTTCCGCTTTTTAGCTGGAAGCTGCGTATGAGTAATGATGCCGCCCCGCACCTTCTGCTCAAGCAATTAGCAGGAAAGAAGGTGAAAATGAGCGCGGGTGTATGAGAGGGAGGGGGTACGAGTGCTGGACGAGCAGGTCGTGCGGTTTGGGCTCAACCTGTATGCGCGGTCGTTCCCACTTTGTGTCCTCCTGAATGTCACTGCTACGCCACCATCCACGCTGCAGATAATGAGTATATTAATATGTACACGGCCAGTCAGGTTAAAGCCTTAGTTTCTCTCTGTCGGGTGAAAAAGGGGAAAAAAATGAAAACATGTAGTTGTGAATTAGTGAGCAGCTACATGAGTGACAGGCCGGCTGATGAAAGTGAAAGAGATGGAAATAGGAAAGGAATAAAGAAGAAAAATTGCTACGGTGACGTTGACTGATGCTGATGGTAACTTCAGGCAAGGGGCTGATGCTGAAGAACATGGACACAAAGTAGAGCGTACGTGAGGGTTGTGGCAGGGGACTGAATTGGTAAAATTGCTCGTCTGTGTTGTTCCCCCCAATCAAGGCCCCAAAAGCTATTTGGGATGAGCCGAAACAAAGTTTCCTCCAAATGACCTTCAATCTGCCTCGTGATATTGATTTGGTGGTTCATGTTTCCATACAGCTTGACAAACTGTGTCCCGGATGAAGGACTTCTGTCAATTGGGGTCGATTTCTCGAAAAATCTGTCGGCTATTTAAGCGCCGGTGAACATCCTCCGGATTTGCCATTGCAAATATCTGACAGATAAAAGAGATTCCATCTGATGGAATGTCTGACAGGCAATCAGGTGCAATGATGAGATGTGGAATGAGGAGGGATTTTCCTCACAGCGTGTCATCACTTCCTTAGTATCTCTTTCAGTATACGGACAACTAAGACACTTCATTTGGTTGCCCACATTTTTTTTTTTTTAAAGCAACCAGAGTGCCGTGGCACTCCGAATGTGGATTTGAAGAGCTGTTATTCTCCTTCGCGCTGGTCAGACGAATCCGGAAACTGGGCTCAGCAGCTGCTTAGGCCGCTGAAAGCGCCTCGAGCGCGAGGAGCAAATGTCAAAAGACTCACAAGGGTCCACTCGTACTGTACGCGGGTGTCACGACTAAGCGTTCCGTTCCCTTTCGTCAAAGAGCCAAGATTTAGGAGGCAATGCTAGCATGCTAAATTGAGCATTTAGCATGCTAGCATTGCATTAGGAGGCAATGCTAGCATGCTAAATTGAGCATTTAGCATGCTCAATTTAGCATTTAGCATGCTAGCATTGCCTCCTAACTTGACTCCACGTTTGAAGTTTTTGATACGACGGCTTAAAGTGTTTCGTTTGGACACTTATCAGAGCCCCTTTTCAGCGCAGCGAGTTGCCACGACGCCTCAAAGCAGCATGGGGGACTTTTGAACACAAAACCCCCATTTCAGATGATTGTGTGAATTACACGCTAACGAAGAGGGACGATGTCGACGAGCTGTGTTGTGGAGATGTGTGTCTGAAAAGAAAACATTCGGTTGCCCGGTCTCGATTGCGTTTTGAAAATCGATTGGCTGGAAAAAACAAAAGTCACTTGTCATTCTTCACCAATGTGGTCATTTGTTCTTATCTCGTTGCGAGTGAGGCCTGGTTTTTCCGCGTTATTGTTTTGGAATGGAAACTTGTCCACTCCATATCGAGTTGAGTGGAGCTGGTAGTCTGGTTGGCAGTGACAAAGTGGCAAGAGAGAATTTGCACTGCACATTTCTCGTTTGGATTTTAAATGGTTAAGAACACGGCCTCCAGATTTGTGTTTTCAGAAAGGATCCATAAATTGGTTTCATCTCGTCACAACAACAATCACGGTTCGCGGGCGACATCGAAATGGCTCGGCGCCTCGGGGGAATAACATTTCCGTTTCGCATACTCATTTGCATATCGGAGAAATTATGATTGATTGTTACTTTTTTTTTCTTCTTTTTTTTGCGCATTCGCAACACTCGTTTCGTGTTCGTTAAGGTCAGATAACGCTTTGCTTCATGACACCTGGTAAAGCAAATCCGGGCTTTGTTCGTGACACGGTGATATGCCACGAGCGGGGGCTTCGACAAACGTCAACAAAAGTCCTATTTAGGGAACATTTCAAATGAAAGAAACGATCGGAAATAAAAGTGGCCAAACAGGAAACTCGTGTTGAGAATCAAAAGCAAAATCAAAAGGAGGAATATCTCTGTGAGCTATTCTGCAACGGGAACAAAGCGGCAGCGGCGTTGAGCTCTACTGGCTGGCGGCGCTGACCTTTCACAAAAGCTGCGCTCCCCCCGCTTCACCTATTTTACACTTCAAAGTCAGCAGCTAAATTATTCCAATTAGTCCTGCGGCGATGTTCGGGCCGTACCGACCTGCTGATGAAAGCACTCGCCAATTGCCAATCATGCCACCTCAAAACAATTACACACCGGTGTCATGGAGTCCATTTGGAAATGATGGATTGGGAAGCGGTCTGGTTCCCCTTAATTGGATGCTGAATTTATTATTTTTTTTTGAAAACCATTCTTATCAAAATATGCTGTCACTCTACAGCCAAAACGTTGTCCAAACATGGAAATGTCATCTTTTTTTCACAAGTCGCTACAAATGGTTAATGTTCAAATTATTATTATTATTTTAGAAAAATTATTAACCAGTCCAAAGTGTTAAAAAAAAACAACTTGAGAGCAAATCTACTAACTCTTTTGGACATTTCGACTGACACGCGTCGTATAAATCCACCTCTTTTGCATTTGCGCCATTCGATTGAAAGTCTGTAGACAATAAGTGAAAATCGTTGGATTGGTGGCCTCGGGCTACTGCAAAGCTTCGATGCACGCAGGTTCATTTTCATTCCCGTTCAACATGAACACCCCCCCCCCCCTCCCCCCGCCATCTCATTCATGACTCACCAACGATTAAAATCCAAACATCCTCACGGGTTTTGAAGCAGTGCACTTTAACAGCCTTGTTAAGTACACGAGCAGATGGACATCTATCGAAGCCCCTCCATGGACTACGACTACTGGATTGTCACTTGGATGTCAAATGTGGCTTCACAAACTTGGAAGGACCACAAACAGGAGGCAAAATGCAAATAAACGCAGTGTATTATCGGCATATTTTCTACTGGTGATGTCGCGTGGAAAGAAAAATGACCAAGCGCGGAGCTCTCTTCGACCGGCCTCCACTTTCATATGGATGCAACCTTCACGCCGCGCAGGACATCGTTTCATCCGCTCCGTTCTACCTCCACAGGTGTCATTTGCCGTGTCGTCCCTCATTGGTTCGACACGCAATGTGAAACGTGATCATGATTATGCCGATTCTTGCCCGTGATCAGTTTCATGGGCAATAAAAACGATTCAATGTTCCGCTCCTCTCTTTTCCGCAGTGAGCCTATGATCACAGCGAGTCATCATCCTCCATCTGCGTTTCCGCGGCAGCAGCAGCGGAACATTATAAATAATATATGAAGTACTGCCGAATACTGTAGAAAGTTTCTTTGTTGATAGTCTGCGTTTGTCATCGCTGTACAGATACGGTCAAAGTTGTCTAAAATTCAATGTGGTTTGACAAATTGGTTACCGGTAGAGCATATGGAATAGATTTCACTTACCGTATTTTCCGAACTATAAGGCGTTTGGGGAGTATAAGGCACAGCTTCAATGAGTGGTCTATTTGAAAACTCTTTTCATATATAGGGCGCACCACATTATAAGGTGCATAGAGGAGAAGCTATAATAGCGGCTGCAGTTGCATTATGCATCCACTAGATGGAGCTACGCTAAAGAGGATCCAATATAATCCAATACAGTTTGAGTTGTATCGAGCTTTCACAACTGCTGCAGCTCTAACAAAACGCTTCACAGGGCATTTAAAATACTAGGTCCAAGAAATCCGAATATTGATCCACATATAAGGCGCATCGGACTATCAGGCGCACTGTCGGCTTTTGAGAAAATTGATCGCTTTTAGGTGCGCCTTAGAATGCGGAAAATACAATACACTACGATAATATATAATAGTACTAGTATAATAGTACTTCAACAAAATTTAAGGTAGGAAAGGTAAGAAACGTAGCCTGATGGAAACGACTTGATGTTGCATGCCGAGTGGGTTACGCCAGCACACCGAGGTTGCCCCGCTGTCTCACCTCCGCCGAGAAGGCGTCGCTGTGACATTTTGGGCCGAGGTGCTGCGCAGGCTCGAGGCCTGTCAGGTGAGTGTGGGGCACATTGTGTGGAAATGCCAGCCATCATGCAGCTGGCATGTCGGCATTAGTTCCGAAGACAGTCGCGTGACCTGCCACCTTCAAAGCACATTGGCTTCGGCGCGAGCTGAAGAACGACAGCACGCAAATGAGCGCCGACAAGGCTCAAACGTAGCTGAGAAACGAATCAATGAAAGAAGAGGAGCTGACGCTAAAAGAAGGATCATCGGCCGATTGTCCACGGGAATAAAATGTTCAAGTCGATTCAAAACTTGATCGTTATTTCAGACTAACGCAGCAATTTGCGCCCGCCAGGAGAAAAAAAATAAATAAATAAAAGTGTGTCAAAAGACAGAATGTCCACAGTTTATGAACATTTCACATTTAGAAGATGAAACTACCACCGCAAGTTAGAATGGATTGAAATCCCTCCGCGGGTGGTCTAGGAGAGACACGGACGGCGGTGCATTTTCAATGTCTTCACTGTGCAAAATGGCGACAAAAGAAATATGTAACAAGCAGATTCATACGCGAGCTGCTTGATCACAACGCTCACAAAACACGCTTGCTAACGGTTAGCCACTTAGCGGCCAACTCGACACTCTCATTCAAAGCGTTGAGTTTGGTTTTTTTTTCTTAACTCATTCGCTCCCAAAGACGTTTTTATACGTCTTTTCAGACTTGGTTTAGGATCGGCTGGTACTGAATGAGTTAATATAGATGAACATTTTTTTTTTCAACTTTGACTTCAGCGGTGGATGTGGATTTATAGATTGACAACGCCAAGACACCTCACAGTCACTACAGGTCGGCGTGTCGTCAAAATGATTAGTATGCGGTTATTTGAAGGTAAAACATGAGCGCATCGAGTGGCTTTACTATCAATGTGAGGAAGTCGACACGACTCCGCCTTCTGCCCGAAGCCACACAGGAAGTGAAGCAAGCGGTGACTGTTGACATTGTCAAGAATTTCATTTCCTTTTAAGTGGCTACTGTCCAAAAAAAAAAAAAGAGTCGCGGTGGATTAAGGGCAGCCCACACTGGTCACTGTAACTACAGAGGGGAAATCCACCGCGTACCACGGTTTACCGCACACACCCACATGTCTGAATTCCTCCCCTCCGTTGATCCTCCGCAACTCGCATCGACGCAGGCAGACAAACACAAACGCACACGTTGCCTCCTACACATGCCAAAACAATGACAACGACAGATTGGGTGTCAATGAAGCCACGCTTTCGTGTCCATCATTCTAATGGAGGCGGAGGAAAAAGATTCCTTTTATAATGTGGCGCCTTGAAACGACAGTGAGCCAACTTACGACGTTTTTGGAGACGCAAGCGAGATTAGCGAAGTAACAAATTTCCCAACATGCCATAGGTACTATATTTGATTTTTCAATGAGTCATAGGTTGACTGTGACTCATTTGTCGCCAACCATTTCCCAGTGACTGGGCGGCCCCCGTTTTCAGCTCGACGGTTTCCCCTTGTCGAATAAAAACAACAGCGCTCGTCATCCGACGTTTCAGCCCAAGATCCACTTGGGTGGAAACTTTTCATGAGCAAAGAAAAAAAAAACGACAAAATGATTGGGGCTTATTGAAGACGGCGTAAGCTCATTAAGCCACTGTAGCATCCACCCAAAAGGGCGCTTTCACGAGTGCGGAAACATCAATTGTGCAGTTCACCGACGTGGAGAGGCAAAGTACGCACGCTTTCCAGTCATATGAGCAAATTATTAAACAAAAAATGTTGTTTAATGTAAAGTCCAACAAGAACAAGAACCGTTCCGTTAACAGCAGCCCACGTTGAGACCGTGTTAAAAATACGAGTGGCTGAAAAGTTGGGCTTTCAAAACAACGATCATGTCAGGAAAGGCAGAGAAAGAATGTTGCCAAATTGCACCTTGGTCAGTTTTCAAATCGCCCTCAAATGTCTTAACCACACGGGCACTTCCTGTGTGCTTGGGCAGAACGTTTGCGCCGACGGAGGGGATGTTTTGCTGCAGACTGCGATGGCTGCGGAGGGGGAAAAAGCAATGAGAACGTTCAAAAAAGAGATGAACAGAAAACAGGAATGTGCGTTTTTCTGTCACTCCCATTTTTGGACATTAGTTCAATTAGTTTTACTTGCAGGCGCGAAACATTTTGTTTTAGGTCTCCATTTTGGTCTTTGATTGGAAGATTGATGTTATGTTTTGTCAATGGTCTGGAAGACACTGGAACAAATATTTGAGGATTTTTTTGTTGTTGTTGTTGTTGTTTTGAATGCCACACAGGCGCATTTATCGCTTTCGCAGTTGCGTCTGCTCACAGAGTCATCGAGGGCATTTTCCGAGTCGGAGCAAATCTCAGCAAACAGACGGCAAAATGAACCAATCACGGCAAAATGAACCAATCAGCGGAGGAAAAAAAAACAAAACAAAACCATTTCGACTGTGAAGCAAATGCAGGCTGGATCGCACTAACAAGTTCTCAGAACTTTCACCATCAGTTCAAACTGTGAGCGAGAATTAATTTTTTTGACAGTTGGGATGGTTTAACGTTAACAAATTTTTTTTTTTTTTTGGCGTGTAGAGCAAAAATAATTTCTGGAAAAAAAAATACAAAAACAGGCTCGATCCTCGTGAATTTTAGGAATAAGAAGAATTGCCTGTGAGAAGCAACTGCAGCTTTTGTTTTGAAGTTTGATCAAATATGAATGACTCCACCTTTTGATGATCTTTTGCAACGTGTGCGTTCCTTCGAAATAATGAGCTCAAAAGGGGTGCGCAGGTGAGCGCAAGCGCGGATGTTTTCGCGGCGACTGGCGCTGACCGAAGACGGCGACGGCTGCGCTTTGTCAGCAGCAGCGCCTCCCGCATTGGCGTGCGTTCCTTTCGCGTCACGTTTCCTCGCCGCGGCGCCTCTTCGCTCCGCGCGCTCTCGAGGACCCCCTCACGAGGCATGAAGGTAATTGGTTTTTATTTGTGCCACACCAGCTCATTTTCAATCAACTCAAACTTCTGACCTTTGGAGTGTGAAACACTCGGCTAATTGCATCGCCATCCGAGTGGCGTCGCATGCGTGCAAAGGCCCGTTAGTTCTCCACCAGCCGTGCAAAAAGGGCTTTTTAGCTAATCTGGCTAAATGAGGTGGAAAATGAAATTACACTTGGCTTGTTTTCCAGATACTGAAGCTGCTATGTTTGCTTAATTAATACAAATATGTCTATTTGTTTTTGGGGGGGGGGTCTTTTGACCAAGTATAAAAACTATAGACTTTACTTGAGAGGCTGGATCGGGGGCCTGGGGGAAAGTTGCTAAGCAAAACAAGAAGCGGCTGCAAGTTCCCACGCCTTCGGCTACAACTACGACCGCAACTTGACGCAAACGTGTGAAAAATGTCGCGCTGGTGATGCTTGTGCGATGTGTACCTGCTACGACGACTTGGTGACAGGAACCACACCACGGTTGCGATATTTGAGACGACGATATTTGTTATCGCTGCAGTTTTGTTGATAGTGGGCCGATGAATGTGACGGATTTTTTTTTCCCCTCCCACCATCAGTCAAGACTGTTATCGAGAGCATCCCAAATTTTTTGGGGGACCTGATAGGAATCCATCCATCCATCCATTTTCTGATCCGCTTTATCCTCACAAGGGTCGCGGGGGGGTGCTGGAGACTATCCCAGCCGCCATCAGACACCCTGAACCGGTTGCCAGCCAATCGCAGGGCACACATAGACGAACAACCATTTGCGCTCACACCTGGGAACAATTTAGAGTGTATAATCAGCCTGCCATGATCGTTTTTGGAATGTGGGAGGAAACCAGAGTACCCGGAGAAAACCCACGCAGGCATTGGGAGAACATGCAAACTCCACGCAGGGAGGCCGCAGCTCTGATGGACCTCATAGGAAAGTTGTAAATTCCAAAATATATCCAGTAAGATAATACTCGTCCCTTCTTTAAAAAGGGAAAAACAAACCACACACTGCCACTTAAAAGAGAGCATTGTTATCTTTGTAAAGGTTGAATTTCCGATGTGGCTTTTGTCCCGACTGCTCCACAATTAAGGTCCAAATGCGTCATGCCTGCATGAGTTTTTGGGCATCAAAGGCTAACCCCACACTGTGCTTTGGACAGAGAGCAGAGTACGTGCTGTCCTTCAGGCAAAAAAATAATAATTGTAACCTTAGCTCGCTACAAAAGAACAGTTTGTCGCCTCTCCGGTAAAGAGCAAAATCACTCACATGTCGTTGAATAACACAAGTATTTTCACGGGTCATTATTCTCTTCTGAGTGGCACTTGATTTCATGGTTAAAAGAAACAATGGCCTGAGTTTCGTTTTGGTGAGTGGATAGGACACGGCAGGAAAACTGGTTGCAACCTAAACTTGTGCGGCAATGTCGCCAAAAAGTGGACAGTGGCGAGGTGCTCCCATCCCCATCGGAGTGATGACGGACGGTGTTTGGCCAATCCTATCGTCCGTTACGAGTGCCACTTTATGGCTTTGATGTGGTCGAAAAGCTATTCATTCCATCTTGGTGCTCGCGACTTCATTACAACATTAATGGATCTACTGCACATCTGACAACACTAATTAAGCCTGACTGAATTATTTGGGGAACACACACACACACCCCAACCCTCCTTTCGAACACGTCTCCAGGTCCCCAGTGACATGTAATGGAGAGTCAGCATATCACGCCATAAAGGGGGCAAATCTTTCACCAAGTTGACGATTACAACAGATACTGCGGGTGAGCTTTCCATCCCTCTGATGCCCTTCATAATACCATTAAACATATTGTCTTCCTCTTAACGGCTCACTCGTGGATTGATGGAACATTTAGGTCGGAGGCCCCAAAGCAAACATTTGTGCTTTGGCTGATCTTGAAAACGCATTCAGACCAAAATCAAACTTCCAAGAGCGATATGCAAGGAGGACTCCACTTAGATGGATTTTTCGTTGCGTCGGAGAGGGTTTGTTTTTGTCGTGATCAGAGCAGACCACACACACAAGGCGGCCAAAACTGTTAAATGCCTGATTTTTCTATTTTTATGTGTGGGGTCTGTCGCACAGATTTGGAAATAAATAAATAAAGAAAGAAATAAATCTTTCGGGATTTGGAAAAAATAATAAAAATAGGCGTGTCCCAATCCCGAGACTAACTTCTCTCCAAAAGAGCCGTAACTCATTCAGTACCAGCCAATTCTAGACCAAGTCTGAAAAGACGTTTAAAAACGTCTTTGGGAGTGAATGAGTTAAGAGTAGCACCGACTGGTGGGATCGCTGCCCAGGTGCTTCACCTGCCGGTTAGCACAGTCACCGAAATCAATCTTAAGCCCTTGTAAATTGAGGTCGCGCACCTTCGGGCGGCTTTCAAACAAAGAGTCTTGATGTGCACGGAAATGCCGTCACGAAACAAACGCAGTGCAGCTCCAATGAGAGATGAGAACATTGCGCAACAGTATAGCTACACCAGGCAGATAATCGCAGCGGCCGAGATGAAAGCACGGCGACATTAACACAGATGACCCTGAAACACTTTAGGAGCCTCTCCATCGACAATTAGTCTCCCCCCTCGTGTCCCTGCAGCCCCGTCTTCGCCTCGCAACAACTCTTTTTCTTGTTGTTCTGTCTCAAAACCTTTCTGGAGGAGCACTCGACAGATATTTGGAAATGTCATCCAAACACACCAAACGTTGGAGCTTTCAGAGGCTACACGAAACACGCAAATGCAGAAACGATCGGCACTGAATCATACGGTATCGATAGTCAATCATGTACACGGATCAATGGGCTCGAATGCGTTTGACGACATCCAATTTAGTTTTTCTTTTTGTTGTTGTTGTCGTTTTATCCCAACTCACTGGAGTTATCCACGCTTCGGTTTCAGCACGGAAAACAACACTCGGTAGGGGTTAGTGAGCAGTGAACATGGCTTGGTTGTCATGGTGACCGTAGCAGTGGGGCATGCATGTGAATGATGTGTGAGTCCCGAGGACAAAAAAAAACAAAAACATGTGACTCATGTTCAGTGGTCTCGATCATTTACCACCCCGCAAAAAAAACAAACAACAAACACACACACACACACACACACACACACACACACACACACACACACACACACACACACACACACAATTGTGTCCCAAACACCCGCCCTTCTTCCCGGTCCAACATGGTGCACGGCTCTTCTCCTTGGACTGCCGCCGCCCAGCGTTTACTGGCTTCCCGCCACTAATCCGTGCATGTCAGAGCCATGACAATGCATGTGCGATTCCCAAAATATATCTGCCGGGCGACGCCACAGTGCCAGGCCTGACTTGTAACACCATGTCATTAGCAACATATTGACTCTCCCAGATGGGCCAGCTGCTACAAGATGAAGAACGCTCTCTTTTGCCCTCTCTCCGCTCGACAGATGGGACATGGCATTTCGACTGACTCTCAAACTCAAAAAGAAAATCTCCAAAGTAGAAACGGAGGCTTCAAAGTCATGATCATTACATTTGTTGCGTTACCTGACTGTGTGGGAACCACGACTTGCTCAACGGTACTCTGTTTAAAGCCGCCAGTGGAAACACAGAAAACAACGAGGCACTCTATTAGCCAAAGCGTAAGCACTGCTGGCTAGCTAAATGCACATCGCTATTGCACCAGATTGCATAAGATCATGTTTCATGTGCAGGGAACTTATTGGGAAGTCTCTCGATTTTATTTCATCTGAGTGACTTGTTAATTGCTTTGGTAGAAGCTGCTGTTTTGGTTAGCAACAGAGCGAGCTTAGCGGTCGCTAATTATTATTTTTTTCTTTGCTGTTCAGCTGACGTCCATTTACAGAGGTTGGTCAGACCAACTATGCTAATGTACTTCTAATTCAAAACTACAACAAAAAGCCATGTTGACATGAATTATCCCTCGATCCATCAGCGTGCCAAAGCCTATCCCAGTTGTCTTTGGGCAGTAGGCGGGGGACGCCCTGAACCAGTTGCCAGCCAATCGCAGAGCACACACAGACGACAACAACCATTAGCTCCCACAAGCACACCTAGAGACAATCTGGAGTGTTCAAGCAGCCTGCCATGCATGTTTTCGAAACGTGAGAGGAAACTGGAGTACCCGGAGAAAACCCACACAGGCACTGAGAGAACATGCAAACTCCACACAGATGGAATTGAACCCTGCACCTCTGCACTGTGAGGCGGATGTGTGAACCAGTCGACCACTGTGCCGCCCAGACGTAAAATAATATTTTCATAAAACACAATAGGAAAGCTGTCTGTTTTTAAATACGAACATAGAAAAGCATAAGACTCTACAATTCCCACAGTTGTAGGTTGATTTTTATTTTAATTTTTTGTACATTGATGTTCGTATTGAC
The DNA here is from genome assembly GCA_026261675.1 of Hippocampus mohnikei. Lineage (NCBI taxonomy): Eukaryota > Metazoa > Chordata > Actinopteri > Syngnathiformes > Syngnathidae > Hippocampus > Hippocampus mohnikei. The sequence goes on along the minus strand of JAKGUB010000328.1, from coordinate 12,640,500 downwards.
TAATAACAGTGTCACGAGATGGATGCTCGAGTTTGTGTTTCCCAACAGCAACCAAATATTGATTCTACTATTTGCATACACTCTTCCTAAATATCAATCTATGCATATGAGGTTCCTTTGTGATGGTAACAGAAATGTGAGGTTCAAGCCTTTCATTAGGCTGGCTGCTGCACAATAAAAGAACACGGTCACTTTAGGACTATGTACTATTGTAGCATATCCCTAATGGCCAGGCAAATATTGAAAAAAATATTCAAAATTCTTAATTACGAGTCTCCAGAATCTCATCCTATTTTTTCCCCTCTTGGATACGTTGAGCTCGAAATGCTCTGGTAACTTTCTAAATGTGTTTCAGAGGGAGGAAGCAGTGGTTTCGGACGTCCTTGACAAACACTTAGCATGCACTTCAAATTTTTGCTGGGTTATTTTTTTTCCATCCACGAGGTGACTGATAATCACCATCGTGTTCAATTGGACACAAGCAAAACACTCTTCTTGGTTTTTTTAAGATTTCATGCATTTATGCAGCAGAAGCCTTTTCCGGAAGAGCCGCCCACATTCTGAGAACACTGATTCCTTGTCAGCTCTCCGAAATGGAAGCCTGAAGCAAACTGTGGCAAACACATTTGGAAATGTACAAAACACAGCACGAATGAAGAACAATTGAAATCATTTGTTTTTGGCTTATCGCAAAGTCCTCGGTGAGGAGGATATCTGCTGGAATAAGACTCAAGGCTGCTTCGCAAACTTATGAACGAGATAAAAGATCAACTCCCAACATGCTATGCTTTTATGAAATAAGACAACAAAACCAAGACCGAAGAACTTTTCCTCACAATTGCAACACACACTTTCTACCACCTCCTGCGACACACCCTCTGTTTACACAACTGATATATGTATGGGCCGACTTCATCCATCAACAAGCCGAGATATTTCGCCTAATCTTTGTCATCTACTCAAAATCTGTGCTGATCTCAAATCCGCAGCGATGCAACGCTGCCATCTAAAGGGATCCGTTAATCATTACCAGTGGTTTTCAAAGCTGGGCGAGTCACGCTCCCACGCTTAACCCCGGCCATTAAAAATCATACAAAAGTCTCTTTCAAAATGCTTCACGGTTGCGTGACCAAACACAGGTCCAGTCTGTGACACGCATCCGTCTCCTGCCGTGCAAATGACACACATGCGTCACAGTCACTTGCTGGCAGATGTCGTCCATGGACACATCGGCATGTAAATGCTCGTGCGCGGTCTTTATAGGCGCACCTGATTTATCCAATCTCGGTTCCCCGACTGGCACTGTATAAATGAAGTGAGAGAGGTGAACGGATTTGTGGCCTTGTGGGAGATATGAAATAAAGGGAGTGAATGTGAGATATTGGAACGAGCAGTGGCCCGGGAGAATTCATATTCTTTCATTTGTATGTATGAGAGAAGTAAATATACAGTGACACGTTCGTTGTGGAGGTGTCACTGCTTGTTTACTGATCAGACTGAATGACATTATTTGGAAAAATAGTGGTCCGACAAAAACATACTCGGCCACAATTGTGATTCTGCACTTTGCCGGGCAACTTTGGAAATCTCGGTGCTTTCGCCTGTGGGGAAAACCGGTACTGGTTGTTGCACATGCAAATGGTTCTGGTGAAGCCTGAATTGATCATTTTTAACTCTTTCAAGTCAAAACTTCTATAAAAGTCTCCGGCGCTGAGATTCGCTGAGGTGTCCGAAGATTGCTTCTATAGAAACTCCTCCATAATCAAACTAAAAGCAGCCACTTGCTCAGTCAGTCAGCCAGTGCGCTCGTCGGGAACGGCGCCCACTGCATTGTCAGGTGCATCGGAACTGGCGAACATTTCAAAAAGACGGCGAAATTGGGACACGGTCCGGATAATTGACTCATCACGGAGCACGGCGAGGCGGACGGCAGAAACATCGGAGCCGGCGTTCCGGCCCTTTGGAAACTGCTAAACAACACAAAACCACTGAGGAAAATCTAGTCAGGCTGTGAGAAAAGTGTTTTAGTGCGAGGATGACTTTTGTCGGAAGTAAACCTCTGAAGGCAAAGGGATGGGAACGTGTCCTGCAGTTGCTAGCAGAGAGAAGAAAACCACACACGGCCAGTTAAGAATTGCATTTGGGAGGGAAAAGTCGCCGTCAGTTGTAAGGCACACAATGGAATTAAACGGACTTACTTGAACCGTTCCCTAAATGCTGAAAGATTATAATTGTAGATGACATTGTCTTACCGACACCAAACTTCAACTTTACTTTAACACTTTTAGTTTGCTCACTAACGCTAAACAGTCTGAATGTTAGGAAACTTGATCTATTTGCCTGTGATTTTTTTAGCGGGTACAACTGCCGCATTTTCCGCACTATAAGGCGCTTCGGAGTATAATGTACACCTTCAATGAATGACCTATTTTAAAAGTGTTTTCATATGTGGGGTGCACCGCATTATAAAGGCGCACAGAAGAGAAGCCACATTTGTGGCTGGGGTTCCGTTAGCATCCACTAGATGGAGCTACACTAAAGGAATACAATACGATACAGCTTTATTTATATTGCACTTTCACATTTAAAATACTATGTCCAAGAAATCGGAATATTGGCCGCATATAAGGCGCATGGGATTATAAGGCGAGAAAATTGAAGGATTTTAGGTGCGCCTTATAGTGCGGAAAATACGGTAATTAAAGTGAATAACATGTTACGTAAAAAATTGTGGAGCAACCCTGACATAACGGGGCTGACGTAGGAACGTATCCCCGTTAACATGAATGAAAACTATCTGGACAAAGCAGCATGCTAACACTACACCACCAGATTGCCAAATACCCCTTTAAGCGGAGAATTTACAAATGGAATCGAAGTGACAATACCAGTCCAATAGAGAGTTGAATTAAAACAAACAAATGGATGCTCGCGTGAAAGTGCAATGTTGCCAGGCAAGTCATAGTCTCGAGACCGCCAAACATTATCCAGCGGCCCACAGAACACCAACGCCACAGGCTCCAATGGCGGCATGCTTCTCAACCCTCACATTCATTGCTTGCCATTGCCCTTGATGATGCAAGGCTTGCGCGCAGCTACCCGGCCGGCCATGAAAAATATGCACGATGGTGTAAAAATATTTCGGAACATTCAGCTTTGTCTGATTCGTAAACTGTGTTGGATGTACTATTATTTTTTGGGAAGGGGGGCGAAATCACACAAAAGCGCTAGACTAAAACACGAGCACGGGTGTCGAGGCTCTCAGAGGACAAATGGATTTAGTCTGTCTGGGTCTTTATTGTGCGTATATGATACAATAGGTCAAAATTGCACGCTGTGCTCCGTTGACGCGTCAGATTCGACCACAATTATCCTGCCTGCAAAGCGGAAAGGTCAAAATCTCTATGAGGGACCCAATATGGGTCAATGGAGGCATCCCATGTCAATGGTAAGCCACGGCTTGGGTGGTTTGCCTTGAAAGCAGTTCAACGTTGTCGATACATTCCTGCAGTCTTTGCATGCTTGTCATCTTTAACCTTTTGAGGGATGGCGGTTACTAACAGTGAACAGCACGTCATGTTATCAGGTTGCAGGGTGCATAAAGTCGTGCTAATCTAATCGCACTTTAATTTTTAGACACTCAGCAGATCAATATGCAACACACATCGGAGGCACGTGTCGTGTTTTCATGGACTTTTCTCATTCATTCAGCACTGGAGCTAATTAAAATTCCAGGAAGTTGGAAATGTGACGTTGCGGTTGTGAACTCCTCTTTCAGAGCGCCAGTGTTGTGATAATCAGAATAATTCTGCCTGGAGGAGTTGTCGTGGAGGTGGCCTGAATAGCTTCCAAAATCAACACAGTTCTTAGTTATTTGACGACTCACTTATGCTGATCCCTTGTCTCGACTTCAAATTGAAATACCATTTGCATAATTCCGATCAAATATTTGTCATCGTTTTATCTATTCGAACAATAAGAACTCCAAGATGACAAATACAATCTGCAACACCCACACACGAATCATTTCTCATATTGACGTTTTCTCAGTGTCCCAAAATACGCGCGCAACAACCGCTTGTTCCGCTACATTCTTTGAATGCTCGGGAGCATCCAGATAAAGTTTCTAATTTCGCGAGTCGGTGCACTTTGTGTGGCCCACTAATGGCTAATGGAGTAAGTAATTATAAAGTTAGCCTGCGATGAATCTGATCGGTTTCTCCGTCTCTTCTCTCATTGCTGCAAAAGGGAGCCTGGGGGAGTTTGATGCTGGTTTACGATAATGATGTAAACGCCCGCTTAATGCTAATCCATAGGCTAGTTTCAATTTATTCCCACACCAGGGGTAAACACGGAGGCTCTAGGTCATCCTCAAAGTCGGGGAAATGAATGCCTCGCTGCGACGGCTGCCTCACTGGAGTTGGAGAAATTGAAAGATGTATTTATTTTCTGGTTTGTTAACATCGTCTGTTGCAATCAATGCCAGAACTTGCGGTTGAACGGCGTCAGACTTTTAGTAGTCGACGCTATGGTGATGGTAGACGACGACTCATCAATTATGTCATTTATATTTTATCCACTTGTCATCTCAGTCCGCTTTCGCAATAAAGCAGTTGTTGATCAAGCAGGCGCAATACGATCTCTGCCACCCAATTTCTTCAAGGCTTTCTTCATGGCCTTTCTTTCTTCACCACGTGTGGAAGTCCACCTGAGTTCCCTGCCATCCTGAGAGACTTGCACACGAACATCTCTGCTCGTGTCGTGGCTGGTAGGCTAATGTCCGAGCCGAGGAGTCACACAGGGATGCGTCCTTGAACCCTTCATCTTTTACATCAATCTGGCAGCTGGAACCCAACTCTCTTGGCATAAGATAGATATGGCTGACAGAATGACCCTCATATAGCGACCTACTTGCCAAGACCAACAGTTTCCCATCTCCAGTCCGCAGATGACCCGAACTTCCCCGCTGTCTCTCACAAAACAAGCAAAACTGAGTTCGGTTGTACTTTATTTAGCCATTTTACAATGTACTCACGTTTTTCTCTTCACCTCTTACACGCTCACCGACTGGTACAAGCTAGGGATGTGCCTTTAGCGTCCATTTACACGCCCACCCTTCACTCATTGGCGACTGGTACCTGCAAGGGGCGTGCCTTTAGCGTCCTCTTACTTCACTCATTGGCGGACTTCCGCATGCCTGTCGTCACTCACGCCCGCCTTTTCTCTATATAAACAGCGTGTGGGCCAGAAGTGCTCTCAGTCAGGCTTTGGAACTCAGCTCATACACTAGACGCTCCGCATTATATCCATTTTGGAGAAAATTTAAGACTTTTAATGGCGCCTTATGGTCGTGAAAATACGGTAAATAAATATTGACTAAAAATCGTCCGTGACCCAAAGCTTTTCAGCAGTAAAAAACAAACAAACATTTCTTTTTAAATGTATCCCATCTTAAGTAGTATGCTGCTAAAATGCTACTGTCCAGATGTCCTCTTCATGGTCCTCCAGAAGTGCATGTGCTCCACTCACTTTCCTCATCAAAGACCCAAATCGCAGCGATCACCTCTACTTAGCAGTTGGAGTCTGCGTTTCAAAGGCCAGAGGAGCGTTGTGCAGAGGCAATTACAAACGAGCCCTTTCTCCTCCCTGAAGATCTGCCAGCGAGAGCCGCTGCTGTCAGCACTTTTTCTTTGGCCTACTGAAAAAGCAATGCGAGACTTTGCTGTCTGATTCAGTCCAAGTTTGTCTGCCTGCCCGAAGGCATTAGGGAAGAGAAGAAAGACCTCGCCGTGTATTTACCCAGCGCAATATAAAGGATCACATCGCATGAAAGCATCAGAGAAGCGTTGTGAAGTTTGGGTGGGGAAACAACGGCGGCTTCAAAAGGACGCCAGGGCGAAGCGAGAATTACTGCAGCCTAACTTTGGTTGCCCTCGAGCGGTGGAATAAAGCGAAGCGGCGGGGAGCCATTATAAATTCACAGTGGTGCGTTGCAAGTGTTTATCACCTTCGAAGGGTGGGCCCTTTAGAGAGCTGCCGCATGCAGCGAGAAGTTTATTTGCAAGTTTACCTGTAAAATAAACCTCGAGAGATGAAAATGCGGTCACTTTGCCGAACTGAATGGAGTCATTTTCATCATATTTCAGCGGACAAAACACACAATGTTACGTACGTACAAATGGTGCATGTTTGCAGGTTGGAGCAATAGCCTGAACGTATTCATAAAAAAATGAGCTAAAGAGAAACCCCCTGACTGAATTATGCACAGGCTAATTTAAAAAAAACTGCTAAATGAAGGGCATGAATGAATAAGTCATCGGATGCCCTCAATACGATAGCAAGAAGGATATAAAGTGCATGGAGAAAAGTGGATATTCTGAACTTAGAAGTGAAGCCGATTGGGAATTGCTCAAAGCGCCGTCAATGAAGGAGAAAAAAAAAAGGAATCGGAGATGAAACAATGAAACGACAAAATAGGTAAAAGCCACAGAAGAGCTTATTGGAAGCATCGATCGTGGTCAAGTAGACTCATTGCGAAGAAAGAATTGACTGAGCCACTCGGGTAGGAAATCAAGTCGGGAGGCCAAAATCTATCTGTGCTGATCTTCACTTTGGAAATTATCGAAACTACCGGTCATTACCTTGCGATTGTGCTGACGGGAAATGGTCAAAAACAGTTGAACACTTTATCGCCACAATTCTACATTGTTTTCCGTTTTTCAGCAATTATCTTCAAACATGAATAATGTATGTCGAAGCAAATCTCTGAATTCACTTTACGGGCTCTTTAATCGGTTGCTGATAACAATTGCCGTAAAAAGGGGGCCTTCAGTTTGTTCTGTTCAAGGGGAATTACTCCAATGTTTTCGAATTAAGAGCACCTCCGGTACAATTTTTTACAGCAGTACATGGCCAAAGCACCATAAAAGCAAGAAAATCCTCAAATGAAGCCACATTGCCATTGTCTGCAGGGATTAGAATAAAACATGACAAAATGATTGAATCTGCAGATCATTAACGAGAACAAACGCGCCGATTGTAAAGTTCTGAGCGCTCGAGTGAGGATGTAATGACTCAACATGCCGCCATAAAGTTTCGACCGACCCCGATGAGTCGTTTCCGCCGGATGGATGGTGTCCTTCCAGTGCGCAAGGTTAACAGGATGGTTGGTATGACCAAGCGTCATTTTGAACGAGTCCATTTACCTCACGTCAAGCTGTGCGCTTACCCTGCGTCTTCGACGTGCTTCCCAGCGCGGCGTTTCATCACTAACCCGAAGACAATGTTGGACTTTTGAAGCCGCTGGCGAGCGGATGGAAATATTTGCGGTAGGCGGCAAAGCAAGGACGTTCAAATTAGGGTGCTAATGTAGCGTCTCCCTTAAGTGCAAAATGATATTGCGGCAGCAGGCAGGAACAGCCGGCTGTGTCGCCATTAGAGCTCATTTTCCGCTCTTAGCCGCGCCGGTACTTTGTTTAATAAGCGGGGCTTACTGGCCATAAAGAGCGATGGTGAGGCACGATGGCTGGGCACGGCCAGAGGTGGGATAGCGACACCGTTTTTGATGTCCGCATGGATCAGTGGTTTAGTAAACTACTTCATTAGGATGGTGGCGTCTTACACTGCGGATGGTCAACTTTCTAGGCCGAATTGTGGAGTGAAATGTGTCGTATTTTTTTGATGGTGACAATCGACGCATATCAAACTACCGTATTTTCCACACTAAAAGGCGCACTGGATTACGAGGCACCCCTTCAATGGATGGGCTATTTTGTCATTTGTTTTCATATATATGGACGCACCACATTATAAGACGCAATCTACAATGCATCCACTAGATGGAGCTACGCTCAAGCAAACGGCAACAGAACGATCAGATGTCAGTAAAGCGTAGTTAATAATAAAGCAGCGACACAGTTCACTTCACCAACAGCAAGTTAGAACGTTGACTCGTTAACGTTGAACTCTCTTGCCGCCGCTCTATTTCCGCGTTCAACTGCGTAACCCGATCGCCTTAAGTTTGAACTCTGCGTTGTAAGCATGTCTCCAGCAAGGAGCCATTTTGGGGGTGACATATTACCGTAATGACCGTTCACAAGGCGCATCGGATTTTGAGGCGCGCTGTGAGCTTGTAAGACAAGGAAGGCTTTTAGATGCGCCTTTTAGCGCGGAAAATACGGTAACTTGTGGCCTTGTCAGACAGACAATGGAAAATTCCATTTTAAGTGTTGTCATGTTTAAATCTCACCCGATCCAGTTATAAGATGCAGACTAATTTACATCCCCAAATTCCTTCCGTTTCCGATGAAATCAAACGGCTTCAATTTTACAAATGACACACACGAAGCCCGGGCAGGTCTGCCGTCCCTGATAAGTTGACAAAAAAGTGTGAGACTCGAGAGAGTGTGAATTAAAACAAACAAACAAGAATATATTCTGGGCAAGGTCGGTAAACAGAAGAGTAATCAGATAGAGTGGATAAGACCAAGACGGCTCAGACTGCTTATTCATTTTGGTAAATAACAAATCCACCGGTGGCAAAACAAAATCATGCCAGCGCAAGAAGCACGGGAAAGGATCAAATCCAAGATGAGATAACCGCAGCCTGATGTGAACAAGTTGTCAAGAGAGTTTTAGAAGATTTGTGTCCATTTGTTTGTCCACAAGTTAGCAAAGGTCAGAGGGTGACGATAACAGGACGATATGTTTCTGCCAACGCGCCTTTTCGCCTGAATGAAAGGACCCTGATGAGAAAGGACACACCAATCCTACACTCACCTTAAATGTGTCTATAATACAGAATTTGCTTATAGAAAAACTTCAAAGTGTATTACTTGGAAGCTAGGACTTCCAAAACCTGTTTATTGCTTTTCTGCAAAAAAAAAACCAAACAAACTTCACAGCGCCCTCTTGAGAAAGATGAATCACAATTAGGTTTAATACAATTTGGGAAATATGTTAGCTCAAACACCTTTTTCAGTTCAGTATGTGATTAAAAAAAACCTAATATATATATATATATATTATTTTCAGTCCTCTACAGTAACAAGTCTGACTTTTTTTTTTCCTGTCGTCGAGTTACCCGCTGTTGACATCTTGCTATTATTTGATTTTTGGATTTGATGACTCAACTACTTTTCCTTGGATAAAATTGTCACTCACTCCATATTATAGTGAGTACCCCGACAGAGAATTCAATGAGGAACTGCTTAAGAAGCATTCAAGGTTTTCAGAGGATTGCATAAGGCAAGGCTGTGTTACATTGTCGGGATGAATGGCGTCCTCCAAAGGACACAAAAAATAAAAGAGCGTTCTAGTGGCTCACTGTCGTCTTTTGTTTTGAGATTTTCAAGGACCTCACTTTCTTCCTTTGCCGACGTCTCTCCTGTTTATGACCCGCAACAATGGATCCCATAGGAGTGACTTTCATGGTGTTATGTTACGTTGACACCCACCCGTAATAAAAGTTGGTCAAAACGACGACTGCGATCACACACGTACCCCCCCCGATCGGAGTCTCCAGAGAAAAGAGAGGAGACATCAAATCGGTTACATTCCCACAAAAACTTTCATCCCCGGCTTACTTTTTGCGTGTTCAGCACAAAGTGTTGATCGATGCAGTTAGAGATCCGAGCCTCATCGCCTAATCCCTGGCACCACCGCTTCACATCAGATGAAAGTATAGTGGATTTGCAGGGAATCGGTTCATTAGCCACTGGCAGAACCTCGGCCAATTAGTCGACCGGAAAACTTTAGATCTCAACCTTCCCGAAATCTAACGTGAGTCAATATTAAACCGGTTCTAACTACACTACAAGAGTTAAATTACTTTTTTTTTTGTGTGTGTGTGTGTATTGAAAAGTTTCAGCACACAGTTTGGAGGCTCTGCCTTTGAATACTATGCCATTGCAAAAAACAACAACAAAAATTACGCCAGAAAGGACCATATGCCGTGACCAACGTCATCAAATGTTTCATTGCTTTTAGCTATAACCAACGCATGAGCTCTGTTCATTTTCATTTCGATCAATCTCTTATGAGTCCGTGGCGGTATTGACAATCATAGCATGTACCTCTTTGTCAAACATAATTCATATCATTGACACGACATCTACTCGGGAGAGATCAGAGTGTACATCTGATTGAATGTGCCAAGCGTAAGAAGACACCACCACCACCGGCGCTGCTGCAAAATCCTACAATATCAGCCAGCGTAATGGAATAATAGATGAAAGAACATGGCTTTTCCGGGCACTTGATGTCATCATATTTACCTCATTTTTATATATATATAATATATAAAAATTTATATATATATATATATATATATATATATATATATATATATATAATTAAAATATATATATATTTGTATATATATATATATATATTTATATATATATATATATTCTTTTAAATCTATATATATATATATATTTTAAATATATATATATTTTTAACAATAATATAATATATATATATATATATATATATATATAAATATATATATATATATTATAATATATATATATTATTGTTTAAAATATATATATATATATATATATATATATATATATATATATATATATATATATATATATATATATATATATATATAAATGAGGTAAATATGATGACATCAAGTGCCCAGAAAAGCCATGTTCTTTCATCTATTATTCCATTACGTTGGCTGATATTGTAGGATTTTGCAGCAGCGCCTCCGTGGTGGTGTCTTCTTACACTTGGCACATTCAATCAGATGTACAGTACCAAGTAGTATGGATCATGCAAATGCAAGAAAAGGTGATCCATCCATCCATTTTCTGCCGAGCATGATATTAAGGGAGAAACATAAAGGAAGTCTGCGTTTGTGATATAGTGGATCAGATGTTCTCTCAGCAAGCAGGGCAAATTGCACTCAGCTTGGAGCCTGGGGATTCACACGCTGAGCAACAAGCAGAGCTGCTGAGCCTGGAGAAGACGGAAAAATACATATTTTCCCCAGCGGATTCGACATATAGAACAATGTGTGCGCTTATAAGCTTGCTCGACTGAAATGATCATCAAAATGTCAAAATGTTTCTTCGCAGTTCCAGACATTTCGGGTGCAACTGCAATATGCGTCTGCAGAATGCAAATGAATGTGAAAGAGACACCGGGGGCCTGAACAAAACACTCGGTAGGGTAGTCGGAATGTGTAGTGAATTAAGAGTAAGGTAAATTTAGAATAGTTTAACTCAATAAATCAAAAGTAGTGCTCCAAATAATTACTTGAGTAAGATTAAGGAGTAACTTATGATAATGTCAAATCGAGAGAAAAATAAATGTAGGAATATTTTACCATATTTTCTGCACTATAAGGCGCTTCAGAATATAAGGCGCAGCTTCATTGAATGTCCTATTTTAAAACTGATTTCATATGTAAGGCGCTTAGAATAGAAGCTAAAATAGTGGATGCAGTTGCATTATGCATCCACTAGATGGAGCTATGCTAAAGGGAATTCAATACAATACAGTTTTATTCATACAGAGCCTTTCACAACCGCTGCAGCTGTAACAAAGCGTTTCTACAGAACATTTAAAATACTACATGCAAGAAATCAGAATATTGATCCATATATAAGACGCATTGTCGGCTTTTGAAAAAATTGAAATTGCACTTCATAGTGCGGAAAACACGTTTTTTCAGATATTGCCCAACAGTGACTAAAACAATCATGAATGAAATCTTCATAAAATAAAATCAATTAGAGCAAATTCAACCACGAAAAATTATTACTTGCTAAACGCTTCCTGTCATGCTTCACTTCAATCGGTCACAGAAAATTCAACTTATGGCCGCAGACTTTTTCAAGTGTGCGGTCATGTGATTACCTGGCCCAGTTTGAGGCTCCTGCTCACCCAATGGTGACTCCAATCAGGACAGGCGGGACAGAAAATGGACGAATGGAGCTTTTGGAATTGAAAGTCAACACAGGTTCCTATTGTGTAAATATGGCCTTGATTCTTCTGCCCTCTACTTCAAGCACATCATCAGCCGAATTTGAAGCTTTTCGAAAAGCATCTCCAAATCGGCCGCCATAGATTTGTGTTTTTTTTCATCATATGACATTTTCCCAACAGTCTGGATCAGAACAAGCAAAGTGGCGCCACCATTTCCTCATCATATTTGAAATCCAATCAAACAATCCTCAAAGAGGTCATGTTTGTTTCAGACACGTACAACCGGCGTGCAAGTCTCCAAGGGGCCGCTGGAGCACTTAGAAACATTGGCGGAATGATTTCCCCTGTGCTGGGTCATTTCCTGAACATTCAACTTTGGACCTGCAGTCAAATGACCAAAACCGGCTTTGGAATTATCTTAACAGGTAGGCCACATTCTCTACCTCCGAGCAAAGGCAAGCCAAAGTACATAAAGATGAGAATCCAGCCCCGCCCCTCAAGAGCCCATGTGACATCTCTTTCAAGCTTTAAGTAGCCAGCAAACACCTGCGGTTTGATTTTCACCACTGAACCAATACATAGCTCATATATCGGCTCCAAATAACCCTGACTGATGAATCATATGAATCAAAAGAGCCTTTCACATCAAAAAATGTCTTGAAGCGAGAAGACAAGATGACCGCCAAGCAGCAACAAGTTCAGCAAGTGAGGGAGTGTTGTCAAACAATTTCAGATGCTCTTGCGCTTACCTCTTATGTTGAAACACTCCAAACCCAGGCAGGTAATCCTTCCCAGAAAGATTTTCCTCTGACAAAATTCAACAAATCAGCCATCCGAGGTCAGAGAAGATTCTTGCATTTTCACACGGCACCATGTCCTGTAATTATTTTCTTCCTGACACGTGTGTCACCTATATTATCTTCCCTACTTCCTGTTTGTCTCTTTTACTTCCTGGTTCATGCCCCCTTAAAAAAAAAAAACCGCCCCAAAAATGTACATCACTCTGTAGATCAGAAGCAAAAATACATTTGAAAGAAGAAATACATTCCTATTCCAACATCTCTGCACGCCCCGGCATTTCAGTTGTATTTAACTTTTAAGTCCAATACATATGCATTTAATCTTAGAGATGTGTTTGTAGAAATACAAAGTCTACACTTTGGCTGACTGCGTTACAGTATTTTAAGGTTGGCCATTAATGGTGGTACAGGAGTACTAAGCTTTTTTGTTTGGGGGGGGGGGGGTTTGGGTGGTGGTACTTGGTGTAAAATTTTCTGTCAATAAATACAAGCATTCATGTCTAGTTAATAGGAAAAATAAATTGGTTAAAATTCCAAGTCCATACTTCATGAAAGTGCTGATCTCCACGGGTTACTTTTTCTTTTTTTTTTTTTTTTTTTAATCGCATATTTCTCCCTCTGAGCTTCTTATCTTTCTATTAACTACATAAAGGAGAGGTGAGGTGATTGCTGTGCGCAGCCCTTTGAGGAGGGGGGGAGAAATACACTTTGACGTTTGAATACCAATGACGCCATTCATTCATTGTAATGCGCACTGGGATTTTAATGCCGCAGTTTATACATTCGACCCGTCAAAGGTCTGGTGAATACGTTGCACTGTCGAGGATCATAAAAAGATGAGAGGAATATTTTAATATCGTTGTAAATGGAAAAGGACTTTATACAAAGAGTTCGACAGACCTTGCTGGATTAGCGCATGCTAGCTGCAGTGCAAGAATCTGTTGTTTGTTGAGTCCCCCCCCCCCAGTAGACAAGGTTTATGGTTTATACACATTATCCTCTTCCCATTCATGAAGCATCCACGGCTCCTAAGTGCACTTCAGTGATTCAATGAGGCATGCTATTGTCGAACACGAGCTTCAACTGACACTTAGCTGTCAGAGCTGAAGCCGAGTGACACGGCGCCGCCGCCGTAACGGCGTTGTTCTGTTCGGTCTGACAGCGTCGTTTGTCACCGGATTCAAACCGCGAGAATAAAGCGTGTGGCTCATCCGAGGCAGCTGCGCTATTTATTTTCACACCAGAAACCCATTTCACATCTCATTAAAAAAAAAAAAAAGTATCATTTTGAGGTGTGTAGTCAGCCCACACAGGATTGCTTGTGATTGGGACGGCAGTTTGACATTTGCGCTACAACATTTTGTAGCGCAAATAACAGTAAGGAACTGTCGAATAATGTTATGTATACAAGTCGCAAGCTACGTCATTGTCATATTTGGAAATAGACAGCTAGAAACAACAGCAAAGATTACATTTGGATGTGTTAGCATTAAGCTAGTTAGCTGTGTGCAAATAGCAGTAAGGCACTGTAGAATAATGTTATATGTACAAGTCGCAAGCTACGTCATTGTCATATTTGGAAATGGACAGCTAGGAAACAATAACAAAAAACAAAACACAGAATGTTATACTGTAGTTTCCACTTTTCATGTGCCTTCGCTCAGGTCACTGCAGTGTCACAATTCACAGTGTCCACTTTGCTGCAGCGCTCCATTTTCGATCCTACATAAAGGAGGAGGCCTCTGCTTCTATAACTCAAGGTCAACAACTATTTATGTCCTCCAGGGCATCACTTCTTAGATCAGGTGTATAAGAAATTGAAGCAATGAAAAAAGGACCAAGACAGAGAGGCAAGAAAAAAAGGCAGGACACATCTTATGTCTTTTCACCAAACTCTGCTGCTGTCTTAATTTGGACCCGACCCAGCTTCAACTCTAGCTTGTTTAACTATGGGGGAATTCACATTCTTTGTACCTGTGCAAGCAACACAGGCAAAGCTGCATTGGGAAGACAAAGTAAATGTCACCCACGGCTCGCACTGTGCCATCCTCCACCCCCGACACACACACACACACTTGGGATGTAGATGGAGAGAATGACTCACAGTCATGGCGTAGCATAGCTGGGTCACGTTGTCCCCCAGTGGATAGCTGGGCTTGGGGGGGCATTAGCCAGTAACTAGATCCCCAGCTGAGGTGCAGCCGAGGACAAAAAGCGGACACATGGAGAGAGAAAGCACGCTGGAGTGCGACTACGTGGCATGGCCACAAAAACAACGTCCAGGCGCATTGATAACACGCCAACACACGCGGCCATGGTTAACAACTGCAAACAAATACATATGTAGAATACACTTAAGTACAGGATATAATTCGCTATACTCAACAGTGGTACCTTGAGATGTCCAAAGTATGATAGAATGATGTGATTATGATGTTGCAACTCCTCTCACCTCATCAGTACGACAGTAATAATAAAAATGCTTTAAAGTGGATAAATATAAGACTGAGTACTGTTTCATTATCTGCCTACGTTTCAGTGTGTGGTCAATATGTTGCTTCAAGGGGTGTGCCCTTGAGAACTACTGAAACTGAGTAAACTGCAGTAATGTCATTTTTTTCGCAGAGGATAAAGAATACATGCCTGTAAGTATCGTTATATTGTCTGTCTACCTGTGTTGCGCCTCAGATATTCGCTGCTTAAAGGCTTGGAATTGTTTGCATGTCTATGTAATTTTGTGTGTGTTAGCATTAAGCTAGTTAGCTGTGTAATCCTCTTCGGTTCATGTTTAGTTTGACAGTAAATTTAAAGTGGGAGTGCCATTAAACAGCTTGAAGCCTATTTGGGGGAGAAATGCTCAGTAGGCCCGGTGGTCGAGTGGTCAGCGCATTGACCTCACAGTGCAGAGGTACCGGGTTCGATTCCAGCTCCGGCCTTCTTGTGTGGAGTTTGCATGTTCTCCCTGCCTGCGTGGGTTTTCTCTGGGTACTCCGGTTTCCTCCCACATTCCAAAAACATGCTTGGCAGTCTGATTCGACACTCAAAAATTGTCCCTAGGTGTGAGTGTGGGCGTGCATGGTTGTTCGTCTTTGTGTGCCCTGCGATTGGCTGGCAACCAGTTCAAGCAACTTGTACTGTATTCTATTTTTTTTAAAAATATAAAATCAGCAATCTCAAAAGCCATTTAAATTTCATCTTCAATCTTTTTCTTAGTTTTTTGTTATCTTTTTTTGTAATGCCACCACAGAAGGGTATGATGGATGGTGAGGGGAATAAATAGTAACTGTGAACCTCACCAAACCCGTTCTTGCTAGCGGGAATGCAGTGGTTCACATAGCTGATTTGGATTTTTACAGCTGGGAATGGGATAAATTCCCACTCAATACCTCGGAATGATCCTTGACAGCAATAGAAAATGGATGGATGTTGTTTTGAAAATGTATTTGTGTCCACGAGATCCACTCTCGACGAGCTACATTTTGTAACATTGTTTTCTGGTGACATGAGACTTGTAAAATCAACCGTGATGTGCTGTCATGAAAGCTGTGTACTCACAAGCCAGTGATCCATAAGCAACGCGGGAGGCTGCTCATCAAATGGCTTATTCGATGCAAAGGGATGACAGCGGAAGTCAGCGACGGCGGAATTGAGAGCGATGCGTCATCGCCGCTTGAGCGGATCATCGCAGCAGGTGCGGGCGCAAATCAACAGGACACACACACAAGCGCGGCAAATCTCAGCGTACAATACGACTGGTTCGAGCTCAGTTTGCACTTCAGTCAGTTTAAGGACCGTGGGTAACGTTTTCCACAAGATGATGACACCAGACGAGAGCGGATCATTACCTGTTGGAGCGTAGGCGCGTAGGTAGGAGGCGTGGGCGCAGGAGGTGTGTGAAGGCCCTCGAGAGACGAGTCAGGTGTTGCATCAGCAGGTTGTACGGTTTGATTTGCAAGAATGGGAAAAGGTGAGAGCATGGAAGGTTTGGTGTGATGCGGGCAAAAGAAGAAAAGTTGTTGTTGTGGGTTTAAACCTCTGAGCAGGCATGCTAACATTAGCTAACGCATACTGACTTTCAACATGTTAGCTATTTCTTCAAAAACTAATTAATATTCCAGTTGTAAAAAGATTAGGAGCTACGTCTGTAGTCCACAATTTTCTCTCTTAACATCATTTTAAGAGCGAAAATTATTCTCTTAATGTACAAAACATGTACTGAAAACATGTTGAACGACAGAGGTATAGCCTAGCTGTAGCATCTCGCCCCCCTCCTCTTAACAGACCTCGCGCCACAGGACGAATAAAGGTTATTCTATCTTCTTTTCCCCTGACAATTTCTAAGGACGATTTTTAAGATTAAAAAATAAAGGGGGACCCTGAACGAACTCATAGTGCCTTACTACAAGACCAAGAACATTAGCATAGCGTCTCTGAGAGCAAAACAGGAAGCCTCGGCTGAGGATGAGGATCTATTCGAGTCAGTCAATGGAGGTCTGTATTTATGTGAAGGCTTAAAACTTCATCTTATCGTCAAGCTTAGCTCGGACTTCCCTTGAACTGTCTCTCAAAATAATGAGGCTCTCGGCCGACACTCCCGAGTCATTTTTAAAGTTGAACCGAGCTCCTCTTTTTTTTTTTCCATTCATATTTTTAATGCAAATATTTATTTAAAGAACTTGACCCAAATTGACGCAGATTGCTTTTAAGTCTGCTCAAATTAGTCCATCACAAACGATTCGCAAGATGTTTACGATCGCAAATGACCAATTCATGACATCAAAGAAACGGGATCCATTTTATTCGGTACCCATCTTGTGGAATGAAGAGGTTGAAATGAGCTTGACCTGGCCCTCACACCGAGCGCTCTTGGCTTTTTTTCAAAGAGTTGCTCATCTCCATGTAGCGCAGTTCCTTGCCTGTGAGTGACGGATATTCAAATTGCCTCAATTAGGTGTGCATGAGCTAATGCTACACACTGTCTTCACACCATCCCGTCAGACTGATCTCAACACAAAACTCAGACTGGTGAGATTTTATTGTTTTGGTCCGGAAACCAAGCAATTGCCTATTCAAGTGCATTCAATTTCCAACCGAACGGGTGGATACAAACCATCATCTTAAGTGCCGATCAGATGATGTTAAATCTTCAGAAATGTGACAATAATGAATTGTACTGCCAGCAAAGGACACACTGAATTCAGTGGACACACCTCCAACAGAGACGAGACCACCCCCAAACCCTAACGAGCTCAGATCTCCCTCGCACGCCTGCAGTGTTCCATTTCTCCCGGTGCAGTGAGACTATCATTTGTCATCCCGCACTTAAGAGCGGCCATCCCAGACGATAACCCTGCGAGGGGGGATACCTAATGAAGCCGCGAAGCCAAACCCTCTCCGAGTAAAGCATCCTGTCGGGGACGAATCCCGCCCCGGTATCAGCGCGTGTGTGAAAGAAGCAGCGAGGTGATGCAGGGATGAGACGAGGCTGAGCGCGCCGGACCCGAGCTAGCGCCTAGTGAGGAGAACGTCTAGTGACTGGCGCTCAGCCCCAGTGGCAGCTTAATGACTTGCGGTCAGTTGACTCTGTCTCAATTAATCAGACTGCTCTTTCCCGCTGGCCTACTCTTGTTTGTCCGTCTCCCTCTGGCTTTAATTCCTCCCTCGGTCTTTCACCGTGGGCGGGGAAATGATGCTTTGTTCTCGCTGTCTTTGATTTCAATTTTTAATTTTATTTTTTGCATCTCTTCTTTTACTTCTTGGTCTCTGACTCATCTCTTTTGTCCTCTTTCTTTGACAGCACTCTCACCTAGGAACAGTTTGGTGTCCTGGACAAAAATGTACAGATTAGATAATCCCCAAAGAGGTTTCGTTTTGTTTGTGTTTTCCCCCCCAGTTTCCTCTAAAAAAAGAATTCAACTTGATCGAGTGGAACCTCTAGGTGAGGAGGACAAATCAGATTGATTTTGACACAGTTCGGATCCCACAAACGTGGACACAAGCAAAATCTGTACCAAAAATATTTAGTTAATAACAAAAGTGCGCCGACAAAGTACAAACAGAAATCGCTGGTCAAAAATACACGAGCGAAAAATCACTTGTAAAGGCAAGGAAATAGAAAATCCGAGATAATAAACGAAATGGCAATTTCACTCAACAAAAACACGAGCAAAATCAAATACAAATACCTGTAAGGCGAGAGGTTAGAGAGCAAAAACGACGATGACGAGATGGAAAGGTCTAGAAAACAACACTTGAGCCAGAGCAGCAACAAGGTCAATAATCTGACAGAGACATGGAATCTTGGCAGCCCTTAAATACTTGCCGAACCCGATGACCAAATTGGCAGCAGGTGTGCACAATGGGAGGGAATGCCCTCCACTGCCACCTGCTGGAGACACACAAGAACAGGTGCCTTGGTCAAATAACGCGTAAGGCTCCATTTTCTGCTCCCAGGAAGTACGCACGACGTCGTGGCGGAATGGCCGATGAGGGAAGAGTCTCGTTGCCTGTGAGCCAAGTGGGTTAGGCTTCAGTCGCGGTAACACAACTTGTGAGGTCGATGAACTCGAGTGCAAGAGGATGTGCGCGAGTGCCAACTGGGCTCTCCAGTGTCAGTTGGTATCTTGTTTTCCCAGAGTTCCCATAGGGGGTCTCGCTGCCCTCTCAGGGTGGTGCTGACATTTGGAGGACTGGTCCACGATGGCCTGTAGGCTTGTGAGCTAAAGTCCACCGCTGTTTCCCTTCTCCCGTTTTAGACTTTTGTCTCCACCGATTTAGATTCCGGTTGTCACCTCTGTCTCTTCAGCTCTGTGTGAACTCTCCGCCTCTGTAGCCCAGCTTGTTCGTCGCTTGAGTAAACGTCATCCGTCTTTTGCTCACATCAGGGTCGTTCCGTCCCTTCTCTTATTTTCTTCCTTTTCCACTGGCTGCCTCTCTGCTGGGCGACTGCCTGGAGCAGCCGGCCGGCTGTGGCGCTTACATTTTAGGGCTGAAGGGAGACGAAGAAGCGAGGCTAGAGAGACAAGACCTCCGCGGTAGCCAAACTGACCCCTTCGTCTCCCTTCGGGGCTACTGTGCAGTCAGTGGGACAGAGGGAGCGGCGAGGGGTCAAACGCTCCAAGACGCTGATGTAACGGCCGTGATGCGAGGTGACGGCTGTTGGGACATCCATTTTTTTTCCCCCCCCTCGTTCATTTTCATCTTTGCTTTTTGGTGCTTGCAGTTACAGTAAATCGTGTAAATCGCTCTGTCGACGCACGCAAAGAGTCCTGAGAATGTGGAACGTTGGAAAGTGGTTGTACGACATATTCCTGACACAGGTGGGACTTGACTTAAGAGTTTAATTTGTTGTGTGACAGATATCATAACTCCATTTACTCATATCAAATCTAATTTTCCTCCTGGACATGAATTCAAATGTCATATATCAGTTCAGGGACTTTCCGAACCACCACTTGTTTTGTTTACATTTTTCATAAAGAGAAAATAGCTCTCTATTGTAAAATACAAATATGAAAACGTAAAGCGCGTAAATGCCCATGTCAAATAAACTGGTTTTATGACCTCATTTCCTGCCATGGATGTTTAAATTCGTCAAGTGGAATCCAGCCGTTTGCTGCCACCCACCAATATTTTGGTTTTTCAAGGGATAGGCATTGAAAGAGGATTTTTGCACAGATTGTCTATGAAATTAATGGTTGGTAAACAACTGCGATGACATACATATCCCAGTAGATGGCAACATTGCATCGTCTTGAATTAGCGATCGGCACGGGTGACGAAGTGAAGCGATTCATCTTGACTTGTCACATCGATTCTGAGGAGGAGCTGTTAATGGAGTGAATGAGGAAGGCCATGTTAAAAAAACAGTTTTTAAAATGTCCGACATCTCCAGCCATGTGGTCAGTCGGCATCGCTCTCTGTACATGCGGTTGATGAAACACCAGAGCCAACCGTTTCATATGAACAGTGATTCCCCTCCATGGATGGTTTGAGCTAACCACTGGACCACCGGTCCGCCCCCAAGATGAATCAAGAAATAAATTGTCATAAGTGACTAAGTCAAATAATGTCGACAGGGCAATGGTAATCTGTTTTCATCCATTGTTCTTTCACTTGATGTTACTTGCCCTTTTATCGCCACAACGGAGGTGGAAAGTTTAAAGCCCGCATTTTCCCCCCCCGCAATCTTGTCAGAACGTGCCGGCTTGGTGCTGAACCCCGGCGAGTGTGTTTGCCAATTTGCTGCGTCAATTAGAATTTTCTCCCAGGTAAGTAATCAGAGGGCGGGTAGCTCTGAGGATGAAAAGTAATTACTGCTTTTGGGGAGGTGTGCAGCTGTTCCACGCTGCCACCCTGGGAACCCCCTGTCACATTTCATCACATTTATTGGACCTCATCGAGAGCCCGCTGCCGTTCTCGCTAAGAAAGTAGATTAGACACTAACAGAAATAAACACTCAGAGACGCATATTACTGGTCGTCTCGATATGCTGTCTCCCTCTCTCTTCTCTCCGTTTTTCTTGAGCACGCGGCGACAGGAGGGAAAGCAAGCCGAGCGATGACAGCACTTGAGCATCAGTAGTTAGAGGTCGTTGTTGGTGCGTGAATGCTCAAAGACCGAGTTAAACAAAAGGCCGGAGAACAAAAGGTATTTGTGTGGCAACGGATATTGGAACACGAGTGCAGCAACACATGTAGACATGCAATATCACAATACCCAAAAGCATATATTCTTTGGTTATATTTTCTTTGGAGAGGTCACGGAAGGTATTAAAGTCATATTTCAAAGGCAACACCCGATTGGAATTCATGTACAATTAAGGTACAGTACACATTTTGCAATTAAAACAAATAATGTGTTGCGGTTTGTTTGTTTGCTAATGGTCATGCAAAAATATGACACCACAAATATCTTAAAAACATTGTGGGTGGGGTCATTAAGGCCAAGCGGAGCAGCTGAGAATAAAGGTGCAAAAACAAGGATTTTTACTTCATAATTTCTGCTCTATAGCATGTCCTTCAATGCTGGATGAGTTTTTTTTTTTTTTTTCATTTTCATTCCATGACCGATTGTCATTTGTGTTGTATGCGTGAAGCGTTTTGAAGACTAAGAGGACAGATGGACACAAGGAGCACAATTTGGCAGCGGATGCCTCGCAACTCCTCAACAGTTGGCTGTCCTGACTGCCCTTGCCGAAAAGTGACCCCTCCCACCCCCACCTCCCCATTTCAGCATCCTGTCACACAGTCGCGGCCTGTTGGGACCGGTCCAAACTCTGCCCAGATGTAGGTCACATTTTCAATCCCAGAAGTACGCCAGCATCCCTGTGGCGTGCCAATCATTGTAGACACACCACCCCCTGCACCCCACAAAAAAAAACAAAACATCGAGTTTAATGGAACAAAGAAATAGTGAAGTAAGTAAATTATAAATGGTACACTTTTGGGAGGTATGCACTTTTTGGACTATTTTCGATATATGAACTGCTTGTGCTGTGCTGAAAAATATCGTCAGGCATTATCGATTATTCGGCTTTGACTTGACTTTCTTCACGTTATAGTCAACTACAAATTTATATTTTTTTTAATTCAAGTCGTTCAAACCCTACGTCACAGTTTAAAATTCTCATGAAAAACGGCTTGTATTGCAAATGATTCAATCATGAAATGAAAAGCAGGACGGCAACGGCGTGTGTTCGAAATGAACGCACGAGCGAGTCACGCAAGCAACCAAGAGCAGCCTATCAGCTTTTTGTTAATTGGAAAAGCAAGTCAAAAGTTCATCTCCTCGCCTCCTGCCCAAGTTATCTCTCAAATGCAATAAACACAGTCCCTTGTCATATATCTTTTTTTTTTTTTTTTTTTTACGCGTGTGTGTGTGCATTTTAGGGCCTGTGTAGGTGTAGAAGTGCAAAAAAATAATTGCGTTCCCCATTATTGTCCGGAGGCAAGGAGGTCAATGTGACGTTGCGATCAAGTCTAATACTTGGACAAGCTTCAAAGTCAACAAATGACTGACAGGGTCCATCAAAATTCAAAAATCTTTGCAAAGGCAGAATATTTGACAGGATTCTCATGCTGGATCTTATAAAATCGTACAAGCGGCCATTAATATTGACATGACAACGAAAAAGACCATCACACGGAAACTTGTCATTGCAGCTTTTACCTTTCAGAGCGAATGAGGTTGGTTGTAGTGAACAAGAAAATAAGTGACACCAATATTGGACAGAATGCACACACTGGACGTAAGAAAATGTTCTACTTTTTCGCTTCAAGTAGGCTGGCGAGGCCCTCAAGGAGGGCGGCGGGCGCTGAATATTCATGAACGGCGTATTCATGCCCGTAGAAGGCAGGTCACACGTTTGGAGCGAGCTGACTTCGGTCAGAGAGCGAGAGAGCCCTCAAGAGGGTTTCTGCAAGGCAGCAACTAAACTCCCATGTTGGGTCAAAGGTCGGTTGGAAGGCCTCACGGTGCCAAAGGCCAATTAAATTCATTCCACGTGGTCGGGCAAAGGTAGAAAGGTTATTTTTCTTTCCGTGTGTTTAAGTCAATGTGCACTCCCGCATGTATGGTGGCGAAGGGAGTCTTTGCTCACTTGCGCTTTACACTTTATATCTTAATGTACTT
This sequence comes from Hippocampus mohnikei, assembly GCA_026261675.1. Classification (NCBI taxonomy): domain Eukaryota; kingdom Metazoa; phylum Chordata; class Actinopteri; order Syngnathiformes; family Syngnathidae; genus Hippocampus; species Hippocampus mohnikei. The sequence continues at coordinate 12,617,125 of JAKGUB010000328.1, read as the reverse complement.
TTTTTTGGTGTGGATTTTTGTTGTTGTTTTCAGTGTTGACGCTGCATTTGTCACAGAATTTGGGCTGTCGAGATAAAGGGCGCACCTAAAACTGCCGAACCAGGAGAGTAGGAACAATCTCCAGAAAATATTTCTTAACCCTTTCGTGCATCTGTCACCTCATAATGTGATACGCTGTCCACTGTAGTCATCGCTGTCCCAACAAATACAACAAATACAATTCAAAGAGGACACAAAACTTACTCACCACAACAGGACTAAAGCTACCTGACGTGTGACAGCAAATACAACCACAATTAACCACGACGGACTGAAAGAAAACAGAGTACTAAATACATCACAAAATGGACAAGACGACGAGGCACACCTGGACAAGACACGAGTGGCTGGAGGGAACTGATTGGCTGACACCAGGAACAGGAATGACGAGAATGGGTGGAGTCTATCTATCAATCTAGCTAAATACAATATTGTCATTTTGAGCAATTGAAAATGCCCTCGAAAAAAGGCCAGTGTTGTTTGCGTGTGTGTGTGTGTGTGTGTGTGTGTGTGTGTGTGTCTCCTCATTTTTCCCCCCCCAGGTTGTACACTCGAATGGTGGTCCTCCGCAAGCTTTGGCGTGGATGAATGAGGGCCCCGAAGCAGAGCGCGACCATCATCGCGGAGTGTTTGACATATTTATGGCTCTATAAGAAAGGCGCACAAGGACAAAGTTGTTGTGTGGAACGGGGATTCATTCTTCCATCCGCCACGTGGGACCGCGTCCTCTTTTTAATCCATTTGTGTGGGTCATTCTCTCGGATTGATGGTCGCCACTGGCTGATGGGAAATAGATACACGGTGGACAATATATGTTTCTGTCAAAATTGACATTGATGTCTTTTTGTCATTCACGGTGCGTTTGCCAATATTGTCTCTGATGAAAGGCGACCTATAAAGCCATAATAATGACTTCTTCTGGTTTATTTATAGTACATAGTGCGCATATGCGCGACATCGAGTACCAAAAAAAAAAAAAAAAGGGCTTTTCTTTTAATTATTTTATAGGACACGGGTGTCAAATTCATATTTGTCGTGGGCCATATTGGAATTATGGTTTGCCTTGAAGGGCTATTATGAATTTTGGGAAACCATCTACCGTAAATTCCGAACTATAAGCCGCTACTTTTTTCCCAAACTTTCAACCCTGCGGCTTATTCAGGGATGCGGCCAATTTGTGTAATTTTTCTAACGGCCACCAGGGGCGCTCGAGTAGCAAAGGTAAGATTAAGACCGGTGGAATATATGCGTCGAGGAAGACTGCAACTTCTTGTCTTGTGCATAAATTAAATTAGCGTGAACATACCCTCATCATGGAAAATGCAAAAAGAAAGGCATATGACGCAGCTTTCAAACTAAAAGCAATCGAGCTGTCCGATAAAGAAGGAAACAGAGCTGCTGCACGTAAACTTGGCATAAACGACGGCTCACCGTGATTTTGACAAGTACCGGTAAGTTCTTTTACCAGACCTGTTATACTGTGTTGCTATTCTGTTGCTAGCGTGTTGTTACCATGTTGCTACCGTTTTACTGCCGCGTCACAGGCACCGTTTGGGAAGAAAGTCATATTATTATTATTGTTAAGTTATATTATTAAAACTTTGAAAACTCTCTCTTTCTTTGTAAATACGTTGACATGTTTTAATGTGGGCACATGCGGCTTATATACAGGTGCGGCTTGTGTATGTGCAAAATTGGTTTTCCTCTAAAAATGTAGTGGGTGCGGCTTATAATCAGGTGCGCTCTATAGTGCGGAAATTACGGTAAATTTTTAATCACCTCTACGCATTACATACTCAGCGCACAGCAAATTGACAAACTAATTTTAAAATCAGACACAAGAATAATGGCTGTTATTGTGAATTTCATATGACAATTTGAAATTGTTGGTTCAGACTTCAACAAGCATCACGGAACTTGACTTGTTTGATTTACTTTCACGGGCCATATAAAATGATGTGGCGGGGCAGATCCGGGCCCCCGGGCCTTAACTTTGACCCTCGTGTTATCGGAGCAATGTGGAAGGAGGTAGAGGGGGTTGGAGGGGGTCACACTGAGATCTCTTCATTTCCAGGAGATGTCTACCACAGGTGACGCCGCATCGTGAAGATGTCGAAAAAAAAGATGCCGCATACATATCTGATTTATATCCACATATGTCGGATTTGAAAAAAACAACGGCTACGGCAGACTGTTGATAGTGAAGCTGATTATACGAAAAAGTCTAAAAGCCCCCAATTTTTGTTTTTTTAACTTAAAGGTGTACGTACATGTAAATATACAGTCAGATTAAAAGTATTCATTTGTGAACAAATATGAAATTGACCATATTTTGACATACAGGCTTTTGGACTAATCTTGACGAATCAGACACAGAGTATCAGACTGAGCTGCTTTGACTTTGCAACTGTTTCTAAAATAATAGGTTCGTGCTCAGGTGAAAGCATAAGAGAGAAATCATGCAAATTGAGTAACCAAACTTTGGGCGAACTAAGCATTTTGAAAGCAACAGCCAGACCCAAAAAAAAAAAAAAGTTTCAGCATCACCTCCCACCACAGTGCTCATTAGCCAGAAAGCAAACACGGAGCCACTCGCAATTTATATAGGCTGACTTTGTACTCCCGCTCCATAAGGAACTTGAACTGCTCAAAGTTTTAATCAGCGGATGGGGAGCTGCTGTCACACAGCAACGTCAAAAATACCAACGACTGTTGTTAGCGAGGAGCGCTCCGTTTTGTCGTTGCCTTGACATGTGAACGTATGCTGTGGGCGTCAACGCGAATGACAGAAAAGTTAAATCGTTGCTTTTTGCCGTAGGGCCTCATTATGAGCTGTAATCGAATACAAGGAAGATAAAAAAAAAAAATCAATAAAGGCAGTACCGCTCAGTTGTATTTCACTTTGACATTCGCATGTAAACTTGAGAAACTCTTTTTAAATAAATACACGTTCTTCAACACATTAGGTGCATTTGGACGACGTATCAATATTCTCAGTATTGTCGCCGATACCGATTTGAATTTGACTCAATATCGGACACACCAAAACATCGCGACGTCATCTTATTGCATCTGTTCATGCCATTTGAAGCTTTGATTGGCTTTCGTATGTCAAACTGGGTAGAAGCACAGGAAGTCAGGGCGGGGGGCCTATCTCCTACCCTTGCCCCGCCCCTCCTTCTTTCTCCTCCCCTTTCTGCATCCTTACGTGCCATCGATCCGCCCGCGAGCTACGCCGCACGCTTGGGAAAGAGCAGGAGTGGAACCGAGCACATGGACTAAATGAAAAAGGAGAGGCAATTTAGGGAGCCGATAGAACATCGGCTTCTTGATGGAAAAATGGGCTCCTTTGTGCGCGGGGAAGCTTCTGGTGCGTTTTCGCTCAGAGGAAAGCGACAAGGGAATCACACTCGGTCAGCCTTCTGTCCTTCCATTATACAGTGAAGCGCCCACTTTGTCACAGATTCCAGACTCACGATACCGAGAGAGCATTTATTTATTTATTTATTTACAATGTTATCACTCACGCACACGTTAAACATATTTTTTTTAAAATTTGAAAATATAACCGAGCACCTGTCCTCACTTGTCAAGATCGTATAAAATCACAGTGAAAGGTGCGAAAAGAAGACTTGCTTGTATGGATCTTCAAAACAGTGACCCAATTTATAAATTTGGCCTCAAAGTGCCCTCAGGCTCCCATTGTGAACCTCACGTCACAGCGCAAAAAACAACAACAAAAAAACGCTCCCTTAAAAGTCATGTCAATTAGTGTGTCTTTGGGTTTTTTTTTTGCAGGGGTGAGCACACATGCTGAATTATTTTATTTTATTTTAGTATTCTGTCATTTTGATTCTTCATGCGTGTATGGTATATTGTGAGTGTCCATAAACTGCAGGAGTTAAAAAGGAGTCCGCATACAGGTGCCACCATTTGAAGTGGCTCTGACTCTACTCAAATGAAGTTCAGAATTTCAAGTTAGGCTCTTTTTCCCCTATTGGGTTTCATACTGTCGGTCACATTGACGGAAATAAGTTCTCAACTGTTCATCTTGCTATCAACTGTTTATTGTTCACAAAATCCTGCCACTTGAAAAGGCGTTTATAGCCTTTATATACCCACTGTACAAGGTACACAAAATCGAAAATCAGTAAATATGCACGTCGGAGCAACTCCTGCGTTCTCCGTTCATGTAAGATCTATCAGTGCCCTCTAGTGGTTAAAACGGGAACATGAAAAATCCCCATTCGGAAAAAGGCTGCACAGGTGCCACCTGCAACGTGTGCGTGTGTGTGTGTGCGTGTGTGTGTGTGTGTGTGTGTGTGTGTGTGTGTGTGTGTCTCTCTCTCACACACACACACACACACGTGCGCGCTGGTGCCAACTAATTGCTCTGATTTAATGGACGATGAAATTACCTTTTGGCTGACCTCAGCGGTTCAACCTCAGCACGCTGACCCAGAGTACACACCATTTCATCAATTAATTAACCCCGTTGGGGGTCAGAAACCGTGAGACTCCCCCGACCCCACCGCAACCACCCACCCTGAATTGGAGGTCGTCATGTTACCAAAACATCGGAGGGGAATCGCATGCCGAGGCCACTTCCTGGACAATGAAAAGCCCCAAAACGTGTCGCAAGCATCACCAGTAGATCGGGAAGTGTTTTAGTTGCCTCAGCAGGTGCAACGGCAAAGGTGTCACAATAATTGGGTTAAATTTTTTGTGTGGGCCATCACCGCAAATGTCCCTTTTAGAAACGCAAGAATATTGCGCATGGGGAGAGTCCCCACAATGTTCTCAATTCGCTAGACATGTTGTTCAAGTTGGAATAGACTGATTTGGTCAAGACATGTGGAAAATATTTTAGTGTGGAATTTTTATTTGAGCAAATTGTGCATTTTTCTAATGACTACAAATTGCAAAATGAGGTCAATACTTTGAAGTTGAATTGGGTTGAATCAGTCAATGAATATCGGAGGAGAAGACAATAAGGTCGAATGTATCTCGATATGGGATATTTATTGTTGAATTTTGGGAATGTTGAATATACGATACAGTAGTTTCAAGGGTGATTTGAATGAGTTTCACATTTCGAATTCGGAATGCCTCATTATAAACTAATACGTTTTTTGTGTTTAGTTTTCTTTTGTTCAGTTTTCTTTTGTTTTGTTTTTTGGAAAATGTTGAAATCTGGGAAAACTGGTCATTTGGGGAACACATGAATGGTTGAGAAATGCAGAGTAGTTAATTGCTGAAAAAGTGGCGAGACTAATGAAAAGTAAGAAAGTGCAATAGCTCCCCGCAGAAAATTAAAATTGCCCCCAAAAATCCTGCAAAAAATGTGAACAAAATTAAATAACTAAAAAAAAAATGCTTACAACAAAACAAAAAAAGATACAAACCAAAACAAGACGAAAATGACTTCATAAAATAATAAAAGTGAAAAAGTGAAACAATCGAATGAAAGAATGAGGAAGACAAAAGGGGAGGAGTCATAAAAAATGTTATCATCTTAAAATGGACAACATCAGGAACTCTGCTTTCATCCCCAATGAACGACTTTTCCCTCCACTTTGAGAGACTTTAGGAAGAGCTGACATATTTCCAATCCAACTTTTATTTAGTTCAACGTTCCATTTGAAACAACGTCAAGCGCAGGGCACAAACACAAAGATGGCAAATCGGGCGGAATTACTCAACGCTCGCACACAAACAAGGCAGAATATTTTGGAATAAGAGTCAACCTGGAATTGTACCTTAGCCTTGGCATGCACTCCACGCATGAAATAGAAAATGTTCTCATGGGATTATTTGCTAGATGACCTGTAATGGCAGATTATGGCGATTGCTTGACCTTTCGGGAGCGAGCGTCGCATTCTGCTGGCGAGATTGGCACACGACAAACGGCGAGAAACAAAGAAATGCACAATATGTGGGAAATCGCCTCTGCCATCTGAAGCCGTGGCTTTCCGTGATGATTATTTTCCATCATGCGAAGTGGAAATGGAAATGAAAACTGGGATGTCTTACACACTCTGCACGACTACGTTTACCGTGTTGCGCAACATTTCAGGATGCACCTAAAATGTTTTCAAAACTCTACAGGTGGACTTAATTCGACCTTCTGTAACCTTTTGAAGGGACCTGCCCTGCTGGTGAAGGTTTCAGTACATTACGGAAAGTGAATATCAACATTTTGCATTTTTAACGTGTTGCAGTCAAATATAGAACGGAAAGTACGAGACACAACTGAAACGGTGTTGTCAGGGCCAGAGGGAGGCAGATCAACCAAGTCGCCCCAATCTTGTGTACACCAAAAAAAAACAAAAACTTTCAACCAGACGCCGATGTAATTTGTGTATGTGGCCCATTCGGGCTGTTTACGTAATGAGATGATTCGTAGTGCATGTTCATTCCTCTAACACATTCTCTGACTATCGAGAAATGGGAAATTACTTTGAAGAAACGAAAACTAGCCTTGCTCCAAACAAGGGTCACAGCATGTGCGCTTCAAGTTGTTGCTACCGGCTGACCATTACTCTTAAAATCACCCCTAATACAATAAAGAATTTAACATTGCATATTTAAACATCAAGTCAACATATAAGCTCATCAAACGAAACTCTGCTAGCTTAACGCTAACATATAAAGTCAAACGCCACAGATAGCTAACAGAAATTAGCATAGATGTTCCAGTAATTCCAAACTTTATATTACAGGATTTGCGAAGACAAACAGAGCATCCAACAATGGACATCAACATGAGCGGAGTTAAAAAAAAATGACCGCTTAAATATTTGCGATATAGCAGGTGCGGAGGCGGGGGTGGTCACTGGATGTTTATCAGTATTACTGGTCCATAAATGGCCCATTGTGTCCACAGTCTATTGGTTCAAGCGAGCGGGCGGCCACCCAAGCATGAGATGGAGCCTTTGTAATACAAATTGTCTGCACCACCACCAGAGAGCAAACATGACGGACACTAATGGGCCACGCTCAGGCTTTGGCGAGGGGTTGGGAGGTGCCAAAGAAGCAAATACTGTGAGGTCCAACATTTCTGTACAATTTGACTTGTTGTGTGCCTTGCGGCTAGCTCATGGCGACCAATTCAGGGTGGTCTGCCTTCCGGCCCGAAGTCAGCTGGGATAGGCACCAGCAACCCCCTCTTCCCTCGAGGCGACCCGACAGGATAGTCGAAAGTGACATGACGCAACATCAAGGCCATGCCTGCAAATGCTGCAGTTCTAACTATTCAACACAAGGGGTCAGTGTAGCCTAAACCTTCATCCACCTCAGAGCGCCTCCCATTTACTCAACCCATTTATATAATCCTCATAATTATTTAGCGCCTTCTTTTTTTTTTAATAATGCTCTGCGTGACCGCAAGAGTTCGCATTTACCTGAATGAAAGAGCTACTTCACACTAAAAAAGATACAGAACTTTACTTCCAAAGTCCTTGAGCTGCTGAATCATAGACCTGCACTTCTGTTTTGTTCCTATGAATGGCAAATTGACGTCATAGCCAATATTATGAATGTTAAAAAAACAAAAAACGGCTGTGGGAACATTCCGAACATGTGTGACTGACACGCAGGCATGAACTGAAACCTAAAATTCTCATCACGTGTTGCACTACCTACATCAACTGACACACACGAATACGCATGGGATTTTTTTTTTAATCTCTTAATCTCTCCAGACAGTCAGGAGGGTTGTCCAAACGTGTGTGTGTGTGTGTGTGTGTGTGTGTGTGTGTTTGTGTGTTATGTGTGAATGGCTTGCCAAGGTCCTTTGCAACACAAACGCGATTTTTCCCTCCTGAAAGTGTACCTCCAGGACAGAAAATGAATCTTCCACTGAAAGAATGTGAATGGTTCCTTGTCTACATGTGCCCTTTCACTGACATTTGAACACAAAATGTCAAACGACGAATGCAGACTGAGCGTACAACAGTAATCACAGACACATCTTCTTCATCCTCTGCGAAGAACTACCAATACTACATCTTACCGAGTCAGACGTGACGCTGACTTTTGTGTGTGCCTCAGTGTCTGTATTATACTACCCCCTGGTGGCCAAGACAGGCAAACGGAAGGGGCAAAAGTGCTGGAACGGATGAATGTCATTTCCATTCATTTCAATAGGGAAGAATGATTTGAGATAAGAGTGATGGTCACGGAAGGAATTCAGCTCAAGGCGCCACTGAAGAAACGACCAGATGAGCCGTTGCCAACCTTTTTTTAAAAGAGGAGCATAGAAACAAATAAAATGACTACGGTAAATGATGAAAGATGCTGAATGTAGTGGAAACCCTTTGCTTGTTTCTTTTAAATGAGACGGACCCCGCTTGGGGTAATGGGAGATAATGACACCTTTAAGTGTGTTACTTCAGTCCAGTTGAGTGTACTCCATCTTTTGGGGAAAATTGCAGAAAATCTCACTTCACAAAGATCTAAGTTTCATCGCCTCATTGGTTGCGTGGGGCTGGTGCGTGAGAATCATTGGTAGCGATAAACCCGGATATTAAGGAGGACTGCTGATATAAATGCAGCTTTCTTTTGTGGTACGTTGGGAAGCTCTCCTTCTTCTGTTTCATCATTTAGCCTTTTATACTTTGGAGATTCTCTCCAAAGATCTTTTTTATTTTTTTTTTTATTCCCTTTTTGCTCTCATGTGAGCTTTTGTTTTTCAACCATATGGCATGATCGAGATGATCAGTGAACAGATTCATGTTATTGACATTCATTTGGGGGGTGAGCATTTTGAAAAATAACATTGAAAAGAATTTTGGAGCATTTTCAAAGCATTTTGATTTCCATGTCATTGTATTGTGTCACCTCTGGGTGTTTTCCTAAACTGGGGCGCAAATGTTGGCGTGAGTCTCAACAACTACACGACAACTAGAGGTTGTTGTGAAGTTGTTGTTCGGTACAGTATGTTTTGGACATGTGCTCCCGTGGGCTCTTGTCGTCAATGTGAACATCGTGGCACAGGAAACAGATGACTTAAAAGTACAGCCAGCTCTAAATAAAGCACATGCGATGTGAGGGAGTGTTAAGCAGACAAATTATGTAGCTTGGGGGCCAAGATGACCCTCGGCAGGTATCGTTGTTGTTTGAGCTGGAAATGATTTGCAGTCATGCCTTATTGATGAAAGGAGGACACTTTTCACCCCGTCACACGCCATGCATTGTGAAGCAGAATTGTCTTTATAAAAAATAAAAAAAAAGATCAAGTGGCATTGTTGACTGGAATAAAGGGGAGCAGCTTGGGGCTACATTGGCAAATCATGATGCAGGGGGTGGGGGGGGGGGGGGGGCGTAGTCAACCGTCCACAACATGTAAATCCGTTTCAACTCATTCCCGCATTGAAATGAGCAGACGACGCCGCCGAGTTATTGCGAAGCTAGTCGAGTGTGTCTCGTGAACTCACAGTGAGATCATGAACAAGATGACGGCCAAATGAGCGGGTGGGAATTTCGTGTCGCGATTTTATTCTGAAACGTGAAAAATGTGGAAATAGAACGACGCGAGCGTGAGTTTGCACTCTTCCCCAGTGCAAAGAAATCAAAGGGTCCTTGAGGCGGTGCAATGAGGCCTTGGGTTCTTTTAGCTAGAGACGATTGTGTTGCCATGGAAACGCCTGTTGAATGAGTGTTTTATGAATCTTTCCGTAACCCCCCCCTTTTTTTTAAATCATTATTATTAATCTTTATCTTGGGATGGTTTCCCAATCTTCGTTGCGGGGCCCAAATTTCCATGACGGACACCTCGTCCCTTGCTCGCCAAACAGGTCAGTGTGCCATCGCAACTTATATTTAAGTGGCCCAGTCTCCTCAATACCGTTCTGCATGCGATCAGACACGCATGCGTGCGGGCCCACCGCGCCACAAAGCGCACGCGCACGCACGCTAGGCCTACGAGTAAACATGGCGCATGCTAAAAAGGAGTTTGAGGCAGAATAATGCAGCTCAGGCCGCAACCTTTGCTGTCTTTCTTACAGGTAATTTCTCCAAACGATGAGCGTTAATAATGACATCATGAAGAACTCAATCGCCAATCCAAAAGCCCGTAATCACGGATGACTTTATGTGTCCCGGAACATAGTTTTGACAGTGATTTTTAAAAAATCGTATGAAGGAGACAGAAGAAGGCTACATTTAATAGACAGTACGAGGAGTCCTACTTAAAATATGGATTTATCTCAACGGGAGATTCCCACTCTGCATAATATGCGGCGATGGTGAGTCGTATTTTTCATGCGCTTTGTATTTGCGGCGTATCTTATTTTGAAGGCACGTTTAAACGTTAGCATAGCAAACAGAGTGTTGCGGTGTCATGATCCATGTTCATTATGATGTTTAGAAAACGCCACAGTTTTCATGCAGGTCAAATGTTGTCTGACATTAAACCGGTCCGTGGGGCAAAAAAGCTTAGGCACCGCCGATCTAGAGCCGATAAAAGACATAATTAGCAACAACTGCTGTATTGACAAATGCCGTTAAGCATGCCGGGATGCCAGGGGTCAACTTCACCCAGAAAACGTCCTCCATTGTTGTCTCTCGTTCTCGAAAGCGCATGATTATTTTTGAAAAGGACTTAGTCAAATTGAGCGGCACACTTTCAACTTTTATGAAGTGGGGTGACCGTCTGCCACGCAAGGCCTCGGTTCGACACAGTTTTTGACCGTGTTTCATCCTGCCGCGGCCTTTTAACTTGAAATTCCTCTCCCAAACACAAGGGAGAAGGTCGATAAGCTATTATTGCGGCGACGACACACATATGAGTGCTCCTGACATCACCCACAGTAGATACGCAAGTTCGAGTGGCACCAAAAAAAAAAAAATGTTAGGCGCACTCTGTGGACTGGTTGTCATGGTTACTATATGGATAAAGAGAACTGGAAACAAAAAGCAATAACCTGCTTCAGGGTGGTTCAACACGCATGATGAGCACTCGGGCTCACTTGGGTCAACACCACTGTTGGGGTTTTTTTTTTTAATGTTCCTCGAAGATTCAAAATTTGCAACTTGAAAGCAATAACGCCCTTTTAAATAAAATATGATGTTCTTGTCTTTGGAGTCCAAATTGGTTCATTGTAAAATTGTGATTTAGTGACTTGGATGTAATTTCATGCTAACCGGGAAAGCAGAACACTTTGATGAAAACTGAGCTAAATTTGGATCGTAAATTTGGATCGTCACTTCTATCTAGTTTTGTCTCAACGTCTGCTTTTGAGCACGCCACACTGAAGGTTAAGTATGTTTCGTGATACTAACCACACAAATACAGGTGGGAAGCGAGCGACAGTAGTGCCTTACAGATGCAACAACTCAAGGCGGAATGATCCACAATTAATTCTATGCGTCAAACGGTCTTTTTTGCAGTCTCATCATAACTTAAGCCCTTTTCACCGACCCACCGCTCCCTAACCCGCCGTGATATAACATTTGATGTAACGGGGCAATACACGCAGACAGATTATATAAGAATACTCACTGGCACGTTTTCTTTATCCTCTGCGAAGAACAACTAGTATTACTGCAGCTTCCTGAGCAGTTGTGACCCTTTCGTTCACGTATATCCGTGTCTGTAATATACTGTCTCCGGGTGGCCAAGGTGCACGCGCCAGAACAATCAGCACAACGTCCTTTGAAATGAAGCTCCAACGTGTCATAAACCGTGTGAATTCTTTACATTCAATTTAATGATGTCAATAGCGTAAGTGTTGATAAATTCTAGTTCTCAAGTGCTATTTTTCTGATTGAAAAAAAAATGCATGAGAAAAGTTGTGGTTGTTTTTTTGGTGACGCTGGAACAGATTAATGCGATTCCCCATTCATGCCGATGTGGAAAGATGATTTGAGGTACGATTTGAGTTTTGAATGATTTAACATCAAGGCCCAAGTGGATATGGTTTTGGGACCACTAGATGGCACCCTGGAAATAGAGTCCTTGTTTCTTCTTCGTGGCTCGATTCCATAGTCGACGGAGGATTTATTTAAGGTGGACCGAGTAATCCTTCTCAACTTGCTCTGATCCACGGGAAGGTCAAACATCAAGGTTAGCTTTGGTCTTGAAGAGGCAAATTTCTTCATATCAAGTGAAAAGGTTACGGCAACGTGAAACTGTCCTCTTACGCGGTCTTGCAACAGAGAAAGAGGAAAAAAAGCGGACCGGACGCAAGTGCGGAGTAGCAGTCTCCCTCGTGGAAGTTCAGCGTAAGCGGAGATCATCCTGGGAGATGAATGCATTTCCTTAATTAAAGCGAATGGGAGCACTATGAGCTGCCACTCACAGGGCCGTAAAAAGCATTTATCCCCGCACGTGGCCAACATCAAGAGAGCCGAGCGGCGATATTTACGCGTTCCTCGGCGGTCGGGGTTTGACTTTCGAATTTCGACAGTCATTAATAATAAATCGGAAAACCGGACGGAGCACTTGCGGATATAACGTGCGCGTCCAACTCTGCACATTGTGGAAAAAGGGATGAATAATCAGTGCAGTTGCAAAAGGCAAAAGATGCTTTCAGGCATGGCTACTGGTTGTTCATTAGCGACAGCCTGGAATTTCTCGATTGGGAAGCACAAATGAAATGATTTTCCATTTCTCACTTTACTTGCCTTCACAGGCTGGCACGTACATCATACACTTACATCTGTCCTCTCAACCCTGACCTTGCAGGCTTTGCACATCGTTTCTACATTTCTATCATTTCGAGTGTTTGGCAAGCGTGCATTGTATTGATCTCAACAACAATCTCGCGGAATATTAATTTGAAAGACTTAAAATCGCTTTCTTTGACTTTTCAAAAGGGTCCAACAGCTGAACCGGCATTACAATGACCCCTTGGGCTGGATGTAGAGTCTTTTTATATTTGACCTACTCTTTTCAAGTTAAGTGAATTGAGAAATTTGTCTTTGAATAACTTGTACAGGCTTGAATTGTTGAAAGACTGACAATTACACTAGTAACACAGCGTTCTTCCGCCATTTCACTTTTTCAGATTTTTTTGAGGCACGGCTAAAAGAACGTCCAGTGGTGCACTTGGGGTTCCACAGGAGTCACCCCTCCGACACCAAGAACTTGGGCGCTATCCTTCACGTCAGCGGCCATCCAGTGCATTGCATTCTTAGCCATCTCTCCATTTCTGCACCTTGAAAATGCATCTTTCCTTTGCAGGGTCCGCAAAGAAAGGCATGGAGAAAAAGGCGGAAAAGTGAGGGGGTGTGGGTGGGGTCAAGTCTGTGACATGACAGCTGGCATGTCCGCCAAGACGTCACATTCGTGTGGCCACTTTCGAGTTCGTGAGTGTGCATATGTCAGGGAGGGCAAGATGGAAGAGTGAGAAGGTGGCGAAAAAGAAGTCCAAATTGACAGCCGGCATGTGGGCGAGGGGCTTCATGGAGGCATGGCCACTTGAGAGCGCCTCAATGAACGTGAGTGTGTGCGCATCAAGAACAGAAAGTGAAAAAGAAAAATAACAATCTTGGAGGGGGTCTTTTCATCACAGTCCAGGTTGATTATTTGATTGGCGACTTTCCTTTTTCTCAAGTGAAATGCATTATTTGGACTCATGAATAATCAAATCAAAAAGGCAATTAACTCGGCATAAAACAACAAATAACAACATGGCTCTAAAGAGCACTTTCACCATTTGTGGCCAGTCAATTCATCGCTGACGCGAGTCTGCCTTTCTGATTTTTCAATGCCGTGTTAAAAGCACAAAAGATCGGCCGTAAATGCTGGAGTGATTCATGCTGGAGTGATTCGCCTTCAAAACAAGCAGACGCATGAAATAACGCAACGTATGCCAGTGGAACTTTTGAATTGCACGTGGGTGTTTTATGCGGTCGAGAATAATAAGTCAAACGTATAGGATATCATAGCAGTGACTGGATCAGGGCTAATATGCCTCGTCTGGGGACGAGGCTGCAAACCCTTTGGAAAAAAAGGCATTTAAAACCAAGCATTTGGAGTGATATCTTAACGCGATTCAGCGAGGTGTGACATCAATGTTGAAACCTTCTTTGATCTTCTGACAAATAAAGTCGCGTGCAGCGCATCGTCAACAATCAAAGCCCGGTTCAAAGTTTGACAGCATCTTGTGGGGAAAAAAATCGCCTCTGAAGTCGCGGCACGAATCAGAATCGCGGCCTCCGGTGAGCGCCGAAAGGTCATAACAAGTGTTTGATCTCGGAAAGGGTCCAATGAGAATTGATATTTATTAAACAGTCCTCTTTCATCATGCTGTCGACATTTGGACTTTCCCGAACAAACAATTGATCGGCAGCGCAAAGCGTCAAACGGGAAGCGGCCGCTGAGCGTGCAGTGTCATGCGGCGTTGGCATCAGGTTGCAACGAGAGACTGGAAGAGTCACAGAAAGGCACAGGATTAGACGTTCGTGGAAGTGGAGAAAAAAAAAGAAAAGAAAAACTGTTTTTGCGCTGGTGTCTTCACCTGAAAATGGATATTGCGGATAGCTTATAACTATAACATCAATATAAATAGAAGTCCAAACCAATTTACTTGACTTCAATCTCAACCCCGTCGCTAAATAAATACAAGAGACGAAGACAAAATAATCTCTGACAAACAACTCCATTGGCAGTTATTTATTTTTGCCAGTCGAATCGTGAGCTATCACCTCAACCTGTTTTGAAGCGCCGACCTTGTGCGCCGTCCTTGTGCGCTCAAGCGCACTGCTGCGTGTTTGATGTCACCCGCGTGAGTTATGCCTGCATGTTACTTTGAACAACGGACAGCGTATCCCTTACGGGGGCAGCGCAGGGAGGCAAAGGGAACACCCAGTGACTCCTCAACCCCAGCTTGCCGATTCATCAAAGCGTTTCGCTAAACTGCACTTTTTAGTGGGACAAGGTTGCGTGCGCTGCCGCTCATGTTATTTTGATTAGCCCGACTAGGATACGGCAGCGCCGTCTTGTTTATTTACAGCGGTCGTTTGAAGCCTTTTCACACTTTCATTGGGCCTGATTTATTATAGGGCGCTAATAGCAGGTGGTAAATTGTGTTTACCACAAAGTGTGTGTGTGTGATGTCCAAGAAAATTGAAAGCGGAGAGGAGTTTGGTCATAAGTCATATGACATGATTCTTGTGACTGGCGAATAAGCAAGTGCCCTCTAGTGGTTAAAACGGGAACATGAAAAATCCCCATTCGGAAAAAGGCTGCACAGGTGCCACCTGCAGCGTGTACGCGTGTATGCGTGTGTGTGTGTGTGTGTGTGTGTGTGTGTGTGTGTGTGTGTGTGTGTGAATTATTGCATAGACGTGTCCAATTATTTTTGTTTCTGGCATTTCAAAAATGCCGACACCCCATGTACGTGTGGGGGTGGTCCTCATGCAAATGAGCATGTCAATGCTCCGCCCCCTCCAAAAAGGGCCTCGGGCGCAGTGACGCCGGCCGACTTCAATTGAGCGGCGATGATTACGCGCTTGGTCATTTTCACCGGCGTAAAGCCGAGCGGAGGACGGCCGGCGGCAGACTTCTCCCACGCGCTCTCGCCCTTGCCGGCCTCGCACATGCTCGGCTCACAAAGCAAAATCTTTGTTTTCAAATTGCAATGAGGTAAAACAACGACCAACTTGCCACACACTTCATTTGCTAAACAAAATGGATTCCACAGAGTAATGACTCCTTTAAGGTGAATTGCATCCTTATTCAAATGCGGACATGTTTTCTTTTCCTATTTTTGACTCTTGTATGTTGTCTGAAAAAGAGAAATGCACTCGCCTGCCGTGGAATTATAAAATACGAATCCTTCCGGAGCTCCTCGAGTGCAAATCTCACAAGATTTCTCGGTGGAGGTTCCAGTGAAGGTTAGGAACTGTAATTTCAATTTCACCGCTCTGCCGCATGCGGTCATTACGACCAACGCTTTTGAAGCGGTCGCTTATTTTCACAAATATAGCGCATGATACGCTTTCGATGATTTACTCATGTCGAGTTGTCACTACGCTGCCCAAGTGATCCTCACTCGTGCGTGTTCCATTCACAACGGCACATCTATACTGTTGATTATTTATTCATTTGCATTAGGCATCACAGGCTGGCACGTACATCATACACTTACATCTGTCCTCTCAACCCTGACCTTGCAGGCTTTGCACATCGTTTCTACATTTCTATCATTTCGAGTGTTTGGCAAGCGTGCATTGTATTGATCTCAACAACAATCTCGGGAATATTAATTTGAAAGACTTAAAATCGCTTTCTTTGACTTTTCAAAAGGGTCCAACAGCTGAACCGGCATAAAAATGACCCCTTGGGCTGGATGTAGAGTCTTTTTATATTTGACCTACTCTTTTCAAGTTAAGTGAATTGAGAAATGTGTCTTTGAATAACTTGTACAGGCTTGAATTGTTGAAAGACTGACAATTACACTAGTAACACAGCGTTCTTCCGCCATTTCACTTTTTGCAGATTTTTTTGAGGCACGGCTAAAAGAACGTCCAGTGGTGCACTTGGGGTTCCACAGGAGTCACCCCTCCGACACCAAGAACTTGGGCGCTTTCCTTCACGTCAGTGGCCATCCAGTGCGATTGCATTCTTAGCCATCTCTCTATTTCTGCACCTCGAAAATGCATCTTTCCTTTGCAGGGTCCGCAAAGAAAGGCATGGAGAAAAAGGCGGAAAAGTGAGGGGGTGTGGGTGGGGTCAAGTCTGTGACAGCTGGCATGTCCGCCAAGACTTCACATTCGTGTGGCCACTTTCGAGTTCGTGAGTGTGCATATGTCAAGGAGGGCAAGATGGAAGAGTGAGAAGGTGGCGAAAAAGAAGTCCAAATTGACAGCCGGCATGTGGGCGAGGGGCTTCATGGAGGCATGGCCACTTGAGAGCGCCTCAATGAACGCGAGTGTGTGCACATCAAGAACAGAAAGTGAAAAAGAAAAATAACAATCTTGGAGGGGGTCTTTTCATCACAGTCCAGGTTCATTATTTGATTGGCGACTTTCCTTTTTCTCAAGTGAAATGCATTCTTTGGACTCATGAATAATCAAATGAAAAAGGCAATTAACTCGGCATAAAACAACAAATAACAACATAGCTCTAAAGAGCACTTTCACCATTTGTGGCCAGTGAATTCATCGCTATTTTGTTAGCTTTGACGCGAGTCTGCCTTTCTGATTTTTCAATGCCGTGTTAAAAGCACAAAAGATCGTCCGTAAATGCTGGAGTGATTCATGCTGGAGTGATTCGCCTTCAAAACCAGCAGACGCATGAAATAACGCAACGTATGCCAGTGGAACTTTTGAATTGCACGTGGGTGTTTTATGCAGTCGAGAATAATAAGCCAAACGTATAGGATATCATAGCAGTGCCTGGATCAGGGCTAATATGCCTCGTCTGGGGACGAGGCTGCAAACCCTTTGGAAAAAAAGGCATTCAAACCAACCATTTGGAGTGATATCTTAACGCGATTCAGCGAGGTGTGACATCAATGTTGAAACCTTCTTTGATCTTCTGACAAATAAAGTCGCGTGCAGCGCATCGTCAACAATCAAAGCCCGGTTCAAAGTTTGACAGCATCTTGTGGGGAAAAAATTTGCCTCTGAAGTCGCGGCACGAATCACGAATCAGAATCGCGGCCTCCGGTGAGCGCCGAAAGGTCATAACAAGTGTTTGATCTCGGAAAGGGTCCAATGAGAATTGATATTTATTAAACAGTCCTCTTTCATCATGCTGTCGACATTTGGACTTTCCCGAACAAACAATTGATCGGCAGCGCAAAGCGTCAAACGGGAAGCGGCCGCTGAGCGTGCAGTGTCATGCGGCGTTGGCATCAGGTCGCAACAAGAGACTGGAAGAGTCACAGAAAGGCACAGGATTAGCCGTTCGTGGAAGTGGAGAAAAAAAAGAAAAGACAAACTGTTTTTGCGTTGGTGCCTTCACCTGAAAATGGATATTGCGGATAGCTTATCACTATAACATCAATATAAATAGAAGTCCAAACCAATTTACTTGACTTCAATCTCAACCCCGTCGCTAAATAAATACAAGAGACGAAGACAAAATAATATTTGACAAACAACTCCATTGGCAGTTATTTATTTTTGCCAGTCGAATCGTGAGCTATCACCTCAACCTGTTTTGAAGCGCCGACCTCGTGCGCCGTCCTTGTGCGCTCAAGCGCACTGCTGCATGTTTGATGTCATCCGCGTGATTTATGCCTGCATGTTACTTTGAACAACGGACAGCGTATCCCTTACGGGGGCAGCGCAGGGAGGCAAAGGGAACACCCAGTGACTCCTCAACCCCAGCTTGCCGATTCATCAAAGCGTTTCGCTAAACTGCACTTTTTAGTGGGACAAGGTTGCGTGCGCTGCCGCTCATGTTATTTTGATTAGCCCAACTAGGATACGGCAGCGCCGTCTTGTTTATTTACAGCGGTCGTTTGAAGCCTTTTCACACTTTCATTGGGCCTGATTTATTATAGGCCGCTAATAGCAGGTGGTAAATTGTGTTTACCACAAAGTGTGTGTGTGTGTGCTATCTAAGAAAATTGAAAGCTGAGAGGAGTTTGGTCATGAGTCATATGACATGATTCTTGTGACTGGCGAATAAGCAAGTGCCCTCTAGTGGTTAAAACGGGAACATGAAAAATCCCCATTCGGAAAAAGGCTGCACAGGTGCCACCTGCAGCGTGTACGCGTGTGTGTGTGTGTGTGTGTGTGTGTGTGTGTGTGTGTGAATTATTGCATAGACGTGTCCAATTATTTTTGTTTCTGGCATTTCAAAAATGCTGACACCCCATGTACGTGTGGGGGTGGTCCTCATGCAAATGAGCATGTCAATGCTCCGCCCCCTCCAAAAAGGGCCTGGGGCGCAGTGACGCCGGCCGACTTCAATTGAGCGGCGATGATTACGCGCTTGGTCATTTTCACCGGCGTAAAGCCGAGCGGAGGACGGCCGGCGGCAGACTTCTCCCACGCGCTCTCGCCCTTGCCGGCCTCGCACATGCTCGGCTCACAAAGCAAAATCTTTGTTTTCAAATTGCAATGAGGTAAAACAACGACCAACTTGCCACACACTTCATTTGCTAAACAAAATGGATTCCACAGAGTAATGACTCCTTTAAGGTGAATTCCATCCTTATTCAAATGCGGACATGTTTTCTTTTCCTATTTTTGACTCTTGTATGTTGTCTGAAAAAGAGAAATGCACTCGCCTGCCGTGGAATTATAAAATACGAATCCTTCCGGAGCTCCTCGAGTGCAAATCTCACAAGATTTCTCGGTGGAGGTTCCAGTGAAGGTTAGGAACTGTAATTTCAATTTCACCGCTCTGCCCGCATGCGGTCATTACGACCAACGCTTTTGAAGCGGTCGCTTATTTTCACAAATATAGCGCATGATACGCTTTCTCGATGATTTACTCATGTCGAGTTGTCACTACGCTGCCCAAGTGATCCTCACTCGTGCGTGTTCCATTCACAACGGCACATCTATACTGTTGATTATTTATTCATTTGCATTAGGCGTACAGTATACCGTACAGTATTTATTTATTCATGTACACTCGCCACATACCGGTGCGGGTTCTTTCAAGTTCATAATAAACCAAGCGAGGTGCATCTTCCTGCAAATAAATGAGCGTGCACGGTGGTGCAACTTTGTCCCTTTCAGTTAGTGTACAACCACGTATTTTGTAGCATTGCTGTGGTGGTGGATCGAAAATAACCTGAGTGGAAATGCTGCAGCTGGAAGATACCAAATGGGGAGGAAAAAGCATCGTGGCCAGGTAATTTGCCCAACACATGACCCCCCTCCAATTTATTTGTCATCAGGTGCGGTGCGGACTTGACGAGCTCTTCAGATGAAGAGAAAGAAAATCCACGGGGGCTCCAAATTGAAATGGAATCTCGAGCGTCCAAGCGTGCGAAATGGTGCGCACGGACAAGGTGAAGGCCGCGGGCGATGCGGACGCAGAGCAAAGCTGCGGGGATTCCACTCCCGAATAAAGTGACTTTTCATGTGGCTTCGGGCGGTTTCGGGGCAACCCGTACGTGCTACTTTTCAAGCAGTTTGGGGTGGGCTGACTACTCCGAAATGCGGCAGAAGCTCTGCTGGATTTGTATCACTCAATTATACAGAGTGCGTATTGCTCGCATGCGTTTGCTGCAATGTGTGCATAATTCATTCATTCATCTGCAAATTGTACATCATTCCTGCCTGATTTTGCCATCACGGGCCATCACATTTTCATTGTCAAACTCAAGTCTTGGGGACGCATCGAGCCAGGCAGGTCATCATTTGTGGTTCACGAAAGCAAAGCACGTTTGTCTATACTTCAAGTTTCTTTCGAAAAAGGATTTGTTCTTTTTCATCTGCAGTACAGTAGCGCCTTGAGATATGAGTGAACTGGCAAACAAATGTTTCAAGATACCATCAGTCATCCATCTGGTTACCGTATTTTCACGACCATAAGGCGCCATTAAAAGTCTTACATTTTCTCCAAAATGGACAGGACGCCTTAAGTGAGGACGTGAGTGAGGCCAGGCGTGCGGGAAAGCAGCCGGCCAATCAGTGAAGGGTGGGCGTGTAAGTGGCCACGCATCATTTCTGTGGAGCCACATGGCAATGAGAATGACTCTGACGACGAGAGGGAACCCGGCGTTTTTTATGGACTACCGGTACTTGCACAATTATTCAATTCGGATACAGAAGATGAGGACTTTGATGGATTTCTGGGTGATGATTGATCGAAAAACGTGAGTACATTGTAAGATGGCTGAATAAAGTACAACCCATCTCAGTTTTGCTTCCGTTGCCTTTTTAAAAACGTGTTTTTAGCATGTCTTAGCATGCTACGCTATGCTTCAAGCTAACGTGTTTTTAGCGTGCGTGCATGCATATGCCGTATGTTTAAACTGGCGTATGTTTTACCACGCCTGGCTGCGGCCAATAATACAGTGCGTTTTGTGTATGTGTAAAATACAAAAATAGCACCCGTTACTGAGACTGCGCCCTACAACACGGTGCGCTGAATGGTCCTGAAAATACTGTAGTTTGCTTTCACCTGCAAGCACAAATTTGAGATTTGTAAGGCGGCAGTGAACTCAGCTCAACGAAGGCGACAGCAAGAAGCATTTTGGCAAACTGAACAATTCTGAAAAAAGGAAGGTTGAAAAACTAAAATCGGCGTTCACTATGAAACTAAACTAAAACAAAGACGGTTAACTCATTCACTCCCAAAGACGTTTTGAAACGTCTTTTCAGACTTGGTCCAAAATTGGCTGGCACTGAATGAGTTTAAAGGATGCCTATTTGAAACAACTGCTTACTCCGACTCCACGAACCACAAGCCACGCCCCTCACCCGCCCAACCCCATTGACAAAAATGTACAAGTTACTTGAATTGGACTTGATTTGAGCCCTGAGTTGAGGTAGCAACGTATTACCTGGATTGGACAAAATAGTGAGACTTTGGGAAAACGTTTTGGTTCTGAAAAAAGGAAGCTTCAGGCTTTGAGGGTTTTTTTTTTGTTTGTTGGTTGTTTTTTTTTCAGCATTGCCAACCTATTCCCAAAGTGCCACATTTGGGAGAAAAAAAAAACGATGCTCACCGACGCCCTACCACAATAGCTACACGTTGGTGTTGCTCAATTTAGAGTTTGAAAAGACTCCAGCGTCAGGTATAACGCTCCACTCGCTGTGCCATGCGCAGCCGTTAAAGCTCCCCGGTCCATTCGGCTAGCTCGACGCGGAGGAGGCGTTAAGAGCGATTGAGCAAACTTTATTTTTATCATTATTGAAAATGCAACTCGATACTGCCCCCGTGGGAAATAAAGGGGAATGGGCTTTGCGAGATATTATTTGCGCCCGACGAGGGAGGGGAGCGCGGAGGTGGGGCGCAAAGTGGGTCAGGGAACAAAAAGCAGAGGTGTTGGCCTCGTCCTCTACAGGTCGGAGAGGGAAATAATAAAAGTGGCAAGCTCCCGTGTGTTGGGATTTAGTGGAGAAGATCAACGCAGCTGACGCCGAAACGCGGGCTGCCTGCGCCCTATTTTGTCAGGCTCGCGTCCTTACGCGTGGAGACCGGCCGGCGTGCTGCGTCTCATCTTTATCTCGAACCAAACCGTCGCACTCGGACAACTTCTGACACTTTTTACAAGTGAGCCAGCGGGAGAAACAAAACCAAAAAGAATTCATAAAACACACACGCGTATAAGAGCAGATGTGAAAAGTTCAGGTAGAATCGGTTGCGAGAGTTTGTTGAGCAAAAAAGCGCTTGAGGTTGGTGAATAATTTAACGTTGACAGAGATCACCGCTGCCGGGAGAGCAAATGACGGCTCGCTCCCGACAAAATGATTTTCAGTCTCTCCCTATTTTTTCCCCCACTCCCTCTTTGCTTCCATTTACATTTCTTTTGTTTTGTTTTTCATTTTGATTACAGCCCTGTTCCGCTACACTCCGATGCTATTTGCTGCTCATCTTTAATTGACTTTATTACTATCGGCTATAGTTAGTTGGCGTTCAGGCTTGAAAAGGCAGGGGACCCACTTATAGAAATTGGTCCACTTCAGAAAAAGCGCCCTAGGGCGAGGTCGGGAAGGTTCTGGGGCGGAGTTTGGATATTTCCACTTGTCGTCAAAATTCATCTGCTGAGCTCTATGCCATGTTTGTCCAAAATGGCTTCTTCAAATGTTTTGAGGCGCCTGAAAGAAGGGGGATCGATTGGTTCATTGCAGACAGAAACATTTCCTTGTCGGACCAGCTGCATTGACCCTGACGGATTTTGCTGCCCGTCAAACTTTTGGTTGACTGGGTGGGGAGGAGTGATTTGGGAGGATACCCGTCAACTGGATGCTGGAGGCTCCGCCTCTTCCCCCTTAACCCCCCCTTTGCACACCACTGCTCTCGAACAATAAATAATAATGATAATTCTGAAGCATCCCGAACTGGCGGGGCTAACAAAACATTCCTTAGATTTAAAAAAAAAATGACTAAAAATAAACAGTATGTATATTTTCTGTGAAAAAAAATTAGATTTCTTCTTAGAAATGTCAAATTCATTTTAAGTCAATGAAAAGAGATTGACATTTTGTATAAATGCTAACTTGTTTTTTTTTGTGTGTGTTTTTGTTTTTGCGCAAACGTGCTTCATTGTCCCTCCTCACCGCTTGCCTGACTCGCAAACACCCACTCACTCCACTCGCAAAGATGCTCTGAATAGGGAAACAGGGCACCCTAAATTGCCTTCCAAAACTCGGTGAAATTACAACAATTTGTCAAAATATTCTCATTAAACCTCTCCTAAAAGTGTGAATGAATTCGACCGTTCAAAAATACGACTCGCCCCAATTTATCTTCGTCAGACAGTCTAACTATTCATGACGTCGCAGTTGTTACTTTTAAAAGTTTTGGAAAGTTGTTGAAGCCCAATTTTTTTCTTCTTTTCTGTGCGTGTGTTTTTTTTTTGTGTTTTTTTTTGCAGCACCTGTTGAATTGTGTATCGGTGCACACGAGTGGGAGGAATACATTTCATTAACTTGTGTGGGCCGCTTCTCCTCTCTTTCCTCATTCCTTCATTCCGCATGCAGGGATCAGGTACTGTTGTCTCCGCTATCTAATTATTACCCAGATTGTTCTTCGAGGACTGCCATGCACGCGGCAAGTTTGTTATGCGGTTTTGCGGCGCTTCGAGACGTGCCAACCTACGCGCAGTGTCGTCGCCGGGGGTTTGCGGGCCCCGCCACCTCTATGCGGCAAATCGAAAATCATATTTGTGTTCGGATTAATCCTTAAAGTAAATTTCTATAGAGAATCGTTGAAGAGTCCCTTCACAAAAACAGAAGATAAATTCACAGTTCGTACCATTTTGGCATCACTGTTTCCTAACGCGTCGAAATTTAATTGAAGCTCCGCAGCAATAACTTCTTGGATGTTTGAGGACTAGTTCCATATTTCCTTCATCATCATCATCATCATCAGTTTATTTGTCACTGAAACAGCCAAGGGGGTTTATGCCATTTTTTTAGTTGGTCCACAGGGCCGTTATCAAGCCTTATTAAAATTCGCCTGACAAAAAGTGGCCGTTTTTTGGTGGGTCGGTCATGCCCAAGGCTGATTAATTTCTGCCTGGCAACAGATGGCAGATGATTTTCATTTGGTTCATGGGGCAGTTATGATTCTAATCACTGCCAAGTGACAAAATAAGCAATTCTATCATTGGCTAATGCGACGGTTAGAGTATAATTGAGGCTTATGAAATCTACCTGGCAACAAATGGTGATTATTTTCATGAACCTCTGCCTGGAAACAAGCATCCAGTTTGTTTCATTTGCCCATGATCGAGACCTCTAACGTCTACGTAGCATAGCAACACGCAGTCAAAGGTTTATATCTATTTACGAAAAATGATGCCTCATTGTTATCTATGTTACGGACGTATAGTGACAGGCAGAACAGTTAAAAGCTCTTCCACTAGATGGCAGTGGATACAATTAACCGGTGTATTGAGAGACGGGATCATGATTAATTTGATATCCATCCATCCGGGGGGATGCTGGAGGCTATCACAGCCGTCTTCGGGCAGTAGGCGGGGGACACCCTGAACCGGTTGCCAGCCAATCGGAGATTATTTCAATATACAGTGTATCATTTTTTTCTGGTTATATATATTTTTGTATATTTTTAAAATGTAAAATATGTGCCTCAGCTCAATTAAAACTTGGGGGGGAAAAAAATGTTGTTCGTTCAAATGCTGCGAAGGTTTTATAATTAGTCATGATTTTGTACCGGTGCGATTTATAAGACTCCTTTCGGATAAGAAATTAGTATTGTAAAAACGTACAGTCCGCATGAGGAAGTACAGTTGTTATCCTGGAAGGTCGACTACCATTTTTCCAGTCATATAAAAACGCCAGCAAGTGTGACATCAACAGTTTTTTTTTCCAATCCCCAAAAATATATATTCCATTCTTGAAACTGCAATCACTACATACGAGTGCTTGATAAATATTCAATCAATGTCATGCGTTTTAATTGCCCGCATGCAACTTTAATATTTGCAATTTCATGTATAATTTGACTGCGGATCCATTTTGAAGAATCGCTTTGATCTGCCGCTCCCACCCCTCCCCTCCTTGCCGTGGAAGAAACCACAGCGTGTCTTCTAAACGCACCCCCAACATCAATGGCTTGTCAGAACACAGTACGAGGCTCACCGCGTGCATGCACACACACACACACACACACACACACACACACAACACTGAGTAGTTCCAAAAGAACTCTTCAACAATGACACCCAGCCGTCCTCACGCTGAGCCTGAACATCAATCACGCGTGTAACCACGGACACCGACGTAACCCGCACAAAATAGGGGTTCTCTATGGTGAGTCATGGTGATTTCGCTTATACAGTACGAGACACATCCGTGCAGAAACACACACACAAAAAGGAAAACAAGAGACAATGACGGCGATGTCTCGTCTCTCAACATTTTTTTAATTAACATTGCTTTCTTTCTTTTTAATTAATGTGACTTCCGGGAGAGGTAGATTGTCAATCTTTCCAAGGTATGATTTCTTCCCACAAAAGAATGAGGGGTATGAAAGTGATACACGAGATGGATCGAAGAGTGTTTCCATTGACAGGAAAGGCGTCATCTGTTCTCGGTGAGTCATTCTTACGAGCGCTGAGCAACGACGTTCAGTGAGCGACATTTTTATTTTATTTTTATAATCCTCCAAATATTGGTACTTTCAGTGTAGTATAAAAATGAAGTTTGCAGGGTTTTTTTTTTCCACTGGTTGCTCTGGTGTGAGGAGATGAAAATTGCAGCTGATGGGTGACGGTTTTATACTGACAACTAATGCATGGGGGTGTATTTTTCTTTTTCTTAACGCTATTCAGTGTTTCATTTATGAAATATGGCACCAGGCAATATGATGACACATCCATATAAAGGGAATGGAGGCTACGTTGTGCACGCGCCACCTGAGGCCCACTCAGGTTGGATCAAATGCAGAAGCATCACTTTGATCAATGACAATGAGGAATTTATTTTTATTGCTCTATCGCAGCGGTGCCCAATCTATGGGCCGGAAAAAAAACCCTCCCACTGCTTTTTAAAATACACACATATATATATATATATATATATATATATATATATATATATATATATATATATATATATATATATATATATAAACAGCATATATTGATACACACATATATATATATACATATATATATGACACAGCATAATATATATATATATATATATACACACATATATATATATATAATGATATATATACACACACAAAATGACATATATATATATATATATATATATACATATATATATACACACATATATATATATATATATATATATATATATATATATAAGAAATTACTGTAAGGTTGTCCAAAATAAATAAATTATATATATTGTTTTATTTTGGGAAAAATAAAAATAAACAAAAATAAATAAATAATAATAAATAAATTATATATATATATATATATATATTTATTTATTTTGGGGACAACCTTACAGTAATTTCTTGAGGCAAGTAGCGATCCAGTCAACCGTGACGAACAACTCGCAAGAACGAAAGTCAAGAGAGCAGGGGGAAAAAAAAAATACATTAAAAATGTTATTTGAAATATCTTCATCGGGAAGCGTGGCCAGAATCGTAAAGCACTCCAGCACGGTGAGTATGTTTCATTTATAGATGCTAATACGACAAGCAGTCAAGGACGGAGCTACAGTGAGGATGAGTCGACAACATGAGAACGTCGGATTCACTCGACGAGGTCCAAAAGTGATCATGTGAAGAAGCAGCGGCGACGTTGCGCGCCTGCGTCAACAAAAAATAAAGCACAGGCTCGATTGTGTTGAACAGAGCGAGCAACTCGTGGATAAAATTAGGAATTAGAACAAGCCAGAGAGGAAAGCGAGTGCGGCGGGTCAGTGTTCAGTTTGCAGCTCCCCCAGTCCCTGTTTCTCTTGCTCCCGCATTCCCTCAGGGGGTGGGGAAGCAGTAATAAAGAATATGTGATGAGGATGTGTGAGGCTGAGAGGACAAAAAGAATGCGATATCAGTGCCTTGTTCACAGCTGGTGGGAGCAACGAATACCACAGATTCCTTTTTGAAACGCAAACATTTAACATGCACATTTGCAGTGCGGGGAGCGCTCGTTTGGGGCGGATTTGCTTCAAGTAGCGTAATGGGGAGTTGTGTTTTGAATCATGTTTTTTTTTTTTGTATGTGTGTGTGACTACAATCGCCACATGTTGACGACTGAGCAAACCAAATTTCCCGCAGTGCTGATCGGACAAGTGATGTAATGTGATCATCTGCAGCTGGCGTGTCACAACTACCGTATTGGCCACCCGGATATAAGACGGTATTTTTTGCATTGAAATAAGATAAGGGTTGTCTTATATTCGGGGTCTAGACATTATACCCATTCACGACGCTAGATGGCGCCACATATCATTGTAGCGAATGCTGAACTTTACTCACCAGGCCAAAGTGAACGTCTGTCACGAAGAAGAAAAATAAAAACATTGCGGTAAGAAAGAAAAGAGAAGAAAATAATGTAAGAGATAACAGAAAATGGGGAAACGTATCGACAATCCGGAGAAAAGTGGGTCGAAGATCGGCCAGGTTAACCGGCAGCTGAGGAGTTATGATGTTTAGTTTACATACTCACTTTAGCTTACATATTTAAATGTTCTCCTCTCAAATATATTGTTATAATCATTTGTTTCAGATGTACTGTAATTATTTTCTGTATAAAAATGTATTTCAAAAGTTCAAAAAGTCATTTTTCAAACTTGAGTCTTGAAAAAGAAGGGGTCGTCTTATAATCAGGGCCGTCTTATATTCGGGCCAATACGGTAATTGGCATGTTGAGTCGGGTGTGTCTTTACCTCCATGGCAGAGGCTCCGTCGAACCCCTGGGACCGATTCACCGAAACCCCTGGGTTCGTTCGAACCCAGGTTAAGAACCACTGTTCTAGAGGCTTTGTGCTGCACCCTTTCTAGTCATTGGTATTCTCGAATTTGTTCCTGAACGTGGCGTTTTGAATGCAGCGACGCTCCGAATCTTGCACAAAGACTTCCCCTTCAACGTTTCATTCCCCTTTTTGCAAAAGAAATGATGGCGGTGCATTTGAATACATTTCAACTAAATCACCTACAGACAAAAAGTCCTGATACTTATGCCGTTATGATCATCAAAAAGGCGGCTGTCATTGGTTAACAGCCACTGGCGAACATCCCGTTGGATTTCCCAAGCGGCGGGAGGGTTATTTTCTCTTGTCGTGAGAAGTCAAACTGATGGGCAATAACCGAGATGCAGGATGGACGTGGAGAGCGCGGCCGGGAATGACGCAAACGCCAGGTGAACTCACACGTTTCTCAGCGGGTACCGTTTCCTTGATTTGCTCTCCCTTCCGTGACATTGGTCAAGGAATAGAGACACGTACCGTTCCCTAAAACGTTAGGAGACCAGAAAAATGATTTGCAATCATCATCCGAAGCTATTTCATCGAGACCGCTTGCTTGCTTGTTTGCTCTTGTCACTCTTAAGAGGTAGAAGAGAATGAGTGAGACAGCTTGACAGGGAATCAAGCGGATGAGACTTAAATGAGGACTCGAGGAGCCAAAAAAACCCGTCGGTGACATCAACGAGAACTCCGGGTGCCATTCATTATTTGTTACTGCCCTCATGGGACCAGTTAGAACTTGCGAAGCTCTTTTAAAGTAGAAATTCATTTCCTCACCTTATCACAGACCTATATATTGGTCATTATATGATGGCCCCCGCATTCAATTATTATTAGGGGTGTTCACACGGCACACATTTGCATCGGTGCTGCACCGACGTATTTTGTCACGATATATCACCGGTGTAAATTTTGTGGAGCGTTCACACGTATAAAGCTGCTTAGTAAAGAGAAGCGTGTTAACTCCGGTGCAGCCCCACTACACCGGTATAACTTTGTGCTACACCAGAGTAAATGTTGCCGTGTGAACACCCCTATTAACCTTTACCACCAGGTAACATAAAATGAAAAAAATAGTGACGTGAATCCGCTATATTCCCCTCCACCGCCACACTTTTATCTCAAATCATCTTTCTCTGGTGAAATATCACGTCATCCGCTCCTTTTGGGATTTTTTTTAAAAACACTCTCTACTTTTGAGAAACCATCTTAACGGCGCATGACCGCCACCAACTGCTCTTAACCTTCCACTGCAAGGCAAAACCCCCAAAGCAAAATCCCAAATAATTTCTCCAAAGCGACCGCTCGTGTCACTGGAAACGCTTATTTCGAGGCACTCCTATCACAAAGGCACCACGGTGCGTAGCTTTGAAATTGAAATGCGCCAATGCATCAAAAATTTGGAGAACAATAGAAATGTTGGTGAACATAATGCTCTTAATTAAGGTTAATAAGTATGACAGTTTGTTGAAAATGATCATCAATGGCCACAACATGGAACTCTCCGATATCTGTCGGAATGTTAAAAAAAATCATTGAGAAAATCCACTTCAGCAGTCCAAAGAAGCAGCGTGCAGTTTTGAGCTCCACTACTCAAACATCTGCAGCCAAAAGACAGTCGACACCACGGGTGTCAAAGTCGAGGCCCGGGGGCCAGATCCGGCCCGCCACATCATTTTATACGGCCCGCGAATAATTGAACTTGAGCAATAATTGAACAAATACTTGACTGATTTCAAAGCTAGTGAGCCATCTTTTTTTTGTGTACAAGTAATAATCCGATGTGATGATTAAACATTTATTCGGTTTCACCGCCTTAACGACGCTCCGAGGGAAGACGTAACTCTAAAGTGGCCTGCGACAAAAATGAGTTTGACACACCCTGGTCTACGCTTTTGGCTTTTAGTGGAAGACAACCATCGTTGAGCTTTGGCGCGCCACGTAAAAATGAAGCGGCAGCCTTGAGCGTGACGTGAATTCTCGAGGGACAATACGTTGACGATATCCATTTGAGACGCTGCAACGACCGCCGGGGATGGATCTTTGAAAGTAAACGATAATTAGCAGTTAAGCAACGGTGACAGTCTGTCCTCGTACGCCTCCCCGCATGTGTACACCTGCCTGAAGCGCTCGTCTAATGACACCCCGTGCTCCACTTTCTATGCCAAACAGCATATCGGACATGAAGATTGGCCTCGGCACAACGTGTGTGGTAGAAGACATTTGCAGCTTGTCCACTCACCTGTTTTTTGTGTCCGCTTAGCCCGTTATAATCATTCATTCATTCATTTTCCGATCCGCTTATCCTCACAAGGGCCGCGAGGGGTGCTGGAGCCTATCCAGTTGTCTTCGGGCAGTCGGCGGGAACACCCTGAACCGGTTGCCAGCCAATTGCTGGCACACACACAGATGAACAACCACCCACGCTCACATGTAGGGACAATTTCGAGTGTTCAATCAGGCTGCCATGCAGGTTTTTGGAAGGTGGGAGGAAACCGGAGTACCCGCAGAAAACCCACACAAGCCCGGGGAGAACAAACTCCGGTACCGCTGCATTGTGAAGTCGACGCGCTAACCACTGGACCACCGGGCCGCCTACCCCGTTACAGTTAATGAGAAATTTGACTTGATTTGGTCATTTATTGTTTTGTGTTTTTTGTTATTGTAAAAGTGTCCTTGGGTGTCTTGAAAGGCGCTTATAAATTAAATGTATTATTATTATAATAATTATTATTATTTTGGCCAATTAACACGTTTTCTGTAGAGGGAGAATGACATCACGTGACCAAATCCACGCAGGCAGATTTGCCAACTTTAATTTGGAGTTCAGAACGAATAATATTGGCCTCCAGTCGATTCTTGTTATTTTTGCTCTCAAGCCACTCCACAATGTTCTGGCTACAGACTTTCAACTGAAATATTTCATTCAATGAGCTCACGGATAACAGGTGTTCATTTATTTTGGTGGGGGCAGTGAATGGACAATATATGGTACTTAACTGTAACGGATTGTCTGCAAACAAAGAACTCACCACACTTTTCTGTTCAGGAGATAATTCTCACCATGTGGTCCATCCTCTCTTCCACTCCATCAGTCTGTCTCCAGGACTTCTCCTCGCATCAAGGCGTTGCTCAAACAGTCAACCGCTGGCGACCAGATTGACAAAAAGGGAAAAAGGTACAAAAATAAAGAAGTATCTGTCATGAAAGCGAGCCAAAAAGCAGGCGGGAGGGAGGAGCAGCAAATTGTATTTCTCAACACCGAGAAAACAAAGTCCTGAAAACAACAAGAACCAAAAGTAACAAACAAAAAGCCCATGGCAGGAAACACAAAGTATGGCTGGGAAAGGAGCGCTTGAAACAGAAAAAAACCTAATGACATGATGACCAACAGGTGTGCTAGCTGTAGGAGGGGCCCTACAGTGCCACCTGTTGGTCACAAACAGAACAACCGTGACAGTAACTGCAATAAAGACGTCACATTAAGACTTTACTTTTGGTCAGTATACCTTTTTGGGGGGGGCTAATATACCAATAAATAATGTTTTGACCTTAAATACTCTTTCCTGAGGTTTAATTGAAAACGTTTGTAATGTTATATCGTGTTTAAACAGGAAGTGACACAAATGGGTGCCAATAAAATCATTCCCGGGAGGATTCAACAGAATGTTGCAAACGTCATTTATTATGCTCAACTCCTGGATGGTAGGTTTTGTTGTCGGCAAGTGCCTCATACTTTTCAAGCTTTTGTATAAAGCGTATTTTGTTTGAACTCAGAATACAGCGGGGTCATGCCCACAGCGCTGGCTTCCTGACGCAAGTGTACTTTTTTTTTTTTTTGACACAAGATGTGCGAGGCTGCTGATGCCAAAACATGATGCGCTTACTGCGTGTAAAGTTTTGCCCATCTGCCTGAATGCCATTAATAATAAAATCCCTTGCAGGTGTTTTTTGCATTCATCTGACAAACTCCCTCCCGCGGCCACGCTAAACCCGGGGGCGGCCGTGTCAACCGTATGTGCCGAGGACGCTTCGGAGACGCGCTTGAGCCGACATGCATATGCATAAGCGGGCCCGGCAAAAATGTGGCATATTTTCGACCGGAGCTCCGCCGATTCCAGTCACAGTTGGTTTTCCCCGCTCATCCGTTTAGAGCGTCGGCAGCTTGGCTGCTGCGTGAGGAGAAAACGAATGCGCAATGTACTCCAGTGAATAAGTCTTGTTCTCACCGGGCTACGTTACTCGCAGATGAAACCGATCCTGGCTGGAGTTCAGCTCTTGCTTTTCTTCCGAGAATCAATCCGTAACATCATGCCGGCAGTTGCTTTGGAGGGTGCAAATTATTGCACAGGGCCCGTGCCGCAACACAGCACCACTTTATGACAACATGAAAGGGTTCTGTGCTAAAAAAACAAAACATAAAAACAATCACATTACTTGCCTTCATCCTAGTTTTGAGCTTAAAAACATGAAGTGATAATAAAAATGGTCTTCAATATTACCGACGGAAGGAACTGGCTATTTGCGGTCCGGTTCGGTTTCTATCTGCCACAAATAGTGGCCGTCCATTTTTTTTTTTAAAAAACAAATAAATCCATTTTGAGCATTCTGAAAAAAAAAACATGTTTGATGCCAGCTCCGGCCTCTCTGTGTGGAATTTGCATGTTCTCCCCATGCCTGCGTGGGTTTTCTCCGGGTACTGCTGTTTCCTCCCACATTCCGGAAACATGCATGGCAGGTTGATGGAACTCTCTCAATCAGGGGTGGCCAACCAGTCAGAGACTAAGTGCCATTATTTTTACTGTGTGGCTGCAAAGAGCCACATACACATGGGCATCCCGTCCTCACGCACACGCACACACACACACACACACACACACACACACACACACACAAACACACACATGCACGCGAGTGCCCAACCATGCACTCATGCACATATGCACGCCTTGATGAGTAACCGCCATAACAGCCCGACACAAACACACAAATCTTTTTTTTCCACCCCATTTCCTCCTCCCACCCCTTGCGGTCAACTTGGAACCAATCTGCTGGCTCCCGGTCCATTGCGATCAACGTATTAGGCACCCCTGCCTTAAAAACAGAGGTAATTCGCTGACTGTCTTAGCGCTTAGCGCCGTTGTTTGCGCCGTTGTTTGCGCATGAGCGGTGATTCAGTCATCTGACTGGTTGATAGGCTGACGTAGTACGTTCTGTGTATTTAGCGTTGTTGTTTGAATGACATTGGGACCGCCGAGGCGTTTTCGACGCTTGCCGTGTGAAAGCCCGGGAGCCGCATTGAAAGAGCCAAAGAGCCGATGCGGCTCGCGAGCCGCGGGTTGGCCACCCCTGCTCTAATTTGTCTCTAGGCGTGATTGTGAGCGCAAATGGTTTTCTATGTGCGCTCTGCGATTGGCTGACAACCAATTCAGGGTGTACCCCGAAGACTGCTGGGATAGGCTCCAGCACGCCCGCGACCCTCGGGAGGATAAGAACATCAGAAAATGTTTGGATGCATGGATGAAAAAATTACATCCATTTACCCGAACCTGAAAAGTTTTCAATCATCAATTCTATCCTGTTAAAAACAATTTGTTGGCTCAGTCTGAACATATCCAACCCGAGTTCATAAGAATCTGAACATAACGAATCGCACGGCAATCAGTCATTGCTTAAGTCGACTTTTATCTCATTTTGGGAAATCTGCACCTTCTAAAAAGCATAAAGCCAGCAATGACCGCCATCATTAAAAAAAATATAGTCTTTAAAAAAAAAAGAAAAATCTGTTGCCTCGTCCTTGGCTCTCAAAATCAGGCGGCTTTGCAACCGGTCCAGATGACATTTGGCAACTTTGCACATGCACTGGGCTGCGTCTCAAATCTGCAAGGTGAGGACGCTGCCAAGGGAGTAGCCCCACCCCCTTTGCCCATCCCCGGGCCAACCAGCGCCTCGTGCAGCTGTCCTATTTTTAATCAAAATCTGTCCTTTTCAGGTCCCGATGAGTTGAAATGCAAGTGTTTGCTGACTTTTTGTGTGGTTTCAGCATTGGCTAACAAATGACATATCCCCTCAGACTTGAGAAACGCTGACACTGCATTTCATTTGAAACGCATTTCTCAGCATTCACGCAAAGGAATTGCATTTCTACCTGAATTGATGTTCTTTTCAAAAACAACACTTTGTTTCCTTCACAACAAAAGCACAAACACGCATAATGAAAACGGTGCAAACAGCAACAGCGATTCACTCACGTGGCCGAAGTGCGGACGGCGCAAGTGGGCGGCGTCTCTGTGGCAGCATGCAAATTACATAACGTCAACCACTGAGCAACCCCGTTTGTTGCCTGTTGCAGACGAGTCATGAGGAGGAATCCGGCAGCCCGTCCAATGAGAATTTAGACCTCCCTGCTCTGACATGGTCGCAAATGGATGCCGACAAAGACCAAGTTTGGATTTTATGAGGCGGCCAGTACATTCCGTCCCTGGATCTTCAGTGGGGACTTTGGAAAAGCAGACTAGAACTTTCTTTGGGGTGAAAGAGGCACTTTAAATGATGGCAGGTGTATGTCAACAACAACAACAACAACTTTCCAATGTGCTTCAAATCTGTGACTGTGAAAGCCCCCAACCTGATGAGATTGACCTGGCAACATAAAGAAGCTAAAATGTGATTGGACAAAACAACCTGACGACCTCAAAGCTGTCATGGAAGCAGTGCAGCCAAGAGAAACATGACGAAAAGGAAGAGAATGGGACCGTTTGGAAGGAATTCATTCGATTTCATGCGACCAATATTAGAATAGACTGTAGGTTGTAAATGTAGGTTAGTGTTGACGTATCCTCGGTTCCTTTTCATTCGAAGGATTGACGCAGTTCAATACTCAGTCACATTCAGACGTGACCCTGAAATAGAATTGGTTCCACTTTCACTGTTGAATGATTTCATAACTCGCTGGCCGCTTCATTCGGAACACCTTGGCAAAATATCTTTATGTAGAATTAAAAAACTGTCTCCAAAAAAAAAAACAATGATGAATAACATTGTTTTTAAAAAATTGTCAATTAGTTAGCACACTCACAGTAATTTCATTGTTTTTGTTTTGTTTTTTTGGTAGAAATTGTAAACTCCCTCTTTAATAAATCTGGGCGGACAAAATGAATAAAAGATGATCCCATAACTAGTAGTCTTGTAGTAACTGAATTGCATGTGTTTTAAAAAGGCGAGATACAAATGCAAATGCGGCTGCAAAAATTGAGCACGATTTATAAATAACTGAATGAGGAGCGGCGTGCAGCGCACTCAAAATGGGCAAGCTGGGACGACAATGCAAGTGCGCTAATGACTTGCGCGTCCACGTAGAATGGACGCTGATTCGCACGTGGAAATGTGTGAGAGGCGCATGTTCGGGCAAGCAGGAGAACATAAATGAAGAGTGTCGCTCGTTTTGATTATGGGATTTATTTTTCCAACTACATTTAGACTAGCGAGGACTGTAGCCTAAGGGGGGGGGGGGGGGTACAATGGTTGCCTGGGTCATTCTTTTGTTACGAGTATTATTAATGTTGTGTTCGAAAACTAAAGAGCGACTGTTTAGTGAAGACAACGATGAGATGAAATTGGTGCGCCCACAAACCAGGAAGTAGCCAGCTTGCTAACAGGTGGACAAACAAAAACGTTTTCACGTTTGTTAGCATGATTAGAAATGTTTCTTTTTTTTTTTTGCCCTTAAACTTCATTTTGAACTGAATTTCACAATATGATACGTTCAAGCTGCTTTATGTCACTCTACATGACTCAGAAAGTAGCCTCTTATCTAACAAACTGCCAAGACAGCAAACGCAAATGCAACGTTAAACAAAACAGAGTTAAAAATAAAAAAGATGGTTGGCCGGGTCATTCTTTTGTTACGAGGATTATTAATTGTGTGTTCTAAAACTAAAGAGTGACTGTTTAGTGAAGACAAAGATGAAATGAAATTGGTGCGCCAACGAACCAGGAAGTAGCCAGCTTGCTAACAGGTGGACAATCAAAAAACGTTTTCACTTTTGTTTGCGTGATTAGAAATGTTCTTTTTCTTCTTTTTGCCCCTAAACTCAATTTTGAGCTCAATTTCAAGATATGATACGTTCAAGCTGCTTTATGTCACTCTACGCGAACCAGAAAGTAGCCTCTTATCTAACAAACTGACAGACAGCAAACGCAATATTTAACAGAACAGAATTGTTTTTTTTAAAGTCTTGAGTCATTCGACCTGAAACAGCCTGCCAGCATTCAGATATGTGTGAGTTAATCAGACCTTTTGGCAAGATATTTATTACCGGTAAATGTATTGATATGTTAGCAAAGCAACTGGCAGGATTTCAGACCCATCCTCGGGGAAGAAACAGCATCTGGTGCACAATGAGTCATTAGTTTACATTAAGTAGCCATACATGGCTGATGAAAGCAAAAGTAGCCAGGATCAGCAACAAGCAGATGCCAAGGCATCGCCTCCAAGAATGTGACAGCAGGTATCTCAAACATGATTAATCGTCAACAAAAAGGTCCTGAAGCAATGTTGGCAGTGAAGCCTTGATATGAGACGCCATACCCGTTAAAGCAGATCAATGGCGGAACAACAGAGCGGGGAAAGGAGTCCGAAATCGATTGATTTTGGATGTTAATTTTATTCCGCTGCCCGGAGGTAGCCAAAGTCAGTGTTCAAGTTGCTCAAGCCAATGTTTTCAGCTGTCTTCAATTTTTCTTTCGGGATTTTTCTCATACCGGCAGAACTACAAATGGTGATGACATCGTTAGGTTTGAAGACGGGGTCTCATCAGATGATGTTTTAGTCGCGTCTTTCCCTCGCACTTTCAGACATTGCAGCAAAGTACTTCCTAATTTAAAAACATTAAATGAACAAAAAAAAAAAAGGACTACCGGTACCTAAAAGTTTCATACACAAGATGGAAAATATATTTCAAGACTGCCATGGTGTTAAGTGAACTTAAGACTCCGTTTTTCCCAATAATTATTTATGTTATGTCAATAAAGTTGGTATGTAATTATAAAATTCTCCAAAAAGCAACTTTACTCTTACGTGTCATGAAATGCGTGATGGTAGTGGAACCAAAAAGCAGTGAGGCAGGAAAAGCAAGGTGGACTGAACAAAATGTATTAACAAAAAAGACACTTGCATGGGCATGCTGGGAAAAGGAAATAACGCAAAGTCCTGAAAAGATTCAAAGTAACAAACAAAAACCCATGACAGTAACACCAACGATCCGATTGTTTGGCGTGGCAAGAAAAGAGCTAGTGACATGATGACCAACCGGTCCGACACTGGAGGAGAAGCCCTCCAATGCCACCTGTTGGTCACAAACGGTACAGAACTGTAACATTAAGCATCACTGTTTAAAAATCTATTTCCGTTAAGTATCGGCCAAACCGGTTGTCAATTTTCTGTTCAGCGGGGTTGTCGGCATCTGTTAAATGTAACTAATAAAGTCACTTGTAATCTACCGTAGTTACTTATTAAATCAAGTCATCGGTCACTTTTAAAGTCAGGTCATCCGGAAATGAAGTTCCTTTTTCATCGCTCAATCCGTTAAGAGCTGGATGAGTGAAAATCAGGCATTTGATGTTCTGTTCCACCTTGGTGGCCACCAGCTATAAAGTAAAAGTACTCTTCAGTACTTCTCATTTTTCCTTTTTTACACAACTATCTGTACTGTGCTCAAGATACATAGCGTGGGTACTTTTGCCACCTGTGCTTGAAGCCATTCCCCGTTTGGTCAAGCGCACGCGTCTCTCTGCAGCTCATGATACAACTGGACTCTGAGTCAGCAGGGGATTACACACTCCAGTCACGTTTTGTGGACGATGTGTATTCATGCACACACACTTACACACACACACACACAATCCTCCAAATGCCCCCTGACACGCACAGACTGAGCGGAATGAATCTAATACGCATCTTCATAACAGCCTGAAATGATCTTGTTGACGAAATCAGTTCTACCCATCTGCACTAAATAAGAATATTAACAGTGGATGGATTTTGAACATCCATTTAGGTCTTCCTAGGGAGTATCATGAGCAACTTAAAAGACGGATTTTCTGACAATGCACAAAACAGGAAGTCTTTGCCTTGATTTGGGACACCTGCACAATCTAATGAGATACGATTCTGCCAGGCATTCTGGGGATTGATTGAAAATTGAGAACAGCAGAAAAAGAAAAAAAACCTGGAGGCAGATACAATTCAAATTCAATCGGCGCTTTGCTTCATTACAAATATTCCTTGTTGGTTATTGACTGGTAGAGATCTGAAAATCTGGACTGGACACTTCAAGTTGGTATCTCAGGAAAATATAATTCAGGATAAATATGCCGATTAACTCATACACTGCTGCGGACGTTTATTTATTTGAGTCAACGTTTTCATCAGGTGAATTCTCAATTGCTCCAAAAGCTTTCTACGGAGATTCGATAGCCTGACAACGACTTGATCCATAGCGGCAAATAACAGTGTCGGCAGACTAGAAATGCTAACTTGCAACGGACACCTTTCGACCTCCAAAGTCTAAATAATAAGAATAAATAATAAATGGCAAATAAGAGGGGGCCCAATACAGAACCCTGCGGCACCCCCTTATAGACAGTGACATATTCAGTGCACATACCATCAAATTCCATGCTCTGGGAACTATATTGTTGAGGTAATTTGAAAACCAGGCAACTGTGTGCTCGGAAAAGCTTTTTTTTTTCCAATATCATGCTCAGCGGTGTCAAATGCTTTTGACAAATCAACACTCTAATTAGTGCTGTGACGGTACTGTGGCTACTCCATTGGGCTGTACGTAGCCCGAAATGTACAGCTTGGCTGTGATTGGAAGATTGCCACAAGAAACCTTGATAGATGCTCCACATCTAATTTTTACCCGTCAAGTTAATCTCGGTCACGGTATATTTTGCAGAGCTATCTTCGCACTGAAGTGTTTTATGTTTGATGGAGAAGTCAAGTAAGGAGAAGCTTTCAATCCCGGCTGAATTGCAAACCCCCTGCGACTGAAGCGGATTTAAGAGGTAGAAGTAACTTCACCCCAGCGCTCACCACTTGCAACATAAAAGGGAAAGAACTCCATGCCGTCAACTTTGAAGTCGGCCATGTCATCTTTGCTCTCAGGAGTCCTCGAGCTGAAGACATCGAGAGTTAAGGTTGCCGTAGCGATAGTCTGTCCCTCTCTGTTTCTTGGGGGGGGGACCTTTCATTTTGTTTGTTCTCCAGGCTTTTCCTGACCTTTTGCACCCATGCGCCACCCAGTGCAGCACGAATTCATTGCGACTGACATTTAGCCTGCGGGCTCCTCGCGCCAGATACGAGACGGTGACCCTGATGGGGCAACAGCCTGCGTTTTTTTTTTCCGGCTCCACGCAAATCTTCAGGAAGTGGATATGGACAATGGAAGTGCGAAGACTCCAGGTGGCTTCTACCTCGCGCTGGAGAAATTTTGCAGTTTTAGTTGCGCTTGTTCTCGGGAGGCTGCAAAGGGCTGTCAAATTTGAGGTAACTTTCCATGGGAAGTTGTGGAGTTTTGGAGAGATTCCAACTTGGAAACATTGCATCAGAATTAAGGGAGTTAAGTAGCAACATGACCGTCTTTCAAAGTGTGGTTGTGTTTGAGTCTGCTTCGATAGCCACTTCAAGCTGTGTAAAATGCACAAGAAAGAAATTGAGTTTGGTTTTTTTTTAATCAGGAAAAAAAGGGCCTTTCTTTAGAGATAAGGTGAGAAGCTCGGTCAACCGGTGGGGCTCAGAATCAAGGGTGCTTCTCCTCCACATTGAGAGGAGTCAGATGAGGTGGCTCGGGCATCTGATTAGGATGCCTCCTGGACGCCTCCCTAGTGAGGTGTTCCGGGGAGTCAGATGAGGTGGCTCGGGCATTTGATTAGGATGCCTCCTGGACGCCTCCCTGGTGAGGTGTTCCGAGGAGTCAGATGAGGTGGCTCGGGCATCTGATTAGGATGCCTCCTGGACGCCTCCCTGGTGAGGTGTTCCGGGCATGTCCCACCGGCAGGGACGAGCCAGCACACGCCGAGAGACTATATCTCCCAGCTGGCCTGGGAACGCCTCGGGATACCCCGGGAAGAGCTGGAAGAAGCGCACTTCAGGGAAATCTGGGTTTCCCTGCTAAGCGGTAGAAAATGGATGGATGGATGGATGGATGGATGGATGGATGGATGGATGGATGGATGGATGGATTTATTTCCTCTTCTACTCGGGGAACTTCTTTGATTGGCTGATAAGTCTCAGTTATTTAGAATTCCGAGGGAGTCTCAAAGTCAACACGTGAAAATTACCCTGATGTTCCAAATGGCCACACCCTAAAAACTCAACCTAACCTGCACAAATTGAACATTATTCATCAGAGGAGCAACATCGGTAGGAAAATGGGTCAGGTATTTTGCTAATCTTTTTTTTTTAAGTTTTTCTTGTCAATTTATTTTATGAAACGTGTTTGAAGCACTAATTTCATTTTTTTTTACAAAGCCCGCCCAAAATAGCACCCACTTGTCATGCTAAGCTACTTCATGGAAAGTTATCAAATGAAAGTATAAATACAAACGTTTTGTTTTGTCAAAAGCAGACATTCGCCCCACCAACACGGCAGGCCAACCAGGCACCTCGCAAGAGCAATCTAAGATCGGCCAATTAAAAGGTTTGACAAGTCTTCCACGTGCCCCCCACATACTGAGGTCCGAGCCGCAACTCTTATCTAATGGTGAAAGCCGGATTAAAACAAACGGCAAAGATTATGTTTACTACTCCAAGTGCTGTAATGGCCTCTAAAAGATCCTTCTCGCCAATCCAATATATTTCCCGGAACAACAAAGTTGACCAAAGTGCTGTACAACCAATAAAAAGGTAAAATGTAGCATCATAACATAAAGCACAAGCCAGAAATAAACAACTGTTTACGATAAAGCAATAGAACCACAAAATAAAAAGCGCAAATGGCCAACTTTAATACAGGATCCGAGGACGCTAAGGAGGACAAATTGCTTTTTAAAAGTGATTTAAAGGCACGTTCAGAAATGTAGGATGGAGTCGGCCCATTTAGCGCTCTTGAAGCAAACAATCGGATTTGCAACGGGGTCGTAAAAACGTGCTGGGAGGCAAAGGAGAGATGCCAGCACAAAAGCAGACACAAAAACGGTCTTGAGACTGGCTGTATTCATACGCGTAAAAATGTTCCAACACTACGACACGCATGATACCCATGACCAGCCTGCAATATATAAAAAAAGATTCTGTCCCTTCTGAGCGATAGCAGAGCTCTTCAAAAAGTGTCACCGTGTGCTCGGGCCACCAGCATCACAACTGTGAGCAAAAAATATTACAGTTTCACGGTATCACGATATTACAGCTCTAATACCGTATTGGCCCGAATATAAGACGGCCCTGATTATAAGAAAGACCCCCCCTTTTTCAAGACTCAAGCTTGAAAAAAGACTTTTTGAACACCAAATTAATTTTCATACAGAAAATAATTACAGTACATCTGAAACAAATGATTATAACAATATATTTGAGGGAAAAATCATCTTGAAGTTTACACCATAACTTCCCCTCAGCTGCCGGCTAACCTGGCCGATCTTCGACCCACTTTTCTCCATATTGTCGCTACGTTTCTCCATTTTCTGTTATCTCTTCTATCATTTTCTTCTCTTTTCTTTCTTATCGCTATTTTTTATTTTTCTTCATTGTGCTACTGCTATTTTTATTTTTATTCTTCGTGACATGGGGTTCGCTTCGGCCTGAGGAGTCAAGTTCAGCATTAGCTTCAATGATATGTGGCGCCATCTAGCGTCGTGAATGGGTATAATGTCTAGACCCCGAATATAAGACGACCCCCACTTTTTCAGTCTTATTTCCATGCAAAAAACACCGTCTTATATTCGGGCCAATATGGTATGTTTTCAAATGTACGCAGAATTAACTTTTTTTCCCATCAAATATGCTTAGGTGCGATTTGTTGCCATCGCAGAAAATGATGGTTTGAACTCCAATATTACTTTGATCTTCCAGGTAGATTTTGTTTGTCGGCGAGCTAGATTACATCATATTAGATTATGATAGATAGATAGATAGATAGATAGATAGATAGATAGATAGATAGATAGATAGATAGATAGATAGATAGATAGATAGATAGATAGATAGATAGATAGATAGATAGGGATGATTAAACCGAAAACTTGAAGAGGAATCACTGTCTACTTGTTCATTCTTGTTGCGTTCATTCCTCCACATGTAAAAAGTGAATGAAAGCAACCCACAGCATGGCCGCAATCCACTGAGAGACTCAGTGATGGCGCACA
Source organism: Hippocampus mohnikei (assembly GCA_026261675.1). Lineage (NCBI taxonomy): Eukaryota > Metazoa > Chordata > Actinopteri > Syngnathiformes > Syngnathidae > Hippocampus > Hippocampus mohnikei. Next base: position 12,574,717 of record JAKGUB010000328.1, on the reverse strand, counting down.
GACACACATTCATGCTCGCTCTCTCTCTCTCTCTCTCTCTCTCTCACACACGCACAAACACACACGCACACCCACACCCACACTTCCTCATCATCCTCCTCATCATAATCCGCCTCCCTGCGCAGTTTGGTTGGGTTTGGGTTTTGTGTTCACAGGCACTCACTTAGTGACGCCGGAGCGAGCAGACACGCTGGCAACTTCTCTGGATGTTTTCTTTTTCCTTCCCCACAGCCTTGTGTTCTGTTTTGTTTTTTTGTCCGGCAAAGGAAATACCGCAGCTTTCTAAATGCACGCGATGGTCATTTTTAACAGGGCGCGTGGATGTATGCTTTGTGATAGGTCCGCGTATATTTTGAGCTCAGCAAACACTTGAATGGGCGAGTGCGTTTTGGGAAAAAGTTGTTTGTAGCAGGAGTATTTCCCCGCCCCGCTTTCATTCTCGGAATTAGTGTGAGGGAGAATGCTGGCCCAAGTGGTCGCGCTCTTCTATCTGCTCAGCTCGGTCGCGAGCCAGCAGGAAGCGGCGTCCGCAGCCACAGGTGGCCGCTTCGTTTGCAACGCCATCCCCCCGGGAGCCGAGCCCGGCTGCGGCTCCTCGGCGACGGGCAACCGCTTGCAGATGAGCAGCCCCGCGGAGGACGAGCTGCGCAACACCATCATCCGGCTCCGCGAGACTATCTTGCAGCAGAAGGAGACCATCGTCAGCCAGCAGGGGACCATCAAGGAGCTCAACTCCAAGCTGGCGCGCTGCGAGGCGGCGGCGGACGACTCGGCGCAGACGGGCAAGTCGCGGGGTCACGGCTCCAGGAGGAAGGAGTACGGCAAGAACACCATGGGGGACCTGCCGCGGGACCCCGGAGAGACCATAAATCAGCTTGGGAAGACCATGCAAAGCCTAAAAGGGCGCTTGGAGAGCTTGGAGGTAAGGACGCATGCCGGTGCGTAAATGTGAAAAAGAGCAGCCAGGGGCGTTTCTAAACGCAGTGCGCGCCCCACCCCACCCCACCCAAAATCCCTACACTGAAAAAAAAATGGTGCTGTTGAATGTACTCAATTTTAATGTGTCAACTGGTTGCGTAAAACCAAGTCATCTGAATCTAGCACAAGAACTAAGCAAAACTATCCAACCCATCCATCCATTTTCTATACGGCTTGTCCTCATTACATTCACATCCAAACTGAATTTGAGCGAGAGGCAGGGTACTAGTTGCCAAACGGTCACGGAGCACATCAAGACAAACAACACTTCATTCAGACCTTTTTCTATCGTAAAGTCTGCAATGAAGCTAACGTGCTTGTCGCTAGCAGAAGGGTAGCTAGCTAAACATTCATCCTGTGTGATGCGTTGATATGAATACATGGATGATTGACCACTGGAAACAATATTCACACACAATGTATTCATGACAACGAAAATAAACCAGAAAGTTGAAAAATGTTAAGAACAATCAAAAGTGCTTTGATGACCAATATCACCAATATTTTTTTTTAAATAATTTAATATTGTTATTTTGTAAATCATTGTGTACATGTAATTAAATTAAGTTATGTAATTAAATTGAATATGTAGCTTGTCGTTGCAAGTTATTTACTAACTGCTTGGTTTTCTGGGGGCAGAAAAGCGGGCAGGAATTGCCGAGCATACGTCGCATTCTTGCAAATTCACGTAAGTAAAAAGACCTTAAAATGGCTGCCCCCATAAGCGAGTATAGATGCAATCGGTTCAACTTTTTCAAAAATAAATGTTTTGTAAAGGTCTCAAAATAAATCAAGAAATCGATCATCACTAATCGTTCAGACCCATTATTCCACTTAAAACTCATATTTTTGCCTCTCATAAGTAACTTGTTCTCTGATTACTGTGGACCCAGTCATTTGCAAACATCCCTTTTAATTTGGAAAACAATCAGTTTCAAAAAGATTAGTGAATGCATCAATTTCTTGCGTGCTTAATTGTCCTTAAATTGTGTTTGTTTGTTTTTTAATCACCAAACTATATCAAAATTAGTTGCCTCCCAGAGCCCCCTACAAGCCACCAGCTAGCGAATGCTAGTACGGATACACTATACAGGATGTTCCCAACACTTTGACATTTCATTGTCTAAAGAGCGTATACGTGCCATCATTTCATCATTGATAGACGCCAATACCAATCGTCTCTCCGAATCCCATTTGGGACATTCCTGAATCCCAACCTGCCATTGCAGTGATGGGAAGTTCCAGTTGTGCCGTTGATAAGGACCAATTGTAGCTTCTCTCGGGGGCCCCTAACCAGCCACCAGCAGGCAATAGGAGGGGATCGTTGCAGTAGTTAAAGCGGTGTCCAGAATCTCGACGTGTCATTACAGCGTCTAGCTTTCCAGTTGCGTGGTTGTCTTTCGGGGCCCCCGGCTAGCCACCAGCCATTGACGTGCCATTGTGCCATCATTGATATGGGTCAGTATTAGCCCCCTCTCGGGTACCGCTTGAGCTCCGGGCCCGAGGCAATAATAATAATAATGTTGGCTGCCCTGTTGCGTCGTCTCCGCCTGTGACTGTCACACCTGCTGTAATTCACTTTGAAGCATTCGCACGTAAGCGGGGCATGACGTCAATAAGGGCCCCACTGGATTTGAGCGGTGAACAACTGCTTCTCGTCCGGCTTAATCATACATGCGGTGCACAAGGAGTCATGCGATGTGTTGCGTTGTCATGCCAATGTCACAACTGCGATGAACACACCTCCAAATAGAAGGACGTTTCATGTCGAGAGGTCTGCCACGCCCCCTCCCTAAATGGGATTTCAGCGGCCCTCGGTTTCTGCCGATAATGTCCATTGATGATTATTCACAAATCTCATCGCAGCCAGTTTCACACTGTACTCAGCGGCAGTGGTGTTGATACGAGCTTATTTTCGGTCTGACACATCCGTCCTCATGGAGGGATTTTAATCTCAAAGAGTAGCACGTTCAGACACAAGAGCAGACTGGGGTCGAGTTACACAACATTCCGTGCGATAACACATCAAGTGGGATACGGACTAAAAAAAAAAAAATCTCCACTACTGCTAACAGGTCACTGAAAAGTGAAGCGCTGGACAAGGTAGAAACTGGCTTTATCTGGTATTGAGAGTGCATTTTTTGCCATCTGCGACCTTTGGTCAGACATACTCAATGATTGATTCAATTCAGTGCTTATACTGTATGCTGCAACACTATTAACATGTCTTTTTTTTTTTTTGCCCCTGCTTGAGCTGATCCCTCTTCACCTTTGCATTGATTGGAAGCTTTAATGCCCATATCGACTCCCCACTACATAATGGATAACAATATTTCATTACATTTATACATCAATCGAACCATCGCAGCTTGATTTAATGACGAATGAGAACAGGAGGCTCCTCTCGGCAATCAAAGATTCTCCGCACGCTTTTGAAAATGCCAAATGGAATGCGGCGGAAGCGAAATCTCGGGGGGTAGAAGTGATGGGACTTGGGGAAAATTTCACAGGATTTCAACAAAATCTCGTGAGAAATGGCAGTTGGACATGTTTAGACACCGGACACTTAATCAGTTTGAAATACGGGAGAAAGAGAGCATGTGTTGCAATCGTGAGAAAAGACTGTTTTTGTTGTTTTTGTTGTTTTATAGATTGACGTGGGTGGCCCGGTGGTTCAGTGGTTAGCGACCACACAGCTCCGGCCTCCCTGTGTGGAGTTTGCATGTTCTCCCCGGGGCCTGCGTGGGTTTTCTCCGGGTACTCCGGTTTCTCCCACATTCCAAAATGACAGGCTGACTGAACACTCCAAATTGTCCCTTGGTGTGAGTGTGAGCGTGGATGGTCAGGGTTCCCACTCTTCCACTTGCTTTTTATTCATGGACCTTTTAAGGACTTTTGAGGGCTAATTTAGCAGGGGATTCATTCATGGTGGATTTAATGAACAGAAAGCCACATATCACTGAGCTGGTGTTCAAATCATTGCTGTATTGCATGTAGCCCAACAGCGGGCAGTTTGAGGGGTAGGGCGCCAGGCGCATTTTCCGACAAAACTATTAATTGGAAGGGTGGGGAAAATTATATACACAAATGAAATGAACACCACAGGTTAATTTTTATGGATTTGTATTGATTTTAGAAGCTTTCCCTGAAAATTAAGGACAATTAAGAACATAATTTTACAACTTCTTTTTTTATGGATTTTTATGAACTTTAAGGACCCATGGGAACCCTGAATTGGTTGTTCATCTCTGGGTGCCCTGCGATTGGCTGGCAACCGGTTCAGGGTTGTCCCCGCCTACTGCCCGAAGACAGCTAGGATAGGCTCCAGCACCCCCGCGACCCTTGTGAGGATAAAGCCGATCGGAAAATGGATGGATGGATGGATGGATTGACGTGTCGCAAAAGGGTGTTAAGCAAAGAACACATATCTGAAAAATGTAGAATCATAAAGCATCTTTGCTGAACTTCTTTTCACAACTGGATGACAATTACTAAGAATATTTGAATGTAAATCATTCTCTGTGGTGTTAACAAAGGCTTTATGAAAGGACATTTTGATGCCGCATTTACATGGCAAAGGTCATCAGCTTCCAAACGCAATGAACAATCACGCAGGTGATTATGATGATGACTGTAACACGTGGCTCCCCCTTTCACTAATCGAGGCCGCGTTGCTTGCGCACAGCTGAAATTTACAATACTTAACTTTATTGCCAGCTTACGGCAGAAGCAAATTGGATAGCGGCGTCGCGCAGGAAGGGATTAATCAAACTCGGCGAACGGGAACGGGCCAGATGGGCGGGATCAACAACAAAATGACACGTTTTGTAGCGCCGTGGTCCAACGGTAAGCTCGAGCATGGGCCTGGTGTGAAGTCTAGGTCATGTCGCACACACACGTGCACACAATCCGGCCGTGGGTCTTTGGTATATCAGCAAGAAGGCAAAGGTGCATACTGTCTCTCCATATGTATTAATAGTTTTTTTTTCCTCCTATGCCTTCCAGCAGCAGAGTTTGCAACTCCCCAGCATAAACGTGTCAGCTGGCAGTGGTCCGGCACTGACCCCTTTGCCGTCGCAGCTGCGGGAGCTACTCGGGCAGCGTCTGGGACTTCTGGAGACGCAGCTGCTGCGAAAGGTGGCCGAGCTGGAGGAGGAAAAGAGCCAGCTTTACAATGAAACGGCAGCCCATCGCCAACGCACCGAGAATGCGCTGAATTCGCTTTTGGAGAGGATCACAGAGCTGGAGAAAAGTAAGTGAGACAGACGGAGCTGTGAAAATGCCGCTTACTTTCAACGCCAGAGACATTTAGCAGTAATTAGTCAGTGCCTCTGCAAGTGGAAGGTGATGGTGGTGATGGCGAAGGATTGGTTAAAACACACTTTTTAAAGTATTCCTCGTCACCGATTCTCAGGCTCTCGCTGTGAAGACATGGCAGACGAAAAGAAGAAGTTCTCCATATAAGAGTGCTTGCTTCAGGGTGTCGGTCACTCCCCAGTTGAAGTTGCCCGTGAATCAGCAGGCCGTTAAAACAGGGGCCACATAACATTATGTGGGGGGCCAGATTCGGCCCCCGGGCCTTGACTTTGTGTTGTAGGCTAACACAATTTGCACAGTGATGCGCAACTCCTTGCGGAAGACGAGACGACAAGCTAGTCTTTTTAAATGAGATTATAAATTGACACATTTCTGTGGCAGACAAGCATACATTAAAAAAAAAAGTTTAAATAACGTTATAATTGTATCCTGTGTGCCTCAACAGGCTGTAGAGCATCCGAGGCTTGATTGATTGATTCATTCAAAGCAATTTCTCCCAATTGAAGCAGGTGAATACATAAACACATCCACCTGAAACAAAATGAATGTCAAGTGTAATTTTGTCTCAGCAACGGGGGAAGACAAACAAATGTTTTTTGTTTTTTTTTTTCCCGAAGACGGTGTCATCTTTTCCAAATGTGGCTCACTCTTACTAAAATATGCATCGTATTTTGCTGCAGCAACATCATACGTTCCATATTTTAGGAGCAGAATTCGTAACTCATATGCTCCTCTTTTATTCTCGTTTCTCACGAATGAGCCTCCGAGTCTATTCCGATCATGCTCAGTCAAGCGTTTATATTTAGCATATGTCTTACTTACTTTCCATGTCTTTTAAATTCTTAACTCGTGTAAGTTTAATTTTTCCTGTTTAACGAGTCAGTATTTCAGAATCCACTTGGCTATGATTTGAGTGCACTGATGTTGTGATGGAGTCTTTTTTTTTGGCGTGTCTCTGACAAAGAACCGCATTTGTCAAAATCACAAACCAACACTTGCAGGGACTACACCTGCTCAAAACATGGGAATCTGTCACCATTTTGGACAAAAAGATTGAAACGCGATCTTGTAAAACTTCGCCATTCATCTCCACGTGAGAGAGCAGCGAGTTGTGCACAGAGCAGCGGGACATGAAACAACTTCAAAAGGTCGAATCACGTCCACTTGAAAAAGGTTACCGTGCGTTTTCGCGTCCTCTTAATTCAGGAGTCGGGAACCTATGGCTCGCGAGCCAGGTGTGGCTCTTTTGATGATTGCATCTGGCTCGCGGATAAAAACAAAATATTCTCGCTTGTTTAATCCATCCAGCGATTTTTTCACTGCTCATGTCCTGTTCAGGGCTGCAGTAGCAATTTTCATTGGATGATACTGGCCTACGTTGGCCGTTGCTGGGGAAACAGGTAAACGCCCCCTTTTGAATCAGCCCGCTCGGTCATTAGCTCAAAGCTAATCCTTCGACGAATAAGATGGCAAAAAGAAAAAACGATGACGACTATGGTACACTTCAGGACGAATGGACTGAAATATTCGTCTTTGTGGAGAGATCTCTAATTTGCAATGACAAAATACCATCGATGAAACGGTCGAATGAAAAGCAGCACTTTGACACGCGCCATGCTACGCTCGCAGCAACTCCGCGTATGGACCAGGCCGGCATAGCGGACTATAATTCCGCTAGTTTTGCTGGATCTTTAGCAAACGTGAGGAACGGAAAACCATTCACATTAATGGTGAGTATTATCACAAAAGACATTATACCCATTCACGACGCTAGATGGCGCCACATATCATTGAAGCGAATGCTGAACTTGACTCCCCAGGCCAAAGTGAACCCCTGTCACGAAGAATAACAATAAAAATAGCGGCAGCACGAAGAAGAAAAATAATTAATTATTTTCTGTAAAAATTAATTAAGTGTTCAAAAAGTCTTTTTTCAAACTTGAGTCTTGAAAAAGAGGGGGTCGTCTTATAATCAGGGCCGTCTTATAGTTGGGCCAAATACGGTGTATATTTATATATATATATATATACGGCTCTCAGTGAAATACATTTCCAAATATTTTGTTTTCATGGCTCTCAAGTCAAAAAGGTTCCCGACCCTTGTCCTAACTGGATCCAAATTTGTCCCCAGATAACAACGCCTTCAAGTCACCTGAGGATTTCAAGGTGTCCCTCTCTCTGCGCACCAACTACCTGTACGGACGCATCAAGAAGAGCCTCCCCGAGATGTACGCCTTCACCGTGTGCATGTGGCTCAAGTCCAGCGCCGGTCCCGGGATCGGAACCCCCTTCTCGTACGGCGTGGCGGGCCAGGCGAATGAGATCGTGCTGATCGAATGGGGGAACAACCCCATTGAACTGCTGGTTAATGACAAGGTAGGCGCGGTCCGTTGTTTTCTCACCAGGGGGGGGAGAAGGTTTCTTATTGCGTCCCGGTTATTTGAAGCCCTGTGGATGTGATGATGCTAATGACCGCGGCGATGCTCATTAAAAGCGTGTATGCGCGCTTGTTTTATAGCACCCGTTCGTACCTTTGAGCGCAACAGCGATAAAGGAGAGTCTCTGACCTTCAGCGGTGATTATTTAATTAGCATCTTATGAACATTTCATGCGACTGACCCACATTCCGCATTGGCTCCACAAAAACAGTAATTCACTGGAGATTCGCTGTGCTGATTTAAGGGCATCTGCTTTGTGTTTTCCTTCCTGTAAATGCTAATATGGCAAATTTAGTCAGATAATGGTTCCGGGGATCCTTTCATGCAGCCAAACTGGAGTTGTACTATTGTTCATATGTAGTACTTATATTTTAGGGATGGGAATTGTCATAAAATTAAAGATTTCTCCGATTTTGTGCTCATCTTGGTGCAGAGGAACCAACTCAAAGTGAGTTGAGGAGTTTCATTTGGGCAAAAGGAGTACTTTTCCGCCATCTGGTAGACATCTACAAACCCTGATGTTATGTTTTTGTTTAGATTAGATTTGGTTTTGTTCTCTCATGCGCCCTTTTTGGTCGCCACCTATTCTCGTCATGCGGGTCCCTTGTGTTGAACCAATCATCTCACTTCACCCTTTGTGTCTTGTGGAGATGTTTCTCATTGTCTCGCCATTTTGCTTGTATTTAATTACCTGGGTTCTGTCAGTCTTTATCGGATCATTTTGTATGTGTGTATGTGTGTCATTTTTTGTTACTTTGGTTTCTTGTGGGTTTTCAGGACTTTGTATACTTCAAGTTAGTTTTTCCAGTATAGCCCTGCAAGTGTTTTTTAAAAGACATTTTGTTCAGCCCACCCTGCCCGTCCTGCCTCCCCGCTTTTCGGTGTGCTACTCTACCACAACAAAATCATGCCACCTTTTCCACATTGGTGGGAAAATCCTGCAAAGAAACACAAGATTTAAATTCAATTCCACTCGCATTTGAAGTAGCATTGAGCAGATTGATGGATGAAGAGTAGCTTAACTTCCAATATACACAATGCCATCACTTTGTACTTCATTAGACACCAAACTCATTGACGCTGCTTCTGTAGCATCGAGCTAATTTGGCCGTTTTTGATTTTGTTTGGTACGTAGTCGAAGGTTCCCTAAGCCGCAGAGTGAAAAGCGTTCTTCCCCCGCTGGTTTGCTTACTTTGGAGGGCATACTAAGGCGCAGTCAGTCAGCTCTCCTCACTGCCTTCCCTCCGTCATGCATTATACATACGCGCAAGTCAGACAGATGAGAGGAAGATGGTGCGAGTAAGGGTGGCAAATGTGAAACCCCAATACAAAGGAAAACCAGACTATGGGGGCTGCAGACCTTTGGAGCGGTTGGGGTGGGGTGGGGGTGTGGAGGTTCACAATGTGGGGAGAAAAGGAAGAAGAGGAAGTTATGACATATCAGAACGATCGAAGGACGGTGAATAAGACGACCGCGGTCATGCTGTCATGTGTTAACGGGCTCGATTCCACGAAGCTAAGATGAAAGTCACCTCAAGAGTACTTGAAGCTGTGTGTATCGGGGTCTATAGAGCATACCCGTGGTCATAATGGATCACGGTTTGGTTTGGCGTGTTTTGTGTGAAAACGGCATACGGGTATACCGCCTCATTCCCGTCGGGTAGAGCTGTCAGGGCTTTAATCTGCAACGGGTCGGGTCAGTCTTGTACTACATTAAGACGGTGTTCTGATGGAAATGAGAGCAATAGAGTGCGAGAGAGAGAAGTCGAGAGAGAGAGAGAGAGCGAGAGCTCTGATGCTGCTTGTAAATCTCAAGCAGAAATAGTGTTGTGTTCAAAACCACGCTATCAGAAACCAAAACCTGCCTGAGACCAGATCTCACCAAACCAAAACCAAGACTGAGATTGAGAAAGCCAAGAGCGTGCCAAGCTTAAGACTAGGACTAGCCGAGACCGCGACAAGGCAGAAACCAGAAAAAAATAATAAAATAAAAAAAAACCATGACAAGGGTGGGGCAGTTAAAGAACATTTTCTTTCTGCGACTCTTTCAAAGCACAACTCAAATGTTAAAAAAAAAAAACTCTTGAGGAACACAATTCCTTCTACGTCATAAAAAATGAAAAAAATGGTTTCCAATGGAAAATCCTAAATCTGGCCGGTCCAAGACCGAGACAAGACCAAGAATCACAAATCCTTCCATATGACTGACAACTAAGTGAAGTACAGTGAAACTCCTCTACAACTCATGTTTGCAGCAAGAAATTTTTCACAACAGGGGGTTATTCACTGTAGAAAATGTGATCTCAGATGTAAACACACACACACACACACACACACACACACACACACACACACACACACACACACAGTGGGAATGGTATTAATGCATAAAGATTTTTTCACACGAGGGGGTATTTTCGCCCATGTAGATTTCGTTGTAGAGGAGTTTCACTGTACATCTAAATAAAACCTTGGGCAAATTGTACCCATCTTTTTCTTTCTTTTTCATGAAAATCGATCATATGAATATGCTTGTCATTTTCTCGACATGCCCTGCGATTGGTTGTTGACGAGTTCAGGGTGTACCCCAGCTGTCGACAAAAGTCATCCGTGACCCGAATAAGGTGATGCGGTCCAGAAGATGGATGAATGGATGGACTGGAATCTTCGGTTGTGAAGTCATCCTTTGGAAATGCTAATAAAGAGATCAGCTTTGTGTTGCGCGATCCTCAGCGGGCCGTGATGTCACAGCGTTAGGTCGTCGTTTCGCTTTCATCCCGTCAGCAAAAGCATGAGGACACAGTTTTGCTGCCGGCAGGTTGACTGCTTTGAATGTTCCTTCATGCCTTTGCTGTGTGCGTCACCTGGGTAATGTATATTTTATACGGGTGGCTCATCTAGAGAATTTGTGCGCCGTCTTTTGAAGCCTCCCCCCACCTCCCTACCCCAGTCCTTTTAATTGCCGTCCTTGTTACTGGTGCGGCAATTAAGCTCACGTCTCTCATCTTGACACCCTTTCACTCTTCTTCCCCCCCCCCCACCCCCAACAAACTCGAGTCCAGGTGGCACAGCTTCCTCTTTCGGTGAGTGACGGACGCTGGCACCACATCTGCATCACCTGGACGACCAGAGACGGCTTTTGGGAGGCTTACCAGGATGGCGAGCGACTCGGCACCGGGGACAACCTGGCCCCCTGGCACCCAATTAAACCTGGCGGGGTGATCATTCTGGGCCAGGAGCAGGTGAGAGCTTTAGACGAGCTCACACTGCACAGTGAGCGTGTGTGTGTGTGTGTGTGTGTGTGTGTGTGTGTGTGTGTGTGTGTGTGTGTGTGTGTGTGTGTGTGTGTGTGTGTGTGTGTGTGTGTGTGTGTGTTTTCCATGCATGACTAAGATCGCAGAAGGCATTTTCCTTCTGGATTTAGCGCCCAGAGTACGGTGCAAAGGGGATAGGGATAAAGTCTTCTCACGCTATTGTGTTGCCTCATTTATCAGCTGCAAAGATGAAGCATTATGTCATTTCATTAGCGGGTAAGCCGGATGACTAATTGGCTTTAATAATCTTTAGTGAGAAGTCCCTTCCTATTGGATTATGTTTGGTTTAAAAGCGCACTCAAAGGGAGATGGCTGCATAGATTGGGATTGCTGAAGGAGAATAAAATGAAAACCAGAAGTCAGAGCGTGATTTGTGAACTCGCAATTTCCATCCAGCCATTTTCCGATCCACTTATCCTCACAAGGGTCGCGGGGGCCGGGGGGTGATGGAGTGTATCCCAGCCGTCTTCGGGCAGTAGGCGGGGGGACACCTTGAACTGGTTGCCAGCCAATCGCAGGGCACACAGAGACGAACCACCATCCGTGCTCACAGTCACAGCTAGTTGACAATTTAGAGTGTTCAATCAGCCTGCCGTGCATGTTTTTGGAATGTGGGAGGAAACCAGAGTACCCGCAGAAAACCCACGAAGGCCCGGGGAGAACATGCAAACTCCACACAGGGAAGCCGGAGACACGAACGGGACCAAATGTGGATGAAATTCAAATTTGAAGATGCTAAATTCACATTGCTTCAAACCAGATTTAAAATAAATGAGGGTGTGCTATTTTCCTCGGAGACAGCTCTCAGCTCGACTCAGAAGGTTCAGCTCAAATTGCAGAATTCCACAGAAAAAAATATTCACGCAGACAAAACCCATGGCGATGAAGAAGAAATCCAATGTTGTCCCGGCAGTTTGATGAAAAAAATAATTCAGCCATATCAATTAAAGTCTGCTGATGTTTTCCTAATCTTGCATCATGCCACCTCAACTCGTGCTTTTCCTTCTGCAAAGGACATAGTTGGAGGTCGTTTCGACGCCACCCAGGCCTTCGTCGGCGAGCTGAGCCAGTTCAACATGTGGGACCGAGTACTGCGGCCCATGGACATCGTAGGCCTGGCCAATTGCTCGGCATACATGCCCGGCAACGTGGTCCCTTGGATAGACGCCAACGTGGAAGTGTTCGGCGGGGCGACCAAAGCCCCTCTGGAGATATGCGAGGACCGCGCGTTTGATTCCTAATGTGAGGTTTCGTCGGAATCAGAAAAAAAAAAGAAAGAGAAAAAAAAGCCAAGTATCCTTGTTTATTGTTCAAAAGCAAAGGCGACAAGCATATCAATATTGTGCGGTCACTCTTGAGATTCACCTGTGTTGGCTTAAATGTGTGTCTTAACCGTGGAGAAGACTTTGCACTCATGACCACATGGAGAAGAAAGTGATGGTGTTGATACTCGAGGCCTGATTTACTAATTTGTACGTGCAAAGTCACACAAACAGATGTTGAAGCCGATCTACTAACAGGACCGCATCTACTTAATGGCCGCACGTTTCATTTGCCCGTCCTTGGAAGGAGTATATGTCAATTGATCATTTAACTCGAGCAATGTGAATTATCAAACCTGAGATGAATCGCTATTGGCTAATTTTGCGCCTTTAAATAAGGGACTTACAAATCGCCATGCGCAGACAAGCAGTGCTAGCATATTACGGGCAAAATGAGAGGCAACAGAGAGAAACCGTACACTTTTGAAATGCCAGAAACAAAAATGACCACAACATTCCATTGATTGATTCTAAATTGAATTTCTGAATGATGACCTCTCACCTTGAGAAAAAAAACCTCTTTAAATTCTCTTATTTCATTTGCTTGTGTCTAGGTTATTTTAGCCCACTGTGGCAATTGGTGCTATTCTCTCCGAGAGCAGATTTTCAGGGGGGCCGCGACAAGTTTCAAACACAATGTTGCTGCCAACCGTGGGCGCAATCTGACCACGCAATTTAGCACGAATGATCTGAGATCAACTGCAATCTTTATAGCACAATTTGTTAGCATGAATCCACAATTTAGCGCCCGATATTTGGGATCTCAGTAAATCAGGCCCCGGTGTGTGTTTCTCTTCTCTCATTCGACTCCTCATGCATTCCTTCCGCTGACAATGCTGCACTGTGCACGTCCGTGAGTGTTTCGCTCCAGCCGGCTTTCATGTGTTGTGCAAACATGAGTCCCGAGTTAGACGGTGCCACGTGGCACACTTCTGAAGAACATTGGTTTGTTCTTCAGACGTGTGTGTGAGGAGAAGGCATTCAGGAGTTGGCGGCATTGTTATTTTTGTGAAGCATCGTAACGCGGCTGATTGGCTATATAATGCATGAACGCGAGCAAAGAGCGGAAGTCAAGGAAAGACAGTGCATGCCTTCTTTTAGTCCGCAGGGTGTGTGTGTGTGTGTGCATTCAAAACAAGTCGGAGTGTGGATTATTACGTAAGCGAATGTCTTGTGTGTTACAATACCAGAGATTACCATTGATGGAGGACATTTTCATTCTTGTAAACCTATGCTTAATACCTCTCTGCTCCTTGAGCAGCTGCCATATTCCAAACATCTTTTTATGGACGCTTTCGCTCGGGTTAATAGCGAATAGCCGACAGCCGCCCAGAGCCGGCTAAAACCTGGCAGCGGACGGCTGCCGACGTGCCAGAGGGAACAGCAAGGGATTGACCAGGAAGGCCAAACGTTAATTCCTCCGTCATGAAGTACAGTGCTACCTTGACTTATGAGTCGAATTTGTTCGGTGAGCACACTCGTAACGCAAATCACAAGTATCCAAAATCAACGTTTCCCATTGAAATGAATGCAAATGCCATTAATGCGTTCCAGATTTAACCCTGAAACCACGAACAAAAAGTATGTAACGGGTTTTTAATGATAAAATAGTACTCTACAGCAGTGGCCCCCAACCTTTTTCGTGTCACAAACTAGTTGAGACAAGTACATGCTGTTCGCGGACCGGCAGCCATTTTTTTTCATTGCGAGTTTTAAAGCAGTGATACTGACAACAAAGATTCCTTAATTTCAAACGTAGAAGAAAATAAAATAATGCAGTGAACTACTAATAAATGGACCAATCAGGAATAATAAATGCGCCTTATAATGTAAACATAATACTGAAGTTATGATCTTACATACGGAGTTGGCACCATTGCTACTTGCAAATGTGACACGATTGATTGCTTGATTGACCCCTGTTGTACAGTATTCAAATTAACACAAACATGTTGAAGTAGAACTTAAAGAATGAAACTGATTTATTATCATGAGGTCATACTTCAACAGATTTATAAAGGACTGCTATTGTAATGCTCGTTTCATTCACTACACACATCTATAATGCTTCATATTGCGTGTTAGCATTAAGCTAGCAAACTGTCATGAGACAGATGTGGTTTGGTTAAATCAACAGAGTCGAATTTCTTGTTGTTTTATGTGCAGTTTTACAGGAAATTTCAACTGCGAGTGGCAATGAATACAACAGAAGCTCACTTGTATGTCAAATTTTTGCTCACAAGACAAAGCAAAAATCCGCTTGTACAGTAAGTCAAGGTACCACTGAAATGATGTCGACAATATGAATGGATGTTTTTTTTTCCTTTCTGATGCTGGAATGAATCATCATTGACCCAATCCGCATTTGAAATATGAGCAGCACCCTAAGGACATTATGAATGTCGAAGAATGACACAGTACTATATTTTTTTTCGGGAGAAGTGAAATCTTCGCACCGCTTGGTGAATAAATGGATTAAAGTTAAAACCCGCATATTCACAGTTGTTTTTGTACTCAGGCCAAAGCCGTGTCTAATTTTAAAAAGTGCTTTGTCGCCCTCTTGTGGCATCTATAGGCAGTAGAAATCTTTATGAGTGGGGGTCAGTAACTCATGGATTTTCGCAATTTTCCAATGGCGTGGGATCCCTGTACTTTTGCAGCCTCATTTTTGTTTGTACTTTTGTTTTTGCTAAAACTCGGCTTGTAAGATGCCTTTGAGGTTAATTTGAGGCAAGAAGATAAAAAGCAAGATTTTATGAAGCAAAACTATCACGTAGAGACATCAAAGATGGGGTTTTTGGTGTCTTTTCATTCATGCTTATGTCTATGGATATGATGTGGGAGTAATAGACACTGAAAAGAACATTAAAATGATGGGAACCTTCCATTCAGGGAATAAAATTATAACTTAAAGTTAAAAAATATATTAATAAGGAATATTAATTGAAATCAATCACATTTTTAGAAGAAAGACAATGCTATTATGAGAAAAAAGTTACAACGACACAAGAAAAAAACAAAAGCAAGAATAACATTGAAATATACATAGTTCGGGAAAAGAAGTCGGACTTTTTCGAGAAAGAACTCGTAAGAATTACGAGCGTAAAAGCAATAATTTCGGTAAATGATTAGCAATTTGTTACAGAAACTGAAATCCATATTTTGCATAAAACAATGGCATCCTGTCATAAAATTATTACTTTCTTCTCAGTGGAGCTACATTTTTTTCATTTTGCGTGTATCTTATCTACTCGGCACAATTTGAACCTTATCGTACGAGACAGCGCAGAATGTTTTCGTTCAGGCACTCGATTAGGGATTTGGGGATTGGCCTCCATTTTGTTTGTCACGCTTCAATGTAAAATCATGCAAGATTGTTTCTTCCCATGAACACATTTTCCTGCCTCTTTCCGCTCTTGATTTTTGCTCAATAGAAGTTGATCAGAGTGGAACAAATGGCCTTTTTTCGAAAAGCTTTTTTCTTTGGAAGAAAAAAAAATTTCTGGTGTTTTATTAGGTGTGTATTTTCGGTATTGAACCTGGCATTTGCACTCATTAAAAAAAAAAAAAAGAACAAGATCTTTTTTGTGTTTTACATTACAAAAGAGCTGAACGACAGGGCACCCTTTTCACTTTGATTTTTTATTTATTTAATCCGTGCATCAATCTTTAATGCAGAGGAACTAAAATCAGTGCTCTGTCAGTTTTTAATCACATTTTTTAAGATCGAATTGTGTGTTAGCCGTATCACGAGTGAGAGCAACCACATTAATAAACCAATCTGTCGACAACAATAACAAAAAATGTGTTTCGTGGGAGCCACAACCAAGTTTGCCTTGTTAAAAATAAAACAACAACCCTGAATTCATCCCAATCACTGGCTTCTGATACACTCCATCTGCGTGTCTTGTTTTCATTTTGAGTTTTATTGCATTCTCTGCACATCCCGATGTTTGCAAATGTCAGCTGTAGATCGCTCAATAAACAAACCATTCCAACCTGCACCTATGAATGATTAAAGCAAACATCTTTTTTCTGAGGTTTACGAGGAGAAACGTTGGGCGGAGATACAAGCGAGTTGCTCCAAACTAGCCTTTGAAGGTTCCTGCTGCATTTTCTTGAATATTCACATCCCAAAGTGGATTTCTTCAGCACAGAAAGCACATCAAGCACATCTGCTCACTGCTGCTACCCCAACGCACATATGGTGTCATAACAAGATTGACTGCTGTTGTCATAAACTATTATATTTTATTTTTATTGAACATTGACTATTTGGTATTTTATTATTTCATTTCCTTTATTACGTTTGCAAGATTATTTTGGTTGGAAATGCCCAGGATGCCCATTTCAGGTATTCTAGTTGGTCAAAAATGCTAGATATCTAGCTGGAATTCTCCTTTATATCCATCCATCCAATTTCTGATCTGCTTCATCCTCACAAGTGTCGCTGGGGGTGCTGGAGCCTATCCCAGCCGTCTTTGGGCAGTAGGCGGGGGACACCCCTGAACCGATTGCCAGCCAATCGCAGGGCACACAGACACGAACAACCATCCGCGCTCACACTCACGCCAAGGGACAATTTAGAGTGTTGAATCAACCTGCTATGCATGTTTTTGGAATGTGGTAGGAAACCAGAGTACCCTGAGAAAACCCACACAGGCACGGGAGAACCTGCAAACCCCACATAGGAAGGTCGGAGCCGGGATCAAACTCACGACCTCTGCACCGTGAGGTCGACGCGCTCACCACTCGAACACCGTAAATATGCTATGCTTTTATATGGAAACCATGAACGTCAAGCCTGTATCGGCTTTTGAGGCTGCACGTAAAATATATAGTTCTTTCCCAAAAAAAAAACAATAATAAAAAATACACAAAAAAATCAACAACTAACAATCAAGTACCAAGGATCAAGTTGCTACAGTAAAATGATGGAATCAGAAGAAATCCAACCGGTTTTCATCCAACTTTCTTCACATCATGCCAGTCTCCGCCGTCAAGTGGAAATGACGTCAAAGTGCCCTTTGGGCTTTGGGTGGATTGTCGTGGCCTGCCACAAGTCCTCCGCCGGCCAGCCGGATTTCAATGCAGCCAACACAATGAAGAGACATGGTGACTACAAGCGATTACCCATCAGACCAAAGCGTATTTACATCTTGAATGTTGTTGAGAAATTCAACTGTCTTGCCAGGCATTTAAGAACCAAAACCACTAAGAAAGACAACAACGATTATATTTAAAAAACATGTTAGCATGGGACCTTTAAGTATAAGTGCAGCTACTTGTGTAAAAAAAAAAAACAACCACCATAAAAGACTGCAACAAAGAAGCTCTGAAAATGTACGAATAGAGGAAGAAAGTCCACTGGTGGAGTGTGAAAAGAAAAGCGCAAGTCAAGTTCAGTGGAGTTGAGTTGAGTGCTTTGTGAAGTGAAGTGTGGGTGGTGGGTTGTGTTTGACCGCCGCAGACAAGATGGCCAGCATGCAGGAAGGCAGGAGGAGACATGACTGTAAGCGGCTGCTGGAAGATGGCAAACACTTCAGCGCTTTGCGTTGGCAACGACTGAAACATTCCCAAGCCAGGCAGGTCCTCATGTCCAAGAAGGATACAAGGATTTCCTTCCTTGTGAACTCCACAAAACCGCAGCCATTCAAGCTAAGGGATCATATTGACCCAACTTGATGGTATATTTTCACGTTTGCACTTTGAATTCTCGGATTTCTTTGTTTTTATGGCTCTCGCGTCAATCAACTTCCTCACTTCCTGTTTTTTTTTCTTTAGACTTGCTTCGCTTTCTTACACTAAAGTTGTACGTTGAGGAGCGTTTTTTAATGTTTATTTATTTATGTATTTTTACCCCTCCAAAGCATTTTAATGTCTGCCAATAATACTTAAATTTTCACAAACTGCATGCCGGCCGGGTTGCTGTCCGCCGCAAATGCAGTGGTCCCTCTTGTTATAAGAAATTAATTGGTTCTGGAAGAAATTTCTTAAGTAGAAAATGTAAGTAGAGACGCGTTTTCATGTAAATGCCCTAATCCGTTCCAAGTCCCCCCAAAAACTCAGATATAAATGTTTTAGAAAGCATAAAACCAAATCAAAACGTGTAACAAATACATGTTCCAATTAGATTATTGCGCAATAAATGAGAGTTGTGCATAATGTAAAAAAAAAAACAACAAATAGAGTGAAGAATAAAAATGATGGTCATTTAACTTTTAACAGCGTCCTCATCGGGTTTTTGCCCTCTTTACTTCATGTTCTCCCTCAGAAGTGGTTTTTGCATGGCGCTTTGTATTTTTACCTTATCGTATCTTGAAACGTCTTTTGTAACAAGAGGCAATTATTTTCCTGTTGAGGCGTTTCGTCATTCATAAACAAAACCAAAAATTAAACAGGCCTCACTGAATAAGTTGTTAAAAAGTCAAGTCAAGTACAACTTTGACTAGACTTGACTTTTAACATCTTATTCAGTGAGGCCTGTTTAATTCTTGTTTTTGTTTGTTTTTTAATGAAGCCACTGCCTGAACCCTTTCATCATAAGCAGTCCACTGTGGCAACCGCTGTCCCTGAACGGGTTAATGACAGCGAATATGTTTGTTTGTTTTGTTTTTGTTTTTTTAATAAAACGGCGATATTCTCCGGAATCTCAAATAACCGCTAAGAGTGATATTGCTCAATTTTGTTGCTTTCTTCCACCGCAGCGCATGTTTTAAACATTGTTTATCAAATGAAATATTCAATGCAGGGCTGTTGCCAGCTTGTCAGTGCATTTCCATCCGAGTCCATGTCAGGAGAGTGACAGCGCGAGATGATTCGGCACAAAGCTCCTGTTGGCAGCTCTCCGAGTACTCGAGAAGATTCTGCAGCGTCGCCCAAGGTCGTGTCAAAAAAGTGTGAGCGGCCCAAAATCAAATGAGCACATCTGCAGGAGAGGAGGTGCATCGGAGCGACGGGGGTAGAATTAAAGCGCCATCGTGTCCCCACGGAGCCCCCAAGAAGGAGCGACTGTGAAAAACAAGTTGAAGAACTCGGTCCAGATAAGTCTTTGCAGTCGGTAATTAAAGCCCATGAAGAAGTCACTTCTAGGCATTTGATTTTTATTTTTTTCCAGGATGTCACAGACTAACCCTTGAGCTTGTTTCACTCCTCTCCCCAAAAAATTGTGCATCAGGAATAGAATATTCTGTTCCTGGCGTCGTTTTTTTGTCCAGCAGCTAGTTTTAAATCAGGCACACGAGTACCCTCTCGTGTTGTCACAATTCGGGCAAAAATATGTTGCCAACCATCGCCCCCGGAATACATTTGTTATTAATAACAATCCTGTTAGAAATAGTCACGCATTTTGAAGGCGAGCGAGAGTGCACATATTTGCTCGGCAATCAAACTGATCAGAGGCATCAGATGCCGAGACAATCTCAAACATCACTTCGAAGGGGATCAAAGTGCGGACTCGAGATGAACACAATCATTTGTGTTTTCTTCGGCGAAGCAATGCAAAGATATTTTCCAAGTATGATGAAACCTCTCAAACTTCCTCATGTCTTGACGGAAAAAAAAAAATCACTGCAGATTCACACGCAGAATATTAAGTGCCTAACACGACCGTTGGATCTCTTTGATTCATCAGACGTTGAGAAGCAGGCAAGGGGCTTTGGTTAGGACCCATCAAATGATTACTTGTAAAGTTGGAAAATTGCGACTAGCTTTAAAAAAAAAAAAGGATTTTTTTTCCCTTCTTTTTTTTTTTTGAATCAATAGGATTTTTCTACCAATGTGCTCTGAATAACAAAAGACAATCCTTGAACAAATTCAGTGCCAACATTTGGTGCCTTTTTTTTCAAAATTGGAAATGGAACTGAACAGTACACGAGCGACAAGATTTATCTAAAACATGACCAAAAAATATATATATATATATATATACTGTATTTAATTTAATAAAAGTCTAAATACAATACATCCAACTCCCTAATGATTGACTGATTACTAAAAAGGTTCCTGTGCGCTACGGACGAGTTTTCCTCGTGGAAGTTGGCGGTAACACGTTTTGCTCAGCGCAACCAATCAAATTTTGGTTGTGAGTTAGCAGCTCGACCCAAGTCTGAGTTAATCGCTAACAGAAGGGTTTGACATCTTAAATATTGAGCAGGTTTAATATTTAAAATTGTCTTGCGCTACTGGCTCCAAGCAAATCGGGATAATGGCTCACGATAATCTTGTAGCTAATCGGGCCTGTGTTGACTTTGATGGGAAAGATGGTAACTTATTGGATCACGTCTGTTAAAATGAAACAAAAAAGGTTGATTGAGCTCTTTTGAATCAAGTCTTAGAAAAGAGCATGGAGCTATTTTTTTTTTAATACATCCCCGTGTGGATTAGTCCATCTGGGGATAATATAGCACTTAACACTCCACTCCCACCATCAGCACAAAAAAAAAAAAAAAAGAGGACACACCAACTTGTTATGAAAGAAGACGAAGTGAGTCAGATGGGAAAACTCACCTCAAGTTCACCGCAAGCGTTAATCCTTTAACAACCGTGACCAAAAACTTAGCATTAGAAATTGTCTTTGGGCAGTCACAGCAAAAAACCTTTGCAGTGGGACGAGTGAGACAACTTTTTTGAGAGACAAGTGTCATTTGGACGACTTTTTTTTTGCTTTAACTTGCAATTAGAACATGTTATACATGTGCTGTGTGTTGGTCGTGAACTTAGCTTTGGCAGATAGCAAACAAATCTTCCCCCCCCAAAAATAGGCTTTAAAAATGTTACTGTCAACAAACAAACAGCAACAAAACAAAAAGAATGACATTTGTGTACTTCATTTTTCAAACAAACACGGAGTCTTGCCTTTGTAAAGTGTGTTTAGCTTCATGCTAGCAAACAATGCAAAACGCCCTTAAGCGGGCTAGCAAATAGCATGTTGCGGAGTTCGAACCCTTGAAGCAACAGACATTCTGTTCTCCTTTTTACTATTCTTTACAAAGAATGACCACTACTACTGCGGCTTACTGAGAAGCAACCGTCTTCATTTCTGTTTGTCGGTATTAATTATACCGACCCAGGTGGCTACGGTGTGTCCACCAGAAGGAGTGGCACGATGACCACTGAAACAACGTAAAAATGTGGCAAAAACTGTTGACATCGTCACATGTTATGTTATGTTAAAGTACAATGTTATGAAGTTGCTAATTTACATCTTCAACTCGTCTGTTTTGATTTGGATTCTACGAGAGCAGTTGACCTGACGTCGGTCGCGAACGCATCCAAGGTCCCCATTTGCTTTCTTAGGGCGCTCCACAGGGACCGATAGGTGGAGTGAGTACTTAAAATGTGGCGCCAAAGTAAAACGCACTTCACTGTTCGGTATCATTTCATTATCTGATGTCAATTAAAGGGTCACCAATCCACCCCCGCACCCCCAAACCCAGTTATATGGCAGACATGCAACATGAATGGCAGTGATCCTTTTATCTTTGTGCAATCTAATTTGACGATAACAGCCCCGCCCCCATTCACCAACTCCGCTTCTCCCTGCCCCCCACAGGGGCTGCGCTAAGTGTATTATCTAGTTCATCCACTGCTGCTAACAAAATCATCAGCAGCCAGTGTTTCCTACCCAAGAGAGGAAGCCACCCTCCCATTGACCCACTCTCCCTGCAAACACACACACACACACCGGTGTGATTAAGTCCCGCTCTCTGCTGCCATGAGCAGATCATGTGACCCTCACCCGGAAACGGATCTAGAGATATAAAGCCATGTTTTTCTTCTTCTATTTTTTTTTTTTAAACATTAATCCCTTCACTATTTATAGAGCCTCCGTGGCTGCTTACTATTTATGCATATGGACTTCCTGTCCCCGCTAAGTCCATCCTTCTTTGGTTCAGGCAACAAAGTATAATTGATTACTTCTGCTAAGAGCGCACTGCAAGTGGATGAGAACGGAGCCCGCTTTGAGTCTGTAACCGGTTCAAAATGAGCATTTGTTGCAGAGGGAGCACAAAAAGTGACAGATGGCCAAATAAGCATCTGTGCCTGTGCCTGTGTAGGATGAGAGGAACGCTTCGGATAGTAAGGAGCCAAGATAAACGGCACTGCTGCTTAAAAAAAAAATTTTTAAATCTACTAATATACAATGCCGGAAAAAACTTCCCTCTATACAGTATAGCTTTCTTGTTTTAATGATGGTTTTCACAAAGGTCATATGGACAGAGAAAAATCGCCTGGTCCAAAGGTTGGGCCAAACAAAGCATAAAACATGAAATAAAATTAAGCTAAGTTCGACCTGGGTCAAAGTTTGGCTGAGGTTTTCCCGTAGCGAAATTCCTTTGAAGCACGGAAGAAATCAAAGTCTAAAGGAAAAAGATGCTGGAGTGAAGCTGGACTGATCACAGATCATTTATTTCACTAAGCTGCAGAACAATTTCCCCAGCGTTTCCAAGGAGACACTGAGTTCAGGCCACCGTTTCTTTTTACAATTTCTTCCAGACTCTGAACACATCCGTGTATCGGCAACTTCCAAACTCTCTCTTCCCATGAGGGAGTGAGTTCCATTCACAAGGTGGTCTTGTGAGGCTCTGACGCATTACTCAGGTCTTGTCAGAGAGATATTTTTACGACCTCCCTGGGGAATTTCAGATGTCTTCCTGAGGTGACCCTCATGGACCTCATACGGACTGGTACAGGGAGACATCTCGGTTGGGGGGGGGGGCTTGTAAATCGGATGGGAAATCGGCTGTTAGCCTCCGGTTTACGCGACTCTGCTAGCTTGGTCGACACCGGATCGTGTCGCCGCCAGTAGCGGACTGAGGACGAGGCTGTCTTGCATGTTTTGATGCGGATCCCATCAGGATGCTAAGGCGGGCTTGGGGGGGGATCTGCTGCAGATCAGACCATGACGAGGGCCTGTCTGAGAGGCTCATTGTCATTTCTGTCACCACCACCGTGGCTCATCCTCGTTCATAGGGGCGGGACGGTTTATGCAAATCGCTCCAACGGTCTAAATAGCACGTTGGACGTAAAATGTCTTCTCTTGTAACAGTTGTTGTAGAACGAACCGAACTGAAGGCCACAGAACCGTGATATGAGCTGATTTTGTGAATCCCCTCACCCCAACCTCCTTGGAGGCTTCTGACCAGGGGTTTTATTCCCCACCAATCCCGCTCGATCTTCCTGCCACCTACTTTCAACCTGCTGACCGCCCCATCGACCTCTTCCTGACCGTTCCACTTCCTCCCTGTTTGTATCTCGGACCCAACGACTCTCACTCTACTACTGGCAAAACTATATTAAGCGACTAATGATGTATTTGTTATTCAAGCGTGTGCAAATGACAAGATTGTAAGCACCTATACGTGCAAAGTCATTTGCAAGGTATTACAATTGCCAAGATTGAGTGCAGACCGCCAGTAGCTCCACTCGCCTTTCAAGGTTGCTCACGTAAGATGCAGTAAATTTGTGTTCCAACCGCTGCGGAAGCAGCGCTGCGAGGGAGTCGTATCTCACTGAAGAGGAACAACAAGTGTCCGCAGGTTTACAAACGGCCTTGTCAGCTCGTTGCGTGGACGAGCGTGGGTCTTGAACCCGACTTGTTTGGTCAACAAACTTTCTTTTTTTATATGACCGCCGCTTGATATGTGAGCACCGAGCGGTAAGAAAAAAGCCTAACGCAAGCTAAAATGTCTTTCTGTGCAGTCAGATGACGGAAAAGGATGTTTCTCATTTGGCTAACGTGGATGTTACGGAATGTGGGAGGAAGTGGATTTTTTTTTTTCATGTTGGTAATTCCCACTAGTATGAATGTCCTGTCTGATCGTGAAGCCTCTTAAATCGTTGCGCTTCATACCCTTCGTGGTAATTGCATAAGAGAAAAACACATTTGACAACGCATTTAGCAACTCGTTTCCCAAAGATACGTCGCTGCCCATCTGTCAGCGGAGTTGAGGAGCGGCGCAGAACGTGTCGGATTAGGTGTCATTAGCACAAAGGCAAAAAGTATTTTAGTATTTCGGCACTTTGTGGGTGATGACAGGAGACGTAATAAGCGAGTTTGTACGCTAATGTTTGTGCCGATGAAAGGACTCTTCACGCCTGCATCAAGGTCCCCGGGCTCCTTTTGCGTAAATGTGACAGCTCGCGTCTTATTCCGAGAAAAATCAGTGGGCGACGCAGTTTAGTTTGATTGAAAATGTGCGTCTCAGGAAAAAAAAGCGGTTGTATGGATCGACATTCATGCTAACGGCACTGGGTACTCGGATGAATTCTTAGTGTAAACAGAGAATTGGAGGCAATTTAGAAGGCCCTATGACGTTCATCTTGTCTACTTATGGTTGAATTCGGTTTAAGGTTTCTTTTTTTTTTCTCCAGACAATGGTCTTTTTTTTTTTTTTTTTTTTGGTGAAGAGAAAAATTCTAACCTGGCTAACAGTTTCGGCTTACGCTTCAGCCTTCATCGGAGAAAACAGTTGGTCGCTGTTGATGGTGAAGCCTTATTTTGAAGGTTTCTCGACCCAGTGAGGTGTTTTGAAGACACGTCACCATGAAGTAGTGACAGACAACCGATGAAGGCTGAAGTGACAGCCGAAACTGTCAGCCAGGTAAGAGTTTTTCTCTTCAGCAAAAAGAGAACATTGTCTGGTTAAAAAAAAAAAAAAAAAAACTAATAATTTTTCAAAAGTCCTTCAACGTAATCTAGAAGGCCGCTGGCACCGTTTGTCTTCAGTGTATGACTATTTAGCATTAGGATTAAGCTAACAGACTGAGAGGCTAAACTGTGTGGGTTTTTTTTTTTCAAATAAGGATGGTGTAATTCTCTTTGTTTGGGGTTTAGTTTGACAGTAAACCAACTGGAAGTGGCAAATCAAACAGCTTGACGCAAACATGTCTCTTATTTGGGGAACTGTGCGAGCGACCGTGTGTGAACAAGTGTCTTTGAATGATTGAGTGATGTGTTTGAAGTGTGTGGGAAGGGCAGAACTATTGAAAAGATTTATATAGTGTCATCTCACAGATATTCACCTACCACGAGTGAATCTGGAACATATTCACTGTAAATACGGTACATGCAGATATGACATATTAAATAAAATGGTGGTACGGTTTGCCAAATAATGTACAGCCAGCAAGTCTTCGCTTTTTTGGCATCAGGGGCAAGTGGGGCAGTGACGCACTACATCCAGCAAATGTTATAAGGGGGAAAATCCTGATCATTAAATTCAGCGTTTCTTCATGTGCCACTGCAGGGAGCCCACGTACAACCCCATCCCGAGCATCTGCGTTCTACTCATTTGTGGTCAACGCAAATTGGGCTTTGAGGCCTGAGGATAATTCCTCGTAGAAAGTGTGACTGAATTTAAAATGCAATATATGTATAGTATATATTTTACTCTTTAGAAGTGCGCTATAAATGAAACCGGGCTGCGCTGCTCTCAGAACAATCGAGAAGAACACCTGAACAGAAGAGTCAGCAGTTATGCAGCTCATAATAAAAAAAATAAAAAATAAAAAAAGAAGAACTTTTGTTCCATTTATGGTACTTTTGCAATAAGAGCGCTTTTGTAATTTACTCTGCAGACATCGACAAAAGTATTCAGTGCAGAAAAGTGAGCGGCCCATTTATTTATTTATTTATTTTTTAAAATTGTTTTTAAAGCAAATGATGTTATGATTTCTGTTAAGGAATTTATTCCTTACTGTGATTTTATTTAGGCCCACTCTGTTGCTGGTTCTGTTCAAACACGAAAACAAAGAATGTAAATGCTGTTGAAGGTATTTACTGCTCAGTGACTACAACCACCTTTTATGACCGGCGACCCCCACCACTATTAAGACCCCTCCAGGGGATGTTTATCTCAAGCCTCTGTGTAGCTGATGCTGAGGAATTTCGCCTTACCAAGAGTGCTATTGATAAATGTATCTTTCCTGAACATCGGTGACCACTTGAAATGAGGAAGACAGAGTTGGGGTCAACATCGGCTTTAACCTTAAGGGATGAATAGCCTCCATGTGTTTTCTTTAGGCAAGGGTCGTTAAGACCCTCCGGTTTCCCAAGGAAAGGCAATCCTACCTTGGGATTTAGGCGCCACAGGAGGAGGTCTGGATTTTGCCCTCATGTCAACAGTGAGCTTCCCTCGTCAATCACATTGAGCTGCACTGACCTTTCTTTGTTTCTGACTTTTACATAAGGGGAAGGACTGCCCGCCCCTCATTAACATATTATCTCTACATAAGCGGGAGTTTGTATTTGCTCGGGGCTTCCTGACGAGATCTGAGACTCTCAGGAGCCCGAATCGATTCGTGTTGCGCTGTGATAAACTGAAGAAAAGACAACGTGGTGTTGGGTCTTCTTCCACCCTATAGAGAAATAAAAGAACCTGTGTCCAAGGAGGGCCAAGGAAAAATTGACTGCTCCCCCTCCTTAACAATTTCCTAATTTCACTTATCTACTTTTGGGCTCAAATGCAGACCAAGAAGCAGGAGGCAAAGACCAGATGTGGCTTTATATCTAATTGTGAAAGAACGTATCAAAACACATGAGGTAAAAGTAGAACAAACGCCGCTAAATGAACAAAAATGAATCTGACACCAGATGCAGATTGTGTTGACTAAGTATACGAGAACTCGATTTAAAGTCTTGCTTAGTGAAAGTCAGTCATCATCTCCTTGTGTTGTAGTTTAGCTTAAAAGTTCCTCCCACGCGTTCACCAGCATCTGTTTGGATCCAAATAGCAGACATCGGTATATTTTCAATGGTTTTTGGGGTTGTTTTTTGTTTTTTTACCGCCACGCTTCATGTGTTATGAAACACAGTTTGAAAGTTGTATAAAGAGAATTACAGAAAAAACTTTTTGAATAGGAAGAATTTACAGAATGCCCTTGGGCACATTTTGACGTGATTGGTTGTAAACTCCCGATACAAAACCAGTTACCATTTCTTTATCCGTCTCAAGGGTAAAGAGAAATATTCTCGAGTGAGCTTTGTGGTCCAATGACGCAGCATGCGAAAGAGCTTCAACCTGAAAATACACTGTCAAGAAAAGTGTCCTTTTCTTTTCTTGTCTTGTGAAAGCCACTCAGCTTCATGTATGAGGGGAGAGAGCCGATAGGGGGCGCGCAACGATGACCGAGGGGTTATAAATCCTGTAGCTCGGACAATGTGGACAAGCGGTGCAATCGGTCCGTGCAGAACCTCGGCAAATATGCCAGCGTGCAATGTTCCACTCCATATTACATCATGTAGTATTTGTTTTGCAACACTACTGTGAGCAGCTTGAACTCACCAGTGTTGATCATTTCTCCTCCAGCAAGTGCAGAAAACAACGTATTCATAAGAAGAGCTCATTTTGCACGTGTTGTATATGATATAAAAATTAAATGTATATAACGTTCTGTTGTATTATTGCTATTCTGTTAGATGTCCTATTTTGTGCTTTGTTACAGCTGAAGATGTTGTGAGAGCGTTATAAAAATAAAGATGTATTGTATCAAAGATGTTTTATATGATTTTTTTTATGTGAGCAGTAAGGCCAGTATTGCCAATATCAACACCAATACTGATACTTGTTTTCCAATTACGGTTGATGCCTCATGAAATTGCTTAATCTGAATAAGTTTTAATGACCTTTAGAACTTTTTATGAGCAGATTTCCAACCGCTAGCAAGATTTGAATGTAGGCATAAGCCATTATCAGAATTGTCATTCAGTAGGATATAAAAAAATATTGCTGTTTTACAGGATTGCAATTATAGCTCTAAAATGTGCCGTTTTGAAATTACCACATTGTCATTCCATTGAATGTGCTTTGTATAAATTCACATAAAAAAGGAATAAATAATAGATTTTTTTCCCAATACAACCAAACTGTACAACAGCAAAAGCATTTACTTCTCGGAAAATGTGTCTGGTCTTCTCTGGTTTCAAGAGATAACGTCAGAGCAGAAATTATGTTATCAGAGCGAGTTATCTGCGTCAAGTGCAGGTGGGTAGTATTTAATTCACCGATTGAAGGCACACTATCTCTTGCAATCTCAATGTTCAAATCTCACAAATTCTCAAACACGGCAATGTAGGACGACATTCAATGATGAAGGTTCGAACGCATATCGAGCTTCAACAAAATAGCAGCGCTAGCTAGCACTGTCAACTGGCCAACGTTAGCCACAGCTGCTATTTTGGTCGCATGAATTATTCGTCATGGTGCGTTACTCTGACACTAAACGTTATCTGTTTGCAGTATTTATTTTTGAACATGTAAAGGCTAGGAATTTAAAAAAAACAATAAGGTGATAAACGTACCTGTCGAGCAGAAATGTTGCTAATTCCGCCTGGTTTCTGGATGAGATCGCTGCGTTCTGCTTTTGTCTACAAACAGAGGCAACGGTGCATTAGACTTTCAGGGCACGTATTGGGCTTCCTTTTTTAAAACTTTGAAACAAATCTCAGGTGTCTTCTGTCAAAATAACCTGAGAATCAAGAATTATAGGCCACATTGCGATCCATGTTGATGTTTCTTAGTTGTTTCTCATTCTTCAAGCAACGTTTCTGAGGGAATTGCCCTTTCTCTTTAGTTGCAAATGTGAATAGTTTGTACTGTTAAATGTAAGCAAAGGTTCACATAAATATGCATGAAATTACTTTGGTGCCGTCTTCGTAGATGAGACATACTTGGCTCTCGTCTCCGTACATCCATTCATGTATAAACCCGCGTGGTTTCACTTTCTTTTGGAGTGTCACTTCTCAGCGGGGAGCGCCGCTCAGGTGGAACATAAAATGGCACTTTGTAGGCCACCAGGATGATATTTGTTTGACAGCTTGCAAATCCACATTCGACAGTAAACTTTCAAAACAGGCGAGGCTGAATTCAAAATTCAAAACACATCAGTTACATTTAGAAAACATTTTTAATGGGATGATACTGTCAATCTCTGAGAAAAAATAACTGTTGACTATTAGTGACATCTAGTGGTGGGCCACATTCACGCGCAATACTACAGTGCTCACATTTTTTATCACCAAAGAGCAATGAAGGTATTAATGTTAATAACTCAAAATTTAATGTAGTTATTGGCACCGCTACTTATAATCTCCAGCACTTGATAAATACGGGCATTATATTAAAGTAGGTTGTGTTCAGAAACAATTACTATGTAGGATTTCTATTCCTTGAGGCATTGTAGAGTACAATAAGAAACAGCAAATACAATTCAATGAGATTACGACGCGCTGGCTGTGGACTGTATTGGATCACATTATCTGTAATCACCACAGGTGAAAACTGAGCGTTTCGTCTTGAAAAACGTATTTTACCGGACTTCAAACTCCCATTTGAGTGTGACTGCGCTAACGATTAGTTGCCTCCAGGGAGCGCGCCGTTGCATTTTTTTTCGCCTCATTGTCCGCATTTGAGGTACACCTGCGTTGCAGTTTGAGTCAAGTTAAAAAAACATCAACTAAACAAAACGGAAGTACTGCTTTTTAAAAAAGTAAGCGTTCTTGACCCATTTTCAATGCTATTTTATTGTTATTTCAGGAAAAATACCACCCAGTTATTTGAACAAAAACAAAGCTAGTTACATTCTGTACTTAAGTACAGATGCATACTTGTGTGGGAAAATACTACAAATAGAAGTATTTATTTCAGTTGCTGATTTAAGTTCAAGTAAAACAGAGTAAATGCTTCTGAAATGCACCTAAGCAAAACAGTTAAAAGTGAAAATGCCTTATTTTTAATTTAATACAAAACATTGAACAATGAAAAGACACCGATATGCGTTCAAGGCGTAAATTCTAGTCATCAGAAAAAAAATACTCAACTAAAGTGCAAATAGATGGACAAATCTACTTAAAACTTGAACGAAGTACAGTATTTGTACTTCATTACACCCCACCACGGCGCTTAGGACAGCGTCGTTTTGTTTTCGAAAGTAGTATTGATTTTATTTTGTAGTCTACACCCGGAAGAGGATGCACAGACTTGACAAACTTTACTTCAACCTCCCTCCCCGTTCGCAGCAACTCCAGTAACAAGTTTGACTGTAGTTCTATTTCCCTTCGTGGCAACGCAACACATTAGGGTTTGCCGGTTCTGGACGTCTTTTTTTTTTTTTTTTAATAATTTTATTATTTTTGTTTCGTTTGAGGTTTCTCTTGTTGGCAATGAGGACTTCTTTTCGACCGAAGGTTTGTCGCCCACTTTTTCTTCCCCCTCCTTTCGTTCTTTTTGTTGTCGACTGAGGGTGGACATCTTCAGCCGTCGCGTTGGTGGATTTCTTTCTTCCTTCTCCATCGTTGTTTAAAGGGATTTAAAGATGTCGAGGAGTGCGGAGGAGGTGAACAAGCTGACTGAAACTACATACAAGGTGGGTAGTGTGCAACAGGTGTGCCCCTAAAAAGCAAGGAAAGAAGGAAAACTGGCTTGAGCCCAGTCGTGTCTTCTAAAATAGGAATATACGTTCTAATAATACGTCACTTGTTTCATCGTGTAAGTCACTTGCTTTTTACCTTGAGCCGAAAAGCACAGTTGTCCACAGTTGTTCATTTTGGGGGGAAACAAATGAAGAATCCCGTTGCCTCCAATTCAACCTTTGGCATACATGGCTGGTTTGTGGACGACCATGATGACTGCAATCATCACAGACAAAATCATTTTTAAATGATTTTGTCTGTGATGATTGCTCTTTTACTGCTTTAGTGTTACTGCAATGGCAATCCATCTTCAAGCACGAAATGAATAAAGTATTTATCTATCCAAGTGAGTACAGTTATGCTATTGGGCTAATGTTCTGCTGATAAGAAAACTGGGGTCATACACCGAATCAACAATAATGGATGACGGCTGATCAGTGGTGGGAAGTAACCAAGCAGCCCGAATGCTTTGTCACTGTACAGTAGTTACTATTTTTCAGGTATTTGCAGTAGAATATTTTCATTTCTGACAACTTTGTTACTTGTCATCACCGAGTTTAAAAACAGACGTCTGTACTTTTAACTCTTAACTTTTTCAATCCCCGCAGGTGACAACATGATGTACAGTCCAACAAAAATGCGCAAAAGCTTTCAAAAAAAGAAAGTTTAAAGGTTTTAAGCGTAAGCAAGACCAGAGAAGTATCCATATACTGTATTGCACAGGATTATTGAAGTACAGAGTGTACCATAAGTACTTCTACCAACTTTGGTACCATTCCATTCAAGTCAATAAAAAACAGCTCAACTAATTCCCATAGTTTTCTCAACCTCCCGTCACAGCATTTTGGTGGGAGCACAGAAATGACTCCAGGTTTAATTATTTATCTGACTTGTTTGGGCAGGTTACATAGCAAGAGCACCGAATGCTTGTGTTACTTCACGAGTCCGTTTCAAGAATGCCATCTGCAGTGACCCCCGGTTTACATGTCATTCATTGACAACGGGTTTCTTAAGACAGCGGAAACGTTTCGCTCAGGACTTGTGCTGTCATCATCATCTGCATTCTAAGTGTGGGTGTGAGTGAGCCAGACATGGATATGCACTGAGGTCACATGCAAGGAAAACCTTGCTAAATGACACTATTTACAGAGATACGCGCCGGAGCCGAACTGTACTGAAACCACAATTTTTGAAAACGCATTGGTGGCAAAAGAAGGAAGAGTAGCTCAACTTTAAAACAGAATCACCAGCGCCTCTGCTGGTGGTGGCCAATTCCTTTTGCCTCAATCGCTTCAAGACACAATTCATCAATTCCACACGATTGCTAGTAATGCCCATCCGTAACCTCCCTGAAGGATATTTTAACAACCGACTGTAAATTGCTTGGTTAAACAAAAGGAACTAGCTGAAAAGCGGACCAGGATGACAGTAAATGTCTGGAAGCTCACAGCTAAACCTCTTCACGTTCATATGTGCAAGCCAACCGTAACATTTAAAGCACTTAGGTGACAGTCAGCGAAGCATCTGAAAATACCCAGCCCTCGCGTCGTGAAGTTTCCGGGATGCAGACTTACTCATGTGCTACTTTGGGAAACTTCACTGTCCTCCATTACTGTATGTGATGCAGGTTATGTTGGTACTCCATCGATCGTTGTTATTTTTGCCATTCAGCTCAATCCTGAGTGGTCCTAATCAAATCCGCAGGCTGTCCGTACAGTAGGCTTATTCTCCTTTTGCCTTCAAACAAAGCACTGGCAGAGCTTTACTTAAGTGAACTAACAAGAATATTCGTCATCCAACATTGAATCATGGAATAAAAGTCTCTTTTCTTCCATGGCTGGCCACTCAGAATGTGATGGACCAGTTCAACCCAGGACTGAGAAACCTGGTCAACCTGGGAAAGAACTACGAGAAATCTGTCGCGGGTAAGCATTTGGACGCCGAGATGAACTCCTACACCGATGATAAATACTGATCATAGTTCCATGAATATTTCCACAGCAATGACATTGGCAGGAAGATTGTATTTTGATGCCATGGCTAAAATTGGAGAGAGTGCAGTGATGTCCCCGTATCCAGAGAATTAGGTACGTTTTCATGTTCTGTGAGTCCTTTCATTTTTGAATGAGATTCATTTTTACTTGTCTCCACCAGCCGTATGTCTCATTTGGGTGTCAGAAGCAATCATTGTCAGCAGTGCCGGATTGAGATGGATCTATAGTTGGCGTAGAGTCTCGACCACTGTTTTTGCGGCGATTCCCAAATTTGAATCGCAGTTGCGGGATGTGGTGACGCAAATTTGTTACATGTTCGCTTTCACACGGGCAAGAAATCACTTTCCGGGTTCGAAGCGAGTGCGACACAGCCGCTCATCGTGCACCGCCAACCAATAGAAATTTAGTCCATACAGTATAGATGTTGTGTTTTATAACCATACTCAACCATATTTATAATTTCATATGGACTTGTGGATGAAATAGCAAACTTTGTGGTAAAATAAAAAAAAAAAAATACATGTGAATGGCATACGTACTGCACCACGAGCTTTCTTTTTCTTTTTGTCTTTGTGTGAAGTTCACATCGCAAGCTGTCCTTACGCTAAATCGTCCAATGTGCAGGGGCGAGTGGCCTTTTCTTTGTGATGGTCGGGTCCTATTCGGAAGCATCGCGCAGTGAGAGCAGATCATTTTGTTCATTTTCTTTTCAATTTTAACATACAGAAGAAGTCTCAAGTTTGCAACAAAAACTAATTTAAAAAATATATCTTTCCATGGGGAACTACGGGATCACCGTGACCCAGTACGTTTGGGCATCTTGAATTGTTTTGTCACGTGCCTTCTCGTATGTCCCGCAACTCTGAAAGTAAAAGCTTGACTGGCGCTCAGTAGTGCCCCAAATTAGCCAAGGCTGACCAATTTTCAATACAGTTCCACTTCAATCCTGCGTGCATTACAACGTTGGTGCTAGACATTTTACTGTATCTAAACAGATACGGAAGTGAAGCGGCCGTGTACGTAAAGCTCGCTCCTTACATGAATTTTGACTCTCAACACAAAGCCAAAACTTGACCAAAGCCGCAGCTTGCAAGCCAAAAAAACGTACACGTTAGGAGCGCTCGCATGTCAAGATACCGTTGTACGTTGATAAAGTCCAGCATGCTGCTTGTGTAATGGCACACCCTTTTTTGGCCAGGACAACTCCCCAGGTGGAAAGATATCTGCGTCACCCGTGGAACACTTTGATGTAACCACTGTATGTTTCCCAACTCCCCTGCGGGTAGAGAAAAAAAAGCTGTTAATTAAATTGAGCAGCACAATGGGAGCTAACGGTTGAGGCTGGCCCCCTGGCGCACCAAGACGGAGGCATCAGCCAAACGATGAATCATATGCCACACACTTTGAAATAGTTTTCAACATTTTTTATTCTTTTTAGCTTGAGGGATTTAAAAAAAAACGGGAGCAGTCAGCCTGTATTCTTGTTGATTAGGATGCATTGGGATTGAAGGACGGAACGGGACTTTCAACAGCAGAGTAAATTGTGAACGAACGCTCGTCGGAATCCTGTGATAGGAAGCGTTGAGGAAATGAGGGGCGGGATGCAAGTCAATTGCAGAGTGTAATCATAGCCATCTCGAGACAGTTGACATGATTTCCTGTCTGACTCGAACCTATGGATAGACTCCACAAAAAAAAAAATAGAAGAGAGAAGCTCCGTGTGACTCATTATGTAGAATCGTCGAAACACAAACTGTCTGCTGTTGTTCAATGAAAGAAAACACAAGCAGTCGAGATTTCTAGACTGGACCAAAGAATGATTCATGGAGTTTTGCTCCAAAGAACAGAAAGTGCTGTTGACTCCGAGCCTGCTCAAGGATGCAATGAGGCTGCCCCGGTGAGAAACCTGAGCTTCAGTGACGCGTAGCCGACCAGAAACGGGATACCCTTGAGAGATATCGGAGGACCGGTGCATCTTGTCCTGTTGCAGTCTTCCTTTAATTCCTTTGGCCTCCCCCTTCTTCCTTGTTGTCATCCTCCTCCACCACCGCAAGAGTTCAAATGTCACCAGTTTGTTCATTCAGACGCTTCTGACCGGATTCCCACTCCTCGGCCCAACTCTGGTGTTTCATATCTTTGTATTGGGTTTGCGGTTGAACCAAGGCCGACTGAGACCAAATGCAAAAGATAAAGCTGAACCGCTGAGGTTGAACATAATGCATTCCAGGACATTGACCTCCAATTTGAGACGCGGTATTTCGCATGCACAATCATGGCAGCGGAATTCATCCGTAGCAATCGTCAAAACGTTATCAGGCCCGTCGAGCAAAGCCGACTGACGTTGACCGTTGCAAAAATTGACAGTTAAGGATGGATTTCAAATGGAATATGTGCGAGCCCGTGTTGTGTTTTGTTTCCTTCTTCGACTACCAAAACTCAACTCGCCTGGTCACGACGCGGCCAACAATGTCCTTTCATGTTTGTTGACGTGGTTTTCTTTACATAATCCCAGCGCGTTTGCATGCCCGCGTCAGGTGGCTCTCGCTCATGTCAGGATTATTATGCCCACAAAAACAAAACTGGGCTGCTTTGCATCTTCCCTGCAAAATCCTGTTTTAAAATCAGCTTCAGGGTGAAAGTTTTGTTTCCTTTATTTATTTATTTTTTTTTTTTGAGGCGTGGTGTATCCAGAATGTTATTGAGCTCTTTTTATTATGAGCGACCATTTGAATGAGCATTTGCACACGAGCATCGAGAAACTGTGCATGTATTTTGATCAAAGTGCTCTGCTGTCTCAGAGCTGAACAAGACCGCGTTGTTGACAGGATTTAGGTCCATTTTGGGCCATCTTACTTAAAATTTTCTTTGCAATATTTCTGAAAACATTCCGAAACGGTTTAAAAAAAAAATAAAAAGCTGAGTTGGCAAGCAGGACCTTTCCCCTCACACTTTATCAGGACTTGGTTTGTTAGCGCAGTACAGCCAATCGCCTCCCCTGTACTATCACCACCATGACACACACACTCACAGCTGTCAGACGTGGCTTAACATCTGCTGCCTGGCAACATTCTTCAAAGGCCGACACCAACAAACAAACAAACTGCTGGGGGGAAAAAAAAAGGACAGTTGGTATGTATGACGTCACCGACGTCATACTCGGTCCATTCATGACGTGACACAGTCACCTTTTGGCTCGGTTTTATTTACAGATGCGTGTGAATGAGTCACCATCTGACTATGAACGGATAATCTGTCTGGCGTTTGGCTTGATGCCACACCTTGTGAGCTTCAAAATTCACGTCATCTTTCCAAACCTGCGCGGTCGACTTTGCTGAGCTTCCCGAAACCAAGCTTGCATTCCTCCATCCAAAATAAAAAGTCAGAGCTCGACGACGACTCATCGCCAATCGCATGTTTTCATGCAAGTTGGCCCATCCCTTCGTTGTAGGTTTTGTCGCTCGTCTCCACGAACAAGGATCTTGCGTACGAAGAAACATTTTTATTTCCTCTTGTTGGCATTTCAGTCTTGAAGGAAACTCGTCAGGAAATGACGACGATGGCGAATTACGTCAGTTCATAGCTGCTGTTGTTCAAGGACTAGAAACCACTTTCAGATCAATTACTGTTTGTTTTCGAGAAGTTACTTCTAATCATGTGTTTGTACAAATAAGGACCTCTTCCCTCAGATGCAGCCGGCCGCTATGCTGCAAGGATGAGTAAATGATGTCCAGTGGTACCTCTAATTAGGAAATTGATTAGTTCTTAAAGAAAATGTAAGTAGAGACGCATTTTCCATGGAAATGCCCTAATTGGTTCCAAGCTCCTCCAACAAGTGTTTCCCAAAGCATAAAAATGCATCAAAATATGTAACAAATACACGTTACAATTAGATTGTTGCGCAATAAATGAGTTGTGCATAATGTTAAAAAAAACAACAACGAATAAAGATGAAAAATGATGGCCATTTAACTTCTAACTGCGTCCCTCTGGAGTTCATGTTCTTTCTCAGAAGTGGTTTTTGCCTGGCGTTTTGTAAAGAACCGATCCAAGGACGTTTGCTTTTGTCTGCTTTTAAACAATCCTTTATAGACCTCGATAGAAGTCCCTTGTAGCCAATAGGATGCCAGGGAGATGCTAGGTAACAGCCAATGGCAGAGCAGCTATAAGTATGTTGCGTTCAGGAAACTCGGAGCTGCGAGTAGCAGTCCATCCTGGATTTTTACCTTTCATATCTTGAAATGTATTTCTTAACAAGAGGCAATATTTTCCCGTTGAGGCGTTTCATAACTTGAAATTTTCGTTTGTAAGTAGAGGTACCACTGTAGACACAATAATACGACACCTCCGTGACAGGCCCACAATCTCTCCTCCTGGGATACCAAAATACCCCAACATTATGACAACTTTGCTCCCTCAATCAGAAGCTCATGTTTATTATATCAGTTTAGGTCCTTTTGCTGTGACAACTGCTGAGTCAAGTGAACTAAATGCAAGTTAGGTGGCACACTTCCTCCAAATCATTTCACCATTCACGCGCTGGTCCGAAGCCTTCTAAATCCATCCATCTTTCGATTTAGTCTTCATTCTACCGACACTCTTTGGACCATTCTCTGCTTTCACCTTGAAGGTGAACGTGTTGTTAGCTTGCTCTCCGGTACTCGCTCACACTCCATTTAATGCTTACAAGTTTGTCATTTCTCCTCCACAAATGGAAACTCAACACAAAATAAAAATAAATAAATAAACGCTTCCTTCAAAGAACGTAGCATCAACTGCAGTTATGTGAGAATGTATCTTTTCCTTGTGAATGGGAGCAAAATGCAGTTGAACCCTTCGAACAAGCACAGAGCAGATGCATTGGATTTTGGAATTGGAACTCGCGCGCGCGCGCACACACACACACAGTCTGTCCATGACTAACAGTCATCTGTGGAGTGTTTATGAAATGGTGTCTGTCACGGAACTGTGTAAATAGACAAACACTCTCTATCCAGAACACAGAGTATGTTGAAAACAGACTCAAGTCAGCCGGCCCACCGTCTGCTTCTAGGCACTTATTTCTCAAGTTGTTTTGGTGGTGTTTTTTTTTTTTCTGATGCCCACGACGACCTTTGTATTGATTTTGGTGCCATTCAATTTCAATATTTTTGGGGGATTCTTTCAAAAGGTTAGCTTGTCTATTTTTATGTTTCAATCTTGAACGACGGACCTTTGAGAGTAAAGATCCGCCTTCCTGAAAATAGGCCAAGCGCTAACGGTTTAGAAAGGGGAGGGTTTTTTTAAAGACAGCGTTCAGACCGCAGACTTCCTAATCCTCAAATGATTATTTTGATGAGGCGCATGCGGTGGCAACATGTGACCACCTACCATCTAAGCACCAAACAGTTGGTGGTCCAGTTTTTCCGGTTCAGGCGCATGCATTTACTTCCTTTTTTTTTTTTCTTCAAGATGAATCCTTTGTAGCATAATCCCAAGCCGTTGACAGGTCTGAGGTTGCGAGTCAGCACCAACAAACAATCATTGAGCATTAGTGAATGCCGGCGTGCTGCGCACCGATGTCAGAGTTCCTCTGCCGATGAATGCGTTTGCTGCTTTTTTTTTGCTACTCTACAAGCATTGCGTTTCCATTCATAGTAAAACGTTCATGCTTTTTTTTGTTGTTGTTGTTCTTTCAGGAATGGTGCTAATGGGAATCTCGGAAGTCCACAGGAAAGTTTTTTTCGAATGGGAGGACAATGTGAGTACAAGGTTTTTTTTTTTCCTACTGCTTCTTGACAGTTCAAGTCTGACTTAATGATTGTCTTCCACTGTTGCCTCATCCCAATATGTTGCCCCTGGCATTCTCACTTGGCAACGTGTTCAGTTGACTCTTAGTCATCGCCCCAACCTTTTGGGGCTCTTTCCGGAGCAGAAGTTGACTCTTAAGGTGTGGAGGGCAAAGAAAATATTTCCACTACCGTACATGAGTTAACTGTCAAGCAAGTGACTGTGTGTGTGTAAAAGTCCGGTGGGCCCCATTAACCTGCGCGTGCTGCTACTTTTTCGTTAATGATGCGGACTGTGACCGTGATTGCAACGCAAAGGCAGAAAAGTTGAGCGAGGACAAGATGTGAACAAACGACAGTCGAAAATGATTTGAGCAGAACCCGAGTGCAATGTAGTGACCCCCCCCCCATCCCCCGCTACCCCCTGCTCGTTAAATTTGAACCACGGGCCGAAAGTTGCGAGGACCTCCTCTGAGACACTGTTGCTCAGTGCGCGGGTGGGTGGGCCGCCTTGTTAATGGACTCTGAGTCACGACGGCGTGGATTCATGTCGTAGGAATGGAACGGGGGAGCAACCGGTGGCCGTCGGTGTGGTCTTCGGCGTGCAGTTAATAGAAGGGGTAGTTTCTGCACGGACCGAAGTGCCCCATGCGGATGCCGCAGGCTCGGCCTCCCTCGCACTAATGAGCGCCAGTCACATCTGAAGAGGAAGAGGGAAAAGTCTGCGGGCATTCCCACGCTTTGTTTCTGACTCATTCATAAGGGCAACCTTGAACCAAGCGCACACCCCCGCACACATGGAGCAAGCCGATTGAAATGCATTTCTCTTATTCCACGCGGTTTTTTTTTTTTCTCGTCTTATTCAATAACCGATGCGCCATCTTGGCGTCAGGTTTCTAACTGGCTCTGCATCTTCTTCTCTCCCCTTTCATCCGTCCTCCTCTCCACCTGAAGTTGAAGAGGTTCCACAGGGAGATCATAACCGAGCTGGAGCGAAAGACGGACATGGATGTGAAATACATGACCGTGAGTGATGTGGCGCTTTTGTGTCTATGTGCAATAAATCACAATGATTTTTTTTTTAAACCTACTTAGGTTTAGTCGTTAGGGCCGGAAATCCTGACCCAGTTGTAGATCTGAATCTGGTTCTAAAACCGAGTACAGGTATGTGTTTAAACATTAAAAAGCTGATGTCTGCCTTTGAGCAACTCGTACCAGCCGACTTGATGTTGGGATTTTGGAATCCTGCTTGAAAGTGAGTGTAAACTATTGTAACTTCAAACCGTACTGTCTATAGTTGATTGCGTCCAACAGTTCGAGAGAGATGGGGTTATCCTCTAATTGCTTAATTGACAGAATCCTTTAAATAAATATAAGAATATTAGCTTGAATCAGAAATAAGCTACCGGTAGTTTTACTTAATACACAAAAAAAAATCTGCCTTTGCATTCGAACTCTTCAACGGGAACATTTCTGACCTCCGACTGGGTAAAATGTAATAATAGGTGCCGTTGATCATCACATCGATTGATCAAGCGCTAAAGAGGCTGTCGGCCAGGTGCAAGATTTGCTTAGCAAAAACGCAAGTTGCGTTGAAGTAACGTTTGCGCCAACGCTGACGAGAGAAGATAACGCGACAAAAAGCTCCAGCCGAACTCACAACCCACTTTGTATGTTGATTGACTCTCCGACCCAGACAGCGAACGGCTTTCGACTGGTAGGCAAGCCAAGTTGTCATTTCAGTCATCATGTAATTACTGAACTCTAATTGTGCTTGTTAATGAATTCACTAATTGCTTCGACACAAAACCAAGTGAGCAGTTACATATTGCGGTTCGGCGTACGCATGTGGCTGCCATTCATTTCTGCGGATTGTTTTTTAGTAGCAGCGTTCAAACCCCCAAAAGTATTGTTGTGCAAATTAATTCTCGCCAATCTGCACAAACAACACATTGCCTAGAAATTGCACAAAAAAAAAAACAACAACAACAACAACCCACCACCAGTGAGCTGGCAAGCTTGTGCTCCATTGCCGCCGGATAACGAGATTCCGCCACTGTGGCTCTTTCCAGGCCACCTATAAAAGGTACCAGATGGAGCACAAGATGAAGCAGGACTCTTTGGAGAAATCCCAGGCCGACCTGAAGAAGCTCCGAAGGAAGAGCCAAGGCAAGAACGCCAACAAGTACGAGAACAAAGAGAGCGAGGTGAGACGGATGCGGACGCACCTTTCGAGACACCTGACTCATCCGTGAATGCCCCTTAACATAAACACACACACACACACACAGAGGACTATTCATATTTGCCAAGATCTAATTACGCTTTCTTGAAAGCACCTGAGCCACGTCAACAGGTGTAGCAGTATTTAGACACCAAGTACAGACTGCAAGTCATCTGGCATGTGGCAAAAATGGAAAAACAAAACAAAACAAAACATCTTGCCTTCACGCTGGCCCACACGGAAACACTTCTGTTAGCACAAACCAGACTGTGACGACGGCGATTATCGACATCCG
This sequence comes from Hippocampus mohnikei, assembly GCA_026261675.1. Lineage (NCBI taxonomy): Eukaryota > Metazoa > Chordata > Actinopteri > Syngnathiformes > Syngnathidae > Hippocampus > Hippocampus mohnikei. The sequence goes on along the minus strand of JAKGUB010000328.1, from coordinate 12,533,658 downwards.
GAAGCCAATTGCGGATCGGTGGCATCAAATCCATTTTGTGCGCAGGTGCATGAGGGGGACGAGGGGGCGGCACCCCGTGGCCTCAACTGAAAAATGTTACACAAGTAGACGGGCATTTGTTTCCTGGCTAATGATACACGGACAGCCTGGGGGGGATAAATAAAGGTCAAAAGGTCATCTGTTGTTGGACTTGGGCAGTGACATCACGCTCACTGGCCGGAAGCAGAAGAGAGCATTTGCGCCAAGTTTTGTTAAGCTGTGTGCTTCAAAGACCGTCAGCAACGGCACAAGTAGACCGTTTAGTGCCTCGCTTTCAACGGCCGTGACTTCTTCACTCCCTCGCGGCGTGTTCTTCGAGCGTTTTGCGTGATGATTGACCGTTGGCGTTAACTTCAACGACTTCCGCTACCAGAAGCGGCGCATGTTGGCTTTCAAAATAAAAGCCCGCATACAGTTGCAGTCACAGTGAATCGCTCATTTTATTTTGAAAAGTCCCGCGCTTATGTAAGCTTCTATGCATCGATCGTGTCAGACTGCCGGCTAATCTTTGCTGGCGGGGGTGTTATGAATTCTGTCAATACCGACTGGTGGAACGACCCTGGTGACACAAACTGACTGAAGACGTACAAGCACAGATGTATTATTGACTAGAGATGATAACGTGGCTCGTGGTTATTTGCTCGTGTTGGACTAGATGGCTCTCGCCTTACGTAAAGCGCAGGGCATCCATAGCAACAGGCTTGTTACAGTGCCCACGGGTGAAAAGTGAAAAGCTTTGTCTGTGCTGTTTATGTACGACAGAGAGATTTTCAGACATTCTCACACACACACACACACACACACACACACACACACACACACACACACACACACACACTCCTTTTACTTTCCCCTCTTCCACTTGTTGCTGGGAAATATTCCACCCACCTTCCATAGTTGAGTTATGTTATCTCTGCACGTGTCGTTCTGCCGTTCATTTGAAACACACATTAAAAACACAAGGCAAGGTACCTCCAACCGATGAGATTCGTTGAGGTACTTCAAACTGAATTTTGGAATATGTATGCGTGTCATGTGAAAAATATCACATTGACACCCACGCTGTGTCACTAAACTGCGCCTTTTTTCGAATTATGAGAAAAATGTGATGTTTTGTACAGTACCGGTTGTCAAGTTTGAGTCAACTTTGTGGCCATTTAAAAAAACAAAACGATTTCTCATTTGAATTGACAAATAGCTACTCAGCAGTATCGGCTACTCCAAATCATGTGACGGACTGACTGATCCTGGTGCAAAAAGATGTGGTCGTGACTTTTAAGATAAGATAACCTTTATTTGTCCCACACTGGGGAAATTTGCAGTGTACAGCAGCAAAATTGGGGGGGGGGGGGGGGGGTAAAGTGTTTCATTGCACAAAATAAATGTTGAAGGCATCATGCTCTCAAATTCAACTAAAAATAAAATGAATTCATTCGAAATGGAGTTTGCCAATAACATGAGGTGCTGTTAAATTGTTGACCACACTGTACTTTTAAAATTACCTGTGAGCACAAGTGTCCTGTGGGATACATTTATTTTTGGCAGTTACAAAACATGCATAGGTAGTTTTTTGTTTGTTTGGGGTTTTTTTGGGGGCTAATCGATTCTGATTATGGAAACAAACACAATGCTATATATATACACACAGACTTGACTGAAGTGTCGTCTGCTTTTGTAGATAACACACAGCATCTGTCCTGCCCCCCCCCTTTGTCCGTCCTTTCACGACATCTTTTTGTCCGAAACCGCCGTCTTTTTCTCAGCGCCGCTCCGCTGCCTGGCCGTGATTAGAAAGTTGAAAAACAAAGCTCACTCATTTGGAATCGCTTGATCTTGAGAGGTTAGCTGAGCGCTGACAGCGGCTATATGGCTGTCAACCATACGGGACGGCAAGATAAGGCAACGCGAGGATCAATCGCCATCAAGTTGCTGGATAACACAAGCTGTGTTTCCCTCTGGACCGATAACCCCTGTGAGTGTGAAGCGGTTGTGTGTAAGGCGCACCTGTAAACGCGTGCGTGTGTTTGTCTGTCCTCAGTGCGTGGAGACGCTGACGAGCCGCCAAATGGACATGCAGCTGTTTATCGCAGACGGCTGCAAAGAGGCTCTGCTGGAGGAGAAGCGCCGCTTCTGTTTCCTGGTGGACAAACACTGCATGTTTTCCTATCAGATCGCATCGTTTCATGACAAGGTTACACAACACACCTGGCTTTTTTTTTTTCCTTCATTTTGCGGTCGGGCTGCTATCGCTTGAGCTAGCTTATGACTGTCAAAGCTTGTCTTAGTGAATGACAGACAAGTCCAAACTCATTCCCTTTGAAAGACGAAGCAAAGACAGAAGCGCTGACCTACATTCACAAAGTTATACATTTCTAGTTCTCTTTTTCCTCCATCCATCTATTTTCCGATCTGCTGACCCTCACAAGGGTCGCGGGGAGTGCCGGAGCCTATTCCAGCCGTCTTCGGGCAGTAGGCGGTCGCACTCACTTACATACTAGCCGCTGTGTTGCCACGTGAATCAGTAGTGCTTGCCCATGTAACTTTTAACTATAGTTGTCATGGGACTGTTTCTTTAACCAATCACATTTCATATTCCTCCTCACATGGCCAGAGCTTTGTTTTAGCCAACATGAACCAGCAAAACATGGGTGTAGTCATCTACATGCGTTAATAAATTTAATATTAAGCATCTCCGGTGCTGTGTATTTTAGTTAGGGTTGGGTCAGTACCAATACCATCCTTATTTCAAGAGAGTCCTCGCAAAGGCTGCTGATATCAGTCACTGGCGCCCTCTTGTGGCCGTTCTGCTTTCAAGAAGCGAATTGTTTTTTATTCTGATGATTTTTACACGGCACTATTATGTGCTGTTATATTGCGGTTTTGTTCAGTAAAGGTTTGTAGACTTATGACTGACTATGATGAATTATTAAGGGGAATTAAGTCGGCTAAGTCCCCAAAGAAGGCCCAGGTACCAAATATATACCATAGGGCCTGCAATGATTAGTTTACCATACCGATGAAATTGGAGCTTTACATGTTTTTTTTTTTTTTTTTTTGTCTGGTCAGGCAAGGGATACTCTGATGGCCAAGATGAACAGTTGGCAGGACCAGTGCAACGACGCAACAGACATGCCCCCAAGCGTCATGAGCATGATCGAGGGACTGCGTACGCCGATCTCCATAACGCCGCTGCCCTCTCCCAGCCCCTCACGACACAGTTTGGTATGTTGGTGGGTCATATGTGCCCCCCGCACCCCTAAAAAAATGGCCATCTTTGATGTGTACCGTGTGGAAGGACAGAAAAAGTTCAATGGAAAAAAAATACACTTAATTACTTCCACGACCAAACATCTTAACAATTATGTCATTGAATTAATGGCATGTCTTTGAATGGACCTACATGGTAGATACAATGATGATGAAGACGTTTTCTTTTGCTCATTGAGTATTTCTCCAGCGAGCCCGTCACAATTCAACGCAAGTGCTCATTTGCATGCTAACATCCGCATTGCTTATGTGTGTGTGTGTGTATGTGACAGAACATCTCAGCTCCACCTGCTCCATCTCAGAAGGCTCACGTAAGCCCACTCGTGAACATGTTCACTCCAGACAACAAACAAACTGCCAGCCTCACCGCGACTAGCAACAGCAACACAGGTCGTACAAATAAGTTACTGGAGAGCTCGCTTCCTCAACGGCATCCCATTGACACCCTTCAAATTCTTTGCCGCCACCAGACCTTGAAAGCAACGGGGAGAACAATCTCGTCCGGTCGGTGTCTGTGGCCACGGGCCTCAACCACGTGGCGGCGAAGAGGCCACGGGTTCGCACCATCTTCCCCCATACGGCCGGCAACAACAACACCCTGCTCAGCTTTGATGAGGGCGACGTCATCATCCTGCTCATACCCGAAGAGAAAGACGGGTGGATGTATGGCGAAATGGAGAAGAATGGAAAGTGAGTGCTTGGATATTTTAGTCCTGTCATGTCGTAAGAATGCTGAACATAAGAACATCCGAGTGTGGAGTGAAACATAAAAACAATCCGGGTTCCCTCATGTCTCACAAGCCACTCATAAAAGAGAATCTTCATTAAGAATCAAACAGTTTTTGCGTCGCTCCACTGGACATTGTGCTACTCCCTCTCGTTTCGCACCTTGACCACCTGGCCAATACATACATATAGATTGCATAAAGTATAAATTGGAGCTTCTCAAAACTCCTCAGTAGGTCAAAGTAATAGTTGGTTTTTCATAGAGGATAAAGACTATGACTGAACGAGTGTGATATTGTGTGTCTACATGTGTTTCACCACAATTTGTGTTCAAATCTGTTGTCTAAAGGGTTAGATTATTTTTTTCCTGAGCTGTATGGTTTTCAAAATGTCGTCATGTCTGATCTATTTGGGGGAGAAAAAAATAATAAATCAAGGTCTGAGATGAATCATAGCCAAAAATCTTGAAGTAAAAAAAAAAATGGAGGCGTCACGGTTGTTATCAGCGTGCACCTTCTGACAGGGGTTTGTCTTTGAGACATTGTAGTTTCTTTCTTCTTTGTCTTCGGCACGGATAATGTAACTGGGCAACTCACCCAGGCTACACAAACGCAAACAGAAGTGAAAAACTCGGCCGCACTGGAAACACACGGAACACTTCCCATGAACATGTATTTTCATCGAGTGTGCAAATATTGACACAGACGGAGGGAGTGGTGCAGTCGCCACGTACGGAGAAATCAAATGGCCCAACGGGAACAATGATGCATACAGTATTGGTTCACCCTAATAAAACAATAAAACACAATTTGTACCTCCAGAATAATCTGGTCACTTTGTTGTTGCCATGGTGACCTCAGACGACCTATTTTAGTGGTCTACAACTCATAAAGAACCGCTGCATAAGCTTGCCACCCAATAGAACTTCGTTTGACCTTCTGCAAAAAAAAAAATTAAAAAGCACTTGTATTGAATAGCGTAAAATTGGTGGCCTTGCCCAAACTTCTTGTGTGAAAATGAGCATCCTATTCAAAATGTTGTGTGTGTGTGGGGGGGGGACAAAATTGAGACTTTGCGCAAAAGTGTGAAATAGAGCCGAGATCTGCACCAAAACAGGAAGAATCAGTTTGGAGCACAATGAATGTTCCTTGGGTGTCTTGAAAGGCGCTTATAAATAAAATGTATTATTATTATTACTGTACCGTACCTCACTGACAGTCTCCCACTTTCCATACGTTGATCGGAAATATTTTGTGTTCACTCAAGTTAAGCAGGAATGAAATACATCACATGTTTTTTTTCCTTCTTGCAGAAGGGGCTGGTTCCCTTCGTCATACTGCCGTGCATTCTCGGAGCCGCCCGGGAACAACAACAGGTAAGGAGACGCCGACGAACACACACACACACACACACATGCACACAGAAACAGGTTTCACATTGCAAGCAGCTATATTGTTAGCAGACCTTCCTTTAGTTTCCCAACAATAAAAAAGTCTATGCGGCGTATTAAAATGACTCCTATATTGCCAAAATGTCAACAGGCACTATCCATAAAAGAATAAAGAACAAAAGGCATTGAATAATGTGAATCAAAAAGATTAAATGGAGGGAATTTAGAAGTTAAGTACAACTGAACTGTACATAGGCAGAGATTCTGTGTGCGTACCAATGACAAATGTTGACCACTTCACTGCACGTAGCACCAAATGGCGTGGGGGGGGGAAATCCAAACAATGCTTAACCTCCATTTTGTACAGAATGGCTCCATGTACATTGAAAATATGTGCTTTCTAACTGCAAATTCGTTGCCTACGCGACGCAGTATGTCGGCGGCGCCGTACCGCAGCCGGAGCGTGGTCAACCTGCATCACCAGGACACGGAAACGGACGAGGCCACCATGATCCTCCCCCCGCAGGACTACGTCGACAGTCCGAAGCGCGCCGCCGTCAAGACCCACCACCCGTCATCCACCAACAATCACTGGCGGCACTCCCCCACGCCCTCCGCCGTCTCCTCCTCCTCCTCATCTGATCACCACACGGTCAGTCTCCCGCTCACATTGCGCTGTTCATTTCTCAAGTTGGCAGACAAACTTTTCTCCATCACATTTTACGCAGACTGTAATGCTGCTTTGCCAGCAGTACAGCCGTATGGAGAAGTGGCAGTAAAACAGGCCATAATCCAGATGTCAGGGGTACACCAATTCATTCAAAGGCATGTTGAATAGGAGTCAGCACACACATGCCACCATTTAAATGGACTCTGATCAACCCCCAAATAAAGTTCCGATGATTCTGCTAATGCTGACTGCTACTTGGAACAGTTTGCAATTCCTTCCTCTTTGACCGGAATGTGTTCGTCCTGTTGATCTTCGGTTATATCTGCGGTGGCTGGGGGGTCATTGTGTTGATTTTTCTTCTTTTTCACGCGTTTGTAGTTTGAATGATATCAGTTGATTGAACACATTGGGCTCATCAATCTATTTTGAGGAACATGCAAAGGCAGTCATTATTTACTGTTGTGCGCACAAAAGGCAGCATTGTTATTCCCCTCTGTTGCCCAGTTACTGAGAACAACACCAGCGACTCCTTGACTGAAGCTTTCATGCTTCAATGCATGCGCGCCAACTGTGGCAGTCAGCACAGCTTACGCGGCCACAACCTTGAGGTCATTTTAGTTTTTCTATATCCATGTCAAATTTAACATGGGCAGAATGATGCAGCGGTTGAAACGAATTATTATAATTATGTTCTATGGACATTTGAGGATTAGATATTTGAGGGATTGTTGAAACGGTTTCTCTGGAGGTGTTTTATTTACATTTTTAAAAACCAGCAATGATTTAAATGTCATTATTGCCAAGAGGCAACAATTTCATGTTGCGTTTCATTCTGGAGTTTGGGTTGAACATGGCGGTCGATTTCTCTTCATGTTGTTGTGTTGTTGTTGTTGTTGCTTCACTGCACTGCTTCCCGGGACATGTTTGATCTTTGGGTCAATCAGAGTTAAAACCTCTGCGTTGCCATTTCAATCTAATCCGCCCCAGAGCCTTTACAATCGGTCGTGATGGAAAATAATGAGCATCTCTGCTGAGTATGATGTATTTGATTGGCATTTTGGTTGAGGGCGGTGCTTGCTATAATGTCCTGTGGGACAACCTGAGGTGTTTGTTGAACATCTACGCCAAAAATTGATTTATGTCACGGGCCACTTCGTAGTTAGGCTTTGCTTTGCCGCTGATGTGAAAGCGCTATATAAATCAGCATGTATTGTATTGTATTTGCTTGTAAACCCAAATTCTCTCATATTTCACAAATACGGCAAATTAATGACTAATCATAATTTTGTAATCAGAAACCATTTTTTGTTCAAAAATTATTACATTTCTTTTTAAAGAGGGATCAGTAACAATATTGCTTGGAATAGCCGAATGCTTTCAAAGTGAAGACAATTTTTAATTTGGGTATTTTAGAAAGAAGTGGGCCACATAAAATGATCTGGCAGGCCGGATCTGGCCCCTGGGCCTTGAGTTTGACACCTGTGCTCTACACAATAGAACATGAATAGAGCAGGAGAACGCAGGGGTGTGGTTTCTCAGGAATGCGCCGTCATCAAGAGCAAAAAAAATAAAATAAAATATGCAACCGTGCTGGTTTGCTATCAAGAACAATCGGCAACAAACGGAAAGAATAACCTCATCGCGTTGAAACGCGAAAGAATAATCTTCATGTGTCAGACAATTGAAATGGATTTTCAATCACATGTATGTGACATTCTGAAATAGACTGAGGGGGACATGCAAGTCTCACATGATTTTGAAATCGTTTTGCGCCAAAGCTGTGCAAACCGTTTCTCTGTGCTTTGACTGACATCTTGTGGTCACTGCTGAGGACTGCAGGTTGAATCATCAACAACTTGGAATAATAATAATAATAATAATAATAATAATAATAATAATGAACAGAGAATGTGGCCAAACCTCGTGCACATTTAGAATTCCCAAGAGTCCTGTACCAGAATTATTCAAACATGAAAACAGTGCCAAATTACAACTTGACCGGGAAGAATATTTCAATTTCCGAACACTATGTACATCTTGAATGTCATCTGGAATAATCCGGGTTTGAGACTGCGTCAATCAAATGTCAAATCACCCACAGGGTTAAACCAAGTGAATTTTCTTTATTTATTATTTTTTTGATAAAACTTGCTGTACTTGCTGTTGTTGATAGTGGTGGCACAACACTAAATCTCAAATTTTAAGGTCAAATAAGACATTTTCTGTCCAAAAAGGGGCGTGGCCTCCTTCATTTGAACCTTCTATCTCGGGAACGATTGGGTCAATTTTCTCCAAACCACTGTTGTGGGAAAGGGAATTCAACAAGGATTCCAAATTTCTTTTTTGTTTCTCAGCAATTAAGGAGTCAAAGTATCCATATGATCAGAATATTTACTGACTATTCATTGAAAGCTGAATATTCAATCAACAAATGCAGCAAGTTTGATTAACGCCAAAATTTGCTTGGTTACATTTTTATTCTTTTTATATAATTTTTTGGGGGGTGTGATTTGGCATGGAATGACCCCACTGTATTCACACAACAAATTTATTTATTTATTACAAATAAAAATCTATATTTATATTACCTATCGTGACACTTGGCTGTAATCTTTGCATCGCTGAAAAAAAACATCTAAGATTTTTATTTTTAATGACTTTTTGTGGGGCGTTACTGAGCATTGTTTCATGAAAGTTCAAGTTACTTTCAATATTTTAGATAAAAAAATAATTTGTTGTAATAACAACTACCCTTTATGAAGTTAACACACAAAACAAGACGACTTCTGGGCCCCGACTTGCACTTCCAGACGGACAAGATTCCACACGTTGCCTTGTGTTGTCTTTCGCCACACGGAAATACATGTTTACATTGTGTGTGTTTTTTTGTTGTTGTTGCAGTTTGTTCGTTTTTTTAAGGGTGTTCCATGAAAAGCATTGGCTAATGTGTCATCTGACTCAAAAGGAGTTTTGTGGTTTCCCCCTCTACAGACAAACCAGACCAACGGCACCTCCAGACCGACACCTGCTTACCTGGCGTAAGTCATCCGCTGTTGTTCCAAATTATTTATATTATTATTATTTTAGGACTTTTTCTACCGTGCACCTAGACCAAAGGTGTCAAACTCAAGGCCCGTGGGCCGGATACCGGCCCACCACATCATTTTATGTGGCCCGCGAAAGCAAATCTAACATCGATGATGATTGCTAAAAAGATTTCAACTTCTCATATGTAATAAACAAGCGAGATATTGTACGCATTTTCTTGTGATCAAACCCCTCATTACACCAACTTAACAATTGTTCAGTGATCTGTGACTGACGCTTGAGCAAAACACTAGTCGGATGTTTTTGACATTCCCCGTTCATTCTCACACTAAAGACGTCATCGACTGACCGGCGCTCATCCTCGTTTCATGGTCCAAGGAGACGCTACGGTGTTACAAGTGCAGCTGTTGTGAAAGCGCCATACGAATAAAGATACGTTGTATATATTTGTCGACTAGCTCACACACTGATCCTTGGTCTGCGTTATCCAGGGGAGGCAACCCGTTTTCCACCGTGCGACTACGCCCGACCGTCACCAACGACCGCTCGGCCCCGGTCATCTGATCCGGGCTGAACTTTGAACATGCTGCGCACATGGAGGGTATTTGGGAGCTTTTACAGGACTGACGGCCCCCTCCGTTTCAACTCAAAAAGGTCTGTTTGCGGTGGTCACATTTGGGAAATAACCACATCCCAAGCATGCACATGTGGAGCCAGGAAGAAAAAAAAAATTGTACATTTTCAAAATTACATTTGTAAGATTTGTTCTATTGTTGTTGTTGCCATTAGGAACGGAGAGGGGCAGCTCACTTTAACTGTAGGCTCAACTAGTTTGGCACTAATGATCTTCATATCAAGGATCTTTCATTAATGCTCAGACACCTTTCTGGAAAACCGTTTTGAGCATTTACTCTATCGTCTTGATATAAAGTTAAAAGTCCGTGTCGCAGTACGCTCTTTGTCATCACTAGTAAGACAATTCATCGCACAAGTTTACCAACCGGCACCGAGTAGCGCTCAGTTAAACCTCACTAGTTCATGACTGCATTGCACTACGATCACTACCAGGCCAAATGTTTGATGTGTTTTTTTTTAATTGTTTTCATGATCAAAATAAATATTCAAACCAAAATAGTATGCATGTGTTACGCAATAGTAGCCCTTGGACACTACTCATACCAAAATGCCCACAAGTAGTTTTAGTTGCCCTACTCTTATTCCAAAGTTGTCCTATTAATTGTCTTACTAGTTAGGCCAAAGGATGTACTGTTTCAAATTCCTGTAGTGTTTTTTTACGCTTGTTTTAAGTCATCATATTCCAAAAATATGTACTGTAGGACAGTGATTTTAATGGGGAATAAGTCTTGAAAGTTGTCATTTCACTTGAAAGTCATTTTCCCAGAATAAAGTTGAAATTTTATGTCTCCATTGTTAAAGACTAAGCGTCATAAAAATGTCAAACCATTTTTTATCGTTACATTTTTTAAATGTATATTTAAAAAACTTTAGGGTAATTTTATGACAGCTGTTTGGAAAGCAGTCTTTGCACCAAGAGATCAGCCATCATTCTAGATGAGATTAGATAGAAGAATCCACACCACTAAACCCATGCAAAATGTGAAAGTGCAAACCTTTATTATGTGCGCAGAAACAAATTTGAAATAAATCCTTTTAAAGTGGGAAGTCAATCCAAAAATTCTCTTTACAATGGGCCCTCACGAGCCTAAACACGGCATTCCGATTAGTCTTGCATGTCTGGAACTTGAATTACGGAGCAAAAATCCACCTGTTTTTACACGTCTCTGGGGGCGGCCATGACATCACCGTTGCTCAGAGCTCAGGTAGAGACCAATAACGGCTCATCTGTTTTCTGAGTTTGGTCATGTGACATTTGCAAGATGAGCCGTGATTGGTGATTAACTGAGTCTTGCCAAAACAAAACAAAAAAGAAGCAGCAAAATGGCTACTCCCCGAAACGCAATATTACTAGTGGAGCCGCATAGAAAACGTAAAGAAAATGTTGGGGCGACTTCCCCTTTAAGATATATTTTGGTCAAACAAATACTTTTTACTGAAGGGGAGGGGCTAGTGGTAGATCTCGCCCATTAGGATTTATCTTCCTCTTGGTTTTCTTGGCCTCTTTGCGGATCTTTGAGACGGAGGATGGTGAGGAGATCCGTTTCTGGAAGAGAACTAAAAGGGGAGAATGAAAACGTACAATGTTTTTGGAAGAATGAAACTGTTCATGAGGAAAACAAAAAAAAAAGTCTGATTACAGCGAGGCTACAACAGTGTGGTGCCTTGTGATTCATGTGACTGAATTTTTCAAGATGCGTGCCTTTAGAGGAGGATTTTTTTGGCTTTGTATAAATAAACTGCAGTTTGGCACATACTAAAAACAACACCAAAAATCTTCAAAATAGAGGCTTCAAGCTGTTGATTGCCAATTCCAGCCCTCGACGTAGAACCTTGGTGTTGTTGCTGTTATGTAACACTTGAGCAAAAATCATTAGCAGCCAAATAATCGAACGGCATTGATGATATGAGCGATTACCTCATGCTTTGTGGCGTGAGGAAGATAAACTGCCGGTAGCGTTGGCCGTCGGCCACTTGCAGCATCATGTCCATTGAGATCCTCCGATTGACCATGTCCTAAATTCAACATCATAGCGCACTTTCAAGACGAGCAGAATCTTCTCTAAGCGCTGAAATAAAACGTCACGCACCATATAAACATCAAATTCATCCAGGCAGCGGAAGGGTGCTTCCGTGATGGCCCAGAGTGAGAGGACGAAGCACACGGTGGAGAAAGAGCGCTCTCCCCCCGAGAGGGAGCGCATGTTGACCCGATCGCGCTCGCTTCCTTTTCCAGGCTGCACCTGTACCGGGATGAGGAAAAAAAAATGTTCTTGCCTCGGTTGCAGAATAGTTTTTTTCGGGGGGGCATTCTCACAGAGATGGTGAGGGTCTCGTTCTTGTGGTCAAAGTTCATGGTCCCCGTGTAGCCTCTCTGCGCCAGCATGCTGCTGAAGTAATATTGACAACGCGCCGACAGGAACCTGAAGTCAAGAAGGTGCGGCGACTTGAAAAGTAGTCGCAGTACTTGGGAGAAAGAAGCGTGAGGGGGGTGGGGTGGGAGGGGTTGCTTTCCTCGCTTACCTCCTCAGGTCACCGAAAACCTTCAGTCTTCGATTCATCACCTTATCCAGGCTTTTGATAAACAGATTGAGGTTCTTCATCTGCTGTGCGGTGTTCTTGTACTTGGCCAGAGCATCGCGGTACTCTCTGCAACGGTCAATACATTTCAGGGGCCGACAGAAACGGCGGCCCGATGGCCCGGGCCCACCACGTAACCATGTCGGACAGTGAGAAATACATTATATATTTAGATATATATATCTATATATATATATATTTGATAACAAAACTGCCCTTTGAGCACGAATGGTTGTCGATATGTGCCATGGGATTGGCGACCCAAATCGCCCGGCAGAGGCTCAAAATGGAGGGTGACGTGTTCTTTGAGATTTCTGCATAAAAGGCACCTGATAATCTCCTCGCGGTCGCCCTCTTGCTCCTGCTGGGTGGTGATCTTCACCTTGAGGCGGCTGATCTCCGTGTCCAAGCTCCTGGCATTGCGCTCCACTTCGAGGCGCTCGGGCCAGATCTCTCTGGCTTTGGAAATGCTTACCTGCAACGGAATCCGCCGAGGGGCAACCTGCTGAATCCTTCCGAAACGTACACCGCGGACGTTCCTACCTGAACTTCCTGCTCCTTATTCTTCAGAGTGGCTTCCATCTCCTGGATGCTTTGGAGATGGCTGTTGCGCTTGTCGTCGTAGTACTTTTTGTGATGCTTGCACTTCACCACCGCCTGTTCCACTTTGAACAGCTCCTCCTTTGCAACGACATTGGGGGGGGTCACAAGTGAGGCTGTTGGGACACGCTTGTGGATCTTCTCATCCATCCGGGTCGATGAGCGCGTTGGAGGCATCTTACCTTGACCACGTCTAACTCCTCGGCGATGGTGTTGATGTGCTCCTTGTGCCGCTGGTACTCCTGCTCCGCTTTCTCATAGTTCTCCTTGAGCTCCGACGTCCGGGCTTTTTCCTCCTCGCACTTTCTGATCTTGTTGGAGATCTTGGCGACAATCTCCTGAAGGTCCTCCTCCTGAAAAGTGGACAGTTAAGTCGAGCGGAGGGACTGCGCCCCCGCCTTGCCGACAGCGCACTCGGTAACCAACCAGCGGCTTGAGGTCCTCCAACTGAGGCTCTTCCAAATTCTGGAGGTCTGATAGCTCCAGTCGATACTTTGTGGCTTTGTCCTGTCAAAAAAATGAGGAGTTCCACATTTATGATTACACTCAGCATAAATTAAATAACATTTCACAACAAAGTCAACTTGACAAAAAAATAAAAATAAAGCAATACTTTGACAATCTTTATTTCTGCGTGGGCTTTCTTCTCCAGGTTCTCGTTCAGTTTGATGTCATCGTCCAACCTCTTCATTTGTTGATGCAAGTTTGCTGCCTGTGCTTTTTGAGTCTCCAGCTCTCTTTGAAGATGTCTACGAAGCAAGGACGGCAACGCGGTGTTGGTTAATACGCACGCTTAACACGGGTGCCAATAATTTCACCTGGGAGATTTTCACCTGATCTCCTCCTCCACGTCCCCCGAGAGGCAGTTGGCTCGGGTCTGCTCGGCGGCGTAGCAGCGGTTGGTGAAAACCTGATCGCCGTCCTTGGAGAAAGCCTGGTAGCAATTTGGGGGCGGGTGTCCGGACATCATCACGCGACAAGCCTCGGCGCGATTCTACACAGGAAGCGCACAAACACACAGTCAACTTACCCAAAGTGGCGGAAACATTCATACGTCAACTTCTGACTTTGACAAAAGTTATGAAAAATTGTCCCGCCCAAAAAATTATAAATCCATATGTCATTATTCTGGCATTTAGAAATAGAAATAACTAGTGCTGTCAAACGATTAAAATATGTAATCGCGATCAAATGTCAAATTTCATAGTTAACTCAGAATTCGGTGGATCCGTTTTCTTCGTGCAAAATGTAAATATTTACAATTTAGATTTTCAGTTTTACATGAACATTTTTCATTTGGAGCAGTTATTCAAACTTGGAGCACATTTTATGACTTTAGAGCAACGTCACATCTGCCTTGACGTGGTGCCGCATTAATCTCGCGCTAAAAAATTAATCGAGTTAAAATTGTTTTAAAATAATGCCGATAACGCGTTAAACTGACAGCGATAGAAATAACGTTGATACAGTACCTTGATTAGCAAAATGTTCTCAATGCCCCTTTGATCAATCAGACAATTGGCCACAACCGGGTCGTCGATTTCTAGAGTTTGAAGCACAGAGGGGTAGTCCGGGTGGTTCACAGCCCTAAATGAGACAAACCAAGTCAACCGCAACTCTGGATTTGTACACGTTCGCTGTTCACTTCCAGCTGAAGCCTCCCACACCTCCTTCTTGTATCATGGACGTGTGGGAGAAACTTGCTGGTGATGATTGGAGGCCTGCGGCCGGGCGGCAGGACTTTGGCCATGAGACCCTTCAGCACTTTCTCATCATCGTAGTTGTCACAGGTGAAGGTCTGCAGCAGACTTTGTAAACACACCTCGATGGCGAGAGCCTGCTGCGGGTCTTTCAGCTTGATCATATAACCTGCAGCGCAGATGGTTAATGGCTTTAAAGCAGATTTTTATTCTCTCCACTGTGACATAAAATCAGATACAATGGTACCTCTACTTACAAAATTAATTGGTTCTGGAAGATATTTCTAAACTAGAAAATTTTGAAAGTAAAGGTGCGTTTTCCATTTAAATGCCCTAATCCGTTCCAGGCCGCCCCAAAATTCAGACATGAATGTTTTCTAAAGCATAAAAATGCATCCAAATATGTAACATGTTACAATTAGATTATTGCACAATAAATGACAGTTGTGCATAATGTAAAGAACAAAGTAAAGTAGAAAAATGATGGTCATTTAACTTTTAACTGCGTCTCCATCTTTTTTTTTTGCCCTTTTTAGTTCATGTTCTCTCTCAGAAGTGGTTTTTGCCTGGCGTTGTGTAAAGAATTGATCCAAGGATGTTTGCTTTTGTCGGCTTTGAACAATCCTTTGAAAATGTCCAAGGCAACCGGCATAGTGAGCAAACGCCCTACTGGTGAACAATTTTTCTGGGTGATTGACATTTATGTAAAACTATCGGAATGCCTTATGGCAAATGATGAGGACACATATCTATCTATTTATCTCTCTACACACAAAGCCACGTATGCTAGAGGTCCCTCTTAGCCAATGGGATGCCAGGAAGATGCTTGGTAGTAGCCAATGGCATAGCAGCTGTAAGTATGTTGCGTTCAGGAAACTCTGGGGGGACCATTTGGCTCTCGCTATATTAGAGGTGAATGTAATTATAGAGTCGAATATTACCCAGGGGCCCTCGAGGCTTGTGCTTGAATCGACCCTGCTTGTGAGCATCCTGGATGGCGGAGAGCAGCGCGGGCATGTGTTCCCCAAAGCGCCGCAGCTGATTGGATCGACTGCCTTCCATCGTCCGCAAGCTCCGACTGTGGCCTTCCATGGAACTCTTCAGCGTATCGTGCTCTTGTCTGAAGGCACATCAAGAGGCAATCGCAAACCGCTGCCATCTAAAAAACGCATCAGCTGTCCATTGAGCCGAGGGGGCGGCGGACACGCTATTTCCACGATCTCAAGAGATTATTCCGATGTCTATGTTCATGGCTCTCCATTGACTTTTTCTCTCACCGTAACTTTCCATGTTCCTCCTTGGCACTCGTGCGGGCGTGCTGATACTGGCCAATCTGCTGATCCAGAGTTGACACCCGGTGATTCAGATCTTCCAGGTGGCACTGGATGCGCTGCATGCTCTCGGCCTTGGCCTGCCTCGCCGACCCCGTTGCCTGGTTGATGCTGGAAAGATGCGCAAAGTGAGAACCACCGGGAAGGGGAAGGCGCTGGTACGGTACCGTTCGTACGTTGCACCTAAGCCGCAGATCGTTGATCTTCGAGGACAGCTGAGCCTTGTCCTTCTCGAGGTCCCTCAGGTTAGCCTGGCATCTGTGGACTGCGACCTGGAAAGAGGCACGCAATTAAAGTCAACGCCTTGGACGGCCATTGCGTGGAGACCGAAGAGGCTAAAGGGCAACCGCTAACCTCGCTGGACTTAAGCAGAGAGTCGTGTCTCTGTGCCTCGGCCTTGAGCTCGGCACATTTGGGCTCCAGTTCCTGGGCCTGCTGTGTGACGCCTTCCAGCTGTTCCTGGATTTGTTTGGACTGCATCTCGGCCTCCTTGACCTTGTCCTGGAAGCGGAGGCGCACGCTCTTCACGTTGGACGGAACCCGCCCGAGGCTTCTGCGGCGTTATTACCTTCCATTCGTTCACTTTGTCGTCGTATTTCTGCGTGGATTGTCGATTGGCCTGCAGTTTCTCTTTCATTGGCTCGAGCTCCTTCTCCATCTCCATCACCTGCCAAATAGTCACCACGCCCACCCCGAAATGTCATTCCAGATCATGGTCTCGCGACTTCCTTTGTGATCCAAGAGCAAACGAGCTGACCAGAGCCCAGGCCATCTGCTTCTGTAACTCCTCCAGCTTGCTGCGCATCTCATCAGTCGACGACAGGTTCTTGTAACGGTCCTCTCTCTCCATGTACTTTTGCTTCAGCTCTTTCAGGTGCTGGGAAACACATTCAAACAAACGACGCAATCCATTCGGAGTCGCCGGTTGGCTGACATGGTTCTCATTTACCCCCAAAAAAACAAAACAAAAATAAAGCGCACAGGAAATCCATGTTCAGTTAATTTGACATTAATTAATCGCTATAAGACTAAAATATTTTTTCCCCTTTTGACAGCCTTTCAATAAATACGTTGTTGACGCATCATTTGTTTTAACGCCACTTCCGCCCTCCAAAGGCAATCGTTACCTCGCCGTGGTGCGCCACTTTATCTTCGGTCATATGCTTGGTGGCTTTGATGTGGACAAAGTCCTCTCTCATCTGCTCCAGTTGTGTGGCCTTCATAAAAAACTGAGCCCCACAAAAAAAAAGAGGCAAGTGGCGAAAACTCTCTCTTGAACACAGACAACGCAAACTTCAAGGAAAGCAAACCTTGTATTTGTCTGCCTCTCCTTTGGAATGCAGGAAGTACTTGCTCATCTCCTGGGTGAGAACGGACACAGGATTGTTGACCTTGGGCAAGAAAAAAAAAAGTCTCTCATACACGACCCATTGGATATCCTTTATTTGTATGAACTGCTACCTGAATATTAAAATTGTCCAAGATCGACGCTAGCTCCTCCTTTTTGGTTGAGATTATTTGCCCTGCAAAGAAAAACAAAATTACAACTACAAAGAAGGGAGAACAGATTCTTTTGTGGAATGCATCTACTTGCGGAAATCTGCAGTTAATCTTAAACAGCAGCACTGGAGCACCTAAACGGGCTCGCGGATGAACTGCGGCGGCGACGGTATCGAACCTGACCGAACCACGCGTGTCAGCGCTGTGTTTGAGTGTCGGCTCAAGTTTACCGCTTTGACTCTTCAGCTTGTACGTTCTCACTCCATCGTGGGTGAGCCTCAAGTCGATGATGATGGACGGACCATACAGCTCAGGCTTGTAGGCGTCCTTCCCTTGGTTATGTAAGGTGATAGACACATCGGCCGAGCTGTGACAAGCGAGAAATAATCATGAGTATCAATCTAATTGGCACTGCATTTGTGTGCCCCATTTGATGAAAACACACAAATACGGTGGAACCTCCGAAGTGCGATGCGTTACGACTCCCAAGTTGTTCTCCTTTCAAGGTTGCAATGTCCCGTGCTGGTCAGGCCAAAATGGCATCAACTGTTTCTAAGTTTCAACGAGAAGAAGAAAGCTCCTCCAGCCAACACTGCGTTGTGCCGCTATGTTCGGTCGGAGTCATGCGTGGACATAGCGACCCCAAGTTAACAAGCAAGCCACATTAGGCAAAATGTGTGAACACTGCAAGCATTGTCCAGTGATTTTTTTTTTGTTTGTTCCCAAGATCAAGGACAAGATAACCTTCAACTCATCGGGCACTGTTTTGAGTAACACGTTCACTTCCAAATGTATAAACATGAATAGAGAGACATACGGAGATTACAAATCATTATTCAAATCAATCGGGTAAAAGTGAGCAGATGTGTCACTTGAAAATAAACAGTCACAAATGATTGTACAGACATTACATTTACCTTTCACCTTCCTTGACAAAACTCTTGAGGGATGATCCCCTGCTTGTGGCCTGCGCATTCCCGCCTAACGAAACAATGAGCGCTGTCAGGATGGCGCTCTTTCCACCTGCATGGAAAAAGGGCAGATTTCAAGCGGAATGACTAAAGACATGGACAACAAGGAGCTTATCGCCTGAACAAAAAAAAAAAAATACGATTAGGGTCAGGCGATTTTTAATAACCCCCTGCAAAAAAAAGAATCAGTTCCACTCACTTCCATTGCGGCCGACGACAAAGTTGATGTTGGACCCGAAGGTGATGGGGCCGAGGAAAGAGTGGCACATGAAGTTCTTCAACGTGATGCTCTCCACTATGCCGGCGTCACTTGGCACCTCGCCCACACTTTGCTCCTAGTAGATCAACCAAGTTATTTTTTGCCTTTCTATCCATAGCATCCACCACTTCAGCAATCGTTGATTGTTGCTATCCATCGGCGTCTTTTATCTTCATCAGCAGGTGTGTGATTAAAAGTCAGGTTTTACACACTTGTCTATTAGGACATCCAACCACAACCAGCAAGATGTGACCATTTTATTAGATAATAGCTTATATAAATGGATATGGGACTGTACGCTTTACAGGAGCTTCAACGGGCGCAAATAGCTACAGGTATGTTGCGCTGTCAAGTGGAGGGGGCGTTCCTACAAAAGCTGTGACGTCACGCGCAAAAGGTGAATCCACGCACCCGCGCGGGTCCATACTTCCTGTAACACAAGCCACGTGACGTTGTTTGTTGTTGTTTTTTTAGTGCAAGTCACTCCTTTGTGCGCATTACGGATGTGTTGCGTATCCATTAGTCGCATTTGTTTTTGCAATGTGAACGAGTACACATTAAAAAAAAGATTTTATTGATCAAAGTAAAAAAATAAATGAATAAAATTGGACGCCCTGCAGTATGAACGTAGCCGATGAACGTGTTTACCTGCGTACAACGTCGAGACTCTCCCTCTTCATCTTCATATTCGTTTTCGTCATGCGGATCGGACGCCAGCCGTTTGTGGGGTGTGAAGTTCAAAGGACTACTTTTCCTTTTTGACATTCTGTGCTCTTTCTTTTACCTAAAAAGCGGGAGTAAGGAAAAGGCTGAGCTGCTGTTGGCTGCTCGCTGCCAGGCCATGAAACAGCGACATAGTCTCCAGTATTTAACTTGACTGCACATCACAAACAAACCCAACAGGGTAGGGTTAGCATTCGTTAGCTATCAAACGTCCGGTGACAGCAAAGAGCGAGCAGTAGTTTGTTACCGGCTGAGATTATTCACGAGGTTTGGGTGACTTTCCGACTATACGGAGGCAGCGTACCTTACGTTCGAACGACGTGACAGAAGACGAGTCAGTGAGCGGTGCAGGAGAAACGACTTGGTTTTGCAAATCAAAATTCCAGCGCCAAGTGTTCTCATGGACATCTCGCGAGTGCAGCAGTGCACACAAGATCTCGTGCCTATCTTCCCTCCGCAGTGAATGATGCCGCTTACCCTACAGCAGGGGTGCCCTTACGTCGATCCTGATCTACCGGTAGATCTAGGACTCGTCTCAATTAGATCTGAAAGGTGTAGAGGAAAGAAAAAAAACATTTGCGTGTGTTTGTACATGTTGGTAATATATTTTTTTGTGTTAATGCACACTGCACCCTAATCATCGTATCAGTATCATTTTCCCGAAGAAAGATTTTAAAAATAAAATAAAATAAAATAAATCATATACATCTTTAACCCTACGTTGATGCGTGACTACGTCAGCGGAAGTTGTTCGCGCTCAGCAGTCTGCAATTGCAGCTTGTGATCAGAGCTGTTGCGCTATATCTTTTCTCGTCATTATTCTCATTCAGAGTCTGCTTCGTGTACAATTCGCCGAGGGCGCGGGCAAAGAATAGGAATCTAGAGGGCTCAGGGAAGCACTTTAAAACGGTACGTGTGAGCTACGATAGTCAACAGGCTGCAAAAGTGCCTCCCTTGGTTCCGTGTTCGGCTTCTCGTCATGGCGCGCGCGTAGGTTGGTTGAACGAAAAGTAGATGTTCGGTCCAAAAGTTTTGGCACCCATGCCCTACAGTATATCGATATCTATATCTCTATTGATACACCTCTACAGATACATATTTAAATATATATATATATAGAGAGAGAGAGAGAGAAAGAGACAAAGACACACGTTGACGCGCATAGTATGGGGCTGCATGGTGAACGTTTGGTTAGCAAGTCCACCTCCGTGCTTAGCTTTCTGAAGCACTTTGCTACTTACTTTTAAATGGCAACTGCATTAATTACATGTATCATTGTCTCAAGTATTTGATTATTTATTTATTTTTTTTGACAAAAATATTACAGCAGATTTGGCTTTTATTTGGGGGGTTTTGGTTGTTTTTGGTGAACAAAACGCAAGGCTCATATTGAACAATCTGAGCCTTTGTGGTTGATTACAGGAGATGCCGAAAATAAAGCACAATCACACTGGTTACAGTTCAATTTCTATTTTCGTTAGGGATTCATAGTAGTTCAAAGAGCTTTTCATGGGGAAAGGTTTTATGGAAACAAATCAGTCCACAACTTGGGTAGCATATATTTAATATCAGAAACTAGTATAACAGTATATGTAAAAAAAAAAAAAAGAAATAATAAGAAGCTCAATCACAGGAGCAAGCGTGCACAGTGCTTTTTTCCAAAACCAAAAAAGTTCTTAGCCAAAAACGTCTTTCGTATACCGATATAAGAGGACACCTTTGCTGGGATGGAAGACACAACATGTTTTGATTGTCTTGCGGAAGAAGGGGCCAACTAAGTCTAATCCAGCTGTTTCATTTACATTTTTCAATAATTTCTGGGCTCACAGCAAGAAAGCAGTCCACTTTTCAAACTGTGTTGAAGGTGAAAGTACCTGAGGTTGGCGTTTTTTGGCCCTGGAGAAGATGCAATAGGGAAAAGAAAAAAAACCCAACAGAATGATCAACAATGATCAGTGCAAATATGGCCCCGGGAGATGAATAAATGATCAAATACGTTGCGGGCAGCTGTCCATTTTGTTTATATCCTTACTTCTTGGTTGTCCATCCAAAAATATGGGATTGTTCAGCAGCATTGAGCCTCAATATGAAGTAAAAAAAAAAAAAGTATCACTTCGTGATTGAAGAAAATAGTCTCTAAAATATAATCATCAGAGTCTACAATTTAGCATCTTCCATATCAGCGGCAGCAGTTTGTGATAAGAAAACAAAAAAAGGCATAGGAATACTGGATTGTTGTTGTATATATTTCTCAGAAAAGGGTCAAGAAATTGGGCTTCAGGGTCAAATATCCGGATGGGTCTAAAATGTGAATGTGCACAGGCTAGGCCCTGGCATGGCCACTTTAGAGCGCCTCACTGTGCGCGCGCATCACAATGAAAGGTGGAAGGACGGTGAGGGGAAAAGAATGGGAAATGAAAAAAAAAAAGCCTGACTTGACAGCCAGAGGGTGGACAAAAACTCTGTGCTGGTGTAGCCACTTTGGAACACCTCGTCGTCAGTCAGAAGTGTGTGCAAGTTGGAAGCATGAGGAAGGGGGGAAAAAAAGGGTGGGGGCGGAAAAGTAGGACTTGACAGGCACCATTTAGACACGGCCTTTGAGCCACAGTGTGGAAAAGCCACGCAACAACCTGGCAGGGCATATTGCAGCTACCGGGACTTGAATTTGACCTTCTCTAAACTTCTGAACACACATCCAAGTGTTTGTTTCAGTATTTTTTTGCACAACTTGCTATCTTTTAACAAGGAGCTGGGCGGCAAAAGAATCCATGAATGGATCAATGAATTTCCTGGTTCACTTAGATAATTGTATTTAAACCCTGTAGGGTGTTCGCTTCTGTGGGACCCGTTTTCGTTTCGCATAAACAGAAAATGGGCAGAAATCTATTTTTTTTCATCCTCCTTAGCCTTGTCTCATTTATTGTGAAGAACAACTCACCTCGATTACATCCAGGATACATTTTGTGTTTCTGACCTTGCAACATGGTTGCAAAATTCAATTCCCTACACCTTCTGATCTCATGTTGCCAAACATGGGACCAGAAGTGGGAGTAAGTCACTAAATCGGCAACAATGAATCATGACAGACTGACAGACTTGAAAAAAGGAGGGAAACAGCGACTCAGCTGAGAGTGTCACCGGTGTCATCAGCAGGTTGTAATAGAGAGACTGTAAGAGTCACAGAAAGGCGCACAAGTGGAAACGTTCATGGATTAAACACTAGCCGTTCAGATCCTTGTTAGAGAAGAGCAAGGTGTGCACAAAGTACTGAAACGAGTTGGCCGCACACGCCAGAAACCGCCACTTCAGTTGCCCGAAGATCAAATTCAATTCACCTGGACAGGTTACAATGCATTTTTAGTTTCCTCCTGAAATTTCACCCCAAAGCCCGATCTCCCAAACTTTTTGCGTCTGGCGTATGTGTGTTTGACACTTGTTTTGCGTGGTCTATCCAAAGGTGGCGCCGCAGTTGGGACATCGCCTCTGCCGCAGGGCGAAGCAGAAGAGGATGCCCAGCGGGAAGAAGAAAATGGCGCACAGGATTCCCAGGCAGGTGAAGTCGTCCTCCAGAACGCCAACTCTGACAAATCAAGCGAGGAGGAAAGAAAAGTGAGATTTTAGAACTCATGAATCATTGTTGTTTTCTTGGTACTTTTTTTCAACAATAAAGCAATATTACAGGAGAGGGACTGATGTTGACAGTGAACAATTCCAAAATGGTTAAATGTGATCAACACATCTGAAGGCCCTGGAAAGTGAATTCATAGATTTGCTTCGAAATAAATTATACCCGTTTAAAAACAATGACAGAGAACATGTGCAAAAGACTCAAAACTTTGTAGCAGCCAATTGTGGGGTGACGGGTAACACAAATGACCTTTTTCGCGCAGTGACAGGTAATTTGGGATTTTTTTTTTTTCTCGTGCTTTCATCAATTCAATTGGCATTTAGAAACTGCATTTTATATTTCCTTGGGTAGTCTCTGTGTGATATTAAAATTGGTTTGATGAACTGAAACTTTTGTGTGTGATAAATATGCGAAGAACACAGAAATCAGGAAGGGGGGGAAATACTTTTTCACAGCACTTTATTGTGTAATAAAGTAAACTACATATGTTTGAACTTCCTTCTTCTGAATGGATGAACAAGCATTTTTATTTGATTTCAATAATTTAGATCCCCCCCCCCCCATTTCGTTTTTGTTGTTTCATGAACTATTCTAACTTCGGTGCATTATCGGACACATCGCAACCTGCCATGTCATGTTCCAATATTTACACAACCATTTCCTGAAAAATATTTCTTAAAATTCAACCACCGATTCGCTGATCTGCAAGTGAATTAGCAATTTACCTATTACCCCGTACGGCTCGGCATGTGACTAACAGGATGCTGTCTGCCGTGTGGTTTTAAAAAAAGAAAAGTGTGAAAGCCATATCCGCTCACAAGATGCAAAACGTGTGTGTCTGTGTGTGTGTGTGTGTCTGTGTGTGTGTGTGTGTCATTGCTCAACCTTACATCAACCAATAATGACGGTGGTTGTAAACAGACATAAATGCTCCATTCATCACAGCGACCATGCTCCACTCACATTGCTCACTTTGTTCAGACAGATTTAAACTATATATACTTTTTTTAATTTTACAAGTGGCGACATCAGCTCTACGTGATTTGTGCGTCTTCACCTGCAGGCCGGGCAGCCTCCTACGACCACAACGGACGGTTGAATGACCGTGTAGGTTCCAGCGTAGGGCTGATGGGAGACGGGCGCTGCGAATTGGCCTGGTGGGTAGCCTGCGGTCGAAAACAAACGTGCGCATGATTGCACAATGAACATCTTTGAAGAGGTGAAAAAGACAGGAAGTTTCAAGTTCTTCCAAACTAATCGATATCAAGTTGGGATGTTGGGAAAGCACACTCTCTGCTCATCCTTAAAACTCAAATTCAAACACATCTTTATTCTTTGACTTTTGACTCAGCCCGAGACACTGTATTGTTTTGGTGACCAGTTTCTTTAGAGTTCTTAATTCTTCTGTGTTTAAATTTGTATGTGTGGGTGATGAGGCGGGTTATCTTTGTGCTTAATATTTATTTTATTGTTTTGACGTGAAGCTGTTTTGCAATATGAAAAGTACTCTATGAAGTTTGATTGATTGATTTTAAAGTGCTCGAAAATACAGTGGAGTTGAATTTGGGTAAGTAACTCCCAGGTAATATTGATCAGGTTCAAGAGCTGTTTCTGTGAGCTTTGATACGAAGACATGAAGATAACTGATAACACGTGTGTATGTGGGGCAGGGTGAGGGACACTTGAATTCACTGTACATTCTGTAATCATTAACAAGTCAAGCCGCGTTCTGGTTCCTCAACACGTTGCAGGGACAGCTCCGGGATTGTTTCTCTCTCAGGGCTAAAAGGGTGATCAAACAATACTTTGGGGGGTTGGGAAAATAAAAGATACCGGTAGATGTATTTTAGAATATCAACTAAAATGCTATGGGGGTGGACAAGTGGTTAGCACGTCAACCTCACAGTACAGAGATTGTGGGTTCGATACCGGCTTCGGCCTTCCTGTGTGCAGTTTGCATGTTCTGCCCGGGCCTGCGTGGGTTTTCTCCGCGTACTCCGGTTTCCTCCCACATTCCAAAAACAGGCATGGCAGGCTGATTGAACACTCCAAATTGTCCGTAGGTGTTGAGTGTGAGTGCGTATGGTTGTTTGTCTGTGTGTGCCCTGCGATTGGCTGGCAACCAGTTCAGGGTGTCCTCTGCATTGCATTCCTTTTAGAATTGTTTGTTTTTCAGCTCTTGCTTCTACTTTTGCATTTAATAGTGGTCGTGATGGTGGTACTTAAAGACTTGGAGAATACAGTGTTTTAAATGAAAATTGTGATTTCAGTCATTTTTAAAGATGGTACTTGAAGTAAAAAGTTGGATGTTTGTTTCTTTGACGCGTTAACCATATAGTCCATGATATATAATTCCTTCAACAGTGATTAGGAATAAAACTTTGAGTAAATAACTCCGAAAGGAGCAGTTGTTGTGGTTGTTCGTCGAAGTCCTACATCCGGGATTTAATCAAAACTTCCACCCAAATCTTCCGCCCTATAAACAATATTTTTTTTTACATTTCATTGCTACGAAAACGAGCATACTACTCATTGACGGCAAACGTGTTCTTTATGTATTATATCGGGCATTACAGGCTGTATACAGTTGCTGAATGAGAAGGTTTTCGGCACATTTTATCCCCTTTACAGTGACGCTTGAAAGCAACACAACCCGCGCAGAACCACTCCGGAAGTGCGCGTCGGTGACTCATCTTCGTGTTAGCGCTCGTAAAGTTGAACCATCCTAGGATACCACACACAGAGCAGAATTGCTGGCTAGTCTTACTCACCTTGACCGCCTGGTGGGTATTGGTAGGGCGGCGGCGCAACGGCCGGTATGGCCCCATAGCCGTGCGGCGGTGGCGGCGGCGGCTGCTGCTGCGGCGGCGGCGGCGGCGCCGGGGGGCCATACTCGTAAGCCCCGGGGACGGTGTTGTAGGCAGGAGGTTTGTCTCGAAGAATGGGTTTGTTGTCCACCATATCAGCCAAAGTTGTCCGGTGTGCTACGTAACTTTATGGGAAGGACGCCGAGGTGTGGTAAGCACTCTTAAGTTTGCCGTCACTCCCCACAAACAAGTAAAACAAAAACAAAAAGACACGACGGTGGTTCACAAAAAAAAAAAAGACACTGCGTCAAAAACGAAAGTTGGTCGCTCTACATGCGCCAACTTTGTCCTTCGCGACGCATCAAACCCCAGTTACCTCATTCACGCCGAGACCGGAATGTTCAGACATTTAACTGAATGCCATCGTTGCTCCTTCGGCGCTAGGACAACAATCGTGTGTCACCAAAGCGCATTGTAACTCCGCTCAACTCACACGGGCTTTTTTTTTGTCCTCTCTAGATTGTCACAAGAGAGAAATCATGTGATGAGCGGTTGGTGCTGCCCCGCAAGTGCCCAGGCTTCTTAAAGAGACAGTGCAACAAAACAAATGGCCTACTTCGAATCGTCGTCACCAGTATACATATTTCATGGATTTGTATTTTATGTATCACTGGCGTTGGGCAAAATTATTGCATCTCCAAAAGAATGAAAGCCACTTTCGACCAGATCGGCCTCTGGAAGGGGCGTGGCTAGGTTTTATAGGTAGGGGAGTCCTTGGCACCAATCTTAATAATGTAAATGCTCAGTGGGTTTAATAAAAGAGTAGCGCAAACCGCATGTGTCCCCTGGGTCATATTTAGCCAACCCCTTGCATTTTATCATATATGAATATATAATATAGCAGATTTGTATTACGTGAATGTACCACCTGTTGTTATACTGTATACTAATTGCCTAAAATTGACTTTTTTAAATCAATCAACCAATCAATCAATCAAACTATATTTATAGAGCAGTTTTCATTCGTAAAAATGCAACTCAAAGTGTTGTTCAATGTGCACTTGAAAAAATTCAAAATTACAAAATTTAATTTATCCATATTTATAAAATAAATTAGCCATTGTTTCATTTTAAGCATTTAACCATCTTCTAATGATTTGAGTTCATGTTATACTTAATATAATTCCAATATTATGTCTTTATGCAAGTAACGCATTTATGTTTTTATACAAAACAGTGTTTTCACTTAATTTCCGCATAGACTTGACCTTAATTTTTGATCATGATTCAAACAATACCGCAATTCATGCAAGCGGGTCTTATCAAAAGCCATACAGATATGTTTTGCTGATTTCATTCTGCACACAAATGTAATGTTGTGAAACCCTAATGTCCGCGTGAGATTAAAAAAGGAAGGAGTTTCAGAAATTCCGACAAACCTTGAACAACACATTATCGTGATGCACATTTGTGGGCGGGACTACGTTGAACCCGATTGTGTATTTTATTTATTTATGGTTTTATTTCTAATAATGATTTAATAAACATGTATTATTACTTAATTGCTTGATTTCAATTACAGAAAACAATTTTACACCAGCCTACATTTTCAAATACAAAGTGTATTATAGTTATTAACTATACTGTAATACAGTACACTTATACGATACTTCATATTAACTATGAAGTATCGTTGCTAATCATTATGGAAACGTAAGATAGGTGAGAAGAACGCACCCTTTTTCTTAAATAATTAAAAACACTCATTCTTGGTATAAATTATTAAAATTTTGCATGTCAATCAAGCAGCGACAAATATCACGCGCTTCAGGGTTGGACCAATGAGGAAAGACGACAAGCCACACCCCCTTTGCAGTGTTTCAACCAATCAGTGCGCAGCTACCTCCATTTCCCGAGTTGTGAAACCAGCATTGAGCTTTCCGCTACTCTCCAATTAAAACCTCGTTGTGTGAGGATGTCGGCGTGACTTCACTCTCTGGGACTCCGTGGGTCGCTTAATGGAATTGCAGAACCACATGTGTAACTAAGTAAGGGTTGTGGGTTTAAAGAGAACAGTGTTCAGAGGCTAAAAGCTAGTGGATATGTAAACAGCTGATAGACTAGTGTGCGGTAAAGGGGTCCACGGGTACTATTGCTAACATATGTCTGTCTTGCACAATGTTCCACAGGTATGCCGTATGCCATGACGCCTCCTTCCACATTCCCTTGACAACCACGTATCTGACACCGACATTCAGGTAGGCTATCTGCAACTGCGCGCTTCCTTAATTAACAATATAATTGAAGTCAACATAGCTCCCGTTTGTCTATTATAAGATTTGTAAAATAGTTTAGGCTTAAATAGCAATACAAAAAACCACACACACAATGTCAATACGAAAAAAAGTCCATAAAGGCCTGCTTGGAGTCAGGTGTCAGTCTCGGATTAGTAACAGTCATTAAAGCAAAGTTCCGGTCTGGTGTTTCAAAATAAGAGTAAAGACTGTGTCTTTCAAAGTAAAATGTATGAGCAGGGCTGTTAGGAATCACTCACTAACCAAGAATAGTTAATTTCGACGAATAATTGTCAGACATTCAACTAAAAAGGGATTAGGATTGCTTATGTGATTAGGTCAAATCACAAACTATGAGCCAAAGATTTTAATGGCATTTAAAACTTATAAATGTCTTCAAAAATTGCAAAGCTTACCTCAAATCACACTCTCTTAATTTTGTAATCACAAGCTGCAAAGCAAATGAGTTTGTTGTCTTCCTGACAACTTCAGTTTGTCCTGCTGCTATTTTGTGTCTGAACGATTCAATCAGATGGCAAGGCATATTCAACAAAGCAAGCTTTTATTCTAAACTCAAGGCACCTCTTGTTCTACCAGTCCACTCTGTTTGTCTTAGGGAGGACCATGTCCGTCACACTGCTGTGGGCGGTAGATGTGTATGGGAGGGTGTACAGTGTTTCCACTGCTGGTCAGCGTTGGGTGCGCACCGAAGACGCACTTTTGGAGCTCAAGCGCGTCACCGCTGGGAAAGATCGCTGTTGGGGCATCGGCTGCGACCACCACGTATATCTCAACATGATCCCCCATGAGATGCCCATCCGCTACAAAGAGGAGACCTATGAAAACCAGGTCGGCATGAGCTGACAGACTGACGTTCAAGGTTTCTCTTTATTCATCCGCCAAAGGCGAAATTTGCCTTTGAGCAAGGGATTCCATCCATCCATTTCTCATCCCGTTAGTTGTTGACTAGAAACTTCTTACATGTGTAATTTCAGCGGTGGAATCCTGTGGACGGCTTCACGGATACGCTGCTGCCCACCGACCGCTGGCCGTGGAGCGACGTGACTGGGATGAATCCTCAACCACTCCATAGCTTCCAGTTGCCGTCCCGCAGCTGGGAGTGGGAGGGAGACTGGTATGTGGACCACAACTGTGGGGGAGAACCCAGTCAGACCGGGGTGAGAACACACAAGCTTCCTATTTAGCTGCATTAAGACTGGGGTGATGATTTCGAAACGATGTGAGGAATAGCAAAACAATCAGGTAGTGGGAAAACACTTTTATACATGCTTTCCTATAGGGTTGGGAATATGCCGTCGACTTCCCAGCTAACTTCTCTCCCGACAAGAAGTGGAACTCTTGCGTGCGTCGTAGGCGCTGGATTCGCTACAGAAGATATACAGCACAAGGCACCTGGGCGAAGGTTTGGACTTTATTTACAAGACACTCAATCCAGACCTGTACTACAACCGTTTAGAAAATGCTGCCTGCAGATCCCCTTGGACCATCCCAGGAAGCCCCCTCTACCTCTATGTGACATCAGCTGCGGCGGCTGGGAGATGAGTGACGAGTCTGGGAGGTATCCTTACCTTTGGGCTGTGTCTCAACAAGGACAGGTGAGAAAGGTTACAAAATTCTGTTGGTTTCCATGGGCGGTAATGGTAATGAACAGACGTCAATTTTATTTCTACTTTGTTCAAAATTGCTTGATTATTTTGATCAGTTTTAAAATAAAATGTATGTATAGTTTTGTATATACTTTATTGACATTAATTGTCATAAGAGAGAAAATCCTACAAGGAGGCATCAGAGGCTGCAAATATCATTACGGCATTTGGTCACAAGGGGGCAGCATGACTTCAAATACTTGACGGCACAGAACTGTACATGGGATTTTAAAAATTGGAATAGTCATCTGATGGTTATTTTGTTTCAGGTGTGGTTCAGGGAGGGCATCCACCCTCGGATCCCAGAGGGCACTCGCTGGGACGAGGTCGAGGTGCCCAAGGAGGTGGTCCAGTTATCACTCGGTCCGAGAGACCTATTGTGGGCCGTTCTGTGGGATGGCAACCTGCTGGTCCGTACGGGCCTCAGCCTGGACAGTCCCACCGGTCAGCCGTCGCCTCCTTGTGATTTATTTTATAATTTTTTATAATGGTACTGTACTGGAATTTCCATTGTGCAAGTGAAAGCCTCATTCTGGTCCTCCACCAGGCACGTCGTGGCTGGAAGTAGAATCACCCGAGAAGGAGATGGAAACCCTCCACGTGTCTGTCGGAGTTAGCGTTGTGTGGGTGATCACTAAGGACTACAAGGCGAGTCACGTGGATGTCGTCAACGCGCCGCGGTAAAAACCTCTCATTGTCCGTATGGATATTCGTTCGCAGGTGTGGTTCAGGCGGGGCGTCAATTCGCACAATCCCTGCGGGTCGGGATGGATCAGCATCGTCGGCGAGATGATGATGCTTGACGTGGGGCTCAACGACCAGGTGACTCGTTTCTTGCGTCATCACAACTGCTGAGTCGACGTTCACTTCATTCAATGTTCATCAAACTTATTTCCACACTCACTCCTCACAGTGAGGCACACCTGCATGATTTACTTTTATCGACTGCCGTAAACAGGTCACTAAAACGACAAAACCTCTTGTGAGTCAAGACGTGTGCACCATTTTATGTATACACTCTGCATAGCCATAGACAATTTTCTTGTTTGTTTCCAACTTATTTGTTGTTGTTTTTTGTCACATTATTTGTACATAGCACGCCTTTGTATACAAAAAGTATACATTTAGCAACCTGGGTGACTCGCACTTTATATATAAGTACCATTCCGATGTTCAACCTGTGCAGTGGTTCACAATATTTAATAGATTTCAGGAATTAAACCGCTCCCTTGTTTTTGATGAGAACTTTGGCCTACTACCTGCTCTCTTGAAATGTCGGTCATGATAGTGGTACTTAGTGAGTGAAGAATTTTTAATTTTTAATTTATTTTTTGTAGCTGATAGTCGGTGTCAAAAATTTGAGAACCACTGCTCTCGACACTATGAAATAAGACTGGCTCGGCCCTCTTCTCGGATCCCTTGACATGATTAGCGAGAACGAGACTGGGCTCGCTGCCCAGATGCTTTTACGCTGAGGACTTTGCTAGCGTTGCAAAGCCACATCTCGCTCCGCCTCCCTTCAGTCTCAGGATATCCCACCTCACCCCCACGGGTCCCTGTGGTTCCTGCGGCTGTCCGGTAACATGAGCGCAGGAGGCCTTTCCCACACCAGCACCTCCAGGCCAGTCCTATGTATATATATACATCAGACTATATTCCCATCGGTCTGACCTATGAGACAATCCCTAATTAGATCGTCATCATATCCCATATTTCATATTTCAGGGCTGCGTTTAAAGGCGGAGCTTGTGTGAGCCCTGCGCCAGTGTTGCAATATAGTGCCTTATAAAGTCACAGATGCTTCTTGTGTCTTGCTAGTGAGTTTGTTGAATTACGGTACTGTAAGGCTTTTTTTGTCATTTCTCTGCCTTGAATTTAAATATCCAGTAAAGCCTTTTTGTGTGAAAGCATTTTCATCTGTGTGTTATAAAACCCAGAGCCCACCGCAATTTAGGTTGCGGTGTGAATTCTAAATAAAACAAGTTTTAAGACATTTTGTACTCTTTTGGTGTCAGGTTTGGGCTGTCGGTGAGGACCGCGGCCTGTATTTCCGAATTGGGGTGACGCCATCCGAACCAAGTGGGAATGGCTGGATCCCCGTTTCTGCCGAGTGGGGCAACGGTAAAGAGAATGTCCCGCCCAGGTCTGTATGCATATTTAATGGAGACATTGAACACAGTACAATCAGTATTATTTTGACGAACATAAAATTCTACGTGGATGGCGAGATGGAACATGAAATGATGATTGAGTCCTCTCAACTCCGCCTAGCAACGTGTCCAATTTTTTTTCACTGGCCTGTGGTGCGGTTACGGCGGAGCATGATGAATTCTGCCTAGCAACAAAGTGGCTCTTTTTTTATTCTCATGCCTGTGGAGCAGTTATGATTTATCTTGATAAGCTCCACGCAACAGCGAGTCGGTCATTTTTCATTGGCCTCTGAAGGCTTGAGCAAGAGAAACTCTTGCCTAGCAACAAGTGACTTATTGTCCAAGTGCATTTCGGATTGAGTCCTATAAATTCTGGTGAGCAACACGTTTTTTATTTATTTATTTTTTGGGGGGGGACAATGAAGGCTTGAGCCCTCGCGAATCCGTCAAGGAACTTTCTTTTTTCTTTTTCCCTCCCCATCAGCCTTACTGTCACCACCAATTCTAGCCACATTATATTTCTATGAACAGTAGACTTTTTCTTTTTTTTTTTGGCAGGAAAAGAAAACATTTTCTGGCACTCATACACATATTTATAAATCTGTGTACGTTACCTCCTTTTGTGCCCTCCCTGACTTATATTTTGTTCTCAAAAGGGGCAGCCTAGAGTCGAGTAGTCAGCTGAAAGAAGCCTCCCAAGGCTCAGTGCTGAGCTGCACCGACTCTGATTCAGAGTTAGGCCCAACTGACCCATCAAACAGCACAAATGACACCCCGGTCCTGGAAGCAGCTGACCCTTCGGTGATCCCCTTAGGAGGAGCAGCTATCGTCCCTGTAGATACTCAAGATGCTCCCACAGCACCTAAAACCTTACTCCCCGCAAGCGACAGCTTCATCAACAGCCTGGTTTCAGACCGCGACAAAACCTCCACAAACCAACAGTCCGGCTTACAGATTGAGGAGGAGGGTCAGTTCTCCCCGGCGCAGATCCTCATTAGCCCAGAGGCCTCTGGACCCGGGGCCCCTTGGAGTAACGTGGACCTCGAAAGCGCGGAGGTGGCTCGAAGCATGCAAGCAGAAGGGCCTCATTTGCGCAATGGCAGCGCCCCTTACGGCCTGGGTCTGGAGGGTGCACAAGGCGTCGGGGACGAGGACGGTCCCGTGTGGGCCTGGATCTCAGGAGGGGGCTGCAACGTGGACGCCGCTTCGCAAGTCAGCTGGCTCAGTGCTACAGGTACGAGGGAAACTTGTTTGGAATGACTGTGGTGTCTTGACTGACTTACCGTATTGGCCCGAATATAAGACGGTGTTTTTTGCATTGAAATAAGACAAAAAGTGGCGGTTGTCTTATATTCGAGGTCTAGACATTATACCCATTCACGACAGTAGATGGCGCCAGATATCAATGAAACAAATAATGAACTTGACTCCCCAGGCCAAAGTGAACCCCTGTCACGAAGAATAAAAATTAAAAATAGCGGTAAGAAAGAAAAGAGAAAAAATAATAGAACAGATAACAGAAAATAGAGAAACATAGCGACAATCTGGAGAAAAGTGGGTCGAAGATCGGCCAGGTTAACCGGCAGCTGAGGAGAAGTTATGATGTCATTTGCATTTCAAAAACCAGAAGCCATTCATTTACGAATGTGATTGCACTTTAGTTTCCATATTTAAATGTTCAGATATTAAGATTTGAATGAGGCAAAATAACATGCTTTTCTCTCAAATATATTGTTAGAATCATTTGTTTCAGATGTACTGTAATTTTCTGTATAAAAATTAATTTGTTGTTCAAAAAGTATTTTTTCAAACTTGAGTCTTGAACAAGAGAGGGTCGTCTTATACTCAGGGCTGTCTCTATATTCGGGCCAATACGGTACTATTTTTCTGTGACTGTTACACTGCCCCCAGGTGGCCTCGGGGGGCACAATCAAATGTCCAGTTAAAATGTAGCAAAACCATTTCTTAATTTCCTGATATTCTGTTTAATTAGGTCATTTTATATCCTTTAATGAAGGTGAGTTTTGGGATCTATGAATCATCATATTTCTTAATCGTGATTTCATTACCAATCAAGAGTAATCGCGATAATAATTTTTCTTATTAATTGCCCAGTCCTACGATCTCATGGCACCACTGAAGTGACTTTTCAGGCGTGCTGTACATCCAGTTATCAAATATGATCAGGATAGAAAAATGATGCGCAAAGCAAGAACCACTTTATCATAAGCACTCACGTTTCATAAGTGTATAAATGTCCACTTTGTGCGCCTGTTGTGTACCTTGTACTCAAATGTGTGTGTGTGTGTGTGTGTGTGTGTGTGTGTGTGTGTGTGTGTGTGTGTGTGTGTGTGTGTGTGTGTGTGTGTGTGTGTGTGTGTGTGTGTGTGCGTGCGCCAGGCCCACTGGTCAGCTCTTTGTCACTGACCCCAGTGCAGTCTTCAGTTTGGAGCGATGAGCAGCACAGAGAAGAAATCAGCAAGAAACCTCTGGAAAGAAGCAATGTATGGCTATTTTTAATATTTTCTTTTTTTTTTTGTTTTTGTTTTTTTGCTCAGCCTACATGTCCATGTGTGTGACTCGGCGTGTGTATCCTTTCAACAGTCCATCTGGGTGCGTAAAGGCCCGCTATGTTGGTGGAGGGACTGGAAGCCGCAGCGGTGGGTGGACGTGGCCGTGGCTCTGGAGCAGTCCACCAAGTCAGACGGGGGGAAGGACAGCATCTTCTTCGTTTACTACACGCGTTATGATGAGAAAAAGGTCGGCGTATGAAATATGTATTTTCTTTTGTGGATCAACATATTCCATTTTTTTCATGGGCAGTTGAGTAGGCGTAAAAATGGGATGCGGTGAGGTGAGGGGAAACCGTAGCTATGAGGTGGCACGCAATGTAAATGAGTTTCACACAGCTGACCTGCTTTTGACCTGGTGTCCCAAGACTTGAGTACTCGACTCCAAAGTCAACCCTCCCACCCCGCTCTATCTTGCAGTACCTTCACATCTTCATCAATGAAGTGACAGCACTGGTTCCAGTGCTGCGGGACAACCACTATGCTTTTGCCGTGTACACGGGCCCCAGGACCAGACTGAGGAGTCCCCTGGTCCTGGCGGCCCAAACTGAAAAGGACATGAAAGACTGGGTAAGCCTGCAGTGTTCGCCGGTATCGTGACTGAGCCCTGGCGCGATTTACGAATATTTGTGAGGAATCAGTCCCTTCCTCCCCCTTCCGACCCTTACAAAATAAAATACAAGATGATAAATCATGACATGAAGCTCACTTCAGTTCCACTTAGTTCATTGTCAACCTATGGGATGTCGATTTATGTCACGGTGGCGTATTGTTTCTTTGATCCAGCTGAACTTGTTGTCGGATGTTTGCTGCGAGTGCCGCGGAATCGCAACTCCGCCGTCCAGGCAGGCCTTGTGGTCCACAACGTCCAAAGGGGACATTTTTGTCCACGAGCCGTCCTTTTCCCTGGAGGCGCCCGCTCACACGCTGTCATGTGACCTCATGTGAGAACGACACCATCACCGTTTAAAAAAAAAAAAAAAAATCTGCTTCGGTGAACGCTAACAGACTAACGCGTTTCTTCCCTACTGCCATGCCGCTCTTAACGCACTAACCCTCGCCGCTTCCACCTTGTGGCACTGCAGGTTCTGGCGGCAGGTGCCCGGCCACCTTCGCTGTGTAGAGGCTAACAGTCTGGGGCTGGTGTGGGGCATCGGGTGGGATGGCACGGCCTGGGTGTACAGTGGGGGCTCCGGACGGCAGGCTAACTCTGGTAAAAACACGTTACCTCAATAGATTGTGCGGTTAGCACACCGTGACTGCTTATTATTATTCTAGCGTAATCATTCTCTCCCTCTATCTATCTATATCGTATAACTTTGAAAAAAATATTTTTTATTTTTAAGAGTCCTATGCACAGGCTAGCTAGCTCAGGGGCACGCAAACTATGCGGTCTTGTAATTACACAAAGTATGCGTCACGTAGGCATTATGAGTAAGTCGTATCACTCAAAAAATGCAACATGAATAGAAAATAAAACAACATAAGAATGGCTAGCTCATAACAAATACTAGATTGTTGATTAACTAGGCGTCCTGGTGGTCCAGTGGTTAGCGCATCAACCTCACAAGGCAGAGGTACTGTTCAAATCCAGCTCCGGCCTCCCTGTGTGGAGTTTTTGTCTTCTCCCCAGGCCCTGCGTGGGTTTTCTCTGGGTACTCCAGTTTCCTCCCACATTCCAAAAACATGCATGGCAGGCTGATTGAACAGATAAATTGTCCCTAGGTGTGCGTGGATGGTTGTTCGTCTGTGTGTGCCCTGCGATTGGCTGGCAACCGCTTCAGGGTATCCCCCGCCTACTGCTCGAAGACAGCTGGCATAGTCTACAGCACCCCCCCACGACCCTTGTGAGGATAAAGCGGATCGGAAAATGGATGGATGGATGTTTGTTAACTTCATTTACAAATAACGTAGCCTGTCTGTCCATTTTAAAAGGCGGTAAAAAAAGAATTCTTGAAAAATGCGACTAATAACTAGTCGCTTTGTTGCGTGAAAACAACTTGCTTACAGGGCAATGAACGTTTGATTTATTTGTTCTGCTCCGATGGCAGCAGATGCATGCCACGCGCACCAGCAGACTGACGTCCGGAGCGTGCACGTGTATGAGAATCAAAGATGGAACCCCGTGACAGGCTACACGGACAGGTAGGAGCATGACAAACTAAACAAATGTGACCTATTTAGCCTGATTGTAATTTTTGTTTTGTTTTTGTTTTTCTGCCAGAGGGCTTCCCACTGACCGCCCCATGTGGAGCGATGAGAGCGGACTGAGGGAGTGCACCAAAGGCAACACACAGCCGCCCTCCCCTGAGTGGGCATGGGTAAGGGGGGGGATTCTCTCTAAATGTCAATTTTATATTTAATATTGAGCAGTAATTCAATCTGATGGACTGTTTGGGCTTACCCTGTGTCTGGGTCTGGTATGTCTTTTCCACCCGAATGGCAGTTATGATTGAGCCATATAAACTCTGCCTAGCAACATGTGTTTTTTTTTTTTTGTAACCATGGGAAAGTTGTTTGACAACAATTCGCCATGTTTATGCGAGCCTTATAAAATCCAACAATTAAAAAAAAATATATATATATATATATATATATATATATATATATATATGATTAAACAGTGGGACAGTTATGATTCATCCTCGCAATTCTGCCGAGCAACAAGTATTCCTTTTTTTGGGGAGGGGGGGGCGGCTATGATTCAGGTTTGAGGCCTTTGAAGTCTGCCTAGCAGCATGTGGCTATTTTCTAGATTGTGTTAGATTGGCAATTCAGAATGAGCCTGGTAGACATGGCTTTTTTAAAAATCGGCCTATGGGGCAATTATTATTATTGAGCCTTATCAATCATGGCTAGGAACAAGTGGCCATTTTTTTCACTAGTTATGATTAAGTCTGGTAACTCTGCCTGGCAACAAGTGGCTCAGGAACATGATTTTGCAGTCGTATCGTCGCCAGCATTTTTCCATTTCAAAACATCGCTTGGCGCCATTGAAATTGTGGCATTTTATGCTTGAAATGTGTTGATTGATCGTCCACCTTTCAAGTGCTGCCCCACTTTGTTCCAGGTGTCCGAGTGGGCTGTGGACCACAGTGTTCCCGGTGGGACGGACAAGGAGGGATGGCAGTATGCTGCCGACTTTCCCGTGTATGTAGCTATTATTGCCACAGTCTCAGAATGTGCTTCCTGTTAGTCAGTAATTAGTCGTCTCACTTACACAATGTGGATCCAGATGTTTATTTGCTGTCAGTCTGCTCAGACTGGGTCCAAATGGGACAGTGACCCACTACATCGAGTTGATGTTAACCGAAATATAGAAAGCGTGTTGCGGATCGCACTCCGCAGCCACTTTTCACTGATTACCGCCACCTACAGGACCGGAGCTGAACAGTCACGCAAAAATGTTTCAAGGGAACCAGTAAATGGATTCAAATATTTTCTATATTTCTTGTAGAACATTTCATGGCCACAAAACACTGAAGGATTTTGTTCGGCGAAGGCGTTGGACAAGGTAACTGTGCCCGGCCAGCTCCACACACACGCACACTTTGCTGTTTTGCAGATCCCAAACTATATGCAAACATTTTGGTTGTGTGTCCAGAAAGTGTAAGATCACACTGAAGGGTCCGTGGCAGCCGGTCCCGCCCATCCCCCTGAGCGACATCTCCCTGATGTCGTGCCTGGCCCACAGCAGCATGGAGCAGGTCCCCCTTTGGGCCCTCAGCGACAAGGGGGACGTGCTGTGCCGCCTGGGCGTCACCCCACAAAACCCAGCGGTGAGCACGTGTCCACTTTGTTTGTGCAATGTTCCCGCGCTATTCACAGGGGCTACGGACTGACCCCTGCCAAGAATTATGAACAGGGTTAATATTGCGCAGAGATTGCGGCAAAGCTCACTTCAACGTAGTTCCTTAGCACAGTGCACTTGTAAGAGTGGTGTCCCAAGATTGTCATTTATTTTTAATTCCTTGGTGCCTTCAACTTATTCCAGGGCAGCTCATGGCTTCATGTCGGCACCGACCAGCCCTTCAAGTCCATCTCCATCGGCGGAGCCAGCCAGGTGTGGGCCATCGCCAAGGATGGAGCCGTCTTCTACAGGGGCTCCGTGTCCCCACAAAGCCCTGCAGGTCAACCTCCAAGAATGACTCATTTGAATGAATTTGTTCTGTTTTCAGGCCCACTGTGGGGAAAAAAAAAATCAAGATTATATTGAAATTTGTGCTGCCCCCCACAGGAGAATGCTGGTACCACATCCCCGCTCCCTCCCGGCAGACATTGAGACAATTGTCCGTGGGCCGTACGTCCGTGTTTGCAGTGGATGAAAACGGTAAGTACCAATTAGAATAATGTGAATTTCAAGTCTTAAAAAAAAAAATCCTAACGCTAAGAATAACCTCCGTCCCGGCGGATGAGCGCAGGAAACTTGTGGTACAGACAAGGCCTGACCCCGAGCTACCCCCAAGGCTCTGCGTGGGAGGTCATCTCCAACAATGCCACCAAAGTCTCGGTGGGACCGCTGGACCAGGCCAGTACTACCGCACTCATCATTGCTGCTGGAAATGCGTGCCACGTCCTGAGCGCATCGTTTTGGTTTTTTTTTTAGGTATGGATGATAGCAGACGGAATGGCGGGCTTCCCCGCAGAGACTCCAGGGACCGTTTGTCACAGGCTGGGGGTGGGACCCATGCAGCCCAAAGGTCAACTGTGGGACTACGGCATTGGGGTGAGTCATTACGTCGCGCGTCTCCCAACCAGAAGTGCTGTGAAACATCCTCAGGTGTGCTGCCGGAAAGGATGCAGTTTGCCTTTTGCGGATGTATATGGACTTTGCGCCATATTAGTGCTCAGAATCAAGTCCTTCACATTCTGACTGATCTTTCAAGGCTCACAGAATATTGTGTTTTCAATTTACACTGTTTTTTTTTTTCAACCACATTCCATTTTTTGGTTCTCAGCATTACAACATGGGCTCGTTTCACCCATTTTGAACCCCCCCAAAAAAACGCAGAAAAGAAGCTTTTTTTGATGCAAGTAATTTTTGGCTCAAACATCATCTGAACAGGCCTTTACTTCAATAAAATACCAACAGCAACGATTAAAATGTGATTTTTTTTAAATGGCAAAATAATGCATCAATGAAACACCAGTGTAACTATTTTGCATTTGGCAAACTTTACAATTTTACAATTATTTATGTCATTTTATAGTCGTAGTAGTAGTACGTGTGTGCATGTGTGTGTATGTACAATATGTGCATGATATCATGGCTTTGATATCAATACTTAAATCATCTCCATGTCATCTTTTCAGTCTTTTGTGACACTTTGTAGTCGATTTAACTTGGTCAATCACACTCTGTAACATCTTTTATGCACTGTGATGTCATCTAAAAGAGACGCGATGCTGCTCTCTGCTTCCTGTAATTATTATTTTTTTTAACTTTCCCAGATTAATGATTAAGCCATTTATCCGCCCATTCCCATTAAAAAAATGTACTTGATGGCAATTTTGTTGTGTGCTTTATTTATTAATAATTTTTCTTTCTTTCTTTCT
This sequence comes from Hippocampus mohnikei, assembly GCA_026261675.1. Lineage (NCBI taxonomy): Eukaryota > Metazoa > Chordata > Actinopteri > Syngnathiformes > Syngnathidae > Hippocampus > Hippocampus mohnikei. Next base: position 12,493,546 of record JAKGUB010000328.1, on the reverse strand, counting down.
TTCTTTATTTTAAAATGAAACCTCTCCCAGGGAGGATGGGAGCACATCAGCGTGCGGGCCAACTCGGTGGAGGCCCCCCGCACGCAACACCCGCTGTCCACTGCGCCGCCGTCGCCACGGAGGCAGCTCCCCCCGCGGGCCAACGGGGCCGCCGTGGGTGTGTAAATGCGTCCTTCCCTCCCTCCCTCCCTCCCTCTTATTCCTCTCGTTTGTGCCTGGATCCACGTTGGGAACGTAAGGGCCACAAACACAAATGCACAATCGTCATCATCTTCTCTGTTGGGAATCACTCACGAGCCACTAGTGAGTCGGCCATCTGTCGGCCCTCGATATACCATGCACATGCATCTTGAATTGCGGTTGAACAATGATGGTGACGAGAAAAAGCACCATATCCCATGATGCATTGCGCTGAGATGATGTCCCACTTAAGGTCCATGTACTAGGATGCTATTTGTCCTCACTCATAAGGCAATTCAGTGGAAAAGTAGCGTGATCCATTGTAGAGAGATCCATCCATCCATTTTCCGAACCGCTTGATCCTCACTAGGGTCGCGGGGGGTGCTGGAGCCTATCCCAGCTGTCTTCGGGCAGTAGGCGGGGGACACCCTAACTACGCTACTGTCACTTTTGTGTAACACTAGTAGTCTACTAGTAGCGCTAGTAGTTTTGCCTCACTCGTAATATAATTGCCCTAATATTATACCTGCCTGTAGAAGTTGTTTTGTCCCGAAATATGAGTCAGTAGTGGAAATAAAAATCTTACCCTGAAGAGTCTACTCGTGCGCTGAATTTTCTCAGTAGTGAGGAGAAAGAGCTACTGGACAACCTTGGCATACTAGTAGACCTTTACATGTTACTAAGTGAGGTAAAACTGTGCACTAGTTGACAACTATGTGCTACTTGTACAGCCATTGACTTGATATAGTTCTGCTAGTTAACCTCCAGCAGTTTACTAGCTGTACTAGTTGAGTGCAGGTCGTCAAGTTGGCCTAGTTGTGCCCACCACCCACCCGACCCCGCCAGTTGTTCAACCGGTGCGCTTTATTGTGTCCGAGGACAAAGAGCGTATGAGTACACAGACCTTAAACTGGACGTCAAGAATATTGAATCAATGCTCAAACTGTTTTAAAACTGTGTGAATGATTATTTCGTATTCTTGACGGTTCTTGTACTAGTGGAAACATGTTTTACTAGTAAGTACAATGAAGTCATTAGGGAATGAGTGAATTATTCCAAACATGTATTTGGACAAGAAAAAAGTGTGTGTGGGGGGTCAGAGCGATTTGGGGGAATAATCCAAACTATTTAGCATGTTAGCGTCTTTTACTGCATTTTTGACAGCGGCTTGAATTCAAACGCAAAAGAAAAAAAAATCCTGTCAGCATTGATCAGGGTAAGGGCTAAGAGAAGCAAAACATCCCAAATGGTCTTTTCGGTTGATTGTTTTGGTGTCTTGTCATTTATCATGCATGTTATTTATTTTATTATTATTTATGTATGTGCTTGTCTGATGTGCTTTTTGGACCCGTTTAACACTTTTGTGGTGCCCCCGCCCTACAGAAAAAAAGATCATAATGTGACATGATGAGAGTGTATATATGAAGGAATGATGGGATGGATCTACCTTCCTGAACTGTGCAATAATAACTCTATGAAGATCTTCCTGTTAGCATCAAATGCTTCAAAGACGTGGGTGCGTTATTTGAGAGAATATCAAATAAAAAAGGACTAAACAAAAGCTGTTGTGTGTGTTTTTTTTCTTTCATAAAATCTTGATACTCACATGGCGCAAGTTGCATTTTCACCATTCTCGTGGTGACGAAATAGTCACTGTAAAACAATGGAAAAGGACTAGGAATGTGTTGTTTGCAGTGCTGCCACCTAGTGGTGGTTTTGCGATATTGCTGGACTAATAGCTTGTTTCAAATGACTGACCTGATAGCCTTTGTTGTAAACAGAAAGTCACACGTGGAGTCAAAATCATTCATGTATTCATCTTCCAAACCGCTTGATCCTCACTAGGGTCGCGGGGGGTGCTGGAGCCTATCCCAGCTGCCTCCAGACGGGCAATAACCAGGACAGTTAGAAACAAGTAGACTGGCCAGTCTGGTTGTGCCCTCATGAAAACAAAAACACAAAGCCAAAGAAAAAGAAAATGCACAGGTGTTGACAAAGCTGAAATCTCACCTGCTATTTGGGTGCACGTTGTACCACTTTTGCAATACTGAACTAAGATTTTGAAATTTGCCTTCAGAAATGACAATTTGTATTGCTTGTATGTTACTCCAACTATGGCATAGGTGTCAAACTCGGGTCCTGTAGGGCCGCTGTCCTGCATGTTTTCCAAGTCTCCCTGTTGCAACACACCTGATTCAAATGAACAGGTTCAATGTCAGGCTTCCGCAGAACTTGCTGATGATCTGATCATTTGAATCAGGTGTGTCGCAACAGGGAGACTTGGAAAACATGCAGGACAGCGGCCCTCCAGGACCTGAGATTGACACCCCTGAACTATGGTGTGTGTGTGTTTTGCATCAATGGACCTTCAAGGTAGTGTCTCAAACCATGGTTCGGGTTTTATGTTTGGTTTCAAACCAGGTTTTACATGGTCGTTTTTTCAGGGCTAAAAACGGCTGACTATACATGGTCATGAGAAAACGCCTTACAATACATGCAAACTCTGCAGACGATGGCAAAGACTTGGATTTGAACCCTGCACATTTGCTTGTTAAGCCGACGCACTAACCAGTCGACCATCCTCGCTTGTATAGTAAGGCGTTTTTTGCCGAAAAAAACGACCATGTATGGTAAGCCGTTTTTTGCCGAAAAAAATGACTATGTATAGGAAGGCGTTTTTAGCGAAAAAGGCGAAAAAACGACCATGTATATATAGTAAGGCGTTTTGGACGAAAAAAACGACCATGTATAGTAAGGCGTTTTTAGCCGAAAAAAACGACCATGTATAGTAAGGCGTTTTTTGCCGAAAAAAACAACCATGTATCATAAGGCGTTTAGCCCAAAAAACGACCATGTATGGTAAGCCGTTTTTTGCCGAAAAAAATGACTATGTATAGGAAGGCGTTTTTAGCCGAAAAAAACGACCATGTATATATAGTAAGGCGTTTTTAGCCGAAAAAAACGACCATGTATAGTAAGGCGTTTTGAATGAAAAAAGCGACCATGTATAGTAAGGCATTTTTAACAAAAAAAACGACCATGTATAGTAAGGCGTTTTGGACGAAAAAACGACCATGTATAGTAAGGCATTTTTAACAAAAAAAACCGACCATGTATAGTAAGGCGTTTTGGACGAAAAAAACGACCATGTATAGTAAGGCATTTTTAACAAAAAAAACCGACCATGTATAGTAAGGCGTTTTGGACGAAAAAACGACCATGTATATATAGTAAGGCATTTTTAACAAAAAAAAACGACCATGTATAGTAAGGCGTTTTGGACGAAAAAAACGACCATGTATAGTAAGGCATTTTTAACAAAAAAACCGACCATGTATAGTAAGGCGTTTTGGACGAAAAAACGACCATGTATATATAGTAAGGCATTTTTAACAAAAAAAACGACCATGTATAGTAAGGCATTTTTAACAAAAAAAACGACCATGTATAGTAAGGCGTTTTGTGCTGAAAAAAACGACCTTGTATAGTAAGGCATTTTTTGCCGAAAAAAACGACCATGTATAGTAAGGCATTTTGAGCTGAAAAAAACGACCATGTATAGTAAGGCATATTTCAACGAAAAAAACGACCATGTATAGTAAGGCATTTTTAGCTGAAAAAAACGACCATGCATAGTAAGGCGTTTTTAGCCGAAAAAAACGACCATGTATAGTAAGGCTTTTTAGACGAATAAAATGACCATGTATAGTAAGGCGTTTTGGACGAAAAAACGACCATGTATAGTAAGGCATTTTTAACAAAAAAAAACGACCATGTACAGTAAGGCGTTTTGGACGAAAAAACGACCATGTATAGTAAGGCATTTTTAGCTGAAAAAAACGACCATGTACAGTAAGGCTTTTTAGACGAATAAAATGACCATGTATAGTAAGGCATTTTTAACCAAAAAAACGACCATGTATAGTAAGGCGTTTTGTGCTGAAAAAAACGACCTTGTATAGTAAGGCATTTTTTGCCGAAAAAAACGACCATGTATAGTAAGGCATTTTGAGCTGAAAAAAACGACCATGTATAGTAAGGCATTTTTCAACGAAAAAAACGACCATGTATAGTAAGGCATTTTTAGCTGAAAAAAACGACCATGTATAGTAAGGCATTTTTGACCAAAAAAACGACCATATATAGTAAGGCGTTTTTAACCAAAAAAAACGACCATGTATAGTAAGGCTTTTTAGACGAATAAAATGACCATGTATAGTAAGGCGTTTTGGACGAAAAAAACGACCATGTATAGTAAGGCGTTTTGGACGAAAAAAACGACCATGTATAGTAAGGCGTTTTTAGCCGAAAAAAACGACCATGTATAGTAAGGCGTTTTGACGAAAAAACGACCATGTATAGGAAGGCGTTTTAGCGAAAAACGACCATGTATAGTAAGGCGTTTTGGACGAAAAAACGACCATGTATAGTAAGGCGTTTTTAGCCAAAAAACGACCATGTATAGTAAGGCGTTTTAGACAAAAACGACCATGTATAGTAAGGCGTTTTTAGACGCAAAAAATGACCATGTATAGTAAGGCTTTTTTGACGAAAAAAACGACCATGAATAGTAAGGCATTTTTAACCAAAAAAACGACCATGTATAGTAAGGCGTTTTTGGCGGAAAAACGACCATGTATAGTAAGGCATTTTTAACCAAAAAAACGACCATGTATAGTAAGGCGTTTTGGCGGAAAAACGACCATGTATAGTAAGGCGTTTTGGGGCGAAAAAACGACCATGTATAGTAAGGCGTTTTGGGCACAAAAAAAAAGACCATGTATAGTAAGGCATTTTGGGCCGAAAAAAACGACCATGTATAGTAAGGCGTTTTTAGCCGAAAAAAACGACCATGTATAGTAAGGCGTTTTGGGACGAAAAAAACGACCATGTATAGTAAGGTGTTTTGGACGAAAAAAACGACCATGTATAGTAAGGCTTTTTTGACGAAAAAAACGACCATGTATAGTAAGGCATTTTTAACCAAAAAACGACCATGTATAGTAAGGCGTTTTGGACGAAAAAAGGCGTTTTGGACGAAAAAACGACCATGTATAGTAAGGCGTTTTGAAAAAAACGACCATGTAAAAAAAAAGCGACCATGTATAGTAAGGCGTTTTGGACGAAAAAAGGCGACCATGTATAGTAAGGCGTTTTGGACGAAAAAACGACCATGTATAGTAAGGCGTTTTGGAAAAAAACGACCATGTATAGTAAGGCGTTTTGGACGAAAAAAACGACCATGTATAGTAAGGCGTTTTAGACGAAAAAACGACCATATATAGTAAGGCGTTTTAGCGAAAAAACGACCATGTATAGTAAGGCGTTTTGGACGAAAAAAACGACCATGTATAGTAAGGCGTTTTGGACGAAAAAACGACCATGTATAGTAAGGCGTTTTTAGACAAAAAAACGACCATGTGTAGTAAGGCGTTTTTAGACGCAAAAAATGACCATGTATCGTAAGGCGTTTTTAGACGCAAAAAATGACCATGTATCGTAAGGCGTTTTTAGACGCAAAAAATGACCATGTATCGTAAGGCTTTTTTGACGAAAAAAACGACCATGTATAGTAAGGCGTTTTTGGCGGAAAAAACGACCATGTATAGTAAGGCGTTTTGGGGCGAAAAAAACGACCATGTATAGTAAGGCGTTTTGGGCACAAAAAAAAAGACCATGTATAGTAAGGCATTTTGGGCCGAAAAAAACGACCATGTATAGTAAGGCGTTTTTAGCCGAAAAAAACGACCATGTATAGTAAGGCGTTTTGGGCCGAAAAAAACGACCATGTATAGTAAGGTGTTTTGGACGAAAAAAACGACCATGTATAGTAAGGCTTTTTTGACGAAAAAAACGACCATGTATAGTAAGGCATTTTTAACCAAAAAAACGACCATGTATAGTAAGGCGTTTTTGGCGGAAAAAACGACCATGTATAGTAAGGCGTTTTGGGGCGAAAAAAACGACCATGTATAGTAAGGCGTTTTGGGCACAAAAAAAAAGACCATGTATAGTAAGGCATTTTGGGCCGAAAAAAACGACCATGTATAGTAAGGCGTTTTTAGCCGAAAAAAACGACCATGTATAGTAAGGCGTTTAGGGCGGAAAAAAACGACCATGTATAGTAAGGCGTTTTTAGCCAAAAAACGACCATGTATAGTAAGGCGTTTTGGGCGAAAAAAACGACCATGTATAGTAAGGCGTTTTGGACGAAAAAAACGACCATGTATAGTAAGGCGTTTTTAGCCGAAAAAAACGACCATGTATAGTAAGGCGTTTTGGACGAAAAAAACGACCATGTATAGTAAGGCGTTTTTAGCCGAAAAAAACGACCATGTATAGTAAGGCTTTTTGGACGAAAAAAACGACCATGTATAGTAAGGCATTTTTAACCAAAAAACGACCATGTATAGTAAGGCGTTTTGGGCGAAAAAAACGACCATGTATAGTAAGGCGTTTTGGGCACAAAAAAAAAGACCATGTATAGTAAGGCATTTTGGGCCGAAAAAAACGACCATGTATAGTAAGGCGTTTTTAGCGAAAAAACGACCATGTATAGTAAGGCGTTTTGGGCGAAAAAACGACCATGTATAGTAAGGCGTTTTTAGCGAAAAAACGACCATGTATAGTAAGGCGTTTTGGACGAAAAAACGACCATGTATAGTAAGGCGTTTTGAATGAAAAAACGACCATGTATAGGAAGGCGTTTTTGCGAAAAAAAGCGACCATGTATAGTAAGGCATTTTAACCAAAAAACGACCATGTATAGTAAGGCGTTTTAGGCGAAAAACGACCATGTATAGTAAGGCGTTTTTAGCGAAAAAACGACCATGTATAGTAAGGCGTTTTGGGCGAAAAAACGACCATGTATAGTAAGGCGTTTTTAGCGAAAAAACGACCATGTATAGTAAGGCATTTTGGACGAAAAAACGACCATGTATAGTAAGGCGTTTTAGCGAAAAAACGACCATGTATAGTAAGGCGTTTTGGGCGAAAAAACGACCATGTATAGTAAGGCGTTTTGGGCAAAAAAAAAACCATGTATAGTAAGGCATTTTGGGCGGAAAAAAACGACCATGTATAGTAAGGCGTTTTGGACGAAAAAACGACCATGTATAGTAAGGCGTTTTGGACGAAAAACGACCATGTATAGTAAGGCGTTTTTAGCGAAAAACGACCATGTATAGTAAGGCGTTTTGGCGAAAAAACGACCATGTATAGTAAGGCATTTTTAACCAAAAACGACCATGTATAGTAAGGCGTTTTGGCGAAAAAACGACCATGTATAGTAAGGCGTTTTAACCAAAAAACGACCATGTATAGTAAGGCGTTTTGGGCGAAAAAAGCGACCATGTATAGTAAGGCGTTTTAGCGAAAAAACGACCATGTATAGTAAGGCGTTTTGGGCGAAAAAACGACCATGTATAGTAAGGCGTTTTAGCGAAAAAACGACCATGTATAGTAAGGCGTTTTGGCGAAAAAACGACCATGTATAGTAAGGCGTTTTGGACGAAAAAACGACCATGTATAGTAAGGCGTTTTAGCGAAAAAACGACCATGTATAGTAAGGCGTTTTGACGAAAAAACGACCATGTATAGTAAGGCGTTTTAGCGAAAAAACGACCATGTATAGTAAGGCGTTTTGACGAAAAAACGACCATGTATAGTAAGGCGTTTTAGACAAAAAACGACCATGTATAGTAAGGCGTTTTTAGACAAAAACGACCATGTATAGTAAGGCGTTTTAGACAAAAAACGACCATGTATAGTAAGGCGTTTTGGACGAAAAAACGACCATGTATAGTAAGGCGTTTTAGGCGCAAAAAACGACCATGTATAGTAAGGCGTTTTGGCGAAAAAACGACCATGTATAGTAAGGCATTTTTAACCAAAAAACGACCATGTATAGTAAGGCGTTTTTGGCGGAAAAAACGACCATGTATAGTAAGGCATTTTTAACCAAAAAAACGACCATGTATAGTAAGGCGTTTTTGGCGGAAAAAACGACCATGTATAGTAAGGCGTTTTGGGGCGAAAAAAACGACCATGTATAGTAAGGCGTTTTGGGCACAAAAAAAAAGACCATGTATAGTAAGGCATTTTGGGCCGAAAAAAACGACCATGTATAGTAAGGCGTTTTAGCGAAAAAACGACCATGTATAGTAAGGCGTTTTGGGCGAAAAAACGACCATGTATAGTAAGGCGTTTTGGCGAAAAAACGACCATGTATAGTAAGGCGTTTTGGACGAAAAAACGACCATGTATAGTAAGGCGTTTTAACGAAAAAACGACCATGTATAGTAAGGCGTTTTGGCGAAAAAACGACCATGTATAGTAAGGCGTTTTGGGCGAAAAAACGACCATGTATAGTAAGGCGTTTTGGGCGAAAAAACGACCATGTATAGTAAGGCGTTTTGGGCGAAAAAACGACCATGTATAGTAAGGCGTTTTTAGCGAAAAAACGACCATGTATAGTAAGGCGTTTTGGCGAAAAAACGACCATGTATAGTAAGGCGTTTTGGCGAAAAAACGACCATGTATAGTAAGGCGTTTTGGCGAAAAAACGACCATGTATAGTAAGGCGTTTTGGACGAAAAAACGACCATGTATAGTAAGGCGTTTTGGCGAAAAAAACGACCATGTATAGTAAGGCGTTTTGGCGAAAAAACGACCATGTATAGTAAGGCGTTTTAACGAAAAAACGACCATGTATAGTAAGGCGTTTTGGCGAAAAAACGACCATGTATAGTAAGGCGTTTTGGCGAAAAAACGACCATGTATAGTAAGGCGTTTTGGGCAAAAAAACGACCATGTATAGTAAGGCGTTTTGGGCGAAAAAACGACCATGTATAGTAAGGCGTTTTGGCGAAAAAACGACCATGTATAGTAAGGCGTTTTGGGCGAAAAACGACCATGTATAGTAAGGCGTTTTAGCGAAAAAACGACCATGTATAGTAAGGCGTTTTGAGCGAAAAAACGACCATGTATAGTAAGGCGTTTTGGCGAAAAAACGACCATGTATAGTAAGGCGTTTTGGGCGAAAAAACGACCATGTATAGTAAGGCGTTTTTAGCGAAAAAACGACCATGTATAGTAAGGCGTTTTGGCGAAAAAACGACCATGTATAGTAAGGCGTTTTAGACGAAAAAACGACCATGTATAGTAAGGCGTTTTGGACGAAAAAACGACCATGTATAGTAAGGCGTTTTAGCGAAAAAACGACCATGTATAGTAAGGCGTTTTGGACGAAAAAACGACCATGTATAGTAAGGCGTTTTGGCGAAAAAACGACCATGTATAGTAAGGCGTTTTGGCGAAAAAAACGACCATGTATAGTAAGGCGTTTTTAACCAAAAAACGACCATGTATAGTAAGGCGTTTTGGCGAAAAAACGACCATGTATAGTAAGGCGTTTTGGGCGAAAAACGACCATGTATAGTAAGGCGTTTTGGGCACAAAAAAGACCATGTATAGTAAGGCGTTTTGGGCGAAAAAACGACCATGTATAGTAAGGCGTTTTAGCGAAAAAACGACCATGTATAGTAAGGCGTTTTGGGCGAAAAAACGACCATGTATAGTAAGGCGTTTTAGCGAAAAAACGACCATGTATAGTAAGGCGTTTTGACGAAAAACGACCATGTATAGTAAGGCGTTTTAGCGAAAAAACGACCATGTATAGTAAGGCGTTTTGAAAAAAAACGACCATGTATAGTAAGGCGTTTTTAGCGAAAAAACGACCATGTATAGTAAGGCGTTTTGGACGAAAAACGACCATGTATAGTAAGGCGTTTTAGAAAAAAACGACCATGTATAGTAAGGCGTTTTGGACGAAAAAACGACCATGTATAGTAAGGCGTTTTAGGCGAAAAAAACGACCATGTATAGTAAGGCGTTTTGACGAAAAAACGACCATGTATAGTAAGGCGTTTTTAACCGAAAAAACGACCATGTATAGTAAGGCGTTTTGGCGGAAAAAAGACCATGTATAGTAAGGCGTTTTTAACCAAAAACGACCATGTATAGTAAGGCGTTTTGGCGAAAAAACGACCATGTATAGTAAGGCGTTTTGGCGAAAAACGACCATGTATAGTAAGGCGTTTTGGGCACAAAAAAACGACCATGTATAGTAAGGCGTTTTGGGCGAAAAAACGACCATGTATAGTAAGGCGTTTTAGCGAAAAAACGACCATGTATAGTAAGGCGTTTTGGGCGAAAAAACGACCATGTATAGTAAGGCGTTTTTAGCCAAAAACGACCATGTATAGTAAGGCGTTTTGGACCAAAAAACGACCATGTATAGTAAGGCGTTTTGGCGAAAAAACGACCATGTATAGTAAGGCGTTTTTAGCGAAAAAACGACCATGTATAGTAAGGCGTTTTGCGAAAAAACGACCATGTATAGTAAGGCGTTTTAACCAAAAAACGACCATGTATAGTAAGGCGTTTTCAGGCGAAAAAAACGACCATGTATAGGAAGGCGTTTTTAGCCGAAAAAAACGACCATGTATAGTAAGGCGTTTTGGACGAAAAAAACGACCATGTATAGTAAGGCGTTTTTAGCGAAAAAGACGACCATGTATAGTAAGGCGTTTTGGGCGAAAAAAACGACCATGTATAGTAAGGCGTTTTTAGCGAAAAAACGACCATGTATAGTAAGGCGTTTTGGCGCGAAAAAAACGACCATGTATAGTAAGGCGTTTTGGGCACAAAAAAAAAGACCATGTATAGTAAGGCATTTTGGGCCGAAAAAAACGACCATGTATAGTAAGGCGTTTTGGACGAAAAAAACAACCATGTATAGTAAGGCGTTTTGGACGAAAAAAACGACCATGTATAGTAAGGCGTTTTTAGCCGAAAAAAACGACCATGTATAGTAAGGCGTTTTGACGAAAAAACGACCATGTATAGTAAGGCATTTTAACCAAAAAACGACCATGTATAGTAAGGCGTTTTGACGAAAAAACGACCATGTATAGTAAGGCATTTTAGACGAAAAAACGACCATGTATAGTAAGGCGTTTTGGACGAAAAAACGACCATGTATAGTAAGGCGTTTTTAGCCAAAAAAACGACCATGTATAGTAAGGCGTTTTTAGCCTAAAAAAAGACCATGTATAGTAAGGCATTTTTAACAAAAAACGACCATGTATAGTAAGGCATTTTTAACAAAAAACGACCATGTATAGTAAGGCATTTTGCTGAAAAAACGACCATGTATAGTAAGGCATTTTTGCGAAAAAACGACCATGTATAGTAAGGCATTTTGAGCTGAAAAAACGACCATGTATAGTAAGGCATTTTTAACGAAAAAACGACCATGTATAGTAAGGCATTTTTAGCTGAAAAAAACGACCATGCATAGTAAGGCGTTTTTAGCGGAAAAAAACGACCATGTATAGTAAGGCGTTTTGGACGAAAAAAACGACCATGTATAGTAAGGCTTTTTAGACGAATAAAATGACCATGTATAGTAAGGCGTTTTGGACGAAAAAACGACCATGTATAGTAAGGCATTTTTAACAAAAAAAAACGACCATGTATAGTAAGGCATTTTTAACAAAAAACGACCATGTATAGTAAGGCGTTTTGTGCTGAAAAAAACGACCATGTATAGTAAGGCATTTTGAGCTGAAAAAAACGACCATGTATAGTAAGGCATTTTTAGCTGAAAAAAACGACCATGTATAGTAAGGCATTTTTGACCAAAAAAACGACCATGTATAGTAAGGCGTTTTTAACCAAAAAAAACGACCATGTATAGTAAGGCGTTTTTGACCAAAAAAACGACCATGTATAGTAAGGCGTTTTTAACCAAAAAAAACGACCATGTATAGTAAGGCTTTTTAGACGAATAAAATGACCATGTATAGTAAGGCGTTTTGGACGAAAAAACGACCATGTTTAGTAAGGCATTTTTAACAAAAAAAAACGACCATGTATAGTAAGGCGTTTTGGACGAAAAACGACCATGTATAGTAAGGCATTTTTAACAAAAAAACGACCATGTATAGTAAGGCATTTTTAACAAAAAAAACGACCATGTATAGTAAGGCATTTTTAACAAAAAAAAACGACCATGTATAGTAAGGCGTTTTGTGCTAAAAAACGACCATGTATAGTAAGGCATTTTTTGCCGAAAAAAACGACCATGTATAGTAAGGCATTTTGAGCTGAAAAAAACGACCATGTATAGTAAGGCATTTTTGACCAAAAAAACGACCATGTATAGTAAGGCGTTTTTAGCCGAAAAAAACGACCATGTATAGTAAGGCGTTTTGGACGAAAAAAACGACCATGTATAGTAAGGCTTTTTAGACGAATAAAATGACCATGTATAGTAAGGCGTTTTGGACGAAAAAACGACCATGTATAGTAAGGCATTTTTAACAAAAAAAAACGACCATGTATAGTAAGGCGTTTTTGACGAAAAAACGACCATGTATAGTAAGGCATTTTTAACCAAAAAAACGACCATGTATAGTAAGGCATTTTTTACAAAAAAAAACGAGCATGTATAGTAAGGCGTTTTGTGCTGAAAAAAACGACCATGTATAGTAAGGCATTTTGAGCTGAAAAAAACGACCATGTATAGTAAGGCATTTTTCAACGAAAAAAACGACCATGTATAGTAAGGCATTTTTTGCCGAAAAAAACGACCATGTATAGTAAGGCATTTTGAGCTGAAAAAACGACCATGTATAGTAAGGCATTTTTAACCAAAAAAACGACCATGTATAGTAAGGCGTTTTGGGCCGAAAAAAACGACCATGTATAGTAAGGCTTTTTAGACGAATAAAATGACCATGTATAGTAAGGCGTTTTGGACGAAAAAACGACCATGTACAGTAAGGCATTTTTAACAAAAAAAAACGACCATGTATAGTAAGGCGTTTTGGACGAAAAAACGACCATGTATAGTAAGGCATTTTTAACCAAAAAAACGACCATGTATAGTAAGGCATTTTTTACAAAAAAAAACGAGCATGTATAGTAAGGCGTTTTGTGCTGAAAAAAACGACCATGTATAGTAAGGCATTTTGAGCTGAAAAAAACGACCATGTATAGTAAGGCATTTTTCAACGAAAAAAACGACCATGTATAGTAAGGCATTTTTTGCCGAAAAAAACGACCATGTATAGTAAGGCATTTTGAGCTGAAAAAAACGACCATGTATAGTAAGGCATTTTTAACCAAAAAAACGACCATGTATAGTAAGGCATTTTTAACAAAAAAAACCACCATGTATAGTAAGGCATTTTTAACAAAAAAAAACGACCATGTATAGTAAGGCATTTTGAGCTGAAAAAAACGACCATGTATAGTAAGGCGTTTTCAGGCAAAAAAACGACCATGTAAAGAAAGGCGTTTTGGACGAAAAAAACGACCATGTATAGTAAGGCGTTTTTAGACAAAAAACGACCATGTAAAGTAAGGCGTTTTGGACGAAAAAAACGACCATGTATAGTAAGGCATTTTGAGCTGAAAAAAACGACCATGTATAGTAAGGCATTTTAGACAAAAACGACCATGTATAGTAAGGCGTTTTGACGAAAAAACGACCATGTATAGTAAGGCGTTTTGGCGAAAAAACGACCATGTATAGTAAGGCGTTTTTAGAAAAAAACGACCATGTATAGTAAGGCTTTTTTAGACAAAAAAACGACCATGTATAGTAAGGCGTTTTGAGCGAAAAAACGACCATGTATAGTAAGGCGTTTTGCGAAAAAACGACCATGTATAGTAAGGCGTTTTAGCGAAAAAACGACCATGTATAGTAAGGCGTTTTAGCGAAAAAACGACCATGTATAGTAAGGCGTTTTGAGCGAAAAAACGACCATGTATAGTAAGGCATTTTGAGCGAAAAAACGACCATGTATAGTAAGGCGTTTTAGCGAAAAAACGACCATGTATAGTAAGGCGTTTTAGCGAAAAAACGACCATGTATAGTAAGGCGTTTTAGCGAAAAAACGACCATGTATAGTAAGGCGTTTTTAGCGAAAAAACGACCATGTATAGTAAGGCGTTTTGAGCGAAAAAACGACCATGTATAGTAAGGCGTTTTGAGCGAAAAAACGACCATGTATAGTAAGGCGTTTTTAGCGAAAAAACGACCATGTATAGTAAGGCGTTTTAGCGAAAAAACGACCATGTATAGTAAGGCGTTTTTAGCGAAAAAACGACCATGTATAGTAAGGCGTTTTAGCGAAAAAAAGTGACCATGTATAGTAAGGCGTTTTGGTCTAAAAACGACCATGTATAGTAAGGCGTTTTTAAGTTTGAAAAAACGACCATGTATAGTAAGGCGTTTTTTGCGAAAAAAACGACCATGTATAGTAAGGCGTTTTTAGCGAAAAAACGACCATGTATAGTAAGGCGTTTTGAGCGAAAAAAACGACCATGTATAGTAAGGCGTTTTAGCGAAAAAACGACCATGTATAGTAAGGCGTTTTTAGCGAAAAAACGACCATGTATAGTAAGGCGTTTTGGGCGAAAAAACGACCATGTATAGTAAGGCGTTTTGGACAAAAAACGACCATGTATAGTAAGGCGTTTTGGGCGAAAAAACGACCATGTATAGTAAGGCGTTTTTCCGAAAAACGACCATGTATAGTAAGGCATTTCAAAAACGACCAATAGTGGCGTTTTGGGCGAAAAAGTCACCAGTATAGTAGGGCGTTTTGAGCGAAAAAATGACCATGTATAGTAAGGCGTTTTTTGCGAAAAACGACCATGTATAGTAAGGTTTTGTGCGAAAAAACGACCATGTATAGTAAGGCGTTTTTAGCTGAAAAAACGACCATGTATAGTAAGGCGTTTTTGCGAAAAACGACCATGTATAGTAAGGCGTTTTGAGCGAAAAAACGACCATGTATAGTAAGGCGTTTTAGCGAAAAACGACCATGTATAGTAAGGCGTTTTAGCGAAAAAACGACCATGTATAGTAAGGCGTTTTGGGCGAAAAAACGACCATGTATAGTAAGGCGTTTTGGACAAAAAAACGACCATGTATAGTAAGGCGTTCTTTGCCGAAAAAACGACCATGTATAGTAATGCGTTTTTTGCCGAAAAAACGACCATGTATAGTAAGGCGTTTTTGCTGAAAAAACGACCATGTATAGTAAGGCGTTTTTTGACGAAAAAACGACCATGTATAGTAAGGCGTTTTGAGCCGAAAAAACGACCATGTATAGTAAGGCGTTTTTAGCGCGAAAAACGACCATGTATAGTAAGGCGTTTTAGCGAAAAAACGACCATGTATAGTAAGGCGTTTTGGACGAAAAAACGACCATGTATAGTAAGGCGTTTTTAGCTGAAAAAACGACCATGTATAGTAAGGCGTTTTAGACGAAAAAACGACCATGTATAGTAAGGCGTTTTAGCGAAAAAACGACCATGTATAGTAAGGCGTTTTGGGCGAAAAAACGACCATGTATAGTAAGGCGTTTTGGCCAAAAAACGACCATGTATAGTAAGGCGTTTTGGGCGAAAAAACGACCATGTATAGTAAGGCGTTTTAGCCAAAAAACGACCATGTATAGTAAGGCGTTTTGGGCAAAAAGCGACCATGTATAGTAAGGCGTTTTGGGCGAAAAAACGACCATGTATAGTAAGGCGTTTTGAGCTGTATAGTAAGGCGTTTTGAGCGAAAAAACGACCATGTATAGTAAGGCGTTTTGGAAAAAACGACCATGTATAG
Source organism: Hippocampus mohnikei (assembly GCA_026261675.1). Lineage (NCBI taxonomy): Eukaryota > Metazoa > Chordata > Actinopteri > Syngnathiformes > Syngnathidae > Hippocampus > Hippocampus mohnikei. Next base: position 12,477,669 of record JAKGUB010000328.1, on the reverse strand, counting down.
TAAGGCGTTTTTACCGACCATGTATAGTAAGGCGTTTTAGCTGTATAGTAAGGCGTTTTGAGCGAAAAAACGACCATGTATAGTAAGGCGTTTTGAGCGAAAAAACGACCATGTATAGTAAGGCGTTTTGGGCGAAAAAACGACCATGTATAGTAAGGCGTTTTGAAAAAACGACCATGTATAGTAAGGCGTTTTGAAAAAAACGACCATGTATAGTAAGGCGTTTTGGGCGAAAAAACGACCATGTATAGTAAGGCGTTTTGGCTGAAAAACGACCATGTATAGTAAGGCGTTTTGGGCGAAAAAACGACCATGTATAGTAAGGCGTTTTGAGCTGAAAAAACGACCATGTATAGTAAGGCGTTTTAGCGAAAAAACGACCATGTATAGTAAGGCGTTTTGGGCGAAAAAACGACCATGTATAGTAAGGCGTTTTGAGCGAAAAAAACGACCATGTATAGTAAGGCGTTTTGGGCGAAAAAACGACCATGTATAGTAAGGCGTTTTGCGAAAAAACGACCATGTATAGTAAGGCGTTTTGGGCGAAAAAAACCATGTATAGTAAGGCGTTTTGAGCGAAAAAAAGCGACCATGTATAGTAAGGCGTTTTGAAAAAACGACCATGTATAGTAAGGCGTTTTGGGCGAAAAAACGACCATGTATAGTAAGGCGTTTTGAGCGAAAAAACGACCATGTATAGTAAGGCGTTTTGGGCAAAAAAAACGACCATGTATAGTAAGGCGTTTTGAGCTGAAAAACGACCATGTATAGTAAGGCGTTTTAGCGAAAAAACGACCATGTATAGTAAGGCGTTTTGAGCTGAAAAACGACCATGTATAGTAAGGCGTTTTAGCGAAAAAACGACCATGTATAGTAAGGCGTTTTGGGCGAAAAAACGACCATGTATAGTAAGGCGTTTTAGACAAAAACGACCATGTATAGTAAGGCGTTTTGGACGAAAAAACGACCATGTATAGTAAGGCGTTTTAGAGAAAAACGACCATGTATAGTAAGGCGTTTTTGACGAAAAACGACCATGTATAGTAAGGCGTTTTTAACCAAAAAACGACCATGTATAGTAAGGCGTTTTGGCGAAAAAACGACCATGTATAGTAAGGCGTTTTGGGCACAAAAAAAAAGACCATGTATAGTAAGGCGTTTTGGGCGAAAAACGACCATGTATAGTAAGGCGTTTTGGGCGAAAAACGACCATGTATAGTAAGGCGTTTTGGGCGAAAAAACGACCATGTATAGTAAGGCGTTTTAGCGAAAAAACGACCATGTATAGTAAGGCGTTTTGGACGAAAAAACGACCATGTATAGTAAGGCGTTTTGGACGAAAAAACGACCATGTATAGTAAGGCGTTTTTAGCGAAAAAACGACCATGTATAGTAAGGCGTTTTGGGCGAAAAAACGACCATGTATAGTAAGGCGTTTTGAGCGAAAAAACGACCATGTATAGTAAGGCGTTTTGGACGAAAAACGACCATGTATAGTAAGGCGTTTTAGCGAAAAAAGCGACCATGTATAGTAAGGCGTTTTGGCGAAAAAACGACCATGTATAGTAAGGCGTTTTAGCGAAAAAAGCGACCATGTATAGTAAGGCGTTTTGGCGAAAAAACGACCATGTATAGTAAGGCGTTTTTAGCGAAAAAAACGACCATGTATAGTAAGGCGTTTTGGACGAAAAAAACGACCATGTATAGTAAGGCGTTTTGGACGAAAAAAACGACCATGTATAGTAAGGCGTTTTTAGCTGAAAAAAACGACCATGTATAGTAAGGCGTTTTGAGCTGAAAAAACGACCATGTATAGTAAGGCATTTTGGGCACAAAAAACGACCATGTATAGTAAGGCGTTTTGAGCTGAAAAAACGACCATGTATAGTAAGGCGTTTTGGGCGAAAAAAACGACCATGTATAGTAAGGCGTTTTGACTGAAAAAACGACCATGTATAGTAAGGCGTTTTAGCTGAAAAAACGACCATGTATAGTAAGGCGTTTTGAGCTGAAAAACGACCATGTATAGTAAGGCGTTTTGGGCACAAAAAAAGACCATGTATAGTAAGGCGTTTTGGAGCTGAAAAAACGACCATGTATAGTAAGGCGTTTTGGACGAAAAAACGACCATGTATAGTAAGGCGTTTTGAGCTGAAAAACGACCATGTATAGTAAGGCGTTTTGAGCTGAAAAAAACGACCATGTATAGTAAGGCGTTTTGGGCCGAAAAAAACGACCATGTATAGTAAGGCGTTTTTAGCCAAAAAAAACGACCATGTAAGTAAGGCGTTTTGGGCACAAAAAAAAAGACCATGTATAGTAAGGCGTTTTGAGCTGAAAAAAACGACCATGTATAGTAAGGCGTTTTGGACGAAAAAAACGACCATGTATAGTAAGGCGTTTTAGCTGAAAAAAACGACCATGTATAGTAAGGCGTTTTGGACGAAAAAAACGACCATGTATAGTAAGGCGTTTTTAGCTGAAAAAAACGACCATGTATAGTAAGGCGTTTTGAGCTGAAAAAAACGACCATGTATAGTAAGGCGTTTTGGGCACAAAAAAAAAGACCATGTATAGTAAGGCGTTTTGAGCTGAAAAACGACCATGTATAGTAAGGCGTTTTAGACGAAAAAACGACCATGTATAGTAAGGCGTTTTGGCGAAAAAACGACCATGTATAGTAAGGCGTTTTGAGCTGAAAAAAACGACCATGTATAGTAAGGCGTTTTGGGCACAAAAAAAAAGACCATGTATAGTAAGGCGTTTTGAGCTGAAAAAAACGACCATGTATAGTAAGGCGTTTTTAGCCGAAAAAAACGACCATGTATAGTAAGGCGTTTTGAGCTGAAAAAAACGACCATGTATAGTAAGGCGTTTTAGCAAAAAAACGACCATGTATAGTAAGGCGTTTTTAGCCGAAAAAAACGACCATGTATAGTAAGGCGTTTTGGACGAAAAAAACGACCATGTATAGTAAGGCGTTTTGGACGAAAAAACGACCATGTATAGTAAGGCGTTTTTAGCCAAAAAAACGACCATGTATAGTAAGGCGTTTTGGACGAAAAAAACGACCATGTATAGTAAGGCGTTTTAGCCAAAAAACGACCATGTATAGTAAGGCGTTTTGGACGAAAAACGACCATGTATAGTAAGGCGTTTTGGACGAAAAAACGACCATGTATAGTAAGGCGTTTTAGACAAAAACGACCATGTATAGTAAGGCGTTTTTAGACAAAAAACGACCATGTATAGTAAGGTGTTTTGGACGAAAAAAACGACCATATATAGGAAGGCGTTTTTAGAGGCAAAAACGACCATGTATAGTAAGGCGTTTTTGACGAAAAAAACGACCATGTATAGTAAGGCGTTTTTAACCGAAAAAACGACCATGTATAGTAAGGCGTTTTGGGCCGAAAAAAACGACCATGTATAGTAAGGCGTTTTTGGACCAAAAAAACGACCATGTATAGTAAGGCGTTTTGGACGAAAAACGACCATGTATAGTAAGGCGTTTTAGCGAAAAAACGACCATGTATAGTAAGGCGTTTTGACGAAAAAACGACCATGTATAGTAAGGCGTTTTGGACGAAAAACGACCATGTATAGTAAGGCGTTTTAGACAAAAACGACCATGTATAGTAAGGCGTTTTAGACAAAAACGACCATGTATAGTAAGGCGTTTTGGACGAAAAACGACCATATATAGGAAGGCGTTTTTAGAGGCAAAAAATGACCATGTATAGTAAGGCGTTTTGACGAAAAAACGACCATGTATAGTAAGGCGTTTTTAACCAAAAAACGACCATGTATAGTAAGGCGTTTTGGAAAAAACGACCATGTATAGTAAGGCGTTTTGGCGAAAAACGACCATGTATAGTAAGGCGTTTTGGGCCCAAAAAAACGACCATGTATAGTAAGGCGTTTTGGGCGGAAAAAAACGACCATGTATAGTAAGGCGTTTTTAGCGAAAAAACGACCATGTATAGTAAGGCGTTTTGGGCGAAAAACGACCATGTATAGTAAGGCGTTTTAGCGAAAAAAACGACCATGTATAGTAAGGCGTTTTGGACGAAAAAACGACCATGTATAGTAAGGCGTTTTGGACGAAAAACGACCATGTATAGTAAGGCGTTTTTAGCGAAAAACGACCATGTATAGTAAGGCGTTTTGGACGAAAAAACGACCATGTATAGTAAGGCGTTTTGGGGCGAAAAAACGACCATGTATAGTAAGGCGTTTTGGACGAAAAACGACCATGTATAGTAAGGCGTTTTGGACGAAAAACGACCATGTATAGTAAGGCGTTTTGGGCGAAAAACGACCATGTATAGTAAGGCGTTTTTAGCGAAAAACGACCATGTATAGTAAGGCGTTTTGACGAAAAAACGACCATGTATAGTAAGGCGTTTTGGCGGAAAAAACGACCATGTATAGTAAGGCGTTTTGGCGAAAAACGACCATGTATAGTAAGGCGTTTTAGCGAAAAAACGACCATGTATAGTAAGGCTTTTGGGAAAAAACGACCATGTATAGTAAGGCGTTTTGGACGAAAAAACGACCATGTATAGTAAGGCGTTTTTAGCGAAAAAACGACCATGTATAGTAAGGCGTTTGGCGAAAAAACGACCATGTATAGTAAGGCGTTTTAGCGAAAAAACGACCATGTATAGTAAGGCGTTTTGGACTAAAAACGACCATGTATAGTAAGGCGTTTTAGCGAAAAAACGACCATGTATAGTAAGGCGTTTTGACTAAAAACGACCATGTATAGTAAGGCGTTTTGGACGAAAAAACGACCATGTATAGTAAGGCGTTTTAGCTGAAAAAACGACCATGTATAGTAAGGCGTTTTGAGCTGAAAAAACGACCATGTATAGTAAGGCGTTTTGGCACAAAAAACGACCATGTATAGTAAGGCGTTTTGAGCTGAAAAAACGACCATGTATAGTAAGGCGTTTTGGACTAAAAACGACCATGTATAGTAAGGCGTTTTGAGCTAAAAACGACCATGTATAGTAAGGCGTTTTGAGCTGAAAAAACGACCATGTATAGTAAGGCGTTTTGGGCACAAAAAACGACCATGTATAGTAAGGCGTTTTGAGCTGAAAAACGACCATGTATAGTAAGGCGTTTTAGCCAAAAAACGACCATGTATAGTAAGGCGTTTTGGGCTAAAAACGACCATGTATAGTAAGGCGTTTTAGCCAAAAACGACCATGTATAGTAAGGCGTTTTGGGCACAAAAAAAGACCATGTATAGTAAGGCGTTTTGAGCTGAAAAACGACCATGTATAGTAAGGCGTTTTGGACTGAAAAACGACCATGTATAGTAAGGCGTTTTAGCTGAAAAACGACCATGTATAGTAAGGCGTTTTGGCTGAAAAAACGACCATGTATAGTAAGGCGTTTTAGCTGAAAAAACGACCATGTATAGTAAGGCGTTTTGAGCTGAAAAACGACCATGTATAGTAAGGCGTTTTGAGCTGAAAAAAAAAGACCATGTATATAGTAAGGCGTTTTGAGCCGAAAAAAACAACCATGTATAGTAAGGCGTTTTAGCGAAAAACGACCATGTATAGTAAGGCGTTTTGGCTGAAAAACGACCATGTATAGTAAGGCGTTTTGAGCTGAAAAACGACCATGTATAGTAAGGCGTTTTGGGCACAAAAAAGACCATGTATAGTAAGGCGTTTTGAGCTGAAAAAACGACCATGTATAGTAAGGCGTTTTAGCGAAAAAACGACCATGTATAGTAAGGCGTTTTGGGCCGAAAAAAACGACCATGTATAGTAAGGCGTTTTGAGCTGAAAAAAACGACCATGTATAGTAAGGCGTTTTGGGCACAAAAAAAAAGACCATGTATAGTAAGGCGTTTTGAGCTGAAAAAAACGACCATGTATAGTAAGGCGTTTTAGCGAAAAAACGACCATGTATAGTAAGGCGTTTTGAGCTGAAAAACGACCATGTATAGTAAGGCGTTTTTAGCGAAAAACGACCATGTATAGTAAGGCGTTTTGGGCGAAAAAACGACCATGTATAGTAAGGCGTTTTTAGCCAAAAACGACCATGTATAGTAAGGCGTTTTGACTAAAAACGACCATGTATAGTAAGGCGTTTTGATGAAAAAACGACCATGTATAGTAAGGCGTTTTAGCGAAAAAACGACCATGTATAGTAAGGCGTTTTGGACGAAAAAACGACCATGTATAGTAAGGCGTTTTAGCGAAAAAACGACCATGTATAGTAAGGCGTTTTGAAGCGAAAAAAACGACCATGTATAGTAAGGCGTTTTAGCGAAAAACGACCATGTATAGTAAGGCGTTTTGACTAAAAACGACCATGTATAGTAAGGCGTTTTAGCGAAAAACGACCATGTATAGTAAGGCGTTTTGGACGAAAAACGACCATGTATAGTAAGGCGTTTTAGCGAAAAACGACCATGTATAGTAAGGCGTTTTGACGAAAAAAACGACCATGTATAGTAAGGCGTTTTAGACGAAAAAACGACCATGTATAGTAAGGCGTTTTAGACAAAAACGACCATGTATAGTAAGGCGTTTTAGACAAAAAACGACCATGTATAGTAAGGCGTTTTGACGAAAAAACGACCATGTATAGTAAGGCGTTTTAGACGAAAAACGACCATGTATAGTAAGGCGTTTTTGCGAAAAAACGACCATGTATAGTAAGGCGTTTTGGACGAAAAAACGACCATGTATAGTAAGGCGTTTTATAGTAAGGCGTTTTGGGCGAAAAAACGACCATGTATAGTAAGGCGTTTTGGGCGAAAAAACGACCATGTATAGTAAGGCGTTTTGGACGAAAAAACGACCATGTATAGTAAGGCGTTTTGGCGAAAAAACGACCATGTATAGTAAGGCGTTTTGACGAAAAAACGACCATGTATAGTAAGGCGTTTTGGGCGAAAAAACGACCATGTATAGTAAGGCGTTTTAGACGAAAAAACGACCATGTATAGTAAGGCGTTTTAGAAAAAACGACCATGTATAGTAAGGCGTTTTAGACAAAAAACGACCATGTATAGTAAGGCGTTTTAGACGAAAAACGACCATGTATAGTAAGGCGTTTTGACAAAAAACGACCATGTATAGTAAGGCGTTTTAGACGAAAAAACGACCATGTATAGTAAGGCGTTTTAGAGGAAAAAACGACCATGTATAGTAAGGCGTTTTGGGCGAAAAAACGACCATGTATAGTAAGGCGTTTTGGGCGAAAAAACGACCATGTATAGTAAGGCGTTTTGGGCGAAAAAACGACCATGTATAGTAAGGCGTTTTAGCGAAAAACGACCATGTATAGTAAGGCGTTTTGGAAAAAAACGACCATGTATAGTAAGGCGTTTTTAGCGAAAAACGACCATGTATAGTAAGGCGTTTTGGACGAAAAACGACCATGTATAGTAAGGCGTTTTAGAAAAAAAACGACCATGTATAGTAAGGCGTTTTGGCGAAAAACGACCATGTATAGTAAGGCGTTTTAGCGAAAAAACGACCATGTATAGTAAGGCGTTTTGGACAAAAAACGACCATGTATAGTAAGGCGTTTTGGACGAAAAAACGACCATGTATAGTAAGGCGTTTTAGACAAAAACGACCATGTATAGTAAGGCGTTTTATAGTAAGGCGTTTTTAGAAAAACGACCATGTATAGTAAGGCGTTTTTGGCGAAAAACGACCATGTATAGTAAGGCGTTTTGGGCACAAAAAACGACCATGTATAGTAAGGCGTTTTGGGCGAAAAAACGACCATGTATAGTAAGGCGTTTTTAGCGAAAAACGACCATGTATAGTAAGGCGTTTTGGACGAAAAAACGACCATGTATAGTAAGGCGTTTTTAGCGAAAAACGACCATGTATAGTAAGGCGTTTTGGACGAAAAACGACCATGTATAGTAAGGCGTTTTGGACGAAAAACGACCATGTATAGTAAGGCGTTTTTAGCGAAAAAAAACGACCATGTATAGTAAGGCGTTTTGACTAAAAAACGACCATGTATAGTAAGGCGTTTTTAGCGAAAAAAACGACCATGTATAGTAAGGCGTTTTGGACAAAAAACGACCATGTATAGTAAGGCGTTTTAGACAAAAACGACCATGTATAGTAAGGCGTTTTAGACAAAAACGACCATGTATAGTAAGGCGTTTTAGACAAAAAAACGACCATGTATAGTAAGGCGTTTTAGACGAAAAAACGACCATGTATAGTAAGGCGTTTTGATGAAAAAACGACCATGTATAGTAAGGCGTTTTAACCAAAAACGACCATGTATAGTAAGGCGTTTTAGCGAAAAACGACCATGTATAGTAAGGCGTTTTAGCGAAAAACGACCATGTATAGTAAGGCGTTTTAGCGAAAAAACGACCATGTATAGTAAGGCATTTTGGGCGAAAAACGACCATGTATAGTAAGGCGTTTTAGCGAAAAACGACCATGTATAGTAAGGCGTTTTGGCGAAAAAACGACCATGTATAGTAAGGCGTTTTTAGCGAAAAACGACCATGTATAGTAAGGCGTTTTGGGCGAAAAAAAACGACCATGTATAGTAAGGCGTTTTGGACGAAAAACGACCATGTATAGTAAGGCGTTTTTAGCGAAAAACGACCATGTATAGTAAGGCGTTTTGGACTAAAAACGACCATGTATAGTAAGGCGTTTTTAGCGAAAAAACGACCATGTATAGTAAGGCGTTTTGGACGAAAAACGACCATGTATAGTAAGGCGTTTTAGCGAAAAACGACCATGTATAGTAAGGCGTTTTGGACGAAAAAAACGACCATGTATAGTAAGGCGTTTTAGGCCGAAAAAAACGACCATGTATAGTAAGGCGTTTTGGACGAAAAAACGACCATGTATAGTAAGGCGTTTTAGCGAAAAACGACCATGTATAGTAAGGCGTTTTGGACGAAAAAACGACCATGTATAGTAAGGCGTTTTGGGCACAAAAAAGACCATGTATAGTAAGGCATTTTGGGCGAAAAACGACCATGTATAGTAAGGCGTTTTAGCGAAAAAACGACCATGTATAGTAAGGCGTTTTGACTAAAAACGACCATGTATAGTAAGGCGTTTTAAAAAAAAACGACCATGTATAGTAAGGCGTTTTGACGAAAAAACGACCATGTATAGTAAGGCGTTTTAAATAAAAACGACCATGTATAGTAAGGCGTTTTGGACTAAAAACGACCATGTATAGTAAGGCGTTTTAGCAAAAACGACCATGTATAGTAAGGCGTTTTGGACGAAAAAACGACCATGTATAGTAAGGCGTTTTGGGCAAAAAAAGACCATGTATAGTAAGGCATTTTGGGCGAAAAAACGACCATGTATAGTAAGGCGTTTTTAGCCGAAAAAAACGACCATGTATAGTAAGGCGTTTTGGACGAAAAAAACGACCATGTATAGTAAGGCGTTTTTAGCCGAAAAAAACGACCATGTATAGTAAGGCGTTTTGGACGAAAAAAACGACCATGTATAGTAAGGCGTTTTTAGCCGAAAAAAACGACCATGTATAGTAAGGCGTTTTGGACGAAAAAAACGACCATGTATAGTAAGGCATCTTGGGCCGAAAAAAACGACCATGTATAGTAAGGCGTTTTTAGCCGAAAAAAACGACCATGTATAGTAAGGCGTTTTGGACGAAAAAAACGACCATGTAAGGCGTTTTGGACGAAAAAAACGACCACATTTTAGGGTTTCAAGGTAGAGGTTGAAACTAGGATTGTAGTTGCAAATTAGTTCTTAAAAGTAAGGTTAAGTTTTCAAAGTCGTGTTTCAAAGGCGAAGTATAGTTTAAAATTGGGGGTTTAAATTCGGTTTATGTTAAAATTAAGTTTCAAAGTTCAAACTCAAGAATTACCTTGCAATTTTATAAATTCAGGCTTGCAAACTTCATATTTATTCTTATAAAATATCTTCATGAAATTATTTCTGATGCATATTTGTTTACATAAATCATATCAGTGCTTAGATGAATAGAATGTAATCGCTGTGGTTTTGTCCATTCACGTTTTCATTGCCACCTCATTCAAGCCCCGAATCGTGCTCAGATGACACATGACAGAGCCTTCCAAGAAGTTCCTTTGCATTTATTTTCATAGTAAACAGTGTAATTATAAACATCTCATTCAATGACACGGACGCATGATCAATGTGAAGTAAAAATATCACCACTTTTAAAATGGACACGTTTCAACAACAGCACGATTGGATTCCATCGTTGTCATCGTCGTGATTGGCTTGGAAAATCAGCTGCCCCTACGAGTCGTTCACGCAACCAAACCTCGTCTCCCTCCCGAAATCTGCAACACTTCCACACTGGGGCTCCAGCGGCTCTTTGCCATGTCAGTTACATTTTGTCAAATGTGCAAGATGAAGCTCACGTCGTCGGCGACGACTCTTGTCCGCTCAAAGTTTAAATAAACCTTCAAGTTTGCATGAGGCGGCGCATGTGCCGCCGCTTTCAACCAAAAGGTCACGGGGTCGTGCCGGGAGAGGGTCAACACTAAACTGGAGGTCAAAACGAGGCGATGGGGCGAGGTAACCCCATCACAGCCTTTACAATGCCTGATTTCATTCTCTCAACTGCGCGCACACGCGCACTCTGACATACACATGCAGACTCGCGCACGCATGACACACAAACACTCAAACAAACTCACACACTCAGCCAGACAAAAGGACACACAACACACTGACACGTTCACATCTGAGGTTTTTTGGGGGGAATGAAAATAAAATTAAATACAAAATTGATGGGGGCAGGGGGCAATAAAAGCAAGTAAAGGAAAAAAAATAACTAAATCGGGTGGGGGATCAAGCCAAGCCAGGGATAAAATTATCTCTATGGAATCACAATCAGAAGGAAATCAAATGTCATTTAAAAAAAAATAATAATACAGGCAAGGGAAAGACTAGTGTTGTGTTGATTTTGATTCTGTTCCTCTCCCTTGCGCTTCGCAACGTCAGTTTGTACCTCAACCATCTACACCAATCAGTAGAAAGTCATTGCACGTTTTTCTGCGGTCATTTGTTTTTGTTTGCTTGTTTTTTTTTTTTTTACAAACTTCAAACATCTGCATCGGGTCGTTTAAAAATAACATTTGGTAGTGCCACGAACCCACGCGAGCAGCCTTTTTTTTTGCACCCCCCCCTTCAGATATCTCAAGAGGGCCACTTACAAAACTAATGTCAGTGTTTGTCACGACTCAATTCAGTTGAGCTCATGTCATGGATATGATCTAAAACAACAACAAAAAAGGGCAAGAGGGTAAAGAAGACAGAATACTAGTGCACGGCCCTTAAAGCCGCTTGAGCACTTAGTCCATAAGCTTATTGTCCAGTGCACTAGTACCTTCTTTGTCCTCACTAGTACATTTCAGTGCACGAGTAAAACAACTCGGGCCCCCTGATAGAACAACTGTCTTGTTGTTGGTGGGGGCGGGGTTATACCGCTTTTGCGCCAACTACTGCGCTACACTAGTAACACAACTTGGCCAATGTCACACACGAGCCTCCACTAGCCTCCTTGAGGCACCAAATTGCCCACTTGCAGTTTTGCCTCACTGGTACAACATCCTCTGAGCATGCCAGAGTGGCAATGCTTGGGAGGGGTGGGGGGGAGGGGGGTATACTAGTACATGGACTTTTAAGCTTTCACTAGTAGCACAAAGTTGTCAACTAGCGCGGCTTTGCCTCACCGGTAATTTGTAGTTGTTCGACTAGGACGCTAAAAGTTGTCCCACAAATCTTTGTCGTCACTCGTAAGACAACTCAGTTCAGTCGTAGATTCACAAGGGCACACTAGTATCTCGAACGACATGTTACCAGTGATGCAAAACTGCTCTAGTGGAACGATTTTTTTTTTACTAGCAATGCGTTTTAAGTATGACCAAGGTGAATTGTTTTACTCGTGAGGACAAAGTGCGTACTTGTATCTGGACCTTAAGGTGTGTTTTAAAGCCACTTTGGCATTTATTCCGTATCCTTGATATTCATTCACCTTCAGGTCTAGGTACCAGTGAGGAAAAAAAAAAAAAGTTATTCGTCAGATACTAGTTCTATCGACATAGCCTTGAAGCACGGAGGCTACAGAAGAGAGTTTTTCCCCACTGAGGAGATCGTGAACATGACTACAAAGCCAAACAAAAAAAAACAAGATCACAAAAAGAGAATGGCCAATGGCAGTGACTATGAAAAAAAAAACAAAACCAACAATTTGAAATCACAAGGTCCAGATGGATTCCAAGAGAATATTCCTATTTGGCTGTAGTGTCACAATTCACCCCCCTCCCTCCCAAAACTATTTTTTTCTGGGGGGGGTGACATTGTGGTTATCGGAAAAAGCACGAAGTAGCCAAGCGCTCATTGGGAACGCACTCCATGATGTCCTGCTTCGGCCCGTTCGCCCCCCATCCCCAAAAAGTGGGATTTTGCACATTCACGTGGAGAGCTTGAGAATCGACGTTCCTCGTCAGGACCACCACCACTTTCTCCAGTTCTGGATCCGATCCGGTAAAAAGTGCAAGTGTTTGATATAGTGATAAGTAGTGGAGTGCCTTCAATCTGAAGGCTAGTCTTTTTCACCGTCCTCGCTGCTTCCTAAACGGGACACCAAAAATAAAAATGAAAAATAAAACTGAGTCAAAGATGGTGCTTCCGAAAATTTCCTGAAGTGTCACCCAAAACGGCCAATATCCCAAAGTTCTTCAGAGCGTGTTGTCAACTGACCTCCTTGTTCGATGTCGGAATCGGTGAGGTGCGTCAGGGAGAAGCTGGCGATGCTGGCCGGTGAGATGGAGAAGCGGGAGTAGTTCGAGGAGCTCCCCCAGCTGGATGCCGCCGCGCCGCCGCCGGGGGACGAGACGCGGGACGCCGCCGAGCTCTTTGATGCCGCCGCCGTCTTTGTGCGTCTTGGAGGGGAAGGCGGGCGCCGAGGGGAAGTCGTCGTCCCACTCAAAACCGCCGCCTGAAGGTGGGAGGAAACGGCCGGGTGAGCGTGCGGAGGGTCGCGCGCGTGCGGAAACCTTTACCTTCTTCGTCCGTGGAGCTCTCGGAGTTGGTGAAGCGGTTCAAGTAGCTGGAACTTGGCACCGGGCTGCTAAACTGGGGTGTGTGCAAATTGGAGCCTGAGGAGTGGTCGCCCAGTTCCTTAGTGGGGGTGTCCTGAATCACAAGAGAGATTTGAGTTAGGATGCTCTGCAGACGCCTGACAACGATCCTGATCATTTCAATCAGGTGTGTTGAAGGAAGGAGAAATCTCCAAAAAGGCTGGAGGGTGGCTCTCGAGGACTTGGCGATGCCGGATGTACGCAGATGTCTTGGGTCTTTCAAGAAGGTGAAGCTAAATTCTGCTGATTACTAATGCTTATTTTTGGAGGGTACTTTTCAGAGTAACTCAAAACAATTTTACAGTGGTTCTACAAAGTCTGCACACCCATTTTTGAAATCAGACATTGGACATGAACTTTTTAACACAGCCACGTTGTTAAGGCTGGCAAAACCAAAAAAAAAAAAAAAGAAATTAAAAAAAAAGGAAAAGCTAACTAGAACATCCGAGCTTCATTTGGGGTTAATCAGAGTCCTTTGAATGGTATTTGTGTGGCACCCATTGGACATGAACTTTTTAACACAGCCACAGTGTTAAGGCTGGCATTTGGGGTGAGCTGAGCATGGACTAAAAGAGACCAAAACTTACCTGGTCAAAGAGGTAGACGGTGACATCATCAAAGAAGGACACGGCTCTCCTGGTGGTCGTGGCCGAGGGGGACGAAAGCTCAGCGTTGAGGGTGGCCAGTTTCAACAAGCTCCTCAGGTTCTTGGCACTGCTGTCGTCTGAGATGATGAGCGGCACGACGTGCGGGCCTTCGTCCTCGCTGTCCGAGCCGGAGCTGTGCAGCTGGTAGGTGCGAACGTCGTCGTCCGAGTCGTCGCTGTTTTCGTTCTCCTCGTCTGCGTCCATACCATCCTCCGGGCCGTCCCGCCGGCCCAGGTAACGGCCCTCCACGTCGGGCTCTTTTATCTTGTGGGCCTCCCCGGTGTAGGTCCTGGTTAACTTGGCGTGAACGGCGTCCTCAGCTGATGGGAACGGACTAGTGGGTGAAGGCTGATCTGGCTCAGGAGACTCAAGTAGGTCGTTGAAAAAGTCTGATCTGTCTCCATCGTGATTGGGCCAGCTTAGAGGTTCTGCTACTTTCTCACTGACATCAAAATGCATCTCTGGAGATGGATCTGGTTCTCCTCCAACGTCACCTTGCGCTTCAAGGGCACCAGAACCTTCTTCCTGTGGTATTAAAGACTCTGCAAGACTTTCCGGCAAACATTCCGTACCGAACCGGAACCTTGGAAGAGTTCTGCGGCAACATGACTTCAACAGAACTTTCGACTTTTGTTTCTTCGGGTTTCTTCTCCGGCTCGGATTCATTGTCAGAGAAGTAAGCGGAGTCTCTGTAATTAATGCTCATGAGCGGTTCTTCGACAGGAACGTCGTCGCCGCAGTTTTCGGCGGGAGCGTCCGACAAGCCCTCGGGTTCAGAGATGACAATTTCCGGAAGAACCAGATTGGTCGGAGCGGTAGTCTCTTCAGTATCGTTGTCCTTTTGAGCTACGCTGTCGCCATTTTTCACAGGCGAGAGGTCTTTATCGTCGGGCAGAGAGTTCCACTCAGGAGACTCCAGGTTCTCCGTCTCATACCCACTGTCGGCTATCTTGTACGGAGGCTGGAGCTTGTGCTGGTCTCCCAGCCGGTGAATGTCCAAAGAGTCTAAAGAGTCTGGCGTCTCGGCCGAGTGGTCTGCAGTCGGTAGCGTGGTGGACATGCTGTCCTCGAGCAAACTGTCTTGGCTAATCTGGTCCAACGAAGGCCCGGAGACCAACAGAGAGGATCTCCCGAGAGATGGTTCGTTGGTGTCTGTGAATAATTCTTCCTGGTCAGACAGATTGGTTTCAATTTCGAAATCGGCATCCTCATTGAGTTCACTCAACAGATCGCTGCTTATCAGATCGTCAATGTGTCCGCTGTCTGAAAGCGAGGCTTGGATATGCAGTTTTTCGGGTATTTGACTTGCCGGGAGTTGTGGGGCGCTCCCGTTTGAGTTGTCGATGTCAAGGTCAAGGCTGGGGAGATTGGCGTCGGTGCACGGACACCTCTGTGGTGGCGTTTTCAGAGAATGCGGTCATCTGATCCTCCGTCTGACTCCGGAGAACCTCCAACGTCCCCGAGGAAGAATGGAAAGCAGAGTCTACGCCTCGGTCTGACAGTTGGAGCAGAGTGAGGTCCTCAGTGGAAGAACAGTTACTTGCTGGCAGCGGGTTGCTTACGTCGTCTTCTGAGAAAACCGTAATGGAAGGCACCGGTGTTTCAGTTTGGACCCGGAACGGATTATGTTCCCCAAAGTTGGTGCTTGATGAGTCTAAAGTCCCTCGTGTTGGGGATGTGCTACTCCATGCGGGTTTTAAATAAGAATCTGCTGCGTTTAAGCTGCCGTGAATGTCCAGGTTTTCCCAAGAAGCCATTTTGAAGTTTTCCTCTGGTTCATGGACAACACCAGGCGACAGAAAATTCAGTTGTGAATTTAGAAACCGTGCGTCTTCTTTCATCAGATCCTGTCCGTTGAGAAATGTCACATTCTCTGACAGTTTTTCAGCGTTCAGAAGCCTCTTTGTCTCGGCACTGGCCTCCTCCACAGTCCGGCGAGTGGCTTCGGAACAACCGTTGAAAAAAGAGTCCCTTGCATTGACGTCTCGTAAATCCAAAGGTGTATTGACGCAAAAAGGGTTCCCGTTGCGATCTGGCAGCTCCACAAAATCCTGCCTCCAAGACACAGAGTCCTCCTGCTTGGATTCTCCCTCGGTGAAAATGTTTGGGTGGTAAGGACTGTCGTTTTCGAGCGATGACCAGATGTGACTGTCGGGCAAATAAGAATCCTTGGAGTCGATACTGTGGTGGAAAAAGTCGGCGTCTGTGCTGGATTCATCCAAACGAACATCTTGAAGAACCACAAAGTCTTGTTGGCTTGAAGTGAAGCCTGACCGTTGAGCGCCGTCTTCTCCGAGAGGGCTTTCTCCTGCCTGATCCTCAAGTTGGATGTAATACCCGTCACCGTTTGCAGGCGTGCGGGCATCGAACACCGGCACGATCCCGGGTATTCCGGACAGAGCGTTTCCGCCACCAGCGGCCGCCGATCTGGCGATGGGATCTGGGAAATGAGCGCGGATGTCTTCAGTGGAGACGGGAAAGAACATGCTGTGGTAGTTCACCGTTGCGTCGGTGCCTGGGTGCGAATGGCTGCCGTCATAGTGGTCCTGCTTGGCTGCCTCCCAGATGTATTCAAAACTGAGACCTTTGCTCGTTTCGGTCACGGTCAGGACCTCGTCGATGTCCTGCTGCAGGGCGTCGTCGGCAAACTGCTCCAGGATGGGGAAGGAGGAGTGGCTCACAGTGGCCTGGCGCGTGGAAACGCTCGGCTTGAGAGCGTCCCAGCGCTGCTCAAAGTCTTCTTCAATGTCCCTTTGGCCTTGCATGCGCAGGTAGATGAGTAAACGGTGAACTTCCTCGGCTGTGGCACGCTTGTCAGGGGAAAGCCAGCAGAACTGCAGGACCTCGTACCTACATGTTGAAAAAGAAATAAACAAGATGATGAATGACATCAGCAGCTTGCTTTGATTTGTCGGTTCATCCTGAAATTTCCCCCAAAAGCTTAAAAACGGCAACTCGTTCAAAGTAGTGTATAATTTATTCATTGAGAAGAAAAAAAAAATCCTCACCATCTCTCCGAATGAGGAAGCTCCAGTTGCGGCTTGAAGAGTTTGACTTGTTGCTCCTTGATCACATGATTGAGAACCTCCCGGTCAGACAGATGCGGATATGGTTGACCAGCGTTCTCGAAAAGCTCCCACAAAGTGACCCCCAAGGACCTAAGTACAATCCGGCACAAAACAAAATAGATGTAGGGTACCAAGCTCGGACGACTTTCGCAAATAATTAACACTTGCTGGTCCTCTGGTGGCGAGATTACTCCCAAGACTGCGCCATGGTCGTGTTCGGACTGGGCACAGTTGGCGCAGAGTGGACCGCAGGGCAAACATAGCATCGCCAAAGAGTGCTAACTTTGTCCTTTTGTTTTCAGCCGGCTAATACCAAAACGTGACCCTTCGTCAGGTTGAACTTCTTGATTGACACGGCACGTCCAATAGCAGGTGCCAAACTTAATGCATTAGCTAATGAAGAGCAGAGTGGATCTTTGCAGGGGGAGGAGGGGGGGGGCATTCTGAATTTCAACATGTCTTTATTCAGAAGGTAATGTGGCTCTTGTAATAAGAGCTAGCTTGCGTAACGCTGCAATTTATGACCTCCCGGGAAGCATTTGGCCAAGCGGCAAGGCAGCCAGGAGACAGTCTACACTTGAGCGCTACTTACGTCGGTGCCTTGTTAGTGGCAGACATTACGCAGACTCGACTGGAGTTTGGGGGAAGGGGGCGGGGGTCGCATCTCGATACAGTTTCAAGCAGATGTGCACACATGACAATAACGATGTGAAGAAGAAGCCTCAAGTGAGGTGTCAATGATGTAGACAATATGATGAGCATGTGCAACAAAGGGGGTCATGGCCGTAAATACACTTCCAGAACAAAAAAACATGACCAAAAAAACAGTAAGGGCTATATCTGAGTGAGTGTGTATATAAGATGAAAGTGCAACTTTTGGCATCAGGACAACACAATTATTGGCAAACAAATCAAAGAACTGCCATCAGGCATGCCTTTTCCTTTCCAGCTTTGCTTTCTCATGAGGTCATTTGATTTGGGTGCGCTACGGGTCATTTCGCACTTGCTGAAGCGACAGCGTATTCTATACGTACCAAACATTGCTGGACTTGGTATGCTCCAAAGCGATCACCCCCATGGCGCTCGCCCACCAATTCAGGAGCCAACCAGCGAAGGGGCGCAAACACATCGTCCTCTGTGATGATATAATCCTCCTATGATGACGTTTGCAAAAACGACAACAAAAAAGATCAGAGGCTGATATTACCGAACGGTCGCACATAGCCATTTATTGTTTTTGCGCTTGCAAAAGCAAATGACGCCTTGATGCGGGCAGGCAACGCACGCTCACTTTTGACTGACCGACCTGACCAGAAATAGCACCAGCGGGTGACCTTATGAGTATTAAATTCAAAGTGACAGATCAGCAAAATTCCAGGAACGCTGCAGACAGGAGGCCCCTTGGCGCGCTTCGTTAGAGCAGCTCGTCACGTCGAAAGAGAATGATAAACGTTGGGCGCAAAAGCAAACACCTGCATTTTTCTTCCTCCTCTGAGTTGGCTGTTTCACTCTGACCAAATAGCAGCATGATGATGTCTTTGTCACATCAGCTTCCCAAAAGAACGCCTTTCATGTGTCCTTTTTTTCCCCGCACTTGGCCCAACTTGTCAAATTTACAAGCCGGATCTGGCATTGCGCCGGGAAATCCTTGCTGTTGAGCGCCGCTTATGAGCCAGGAAGCGGTTCTCACTCGCACTACATTGAGACTTCAAAGATTGAGTTACCAGCCGCCGTATGATTGAAAACAAGGTGACAGGATACTTTGGACGCAGCACTTTTTTACTGTTATGAGCCAACAAAAAGAAAATGGATCGGTCACATCACATTTGTGCTTACCTTATACGCAGAGGGCCCAATGCCATAGTCTCCGACTTTCACAGTAAGATCTGCCGTCAGGTAGCAGTTCCTCAGAGCTAAGTCACTGCAAAGGAAACATCACCTAAGTTACATCGTAACAAAATGTGAGAACAAAGCAGCACTTTGGGTAGACACAAACAATTCTTCGGCCCAACCCCCCCCAAAAAAACCCAAAACATTTATTGACAAGTTGTGTATTTAAAACACAAAGCTTTGTCTTTGATAAGTCCATTTAGCCTATTGCTAAACAACACGGCTGTTTTTACATGTGATCATTGAACACAAAAAGGTGGAGCAACACATGTAGACATAAAGTAGAATTCGAAAATATTTTATGTATGAAAAGTGCAATACAAATAAAGCTGCAGTGATTATACTGCCCTCGTGTGGCCAAGACATGCGCACTTGAAGGAGCAGTACTCCATTGAAATGAAGTAAAAACATTTTCACTGGGGGACAAGGATTGGACATCCGTGTGTTTTGAGGGTTTTTTTTTTTTTTTTTTGCTTTTAAACTCCCTAACCGCAAGAGGATGAATGCTTTGAAGGCCAGGTCAGTTCTTCGCCTTGCAACAAGACATGCGCAGGTTCTATTCCTGACTCATGCATACAGTAGCTGGATATCGTTTCGTGCGGGAAATACAGCCCGTGTAAACTATTTTGCGTCGTTGCCAGGAGATGGCGTGCGGCGCTAAGTGGCTCCGTTACTCTGTGCGTTCATGAAATCCAACATGTGGTAGAGTGAATTAGTGAAAAATTCATGATTAGTCACCTAGTAGTTGATTATTTTCCTATTTTCTCTGCCCGAGAGGAACCCCCTACCCCCCAAATGACAAACAAGCATTGTTTGCGTGGACATGGCTGGGCTGGTGTCACAGCAGGAAACGGGCCCTGAAGCTTAACCGGACAAGGCCAGCTGGCGGTATGGCAACCATCACGCTCAGATCACACCATCAGCCTGTTCAGTCATTTGTGCAATTTGATGCTACATAATGAGCAATGTCGATGATTTTATTTTCTTTTTCCTTTAGTTTAACCCTTTCAGGGACAGCGGTCGCTGCAGTGGAGAGCTTATCATGTCATCAGGTTATAGGGTGCATGAAAGGGTTACGAAACAGCACGCATTCGATCGCAAAGTCTTGTTAACAGCACACGAAAGGGTCACTGACGTATGAACATTTTGGTTAGCGCCGACTCGACCGCCTCACTTGCTGAGGGAACCTCAGAGCCCTCCCTTAGAGTTGTAACAAGGATTTAAAAGACATCTTCCAAAACGGGGCTATCCTTTTACACGCACAGAGCAGAATCATCATTCGCCGCTGGCAGTGGACAGCTGACACGGTGGCAATGCGTCGGAGCTGGTGTAATTGGAACCCTCGGAGCTTATTCCCAGCATGCAAATAGAGCCGATGAGCTGAGCATCGGCGGTTACCCTCATGCCGCACTTTGCCGCTAGCCAGCCAGCCCCCCCGATGTCCCTCCGCCACCGACATGCGGCCTGTCAGCGGCCAGTCATCTGATGTGCGCCATGGTTAAAAAAATATAATAAATACGGAAATTAAACACCACCCGTCCTCTGCACAAACCTTTTTTGGAAAGCACCCGAATGCCACAGAGTTCTGAACCAATGAGTCCAATACTTTTTAAAAAACTTCTAAAAGAAAAAAGATGGTGTTTTTCCTGTGGCATTTTAAAGATTTTGAATCAGCGGAGTCAAGGATAACGTGTGATTTTGAAGCATCGTTATTAAAAGGGCCTTCGTTGTGCAAACTGCAATCTGCAGACGTGCCGACATATCAAGGATTCACAACCCAAAAAAAGTTTGGCTTCTTTGTGATCGACAATAAACAATAAAATACGCAAAGGAAGCAAATATGCACAACTAGAGGCTGCGATCCAAATGTCAGACACTGTTTGCGTCCCGAGTGAAGAATAAAGGCCACGCTGTTTTAAATGGGACGCGTCCTGCCAAAGGCACGGCGAGCAGGCTGAGGCGGGCAGAAAGCGCTCTGGTTTCCTTGCCGTTGCAGCTTGGAAGTGCTACCTGTGCAGGAAGTTGTATTTGTGAAGGTGAGTGAGCCCGGCGGCGATTTCGCAGGCCATCCTTTGCAGCTGCAGCATCTCGGTGCTTCTGAACGTCCAGTCCTGCAGAGACAGATAGCCTCGCAAATCCCCCTGCAAACACAAACACACACACGCACAGACAACATATAAACCCTTCTTAAAATAGAAGAATGTGGGTTTTTTTGCTTTTTTAACAAAACCAAAAAAAAAGTGTTTCTGAAAAAAATGACAAATTTATGGGCCAAAATATTCGAAATGACGATGACAGATGACTCCACTATTTGCCATTTGGGACCTTGTTAAAGAAACAACCAATTAAAAAAAATGTATTTTTTGTTTGCTTATTCACAAAATAAGAAAAAAATAAATCAAAGTCCTATGAAGGCATATATCCCCCCCCACAAATGCTCCCCCAAGCCTCACACAGGAGCATTGCAAGCACGTAAACATTTAGAAAACAAATCGTCATGAATATACATTCATACATACATGTAACTGATATCACTTAAAAGATTGCAAATGGACTGCATGCTTTGCATGCCTCTTATGTTATTTTTAACATTCTGTTAGACAGCAAAGTAGTCCAATTACTTATGTCCCTGTCACTCTGTCATTTTTAAAGGATGTATTAAATCTCTCCCTGAAAAAATTAAAATAAATGCAAACACTCTCAATCATATTTTTTACGCTTGACCATATTTCTTATACGACTTATGTGCTTGATATTTGTCTTATAAATCCTTGTGGAATGGAAATATTTTTTTTTAATTGCGAACAGTGACATGGAAAACAAAAAGTGGGGTAACTTGAAATATGTCAATTTAAACACTGGCTGCAGGCGTACATTTTTCCAATGTTATTTTTCTACACCATAGTTAGAAGGCGTTCAGAAAAAAATCACAATGCCATATAGTGAATATGGAGTCGAATATACATCTATTCACACGTGTTAAGGTTACCTATATTACTTGCAACCAAACTAAATTCGACTCTAGGAAGAATTTCAGGAGCACGTCCACATACAGTGTGCAGAGGCTGCCACACGGGGGCGGTATATTAACCGGTTGCTGTCTCACTTCTCCTGTGAGTGAACTGAACGGTAACTATTTAGTGAGGGTGCGCAGGTTTGAAAGGCTCAACTCTGAGAAAGAAGAGAAGGAACCCTCAGCTGACACAACAAATAGACATGCGTTTGTCTTATGTTGCATTTGTCTTGTGTTGCTCAGCAGATGGCCTCCTGCGGGAGTTTTTCCAAAAGTTGAACAGAGGCACTCCGTGTACTGTACCTTCATCGAGATCAAAAGATTACGAGGTTTTGGGGGTTGGACTGCTTCCTGGGGCACTTAATGTGCACTGACAGCCCGACAAAACCACGGCAGCTTGCGAGAATCAGTGACACCTGCGGCGATCATTCACAGAGTCTAAATAATCGTTTTCAATTTGTACGACTTTTAAATGCTTCAAATACATTGCGGTGCGCTTCCAACAATGTGCTACGATTTGACAGCGGGATTGTGTGCAGTGAAGGAGATTAGTGAGTGATCCAAAGCTCCATGTGGAATGAATTAAGAACATACCGAGAACACAGTGTTCATGCAGTAGTCATGAGGTACTTTTGTCTAATCGCGTCCCGTTGGCGAGCGTGCAACTCTGGGTCGGGCATGTGCGCGTTTAAGAGAAGTGGGTGGTTCCCTCTCCCGCGTTCTTCTTTCAGAATACAGGAAGTGAATGAGATCAGTCGGTGGATCGGCACGTATGTGAACATGTCCTGGCGCACGCTGAGGGATAAAAAAATGCTCCGGCACTCGGATCTCGTGTACACTTTTTATATCCACTGTACATCAGTGGCAATGGCACGCTGTTAGTAAACACAAATGATAAATATGTTGACATCTCTAACCGGTTAGTGAGAAGCGATCACAGGGGGCCACTTTTGACAGTCGTCTTGCATAAATTGCAATTTGTTAGTCGCTTTCACACCACACAACGCACACAGTCAAGCGAAAATGGATGAATGGTCATTGATATGCTCCGCCTATATATATTTATGACGCGCCCGCAGCAGCTGATTAAGAGCGTGAGAGAAGAGCTTGGGGCTGAAATGACATTGCGGGTGACCACAACAATTAGGCTGCGTCTATTCTTAACCATGACTGAGGAACCAGCGGTTGGTGAGAGTAAGCTTCCTCTCATATCCATTTCAAAATAAATATGTGCTCAGCAAAATAACGGGGCTTCTTCCGCTAAGGCTCTTAAAATATCACCGTCGCATTTTCCCGGCCTATCTTCATTAATTAAATGAGCTCTCAATTCTGACACTTAGTTTGAATTCATGGTGGGGCATTAAAAACGATTCGCAAAAATCTAGGAGCTTGCTGACAGGGCGGCCAGATTTGGCTAATGTTAGCATGGAGAGAAAAAAAAATGTCCATTTTGTAGCTCTTCAACTTGGGGGCAATTAAGCCAGCCTGTGAATTTGGAGAGCAGCGGTTCTCCAGCGCAACTGCGACAAGAAAGACAGGAACACAAGGAGGGGCCAGATTTTTTTTTCTCCCCAGTCGGCATGTGGGTAGGGTAGGGGGCTTTGTGCTGCATTAGAGCGCCTCATTGTCACGGTGTAGAAAAACCTCACGCTGATGGTGTGATATATTCCAACCGCCGGAGGCTTGAAGCAGTGCATCCATGGTTACGGGACAAATAGTGGCATTTGATTGACATTTGAGCGTGCCGCGGTTCCAGCACATTCAGCGGACACGCTCACAACATCTGAGAGCAGAGAGAACGACTTGACTTTTCCACCATTGTCAAGTTGAGTTTTGCATACTTTTCTTTAATCGTTTAAATTTGGAAGCATTGTTAATAACAATTCGAGGTCTTGTGTAAAATTTAAGAGACATAACTACCGGTATTTGTTTTCACGCTGAAGGGAGTTTGAAGAGGGGGTAGTTTCAAAAGTTCTGACTAGGCCAACTAAAATGAAGCATTATTATCTTTTCAATTTCTAATGCAGCTCTTGTTTTGGATCATATTACACGGTTGAGATTGCTAAGTGTACGTAAATATTATGCCAGTCCAAACGATATGCATACCTAACCCTTTCAGGGACAGCGGATACCCATCATGTTATCAGGTTACAGGTTATCGTTATTGGTGCATGAAAGGGTTAATATACAGGAATGAATTGCGTCTCCTGTCAGAGGCATAACTAGTGGCGGGGTTATGAAGAATCGTTCCAGGACACCAGCCAGGTCTGGTCACCTGATAACGCGACGCAATGTGTGGCAGAGGCATCTTAACGAGAACCTGCTGGGCATGTCACCAGCTTGGACAAATGGGATGTTGGAAGCGGAGTTTAGTCATTCTTTGTGGCGGCCCTGAGAAACAAGCCAGTGTGTGAGTGACGGAGACAATATGGGCAGCCGGAGCCTTGTTCAAAGTTGCATCCTGTCACACCTGTTTGGTCAGGTTGTGTCAACGTATTTGCGCTGATATTAAGGGAGCTCGACGTATACACTTGCACAAGATCCAGCTGAATGGTATTTGATGGCGATTGATACGTGTGGCACTGCTGGGAAGCAGAATGAGGCCAGTATTTAAGCCAGACATACTATAGGGTCTTGTTTACTTTACATTAGTCCAAGCTAAAAATCCAAAATACACAAGTTGCCGGCAATTAAAAAATAAATAAAAATAAAATGCACAAACATAGCAACTGGCGGAGGCGACAGTGGGGGGGGGTGTAAGTGGAGCTTGTTGCTTTAACAGGGTGAGATGCGAATGTGAGAAGTGTCAGGCTTAGGATGAGCGATGTGACAGGAGGTGAGAGGAGAAGGAAGAAGATGGGGCATGGTTCCAATGGGGGAGGGAAGCTCCCAATCAACCCACTCAGAATAGATAACGATCAACAGGAAATAAATCTGCTGCTATGACGTCGCCTGAAGTGGGTGCAGTCGTTTACGATGAATAGATGAAGTGCCAATGGTCAATCAGGCAGGTCAGCTATGCACGCTTTCTGAACTGGATAATTACATTTTTCAAAACCATGCGCCCCTATTCGAAGATAATAAAACCCCAAACAATCACCGATCATGTTGTTATTTTAAACGGCCTCGATCAAAAACCTCATTGTGTAAACTGGGAGAGGGTTTTGTCAAGAAAAGCCACAGTTACTCACCATTTCACAGTACTCAAAAACAAGTAGAAAGGGAATCGCTTCGACACACTGTCCAAGGCAACGGAGGACGTTTGGGTGCTGCAATACTCTGAGGATAAAATAACGAGACAGAAGGCAAACATTTCATGTTTTTACTCATACTGCAGTGTTTGTCTGTGTCATCGATCCCTTTTTCTACACCACTTCAGATATGAGTTTAATTCGCTGAAAGACACTACTTGTGATTCAAAAACATTCATAATCCAAATCATCTTGTCCCATTGAAATGAATGGAATTGCCATTAATCCATTCCAGCCACCCAAAAATGAAACCATAAAAACTTAATTTGCTGTAATGTTTTCAGAAAACTATCACTCTGAGGACATAATTAAATGGAATGTAAATAATAAGACCACACTTTTCACCTTGGCCACCTGGATGGTATAGAGTATAGATGGACAGAATCATTAAATATGCACTCGTAGATTTTCTTTTTCTTTTTTTTTGCAAAGGCTAAAGAATATATGCCTGCAGGTGCCGTTACATTAGATAAGCGGTTCAGATGACGGATGTGTGGATGCTAAACTGCTGCTTGCTATTGAGTTGGTTTAATTGCCGCATACAGCGCTTGCGTGTCCAAAAAAAAAAAAACCTCTAAAGTTGGATCACCTGTATCTCAAGGTACCACAGCATATTATTTTGCTCAATGACAAAAGCGGTGATTCAAAACAACAAAAGACATTCACCGATAAGGGTCCCCCTGCTGCAAGAAGTCATTCTGCTCCTTGGCGTTTGCGTTTGCTTTTAACTCCTTCACTATCACTCTGGCGCCACCGGGATCCGTGTAGATTTCACTCAGGATCACCTGTCAGCGGACATTGAGTCAGTTGAGAAAAAGAAAAAAAAAAGTAGACTTTTGACTACTACAGATCGGTAGGGTAACAAAAGCAAAAATCTGACCTGGCCAAACCATCCATTGCCGACCTCCTGAATGTAACTCAAACTATGACGGGCAACCTGGAAGCCCGTGGATCCCTCTGGGAACGCCACAGACAAAAACAAAAACATATCATGTCATCAAACACATGTCAACAAATAAAGGGACAAAGAGGATGTCATATTTTTTTTTCCAACCTGCGATTGGTGCTGCAGGTTGAAGATGCAGAGGTCCGGGCAAGGCCACGGGGGAGACGGCGAGGGTGTACACCTCGGCCGGCAACTGCATAGATGGCGTGTCCTCAGCTGGCGGCGTGAAGTCGAGCTCATCGTCAAAGTGGTCTTCGAATTCCTGCGTCAACAAACATCCGCGGTAAACCATCCGAGAATTCCGGCCATAAAGAATGCTAATTTCCAAAAGACATCAAACTGTCAGGTGGCAGCGATGCTCGTCTGTCATTTAATTCCCGCTACGCAAGAGGACATTTTTGGACAATCACGCCGCAAGCAAGACACGCGGCGGGGCGCACACGGCGTTTCCTGAGAGTGTCACCTTGAAGTTGATCTCCCTCTCCTTGCAGCAGCTCACGCAGTTCGCCAGCAGCACCACCACGGCCACCAGCACCGTCAGCGACAAGTAGAGAGACACGTAAAACGGGTCCCCCGTGCCGCTGTCTGCGACGGACGAAAAGCACAAACGAGGACTTGACAACTTGACAAATTGACATTCCGCAACGTTTATGGCGTCGTCTAACGGCACTTGCATTTCATGTTTAAAAAAAACAAAAATCATTTTGGTTAGTGAAGGGGTTTAAACAAGGCGATCAGAAAACTGTGTTACGTAACAATTCCCTCAAGTCAATCAATTTGAGACTTAACTTTTTCTGTTTAGTGGGAATGAAAACGTCTCTTTCAATGTATGAACATTTGAACTGCCCGCTGCTCACTTTTGTTTTGTTTGGGTGTGCGGGGTTCCGATCACGCGCTCTCTCCGATGCGGTGAGTCCAACGTCCAAAGACGTTAGCGTCAATCTATCATCGCGGCAGCTTGGATTTATTGCGTTTACATCACAGCGTCTCAGAATGTTCGGAGAGGCGCTCGCGGTGCAACGTGAGAGGCGCTGAGGATCTTGCACTCGCGCCGGTGTCACGTCAGGACATGAGGAGCACCCGCTTGGTATTTTCAACGGCGGTCCCAATACTTTTGTCTGTGTGGTGCAAGTGTATTATTAGACCCGCGGTGTGGTGACATTTGAAGGATGTCTGGAGCATCCTGCGTACTTCGATGGGATTTTAAAAAACATCCCTTGGTGGCACTACTGGACATATTCCCGACCAAATGAAACACAAAATTCTAATTTACTTCTTGTTACAAATTACAAACAGACAGATATGATTTTTTGGGGGGGGAGTTCAATTAAAATCTTACGAAATTGGCATGCCGACTTTTACGCTAAGCAGCTTTTGTTTCCCTTGAATGCGATCACTACGACGCAAAAGCAGCCTCGCAGTCACATTGCACGAGGAACGTGTCGCCCGAAAGAAATCGACAAAGCGTAAACCTTTCCGCACATCCATTTGAGGAAGTCATTGGCGTTTTACTTGGTCATCATTGGTCGCTGGTATTGCTCCTCTAGTGACCTTCAATGCACCTCGCCTCTTGAGTTTTTGGGAATCACAGAAGGAAAAACTCGGGAGTTAAACCAGGAGCGACCGTTTTTATGAGGCATAAAATGTCTACTTGGGAGTTAAAAGATTTACACCCAGTACAAAAATATCAAGGGCTGCTGAGTTTCTAAATATTCCCTGGCAGCACAGACGTGACTGGAAAGAACAGGAAACCTGACAGACTGCAAAAAATATGAAGAAGGCGCTAAGACACTCGTCATATGAGAAGTCACAAAGATATGACGCTGGCCAACACTTTTAATGTCTGGGGCTGCGTGACCTTCGATCCAAACTGTCGAGCTTGTTTCAACGCAAGGAGCAAAGTGGTACAATGTGGGAGTCCAACCACACGTTTTCTCGTGAGACCATACAAAGTGAGCTTGGCAATTTATTACAGTCAAACCTCGGTTTTTGTTGTTTTCTAGACTTGGAACGGATTAAAATGTATTACATTGATTATAATGGGAAACATGGTTTTGGTTTTCGAACAAATCGGTTTTCAAACAGCCTTCTGAAACGGATTATGGTCGAAAACCGAGGTATGACTAAATATTACACACACACACACGCACGCACACACGCACACACACACACACACACACACACACACACGCACACACACACACACACACACACAAGGACATAGCAGTAATATGGTCGTGCAGGGTGACCTCAATTTGTGCACCCTAGCTCTACCTTTGACCAAATTCATTCCCTTTCCATTTCCAATGGGAAAACGTGTTTGGCAACTAGAAGAAGTTCGGCTGGAGCCTTGTGATTAACTTTGGAGGTTCCTCTGTTTGCAGCGGCAGAGCCATATCGCGGAACGAAAAATGCCAATTGTCCACTTCCCAGCAGCCGACGCTATTGTCGCACCTTGCGACACACATTGGCACCAGCTCCTTTTCCAAACACTAACATGGCATCAGTCTTAACTCTTTCATTCCACAAGACGTACTTGTACATCTTTTTAAAATTAGGCCCCGCCTACCAAGGACGTACTTGTACATCTAAGTCTTTTTTTTTTTGCGTCATAGAGAGAGGAGGAGGGTCTGATGCAATCTGTGAATGAGAATAAGCCGTTTGCATTGTAAATCGTGTAAAAAAGCGACCAGTAGGTGACAGTGGTGCCTCACGTGCTTGAAATGCATGCTTTTAGAAAAAGCTCCTTTTCTCTGTTTTTTGCCCAGGAATCGCCATTTTCATGAAATGTAGCCATTTTGTAATGCCGATTGCTGAAGGATGGAAAAAGATAGAAACAAATGCTTTTTTTTCTGCTGAAAGAAGAGAGTCCAAACTTTATTTTAGACTTTATAATGCTATATATGTTTAGAATGTTAGAACCATATAGAACTATATATGTTTAATATGTTAGAACCAAATATTCTGTGGGCCTTGCAAGATCAGTCAAAATCCAGTAAAACGCTGGGATTGAGGGGGTCGCTCCAATGAAAATGGCTGGGATTGAATGAGTTAAATTAATCTGAGTCATGTGCTCATATCATAACTTGGGCAGAACTCACAAGATGACACAGCTCGATTTTGAGAGAAATATGGAAAGTAGCAGTCTGGTTGGTCTCCTTTCAGTTCAGCTGCAGATTTCAGGAAGACATTCACACAGAGGTGAAACGGACCCACTTTGGCATATTTCTCCCACCGGTAGCTTTACAAGTGCAACATTGAATCAAGAATAGAGCACGGTATCTGAGAAATCTTGAAACGAGGGGAAAGAACATGCTACAGCAGAACGCAAGTACAAGACAGTGCATTTGCAACTGCAGTGTGGCCCACTTTATAGCGGCGGTGAGGTTACAGCACCAAAAGACTGTAAAAGCTGAAATCCCATCATGTAAAGATCTGCAGTAGCCGGAAGAAATTTGTCCTAAGGTGTATATTTGGACTCTACGGACCAATCCCGATAACGCTTGATGATGATGTTATTGCATCTGCCTCACTGCGAAAGTGGCTTTCAGCACATCTCACCACAGAGCCGGAGGAGCTGCCAGCGTGGTTTATTTTTAACCAGCTCTGGGCTAGTTAAAAATAAAAAAAAAAAGAAACACATCCATTCCGCACTGCTCGGGTGCTACTGGAGGCATGCTAGATGGTAAGCGTGATAATGAATTCAAGGGCCATATCGCCCAGTCCTAAATGTACATTTAAACACCAAAATGTTCTACCAAACCATGTAATTATAGCTAAAGAAATCCTGCAAGCACAATGCTAACCTGTAATGCTACACACAGAGTAGCAACAATCGTCAAAGGCATTAACTTTCCCTGTTCCGTTAGACTTCGAACAATGGCTACTCCTGCAGCTTAGTAGGGCACCTTGTTGGCCTTTTCTTCTCTCACAAAATTGGCCATTTTATATTACAATCACGATATATTTTCTATTCAATGTTATCTATTGTCTTTGCGATATAGAGCGTCATATCGCCCAGCTCGACTTTTGCTGCATCGCTTCCAGCAAATCAGTACAGTGAAACTTCTCTACAATGAAAACCACATGTGCGAAAATACCCCCTAGTGTGAAAAAATCATGCATTAAAGCCATTCCCACTTTTCTGCTCCCCCTACAACGAAAAATCCCCGTTGCATAATATGAAATTGTTTTCTCTGCCCTTGCAACGAGATTCACTACAACGAAAACAAGCCTTCCGCAAAAGTCAAATCCAACCTCCGCCTACAGCGACTTCTGCTGCTTCGCTCGGAAACGGCAACAGCAAACAAGAGGACAATACGTGTGTGTGTGTGTGTGTGTTTACATCTGAGATGCAATTTGCTCGAGTGAAAAGTCCCCTGTTGTGAAAAATGTCCTGCTGCAAACATGATTTTGTTGTAGAGGAGTTTCACTGTACTAATAAACAATAGTTGTGATAGGACGGGCGAAGACTGTCCCTGTCCAATTTCTGTAACATTAGACCTCAACAAAAGCAGGATGCAGTCTGTGTGTAAGGGTTTGCCACCACGTTTAACACCTGACACACACTTCTCTCACCTCCACGTTGTGCTGAAAGCACTTACGAGTCAGTCACACAAGACACACCGGCATGTCATCTGATTGTGGCATAATTGCACTTGGCTGGGCTACGTAGAAAAGGCAAAGGCGGATCGATCTTGGGCTGCGCTCTCGTGTGGCAATTGTGTAGGCTGTCGGTATAAAGGAGGTCAGTGAAAGTTCGAGCAACAGGAAGGAAAGTCGAGGCCAATGTTCAACCTGACTAGCAGATGACATGTGTCACTGTCACCTGATTGTCACAAGAGCTAAACCATTTTATTTGCATTGCAATGGTACCTGAAGTTACAAGTTGATTACATTTTAAATAAGCTTAGTTGATTAAATGTTTTCTTTTTTACTTTGTGTTGTGTGGCAACACAATTATTTACGAGAGAGCTATATGGCAGTATCATGCTTCGGGTCTGTGTTTCTTCAGGTGGAATTCAGGTTTTAGTCAAAGGTGAGGGAATTATGAACAGTTTTTAAAGAGCAGTCAGCCCCGAGTAGAAATTGAAAAATATCAGATGATCAGATGTCAACGGGTCCTGTTCAAAGTAGCCAAACAAAAAAAAGAAAAAGACTGCAGTTAAATGCCTTTGCGTGTGGGCAAGGAGAGCCACGGTCATTGTTACGGTAAAAACAGTCAAACACAAATACGAAATGAAAACATTTGCAAGGAGCTGCTGCCGCCACAACTGACGCACGGACACTCCCAAAGAGACTACCGGTACCCAAACATAATGACTGACATCCTTCACTCGCCCAGGCCCCTTAAAGGCACACATCCAACAGAAGGTCACTACAGTACAGACCGTAATTACTCTTTATAACATTTCTTTATACGACGAGCTTAAAGTCGCGACACCAACTCGCGCTAATCATGTAGCATCACCTACAGCATTCGAATCCACGCCTATTGCCATTTTAAGAGCGGGCAAAGGACAGGCCACAATGTTATAAAAAAAAAAAATCATGAAACACCATCAACAATTCTTTTCCTGCATGCTGTTTTATGATTGAGCGAACGACACGGTTGCTAATAATTGACTAGGGATGATAAACTCGGAATGTGTGTCGCGGTTATACATTGGCAGCTTCATTTACAAAAGAGTCCCTGTTGCTTTTACTTGTGTCTTGGATAGGGACCATGACAAACCATTCCATTTCTTGATATGTTGTATTATCCTAATACTAGCTCCTCAAAGAGTGAAAGGACACACGATGACTTAATCATAGCCACTGACTGTGTTATGTGATGCATGTCGACGACTGACTGAATGCTGTATGAAGGTGACTTTTCTGTACCTGCAGTGAGCCTGGGCGACTGCAGTACTTTGTAATTATCGATTAACTTTGACAACTCTAGTTGGGACATTACAGCCGCTGTTAGTCTACAAAAATTCATTCAAGCAGGACAGTGAGGAATGAGGGCAGTCGTGCAAAGTGAAACTCCATCTTTATATG
The DNA here is from genome assembly GCA_026261675.1 of Hippocampus mohnikei. Taxonomy (NCBI): domain Eukaryota; kingdom Metazoa; phylum Chordata; class Actinopteri; order Syngnathiformes; family Syngnathidae; genus Hippocampus; species Hippocampus mohnikei. The sequence goes on along the minus strand of JAKGUB010000328.1, from coordinate 12,445,686 downwards.
TTTTGGCAACCTGCTATCCAATAGCGATTAGGCAACATTTGTGTGCTAATTAGAACTTAATTCATGTCGCAAAGCTAATCAGCTAACATGGGACAGGAAATGTGAGCCAATCTCTTTTTTCATCAATGGACGCTACAGCTTCTGGTTTGCTTTCAAACTTAGCTTGTAGCTGACGTGTGCACATTTTCAACATAGCGTATTTGATCCACTGGTGAAAGGACACTTTGATTCACTCCTCTTTCATGTAGAACTGCTTCAAACAACAAAGTGTATGCAGAAAAAGTGGTTAAGATTGCACGACTGTCTGTGTCTTATGTGTTGTGTTGTTTTGTTTTGTCATTTTATGTTAACTGTTCTTTTGATGGCGGCGGGGGCACCCGCAGCGGCTCCTCTCTCTCCTGTGGTTCACACGAAAGAAATTTCATCTGTGCTGTATGTTGCACATGTAGCACATTTGACAATAAAGTTGACTTGAACTTGGACTAACATAGTAACAAGCGTGACAGTATCAAACCACAGAAGTGTGGGAAAATGTAACCAAAATCGAGACACAGTGGCAAAAAGGTTTGAGGACCGCAACACTATGCTAAAAAAAAAAACAATCTAAATGATGTCATCGATTAATCAAATTCAACTCGACTTCTATCACGATGTGGTTGACGACCAAACCGTCTTTCAACCAGTAGCTCAGCAGACACAGGTGATTAAATGCAACAATGTGTGTACATTCCTGTCGATGTCTTTTGGCTGACCAAACAATGGGATGATGCAAAAATGCTGACATCATCATCGCTGGCATTGTGAGGATGACATCCGATTGAAAACTGATTGGTTGGTGTCGATACAGTTTTCAGGACGAATGATTCTGAAGACCCTGGGCAGATTAGTTTGACACGACAACTCGTCGAGGTTGAAATATGATTGGACAAAAAAAAACTTAGCGTATTAATGAAATCAGTGCAGTCAAGAGAAATCATACTCGGTTATTAATTCATAGAAATTCCTTCTAGCATTGGCTCTCGGCGAGGAAACGCTGACGAGGTTGTATAAATATATGTGGTGAAAAAATACAAAAACAAAAAGCAAGCAATAATTCCCCAAACGCCTTTACCTGTGCTGTGTTGGTAGTGAAGAGGAGCCCCTTGAGCCGGCCAGCATGCCCACAGCAAGATCGCGTTGAGCAGCAGCAAAACACATCCATGACAGCTCTTCATTCTCCCAGCTTAGCTTCCAAACAAGCCGCTAGATGTTGGGAATCGTGGTGGTCAACAACTGATGCCCCAGTACCACCTGAAGTCGTGTTTCAGTCATTAGTTAACAAGCGAACGTTGATGTTGATGGCACAAACAAGCATTCTGTCGCTCTTTAGCCACTTAGCTTCGGCGAGCAAACAGTCTAAGCTAACGACCGCAAACGCGGCTACAAATCGTCCATTTCCGGTGCCCGTGAGGATAAAAGGTACGAACACGCTCGTCGCCCCGTCATATTTGGTAGGTGCCGCTTGGCGTTTCACGAGAAAACGCTAGCTGAGAGGAATAAATCAAACCGGACTATAGTGAAACTCATCTCCTCCGAAGCGCCATATTCCTTCACGACGTCATAACACCAAATGGGGGCGGGCACCATCACGTGAGTGATGATTCATAATAGCCAATCGTGACTTGGAATACTGTTACGCTCAAACATACAGCCAATCGGTGGAAATCATTATTTGTCAAAGAAACAACGCATTTCGTGAAGGTTGTGGAAAGTTTACAACCAGAGGTGAAAAAAAGTACTCACACTCCGTATTTACTCAGGTACAAGTACAAATACTTGGTTTAAAAAAAACAACAACAACGACTGATAAAAATTGATTCATTTAATTTCCGTCCTTAATAGTAAAAAAGCTACAGACTGAAACGTAAATCGGGCGGAAACGGGATCCTCTTAACCTCCACAATCATCACATTTCGAGAGAACGCAAAAACGGAATGTTTGTTCACCTATTTTTTTTGTTTCTGAGCTTGATCTATAAAAGCTTGCGCAATGCAGATTTTACCAAGCGTTGTAATTTATAGTTATAGTGTTTCAGGAAAACAAATCCACCTGTCCAACATTAATAAATATTACAGTACTCCAGAAATATGATTTAGTATATCACTTTATTACATATTATATTATTGTTATGATTTCAGTATGATTCCAATTGAAATACTGAAATGACTAGTTTTATCATCCTAAAACCCCTTATACTTTGGTACTCCTTGTATGCAAATTGTCTCTTGCCCTGCCTTTCACCCTGACATCTGCATTTTGGCCTGTTTTAATGCCCATTGCCCACGCTCCACCCCCGACACCACCACCAAGTGAAGCTGTTGCTTAACTTAACTTAACTTGAAATATTCACGTACTGTATTCTATCCAACCTTCGGCTCAAGAGACAGACTTACTATCAATTGAATGATTACTGTCTTGACCGCATAGGGAAGTACAAACTTATGCGAGATCCTGAACCTGAAATTGGTCTTGAATATGTTCTTCACGATCCACAGCAGCATAACCCATCAACATTGTGTAATTGAAACAGGTCGATATCGAAGTGCCTGGAGGATAAAAGGCTTCACAAATGCAACTCATTTATCATATTTGAAGTCAACTACATAGGCAGCAGCAATAATTACACCCAAATTTCACCACTGAATTATTTACTCCTCCTCAGAGCATTTCTGCAAGTTTGCAAAAACAATGTGAGTAAGAGAATTATGTGCTCTGATTAACTGATGAGGAGGAGGACGAGGAGGAGGGGGAGGGGGAGGAGGATGCTTGCTGTGGTGAGGTGGGGAAGCTCTCCACGGGTTTGATGACAGATGCGTCAGGTTGCTCCTTGCACTCAGCATTACAGACCGGCAGGAGAACCAAACCCAGGCACACAGAGCAAAAAAAAAAAAAAAGCTTCGCTGCAGAACGGTAAGCATCTTTTTACATTTCTTCTGCATGAACTTATTTAAGGCAACAATTTCTGCTTTGTAAAGGCATGTTGAATAGGGAAGAATCCAAAGCATAATCATCTTCATTGGCCAAGTATGTTCTCGGGCTTTGTCTCGGCGAGATGGTGTCACTGTAGTTGCAGAGCAAAAAAAGCCACACGAACAAAATTCATATTTAGAACACACAAATTTACAAATTACATGGAGTCATTGAGCAATATAAAGTCTCCGGTAATGTGCTAGTACTGTTCAACAAAGGATTAAATGATTCATGAATCACCCTCTTTGTTGACAAGCTTTTGGTGCCCTTTTGCTATGGTGAAACGAAAGCAAAAAAAAAAAGGTACACTATATGGCACTTGACGTGTTTTCAAATGTCAAACCGAAAGAGGAAAAGCCCCTTCGCCACGCTTTGGCTCGACTGTCACTTGCATGCAATGTGCGTGACTCCCTCAGGCAAGCGCAGAGGAAAGCGAGGATCATGACATTTGCAGGGATGCTGAGAGACCAGGACATCCAGTCTGCCGTGCAGGCGTGTCAAGGTGAGTCAAGCCGGCAGACATGGAAAGGCTTCCACACGCTAATCGGGATTGTACATATTTATATATCTAAATTAGCCAACAATACCAACTAAAGATTTGACACGCCCACTGGGTCAGGTTGTATCATGTGTTTGTGAACACTGAAAATAGGAAAGCAAGCGGTTGTATGGCAGGAGAGCAGTTTTTGTTCCCACAAGCCCCGTGGGTATTATTTTACACACAAACTTTGTTTACAAAAAAAAAAATTACTTAGGCTAGTTTAAGGCACCTCAAACTTCCATTGAAAAAGTCTTGACAAGTCTTATTTTGCAAAGCAAAGATCTGGCCAATCCCAAGTCTTGATTATTTATCTCCAGCGATTCCGCTTGCATGACTGCTCAGGTGCTGCGATGAAATCTGAATGTCAGGGCTGTGGAGTGGCGCTTCGGGCAAACTCAAGTGACTTTTTCCGATTTTCGCTGGAGGCAATGACATCGCTCAAGCGTCTTGGGCATGACTAGCTTTTCTATTTGAATTTCATTGATGATATTGTTTTACTCTCAAAGCTGGAAATGACTGTTTTTCTGCTGCCCACGGGGCACCAGTGCAGTGCATGTCACTCTAAGATACAGTATATTTTCATTTAATCAATTTTGTTGAGATATTCATGAGCTAATCAATACATTTTGATTAGCTCATAAAGTGCTTTGATGGAGGAAGGATTATTAACATTCACGCTTGAATTCTTTTTTTTTTTATTCAATGGTATAAGTAGATAAGCTTTAATAGGACGAGACAGGAAGCAGAACATTGGAACAATTAAAAATATATATATTTTTTTCATTTTTATCACTTAACAGCTCCGGGCACATTCAGCTACAAAACTTTCTTCTCACAAGTGGGACTGGCCGACTTGTCGGAAGCAGATTGGAAAAATGTCTTCACGGTCCTGGACCAGGACAGGAGCGGATTCATTGAGGAGGCGGAGCTAAAGTATGTGTGTTTGGTGTGTAAGCGTGAGTGGCTGAAAGGTTTAAATAAGCATGGAGGGTGTCAAAGATAGCTGCAATGGAGAAGTCTCTCTTTGAATGCTGAAAGAGTTCATTAACCTTTTCCTATCTTATCTTGTTTTTTTTTTCCCTCCATCAGACTGTTCCTTCAGAATTTCTCCCCCGACGCGAGGGAGCTGACGGTGGCCGAAACCAAGACGCTGATGGCGGCAGGAGACAGAGATGGCGACGGCAAAATCGGAATCGAAGGTTTTCGACTGGTTTAGATCTTGCCTGAGCGCAGACGCCCGCCGAGGATGAACATTTGAACCGAATCGGATATCGGTTTACTGCATGCATTCGATAGGAAAAGTCTCCACACCCTCTTCAAATGCCGGTTTTGTGATGTAAAACAACGAGACCACGATCAATAATTTCCAAACGCTTTCGACAATTTAAGGTGCTGCATTCAGCATGAACTAGAGCTGAAGCTAAAACTGAATGGTCACTTTGCATTCAAATAAACAGGCCCAAATTGAGACAAAATCATCATTAATTCAGAATGCTACATATATTTTTTGGGGGTGTGCCATGAGTTTTTGTCTCATGCGGAAAAGCCCAACTATCCATTCATCCGTTCTCTTTGCTGCTTATAACAACAACAAAAATAGTACAGTAAATGCAGAGAGTGGGATAGAGGGAGCTCTCCACTATCTAGTGCTGAAATCCCACTCTCCAAAATGTCACACTGGTTCAAGCCGTCTGCCCACGCGTATTGTGTTTCAACTCCTCCTTTCTGTTCCTTTCTCCACCAGAGTTCTGCGATCTCCTGAAATAACGAGAAACGCCCCGCCATGACTTTGAAGATCCCAACTTTCCAGATTGTTTGATGAAAGCTCAGATATTCCAAATATTCCAAATCTGCTTGGCGGTCGATCCGGCGGATGCCAGAGGCCATACGTGTGCGTTGCCGTGACTCAACAAGTCGCAAATGATCAATAAATGTATTCGGGATTTGATGCCACTGCCTGCTGTTCTTAATGACCTGAAAATAGACACATCGTGAACGGGGTACGTTGAAAGGAGGTTCGACTGTATTATGTGCTTACAACGTTCCAGACTGGAAGCTTTCTATGGAAATTGTGGGAAACAATATGAACTAAATGGACATTGTTGATTAAACTATCAATTCATTGAAAGTGTTTTATGATGGACTTATCACAAAGAAGAGTCCCGAGCTGTCAATCATTCCTGGAATAGTTTTGTAGACTTCAGAATTCATTTCCGCTGCTATATACGGTACTATTGTTCAATTAATTTCTACTTAATTGTCATATGTCTTTGAGAGGTATCCATAGAACTTTATATTATTCTAATGATAATAGTAATTATTATTATGATTATCCATCCATCCATTTTCCGATCCGCTTATCCTCACAAGGGTCGCAGGGGATGCTGGAGCCTATCCCAGACGTCTTTGGGCAGTAGGTGGGGACACCCTGAACCAGTCGCTAGCCAATCGCAGGGCACAAACAGACGAACAACCATCCGCACTCACATTCACACCGAGGGAGGATTTTGAGTGTTCAATCAGCCTGCCATGCATGATTTTGGAATGTGGGAGGAAACCGGAGTACCCGGAGAAAACCCACGCAGGCACGGGGAGGACATGCAAACTCCACACCGGGAGGCCGGAGCTGGAATAGAACCCGCTACCTCTGCACTGTGAGGTCGGCGCGCTAACCACTGGACCATTATTATGATTATTATTGTTATTATTAATTTATTGGGGTAAGGGGGCTGGCAACCGGTTCAGGGTGTCCCCCACCGACTGCCCAAAGACAGCTGGGATAGGCTGCAGCACACCCACGAGCCCTGTGAGGAGAAGCGGATTACAAAATGGATGGATGGGTATTTTTTAAATCGTTATGTATATACCATTTTTATTTGTTTGCTTATTTGTCTTTCATTTTATTCAGCTCAATGGTTATTTCCGTCTTAATTTTCGCTTTTTTTTGGGGTGGGGCGGCATTATTCTAATAAAACAGGAAAAACTTTTTTTTTTAATTATAGCAGTAAAAACGATGTCGCCTATGTATGACTTGGTAAAGTGCGTGACAAATAACAATGTGCGTTAAACGTGGACATTTCACTTTTCCCATTATTTTTTTCCCAGTATTTTTTTTTGAGGGGGGGGGGGGCTTTATTTAAATAAAGAAACGGTTGAAAAATGCTGACAGGCATGTAAATGTCAATAAATAACAACGTAGCCCCGGGCCTTTTCGCCCTAGTCTTCTCGGGTCCCGATATAAAAGTGTCAATGAGCATGTGGCTTCCACGTGAAGATAGAAGTCATCATCACGGCGATAAACACCTCCCCGAGTGGCTGTCACTTGCAACCGACGGCGACCTTCCGATTGGTCCCCAAACAGGAAAAGCCCATTACGCGCACATTTCTTTTGATTCCACATCGCCCTTCGTGACTCTCGAATGTCGAATCACGTTTGACTTTTGACTTTACTCCAAAGTCAAACACGGTGCAAATCAGCGGGCGCCGCTCGGCTTTTCTCGGACCCTTCACCAATTGGCCGAGGCGCACATGAAAGCATCCCTCATTTGTTGCCTTAAAAATAGACCGGACTACTAGACACATTTTTTCGAGCACCATCGCATCTTGGCACCCGATACCCAGAGCCCAAAGCTCTGTAAATGGTGTTGCTGGAGGATATATAAGAGGCAGGCAAAGCGCTGTTGGGACATTCACCCGGAATCCGCCTTGGTTGTTGTCACTCGCTTCAACGCGCAGCGCAAAGGTGAGTGCGCGCACCCTCAAAAAGACCCACCCCTCCCCACCAAAAACCGAGGAGCCACACAAAGACTGGTTACATCCTGCCTTGGACTATTATGACAATAATGAGGAAGAAGGCGACTGTTCCAACAGATGACAGGACTCCAGAGGATTTGTGGAGGACGAGCATTTGTGTATTGGGATGGTGGCATCCGTTGCGCTTATGGAGGAGGGGGGGGGGGGGGTCACAGGACAACATGTATCTTGTTGGGAAAGCCCCCTTCTGCAGTCGGATAACAGAAAAGTCAACATTTTTGTCATAAACGAAATTGTGCTGATGATTTGTTGTATTTACATTGGAATACTTTGCAGTTTTGAAGTTCACCCCATGTATGTGATTGATTTACAATTGATCATCATTGCCGTTTCCCCCTCTTGTAGATCAGAAAAATAAAATGGCCTTCAAAGGTTTTCTCAATGATGCCGAGATGAAAGCAGCTCTGGATGGCTGTTCAGGTAATGTAAATCGAAATGTCGTCTGTATCGTTCATCTATCACCATCTGTCGGTGTATAGGCCGTTCCGCCGAATTCCGCGCTCATTGTAACGCTTCGAAAAGCGACTTAACATTGCAGATTTTTTTTTCCAACCAAAAAAATCGGATTTTACAGGCGTCGAAGGCCTCAAATTAGGCGTTGACCCCTCATGGGCCACTTTCTTTCATTATGTCATTGTTTTCTTGTATTGTTGAGAAACAAAGTTAGCTTGGAGCATGAATACGTGAAATGTAGCAATGTAGTGTTTATGCACATAGCATGTTGATCCTATAAGCACGTTGCCATGATTCAACATAGTTTGATTTTAGAAAAAAAATGTTTAGCCAGACTGACGCGAGATCGTAACCCCCACTAGTCATAGTTGGAATAGCATCAAATTTACAAAAAAAAATGGCATGATCTTACGTTTGCTTTTCCCATGGGCGGTAGAGGATTTCAGTGATGAAAATTCCTGTGGATCGCGTGAGCTGTGGAATGGTTCACAATTTTCAGAGGGGTTGGGGCTCAGTGAAACCCACTCACCCCCCCAAAAAATGGGAATTTAAACAATAGTTTTAAAAATTATTTTTGAAAAGAAAAAAAAGTGTGGTTCTGATGACGCGTACTACAAACATGTGACATTTCCTTCATGTTTCTATGTATGGTTCAGTCTAATTTTAGGGAGCAGGGATGATATCAAATGCTATTTTTTCAGTTTTCAGGGCAATAAATTAACCTTTTAAATTGTATTGATATAAGACAAATTTTTATCTAGCTAGCTAGCTAACCAGCCTAGCTAGTTAGCTAGCTACATAGAGAGTTTAATTAGATATTTTCACTATTTCATCTATACAACTTCTCTAAACAATTTAATCAAATCTATCCTATCGTATCATTCTCATTGTACCTTACCTCTTATCTCATGTCATTTCTCAACCTCATTTAACAGTTGTTTGCGGTCTTGTGCTTTGTTGTTGGCTTTGCAGCCCCCGAATCGTTCAACTTCAAGACTTTCTTCAAGGCGTCTGGCCTGGCCAGCAAGTCTCCCGATGATGTGAAGAAAGCCTTCCGGATCATTGACCAGGACAACAGCGGCTTCATTGAGGAGGAGGAGCTCAAGTGAGACGTCCAAACACATGGAAGATGGACTTAAAGGGTTTTAGCAAACCTATGAGTGATTTGTTTTATTCTATGCTGTTGGGACAGTTAAGTTGAAAATTACTTGGGCATGTATGCTATGAGGCTCACAATTCGTTTGACTCCAATGCATCAAGATCAAGATTCAAGAAAACCCAATTAAAAACATTCTTTGGAATTGAAAATCAGTAACGTTTTGAAATCAAAATTTTCCGAAATCTTTTTCAAATGACTCAGTGCTAGAAAAAAAAAATTCCAGGAGCCATTAACTCATTCAGTACCAGCCAATTCTGGACCAAGTCTGAAAAGACGTTTAAAAACGTCTTTGGGAGTGAATGAGTTAACATTTTATAGTCATTTAAAATGAAAATTTCAAAGTGCATTTCGGGTTTAGAATTTCAAATTAGTTTATAAACTAGTAGGCGCTATGCAGTTTTACAAGAATATCAACATTGTTTACATTTTTTTTTTTTTATGTGCCGATGCATTTGTTTCTGGATAATGCTTACTACTCATGTTTTCCTGGTTTGTAGGCTGTTCCTGCAGAACTTTTCTGCGTCTGCCAGAGCTCTCACCGACAAGGAGACCAAAACCTTCCTCGCCGCCGGTGACAGCGATGGCGACGGCATGATCGGCATTGATGGTAAAACGTCTCCTAATGCTTGACCATAAACTTACTCAAAAATGGATTGAGTCCAAATACTGGATTTCAAATGAAACAGCACTTCCCACCAAGGCCAAAAGAATCCTAATTGGAACCAGCATTCATTAATATTCACGTGATTTAGAAATGCAACAAAATATATATCAACTATAAATATATAAATATATAAGATAACGCTGAAACGCCTTATGGTTAGGATCTCGAGCGCAATGTCAGTTTCATTTTACGTAACAGGAACTCACAAACAAGTCCCAAAACATTTTTCATGTTCATTTCACTAACGTTAATGTCAGATTGAACAGCAATAAGTCATCACAAAGGCGTAATTAGAAATCCAAAGTTAACAAAGCCAACATAACCTATTGATTCGACTCCAATGCTGCCTTCGGTTTGATTGTATCCAATCAGAAATCACAAAAGCTTAGAAAGAAACAAAATATGAGTTGAGCTCTTTTTTTCCATTAACTTCCACGTCATCGTTAGCAAAGCAGCATGAGACATTTTTTAGAAAACAGAAGAAACAGAAAATAAAAACATTTTAACAAACAAGAAAAGTCCAGGTGCCCTGATTGAACCTCGACTTGGATGACTGAAAAGCAGCACGGACGTAAAGAAAAAATACAAAACTGTTATTTTTCCCGCATTGGGACAGTTAGCTAAAATGTAGTTTAAAACGACGTAGCCAAGTATGCTATTCAGCTAATTAAACGCACGCGAAATAAGAAATCACAAATACTTCAAACAAAAGAATTTTTCATTCACATCACACACACACACACACACACACACACACACACACACACACACACACACACACACACAGTATAATGTTGCCTTGGGCTACGTTTTTAAATGAACGCATGTCTGAACAGGCACGCTGGCTGTTACTTCTCCACCCATTAGAAGCACAAAACCGCTCCCGAGCACCCAAAAGTCCCAAAAACAAAAGCGGCATGAAACATTCCCGTTTTAAGACATATTCCTGACATGGTTACGCCCCCAAACTTTTTTTTTACCCAAATTTCAAATTCACGCAAAAGAGCAAATAAGGAGTTTTTATTTATCTTTAAAACTCATCTAAGAACGTATTTTTTCTTTTTTTTTTTTAAGAAGCAGGTTTGACTTTATGTGTTTGATTTTATTTTTTGCATGGTAGGGTAAAGTAGGGTCTGAAAATGTCTGGAACTGAATGCGCAACGTCGAAATCGCAAGCGTGTCTAAAGAAATCCAAAGTTCAACACAATAGACAGCCAAGACAATTTCCAATTGGTTAGCCACCAAAGCTTTTTTGCCTTCCCCTCATGTCTTTTTTGCCTTCTCATTCCACAGAATTTACTGCCCTCGTCAAGGAATAAATTCCCCCTGACCAAGACCCTCTTGATTTAATCCCATCAGCCGAAAGCACCTTTTTTATAGCTTATTTATGGGTTGCCTGCGGACTATTTCTCAACATTGGAGCACATCCTTTCACTGCTGCGTGTGAATGTTCTGAAACTCGTGCAAGTTGTACACCATCTGCACTTTTTTGAGGCAGAGTGAAAAAGCCGGGAATAAAAACTCTTCTGGTGTAAAAATCAACTCTCTTGTGGCCTCGCTTGTTTGTGCGCCGGCAGACTGGAAGACACCCGCGCGGATGCTGATGATGTCATTCGAACGGGGTTCGAATATTTGGCAGGGGTAAAATGGCGCCGCAGGTGTTTTCAATGCAAGAAGTTAATAGTGGATGCACTTTTTTTGGGGGGCTAATTGGTTTATGCTAGCACACAGTTCCAATGGCAGCGCTATCCACTGGGGCCCTTTTCAGTCACTCCAGTTCAATGTGATTTTCCGGTTTTGCTCAAATCGTGCCACCCCTACGGCGTAACCTTGCACGAAAAGAATCTTGGACCCCTCAGCCCCTATCAAATGGACTCTCTCTGGGGCTTGTTAGCGTTAATGGTGACAGATGGCAAGCAAGACCACCCCCGACACGGGACAGTAGTGCCACCTAGATGGGAAAAAGAAACTGCAACGTCAAGGCCAGAAGCACCAGTGGGCACTGACTGACCTCCCGTGTGCTCGACCAGGAGACGCAAAAGCAGCTGTTGACATTAGCGCTCATCTTTTTGCCATTTATAACCATTTACAATTCAAAACTGGACTGTGCATTTCAAATCAAAGCTCCACTTTTTTTTTTAATATGGCTGTGTTGCTAGCACCACTTAGTTTGTCGCCCTCCCCGGCGTCGTACTATACTTAGCAAGGAAGGGGTGGCTGATGGGGAGGGGGGGGGTCATAGACTTCTTCAAACGCACCTTTTAAGCGTCTTCGTTTGTGAAACTTTAAAAATAGAGCGCTCCCTGGCTACGGTGGCAAAATGTTCACCCCCTTGCACCCCCCCCCACCCACACCCACCCCCCCTTCCCCATTTGAGCGGTGTCAATTATCCAGTGCCTCAGATTTCGATGGCGCGAACCTATAAAAGGTCAGCGGTGACACCCGGCCGATCACTGTGGTCGACTTCCCGACTCGTGTCTCGCATCATCCGTACTGTCCAAAACAAAGACCCCCTCCCCAGCCCAACAGGTGAGTTTGATTCAACAAGATGAGAAATCGATTTTTTTTTTTTTTTAAGGCAGATCATGAAGTTTGGGAGGAGAGATAAGGGTCGTGGCTCGCTCTGGACACCTACTGTTGTTACAAACTGAAATAACGCTGGTCCTTCTAAAAGATTTTTAAATTGCTGCATGTTTTTGAAGAAGTCCTGAGAGGTTTTTAAAATTTTTTTTATCACACTGAGTGGAAATTTGCATGGCAGGCCCGATCGATTGATGCGGTAGTCAATTCCTGGGGACCGAAGCTGAATCGACGCCCTCTCATCGTATTCCATCAACTCAAAAAAAGTCTTCGTATATAGTCGTCATGTAATGGTTATTTATCAAGCGCTCTACTGTATGCTGCTATAACGCCTGACTATCGGATTATTTGATGTTTGCATAGCATGTGACAATGTGAATTTGTTAGAAGTGGAACATAGATGAATCATGATGTCTCGTTTGCCATGTGTGTCCCTGACGATACATTTTCGATTTGAAAACAGCATCTCACAATGGCCCTGCACGGTATACTGCATGATGCCGAGGTCGCTGCAGCCCTGGATGCTTGCAAAGGTGGGAAGAAAACCAAACACGCACACACACACACACACACTTTTATATGTTGATCATGCTGACGTGACACTTGAAATTCAGACGCCGGAACGTTCCACCACGACAAGTTCTTCAAGACCAGCGGCCTGGCTGGCAAGCCCTTGGACGACTTGAAGAAGGCTTTTGCCATCATTGACCAGGACAATAGTGGTTTCATTGAGGAGGGGGAGCTCAAGTAAGAGAAGGGCCACCAAATACAGGACACACTTTGAACATCATGTGATGCGAGAAACGTGTTCATTTTGAGGACATTTGAATGCTCTCCTCTGCTGTTTGGTGAACTCACAAATGATTGACAAGTGACGAGAGATATTTCAAATGGCTCAATGAACTTACTGTGGGACGGGTTAGCCAAACTGCGTGTCTTTCATGATTTGAGGTCCGCCGTGCTGCTGTTGCCGACGTCCATGTACAGGTGCTCGACCTTTGGTGCACTGCAAAGAATGAATCAAATCATTTAGGCACATTCATCAAAAATTTATATATATTTCACCCGTCCCATTTCAAATCCGCTTATCCTCACAAGGGTCGTGGGCATGCTGGAGCCTATCCCAGCCAACTTTGGGCAGTAGGTGGGGAACAATAACAAACAAACAAAAACAAAAAATCATAAATAAATACATATATATACATACATAAAAATGTGATGTTCAACAGTGTAGTTTTAAATGTATAAATATTTTTAGATACAAGAAATAATAAATTATATATATTTATATAATTATATATAAATATTTATATAATTATATGTATTTCAAATTAATAAAAAATAAAAATAAAATAAAAGTCAAAGATGGAAAGAAAGACGGAAAAAAACTAATACAAAATAATTGAATATAAGAAACAAAAATAAATAAAATATCCATAGGTCTACCCATTATCCGAGCTGAAAGTGAGTCAATACAATAAGAAAATACATGTAAGAATAAAACAACAAAAATGTTAAACTATATATATCTATAATATTAGTTTAAAAAAATACAAATCGATTATAATGCAAGAAGCGCCCTTCCAAATGAAAATGGAGGCAGTTGCTATGCCTGACGATGCGCGCGTCCGCCACAGGTTGTTCCTGCAGAACTTCAGGCATGGCGCGCGCACCCTGAATGACGCCGAGACCAAGGCCTTCCTCAAGGCCGGTGACACCGACGGCGACGGCAAGATCGGCGTTGACGGTACGACCGCCAAGCACTGCCGAGCTCAATGCACAACTGCTGATTTTGCCTTCTCATTTCTGTAGAGTTTACCACCTTGGTTCAGGCGTGAAGTGGCACGTGACCAACAGCACCCCGCTCCCATGGAACAAAATTATTTTCATCAGAATACAAAGCGTTTTTATACATTTGCTTTAAGAGACGTTTCCTCCTACGCAGCACACACTATCCAACAAAAAATAATGATTGTCGTTCGGTTGTGTTCATGTCTTAATTCTCGAGTTTGCTTCTTTTCCAAACTATGCACTTTCCAGGAACAGACGGTAGGGAAAGAAGAAATGTTCTTTCGCTACGGTCCCTCTCTGTCTTATCGGAGGTTCAGCATGTGTCTTTTCAACTATGTGACAATCTGACTGACAAAAAAATAAAAATAAAAAGCACTGAATAAACTTGTGGACAAGAAAAACGACACATGGTACTTGCTAACATTTTTCCTGAGGAGAAAAGATTGTGCTCGGGCAATCTCGCGAACATCAAATTAGATGTGCCGCTAGATGGCGCCAGCGCAAAGCGAAACCCTTGAAACAAGGCATGCCTATGTTTCGTGTGAAGATTTTTCGACACAAAAGTCATGTTTGAAAAGTATAAATTAAAATTATTTACATTATAAGAGGAATAAGTCCTGTCACACCCCACTGCCTCAACACCAGCACCACCCCAACAGAACATTTTAAAAATATTCAAGTCCAAATTTCCATTGGACCTGCGATAAATATGTTTTGTTGTGCAGGTGCAGTTCTAATTTTCACACGTTATCATTGTTCACTTCGGGCCATGTATGTCTTTTTTTAAGGCTAGACCAAAAAAATGTGATACAGGAACTTATACTTTGTAAATGTAAATAAATAAATGATCGCTGGTAACAGAATAGCGTGCCTTGGCACATGACATCCAGACAGCGACTGAACTGCGGCGGCTTGAGTCCCGCTGTCGATCCGGTGTCTGCGTCGCCATCCGTTTCTTTCATTCCGAGGGGACACGATTGAGTTTCGAAAAGAGAAGGATAGCAATTGGATAACGAATTGCCTTGTGGGATTAAAAAAAAAAAAAAAAGTTCAGTTTAGTGGCACATGCTCATGCTATACAAGATGGGCCAAAAGTAGGTCGTAGTAGTGATTTAACTGCTGAGTAATCAAATAAAATAAAATCAAATTAATCGCATTTAAATCATCTAAAACATTGTCCCTTATCACCCCTGATTACAGGAACTCAATTTCCATTTCCCCATCGAAAGGACTTTTTAATGCCACGATTCCATTTCAGCTCTTCCATAAACTGTTTTTACGTTACCCTCACTGAGGTTCTGGGTTTGAATTTTGTGCGGTTTTCGACAGGTACTCTGGCTTGCTCCTGAATTCCCAAAGTTAGGACGGACAGATCATTAGACGATATTAACACAGGGACAGCCGCTATTCAGTGGGGAAAGGGCGAGGCTAGCCTGGAAATGGCAAAAATCCACAAATAAGTGATAGAATTTGACCTGTAGAAAGCAAAGGACAAAAAAAAGTACGTTTCTTGCTTTGTGTCAAGTAATCCCTCGCTATAACACTGTTTATCTTTGACCGCTTCGCTGTTTCATCCACACATCCACACCTCAGGAAAATTTCGAGTGTTCAATCAGCCTGCCATGCATGTTTTTTGGAATGTGGGAGGAAACTGGAGTACCCGGAAAAAACCCATGCAGGCCTGGGGAGAACATACAAACTCCACACATGAAGGCCACCCAAAACATTTTTATATATATACATTTACTGCATATGTAATAATTGTTGACTACCTCACGAATTTCACTTATCACTGGTTCTTTTCGGAACGTAACCCCCGCGACAAACGAGGGATTGCTGTACTTAAAAAGAAGCCGCGCAAGGAGATGCCTTGCGTGTGACCGACAACGGGGAGCGTCGCACGGGCGGGAGTGTCGTATACATTTGAAGTGAATTTACTCTTCGCGAGAGCATTCCACAGGCCCGCGGGGTCCCGTCCGTCCGTCTCTTTGGCCGTGGGCGTTTATAAATAGTCAAGGTTAATTAGGTAGCTGGGAAACTGGATCGGGGCGGCCGGTTAGAATACGATCCACCGGCAGGTAACTCAAGTGAAGCCCATTGTCACTGCAGCCGCTGGCCTATAAAAGCCAAGTTGACGAGCGGCAGTCAGCACTCAGCCCAACCTCTCCTCTCTGCTGCATCAACAACTGGCCCGCCAGCCTCCTCTCACCTGGTAAGGTTGACATTTAGCTTGTATGTTGAAGTTGAATTATCCCTGAAAGGAAAAGCGATCTTATTTCGGCCCGATAGTCGATTATCGGGCAAGAGGGGAACTTTCCAAAGCTTCTCTGTTGACACTTATTGCCCCTGCGGTGAAATATGATTCAAGCTTTTGCATGCACCTGCAGGTCAAGAACATGTCGCTGTCATCCATCCTTTCCGCCGACGCCATCGGCAGTGCGATCAAGGACTGCCAAGGTATCGTCTTACCCCTTCCATCACCGTTGTCTTTTGAAATTGTGCGCATCTCTGGCACTCGCAGTTTGTGTCGTTTTGCCCGACGCTTTCTTTTGGACAATAGTATCACCATCATTATGTGTTTTTGTTGCCAAGCTTAGGAAAAGGACTTCAAATAGATATACTGGAACTCTTAATGCACGTTTCTCCACTTTATGCGTCAAAATGTACATTTCACATGGCCTCTGTTGGACAAATAATGCAAATGTGACAGGCTAATAAAGTCAGAGTACATATCCTGGAGGCAAGGCGATGTGTACAATGCAAAACAGCACATTCATGTTCATTACGAGCACTGTATTTAAAAAAAATAATAAAAAAATGGAACATGTTGCGCTGTATCTTCCTCACTTCAGTTCGAGTGGGTGACGGAGGCAGTAATGTTCGTCATTTCCTACAGTCGCCCTAAGATGGCGCCGTAGAGCTACCATTGTCTTCCTGATGCTGCTCAACTCACTTCAACATAGTTTCTTGGCCCCAAGATGCCAGCAGATAATACCAAAGCGAAACGAAGCTCCTCAACTCACTTTAAGCAGAAGAATAAGAACATTCCCAATTTACATCGTACTACTTTTGGCCTGAGCATAAAAGTCTGCGACTCGACAGCGTTGCAAAATATTCACCGCAGATCGAATGGACGGAAATTATTGTGAGGGTAAACGGTTCCGAGAATGCACGGATGGATCCGGACTCCTAAAGGCAACGTTGCCGACGCTGCTCTGCTGTTCCATCTACGTCTTGCATTTAGGGCCCGAGTCTTTCTGCCCCAAGAAGTTCTTCCAGGTGTGCGGCCTGGCCGCGAAGAGCCCGCAGGATGTGAAGAAGGTTTTCGGCATCCTCGACTACGACGGGAGCGGTTACATTGAAGAGGAGGAGCTCAAGTGAGTGTCACGTAATCTCATGGGGAGCGATATCAAGGCCGTCGACATCTCGGGTTTACACATGTTCCCGCCGGTGGTTTGTAGGTTTTTCCTCCAGAGGTTTTGTCCCACCGCCCGGGTCTTGACAGAGAAGGAGACCAAGAACTTCCTGAGCGCCGCCGATGAAGACAACGACGGCCGCATTGGACTCGAAGGTACGAGTGCTGCAGAGCTCGGAGAAGAAACACGAGACCGGATTTTCTGCGACAAGATTTTCTCATTTGTTCTGTTGCCAATGTTCATTTTAATTCTGGATGACACCGCCATCCTGGTTGATCCCTCCCCAATCGGCTGCCTCCAAGCAATCATTCCATTTCTTTCTCTCGTCCACAGAGTTCCAAGCTATGGTGCGGTCCTAAACCCGTGCGACACTTTTTTTTTTTCCAGCTGTCTCTCATTTTACACGGCATCAAGAAGTCCCTTAATTCAACCATCCGGTCAACATCATCATCACTGGCCCCGCCCACTTTTTGTCTGAAGGATTTACTGCCCCCAAAGAAGTTCTAAAGTCACCTAATATACCCAGAGAAATAAAAAAAGATCAAACCAGTGCATCTCGGCTTGTCCCGTTTTTTTTTTCCCAGTGTGCCGTTTGTGTTATAAAAGACAGCAATGACAATATTACTTGGAATGACACACCCCGAAAGTGCACGTCAAGACATTCCTGTATCGAAGCTGCTAATGCACAATTCATAACTGGATGTTTGAATGTGGGCAGAGGAGGTGACCTTGGTGATCGCTGGAGTCCTCACTTGGGCTCGATCAAAGCTAACCGAGACCTCAGCTTTGTGAAATAAACTTGAACACAAACAAAAACACTTGAAATGAACGAAGCAAAGTCGAAGTACAAGGAACCACTGTTGTCACGGATTTGTGCCGTGAAGGCAGGAAGCGGAAGCAGGGAGACTTGCAAGACAAGAGAGCAAGAATAATAAATAAAATAAAAAAAGAAAAATGTTGGCAAAAAGGGAAATATTTGGAAAACTCCAAATGCTCAATTAAAAAGAGCCCCAAGAAACACGATTCAAAGCAGCAAACAAGCAACAGGAAATGACCAACCGTTCTCCGGCGACTCCAATGAACCAACACGGACTGAAAGAAAGCAAACAATGAAACAAAGTGACGACTCATCTTAACTCATCTGGATTTAAAGAGAGCTTTCACAACAACGTGGCACACCTGGACAGGCCAAGACCAAATCCTAAATAGTGGACAAAACTTGAAAAAAAGAATATTTGTTTGTTCGTATGTTCACGGGTCACTTCCTGGTTTACTGATAACGACGACGTACACTTCAATATTTCTGCTTGAAGCACGCCATGCTTATTATCTTCAGGCTTAGATTTGAACCAACAACTGCCTCGACGCTCGCCGACTGGGTGGAGGAGCCCACATTGAACCAGATCTTACACTGATCCGACCACTTGCGTTGATTTTACGTCCGTCGGGGCTATTGCAGCAAGCGTCCGATATTAATATTATTAGTTTCGTGTTGGCGCATGCACGATTTCATGATGTGCGACAACCCAACAAGGTCATGTGACAAAGTAAGTGTCTTTGCCGAAACGGGTCAACTTGTGACAGGCTGTTCAGATTTTTTCTTCGTACAGCCAAATACTTAAAAAAAAACTGAAGCACGCTGGGGTCGCTTTGGCATTCTTCAACTTGAAGTTATTGAACAAAAAAAAAAAAAAACACCAAGGAATTATACAGGGCGGCCCAGTGATCGAGTGGTTAGCGCGTCAACCTCACAGTGCAAAGGTACCGGGTTTGATTCCGGCCTTCATGTGTGGAGTTTGTATGTTCTCCCCAGGCCTGCATGGGTTTTTTCCGGTTACTCCGGTTTCCTCCCACATTCCAAAAACATCCACAGCAGGCTGATTGAACACTCTAAATTGTCCCTAGGGGTGAGTATGAGCGAGGATGGTTGTTCGCCTCTGTGTGCCCTGCGATTGGCTGGCAACCGGTTCAGGGTGTCCCCCGCCTACTGCCTGAAAACAGCTGGGATAGGCTCCAGCAACCCCCCCGCGATCCTTGTGAGGATAAAGCGGATCGGAAAATGAATGAATGAATATAGCCTAAAAAAAATCTCTGAATTAAATTTAAAAAAATCACCTCTGAATTAAAATAAAATAAAAATTATAGTCCTTGCATCTATATAAATTAATTCATTTTTATGCTGTTGTTAAAAACTAGCTTGACGACAGTTACTCGTGCAATTTTTATGCTCCAGTGTGTTACTTGCTCTCATGCAGTCTTTTTTTGGTGTTTTAAAAAAAAAAAATTTAAATCGTGATACCTCACCTCAAATATTGCGAGTGTGTAAGTGATCAGGTCTGAATACGCCATGTGAGGGATGGCCTGATTATCTGCTGAGGTCATCAATTATTGAGGCTCTCACTGCATTGTCTTCACAAAGAAAAAAAAAAGTGGGATTAAGAAAGGGGTGTCAGGCTCATCTTACTCATTAAGGCCGTTTCAAAGTTTAATGTGGGTCCCATCTTCAAGTCATATCAAACAAAGAGGGGGCGGGGGGAGATCCTCGCCTCCCCGCTTGCACAACGTGCTCTTTGACAACAAACGGCTCATTTCACATGTTACATTTCCAAGGATGCCTATTTGTGTGCCTTTCTGTGACTCTTCCAGTCTCTCCGTTGCCACCTGCGGCTCTCTCATGAGGCTTTTGGGAAAAATGTAAATAAGTCGCTTCGTTCTTTCAACGCAATTTGTGATCTTGTCACATGAAAATAAAATGTTTTTTTTCTATATTCAGGCCAATTTTTAAAACTAATCTTTTATGCGCAATAATGTGGAATTAAATCATTGTCATTTTTTCCTCGCAGTTTTTCAAGCAGGCAGCCATTTACAAAATACACATTGAGGACTCATTAAGTCACAAAGACATAAAAACATACAAAAATAAATGTACCGGTATTGAAAAAGAAATACCTTTCTGACAGTGTCAATCAAAAGTGAGCGTCATTTCCTTGGTAAAGGTTTCGGATGTTTTTGGCCTGTCTTCAACGCTGCACCTGCTTTTTGAAGTCGTGAACAAGCAGGTGTTGCCTGAGAAGAAAACAGACATGCATAGAGTTAATTCGTTGCTATTTTCGGGAGGCAATCGGGTGCAGTGAAAAAAAATTCAGAGTGACAAGGCGTAATTACACATGCCAGCAAAGCGCTAAAACAACAAAGTTAATTTGACTTGTGGAATTCTGGAGGCAGACTGTCAAACTGCTTCGGTCTCGTGTGTGGTGGGACTCAAAAGCGATGAAGACAGACACGAAGGGTGACCCAGAATCTTTGGGGGAGACTGTGAGGGAGACATGCTAACTGCGAGGCCATCATGCTCCCATTGGGGGAAAAAAAAATCTTCACACATTGCAGTTTTGGTATATTGCGTTTAAAGTTATTGATCCGTCCACTTTTTTTTTTTTTTAGTTCAACATTCACATAATTGAGATGTTAAGAACTAGCCAAATGAAGACATTTTTTTCTCCCTCCTCTTTCCACATGCATGGTTTAATGGATTCAAACCATTTCAACTCCAAAATACACGTTCTTTGTTTCGAGAATAATTTCCTGTTTTCACAATAAAAGTCTCAAATTAAGAGAGACGGTGTTTTACACCTTTATTTCCTCTTTCCACATTCCTTAACTGATTCAAACTATCGCAACCTCAAGTCTCACGTTCTACATTTCGAGCATTCAATGAGGTCCACAGCATTTAAATTATTGGTGTCATTTGGTTTATATTTAGTTTTATATTTATTTAGATTTGGTTTCAGTTCTTTGTGTATCTTTTTTGTCTTCCTCATTAGGTTTTGTTTCCCCCTGTTTTTGTCATCTGGATCCCTTTGTGGTTACCAATCAGCTCCCAGAATGAATACATAAACAAATGTGGCATTTGTTGTTGTAGTTAATGATTTCAATGTTCATTGAATTACGCCAATATTTATTTTCAGTCTTTCAATATTGATTTGGCCGAGATCAGCAGACATTTATCATTCACAAATGCTCCTCATTGTCCAACTGCACTAAATATTAAACAGGGGGTATTGACAATTGTTAAATCTGTTTGAGGAGCTCAAGACTTCCGAACTGGACTAACCATGCAAGTTCGCCACCAGCAGCGTGCGTACCAGTGTGACTTGTTTTATTCATCATTAATTGTTCGTCTTTGGGACGACAAAAAAAAGAGGCTCATTACACAGAATCAACATGACACTTGACTTCAACGACTTAAGTGCGCGAACCTTTACAAGTCCCGCCTCACCTCAAACGTCCACCTGCGTGACCCGGTAGGGGTAGCCTTCATAGCGTGTGCATCCCTTGTTCGTGCATCATTTAAAGCTCTTGCTCGTCACTGTCAGGTTTCAGCAGTGCTCAAGTTTCACGTGCGAGCATTATGTGCCAGGGAGTGAATGTAGCTCAGGTGTAAAGTGGTGACGGGAGGCGACCACAAGGGGACATGTCACTGTAGATGATTAGGGCAAGGCTGAATTGCTTTCTGGTGTGGGATTGTGTTGCCGTGTCTGATCAGGTCAAAACACCACTCGTGATTGAAACGTTAGCCTTGCACAGACTTGCTTTCCAATTCAAAAACTGCTTTGTTGATTGACAAGACATCACTCACCAGTCAGGTTGAGTTACAAGAGAATATATTGACATTGTGATGCAGGACTATCTATCTATGTATGTATCTATCCATCTACTCAAATACACTGGGATTACTTATGCCACCTCTGGAAATTCATCCACGCATATACTAGTTAGATTTTTTTTTCTTTTGACCTTTGACTTCAAACAGCTGATCTTGTAAAACACAGATAATGCTCGTGCGCCGTCTGGCGTATGTGGAACACATTACCACTTCCGGTAATCATTTTTAAAAGATTCTCTAACCGTAAATTAAAATACATAAATAAATATTTTTTTAATCACACGCGTACTATATTCATATTTGGTTTCCGAAATAAAGTAATTAAAATCAAAACAGACCAACTGAGTTTTGTCGTTGTCGGAAGGGGGTGTTTCCGGTCTTTTCCGGTCTGTGGGCTGTTGCTGGCTGTCAAGCTCACGTTCCTTCCATTTCTAATTTACGTCCCGGATTGCTTATTTTTCGTCCTTTTGTTCGTTTCTTTTGAGCCCCTTGAAACACTTGTGCCCTCCAGCATGTACAAGGTACAGCCGATCTGCGGGGGCGACGTCAAGGTTGATTTGCCCACCTGCATGTACAAGCTAGCAAATGTCCACGCACAGCCGGCGAACAGTTGCACCCACGAACACGCGCTGCAGGTAAACGACAAATCAGTTCTTTCCGAGTAAGATGGTTTTTTCACTCTCTTTTCTTTACCATACGTCGCTTTCTCTGTTATACTTGCGTAGTAAACGTATGGCCTGCTAGTCATATTGCTATGAAGACGCTAGTGCGCTAGCTAGCCCAGTTGATCAGATAAATTTCGGGTTGCTGATGCAACTCAAACGCAATTGGCCTTCCTTACGCTTATTACATAATAATTCCAACAAACCTTCTCGTTGTACGCTCTGTTGCAGTCGCCTTGTTTTGACAAAAAAAAAGATGTTCACTATAACGTCTCGACTCAGTTCTATTTTAAAACACCGGACTTACTTTTTTTTAATTCAATCGGTGACCTTTTTCGATTTTAATTAACATCTTCGCATTTAAATGAATTGAAATTCCATTCATTCTTTTCAGACCACTCCAAAGCACTACTTTTGATTTAAAAAGAAACAAATATTACTCCAGTATATTGTGTGAAAATTTAAGAAACGGGAATGGAAACCTATTTCATTAATTGCTGTTACTGTACACATTGTAGTATTATCTTTGACAAAAGCGTCATAAAAATGTGATTCATCAGGTGTTTTTCCTGGCTCAAATTGAGGCGGAGGTGGTTGACACGAAAGGAAATTCATTTGGATAAACACGTCATGCTTGAAAGCCCCCCCCCACCCCCCCAGCAATATTTACCTGTTTGTTCCATCTGGCAGGGAAACTCAGGATGCCGATAGCACCGACTAGTGTGAAAAACAAACAAATAAAACACAATTTGATATGTTTACTCTTTGGAAGTTGCTTCAGGTCTTTTTGTGTACTGCTGTCGATATAGCGGCTCCACAGTGGCGCAATGCTGCAAGTGGAGTTAAAATACATGGCTGCCGGAAAGGGACATCAATGCTCAATCAGCACAGTTAGCCGTGGCTGGGGTGGCACAAAATTAGCCGGAGGCGGCCGCCACACAATTTTGAACGCAGGAAAAACACCGTTTATTATTTGTATTGTTTAGCTGGGCGGTGAATGAGTGGTTCGTACATCTGCCACACAATTTCTGAGATTCGCCGGCCCTTTTATCTTTAAATGCTCGCTATACTAACATTAACTACCAGAAGCTCATCTATTCTCGGTTGAACTACTTGATGGATGTCAAAAGATGGAGTGCATGGCCCGTGGAGCCTTTGCTTGATTCTTGTTCTGATTGTGTGGACTTTGCATGTTCTCGTCATGCTTGATTTGGTTTTCTCAGTGTGCTCCTACCGCCTCCCACACTCCCCCACCAAAAAAAACATACTCCCTGTCCCCCATCTCCCCCAAATTGATCTTACCGGAATTATTTCCTGTCTGCAGAATGGCGAAGTGGACCCGTCCGTCAGAGCCCTGGAGGCCCGTCAGGACGAGATCATGCGTAAACTGTACGAGCTGAAGGCGGCCGTGGAGGGCCTGGCCAAGACGGTGACCACGCCTGACGCCGACATGGACCTGACAGTCAGAGGCAGCCTCTCGTCCGAAAGCTCCAGCTCCTTCCAAGGCGTGGCCGACCTCGACGCGCTACTGGGGAAGGTAGGATGCAAATTGGAATTAGTGCTTGGCAGACACCTACCAACCATTTAAAGCACCTCTTATTAATCCCGGATCAAGTTCTGCTGTTCTAGTAGGCAACCACATTACCTCCATTGTTTATTTTTACCTGCTATAAATGTGTATCAAAATGTCCTCCTCTGTCTCAAGGACCTCGGCGCCCTACGCGACATCGTCATCAACGCTAACCCGGCGCAGCCCCCGCTCACCCTCCTGGTTCTTCACAAGCTGCTGTGCCAGCGCTACCGGGTGCTCTCCACCGTCCATGTCCACTCTTCAGTCAGCAGCGTGCTGCCTCAGCTCTTATCCTGCCTCGGCCCGCGCCATCCGGACAGCTACGCCCGGCATCTCTTCCAGTTAGGCTTCACCCTCATATGGAAAGACGGTAAGGCGCCATTCCAGAGGTAGCGTGTCAAACGTCTTTCCTTTGGAATCCTTTGTGGTGTCGGTAGGAGCCAGAAAGTTGAGAATTGTGTTAACGCCTCAGTATTGATGGACCTGACTGTGACTACCGTGGCCTGTGATGAAAACAAACGTCGTTTACGGCGTGTAACCACCCGATGCCTTTTGCCTCCGCAGTCCCCAAACTGCAGATGAAGTTCAGCGTTCAGAACATGTGCCCCGTGGAAGGCGAAGCCAGCGTGGCGCGCTTCCTCTTCAAGCTGCTGGCGCCGTACCCGTCCGACGCGGCGGCGGCCACCCTGGTGGACAGCTGGGTGGACACGGCCTTCCACCAGCTGGCCGCGGGCGGCGCCAAGGAGCGGGCCGCCGTGACGCGCGCCCTCAACTTGACCCTGGGCCGCGGGCCCTGGCTGGCCGGGCGAGACGTCTCCCTGGCCGACGTGGCGTGTTACTGCTGCCTACTGCTCGCCGGGTCCGCCTCCCCGGCGCCCGCCAACGTCCAACGCTGGCTCGAGGCATGCGAGAACCTGGGCCACTTCGGCCCCGCCAAGGTACTCCGACAGTGACCCTGACCTCTGGCAAAGTGAGAGAAAAACGAGCCATGTTAGGAACACCTTCTCATGCTTACCTCTTGAATGTCACTCTTGACACGGAGGCACACGTTGGTCTCTTTCTGGCATGCTGCGTTTGAAGAGATTTGAAAAAGGGAGAGGAGGCACATGAGGACTGTGACAACAGGGACGTGTGAATACCTTGTACCCACTTTGTGCCTACCAAAATAAATACCAACTGTTGCAAACATGAAGATCTGTTTAATAAATCTACCTGAAGGCATTTAAACAAAGTGTTGGGAGTTTGTATTCTTAAACATTTTGACAAATATTTTCCTGGTTACTGCAAATGAATATCGGCTCCAAATATTGGTTATCGGCCTCTTTCTTTACTAATAATCGATATCCGTATTGACCCTGAAGACCGCCGTTTGTTTTCCTCGCACAAAGCATGAAAAATGTGACTTGGTATCTGCTGATGTACTCAGCGCATGTCTTAGTTCTCAAATCAAGGGTCCAACGGGCAAAGAAAGTACACAAAATTGCTTTTTCATCTCATACAGTATTTTTTATAAAACATACACATGACATTCAACAGCCGTAGAAAAAAAAACAAAAATCTAAACGAGCAAGAAAATGACCATATTGCAACGGGGGAAATTCTAATCACGCTGTTGCGTTTTCATCATCCGGTTGATTGTCAATTACTACCAACAAATATTTCCTTAGGGATGAAAGGAAGGGATGATTCGAAAAGGCATGAATCAGATTTGACATTTATTCGGGATTACCAAACTTTCCTCAAGATAGTGGTCGCCTCTCTTCCCGCGCCTTGCCCGTATGCCGTATTCCAGATGTGCAGACGACAACTTCAAGGCTCGACGCCATCACTCCATGATGTCGTCGTGCTTTATGGTAAAAAACAAGGGCATTTGAATGAAATCTGTTGATCAGATTAGCTGGAATTACTCGGTGTGATCAACAATTATTGAATAGCCATCTCATTTTAACTCAAAATTGTCCAAATCCACACAATGGCCGCCTCTCAACAATAAATGTTCTCCGATTTCTGTAGTCCTCAATGAAAGCAGACCGATTCTCATTGTATTTCATCGAAAGAAGACGTCTCCAAAAATTTTTTACTTTGATAAACAACAATCATCAATTTGTCCGTGTGCATTTTCGACACTGGCAATTTGAAATACTGTGATATCTTGTTTTTGAACATTCATTTTCCAATCCGCTTAATCCTCACAAAGGTCGCGGGGGGTGCTGGAGCCTCTCCCAGCTGTCTCCGGGCAGTAGGCGGGGGACACCCTGAACCGGTTGCCAGCCAATCGCAGGGCACACAGAGACAACCATCCACACTCACACTCAGGGACAATTTTGAGCGTTCAATCATCCCGCCATGCATGTTTTTGGCATGTGGGAGGAAACCGGAGTACCCGGAGAAAACCCACGCAGGCCCCAGGGAGAACATGCAAACTCCACACAGGGAGGCCGGAGCTGGAATCGAACCCACGACCTGTGCACTGTGTGGTCGACGCGCTCACCACCGGACCACCTGGCCGCCTGTTTTTGAACAAAGAGCTGGAATTTTTTTTTTTCCGGAGTCATGAATTATTCCCCCCCTCCAAAAACATTAGGCAGTATAATCAATCATTGAAATAATCGTGAGTTCAAATATTCCCAAAAATGTGTTGGAACTGATGAAGGCCTCCCTCCCAACCTCATTTTATTTGAGTGAATAAACGGCCACGACTTGAGGAAGTACTGAAAGCGGTCAAACGCGCTCAGCTGTTGAGCACGGCGCACACGTTGACGTTGTATCTCAGCAGTTGAATGCGTTCAAAGTAGTCGTCCGTCAGAAAGTTTCGTTGCGAGGTGGCCAAGTTGCCTTTCTCGCTGAAGAGCCTCTGGATGGGCGCCGTGGACGGCAAGGTGGTGTTGTACTTGAGGAACAACTGCTTGACCCTGGGGAAGTCCTGCAAGCACTCCAGGCTCTTGCCGGTTCCTTCCACGTACTTGCGGATCTCCTCGGCGACGCCGCGCTCCTGGACGTGAGCCGTCAGCTTGGCCGAGCCGTAGCTGAAAAAGTCGTCTTCGGATTTGATGGTGGAGACGTTCCGGCTGGTGTTGATCTCGATCACGTCGCAGGGGTCCACCTGGGAGGCCTCGGTGGCCAGCAGGGAGCACATCTCCTCCCGCTCGGAGGCGGCCAGCCACCACAGGCGGAACTGCGGCGTGGTGGCCGTGGCAAACTTGGCCTCGTCGCTGGCGAACAACTCGCGGAAGCGCGCGTCGATGGCGCTCACCATGGCGACGATGACGTCGCCGAAGTACTTGGCCGAATCCTTGTGCTCGTTCAGCTTGTTCTTCAGACTGAGCACGGTGGGGATGACCAGGCCCAGGTAGCATTTCTGCTCGGCTTGGAGCAGCTCCAGCGCGAAAGCCAGCGGGTGGAACGCGGTGACGTATTCTTTGAGGAAGTCCATCTCCTCGGGCTGCAGGCGCGCCACGTCCAGGCGGGCCGAGAGCTCCGTCAGCTCCCGTTCTGTGAGGGAGATGATCTTCTGCAGGGCGCAGTACTCCACGTTCCAGCGGATGACGGCCGGGACGAACAAGGCCATCTTCCGGATCTCCTCCGCCGCTTCCATGCCGACCTGCAGGTGGTGGCATTTGGTCCAAATGGAGTAGACCTTGGACATCGTGCTGTAATAAAGCTGGCACATGGGTCCCTGGGACACAGCTCGCCAGAAGTCCTCCGTGACGATCCGCTCTAAAGTGTGCGAGGCGCACCGCTGGATGGTGGGCAGGAACAGGAGCATGTCCTGCTCCGGCTCGCCCTCCAGCACGGCGCAGACGTTTTCAAAAACCCCAATGTCGTCGCTGCAATCCGTGCCGTCCAGCGCAAACTCTTTGAAGACGTTGACAAATGGGCTGGCGTTGTCGGTGACGGTGGTCTGGACTTTGCTTTCGATACCGTACGCCACGTGGATGTCGTGTATCCTCCCGGCCACCGAGTCGTACGTGAGCCGGCCCTGCATCCTGGCGAAGCCCAGAGCCGCCGACTTGCGCTCCAGCGAGTTGTTGTCGATCCAGTGGCACGTCATGCCGAAGAAGCTGCCGCCGCCGACGGTCCACAAGT
Source organism: Hippocampus mohnikei (assembly GCA_026261675.1). Classification (NCBI taxonomy): domain Eukaryota; kingdom Metazoa; phylum Chordata; class Actinopteri; order Syngnathiformes; family Syngnathidae; genus Hippocampus; species Hippocampus mohnikei. The sequence continues at coordinate 12,417,279 of JAKGUB010000328.1, read as the reverse complement.
CGGCCGTGGTGCACACGTACTGGACGGCGGCCAGCTTGGCCATCAGCTCCTCGCGCATCCTCGAGAAACTGAGGTCCACCTTGGAGAATAAGGTCACCCTGTCCATGGGATGGAGACCCTCGGTTAAGCCCGTGATCAGCTTCTTGAAGCCGGGCTGCTCCAGCACGTGAAACGGCTGACAGTCCTCCACGATGTAGTTGAAGATGAGCTCGTCGATCTTCTCCTGGGTCATGCATTTGGAGAGGATTTCCGCTTTGATCTTTTTGAGTTGACAGTGGCTACTTTCCTCGCCGTTGTACTCCTCCTTCTTCCTCCCTCGCTTCGCATCGGGCCTGGCATCGCATCCGAGATGGGTTCTCTGAAAGACATCACGTTTGGAAGTTTGAGGGCGTGCCTTCCCATACTATGCAAAAGTATGGTGGCCTTCACAAAATATATTTTTTTAAGGTGGGCGGGGGACTGCAGATGTTGTTTGACTATCGTATGGTATAAACCTACGTCATTTGTATGATTATTTTAGATGTCCCTCCTTGCTACTAAAGACATTTAGTTTTTCCTCCGCTTTGTAATGTGCCGAAATTCCCTGGGTTGTTTTGTCTGATCCTGAGTCCTGGACTCTATAATTCACTCGATTAAGTTTTTCCTATGTAAAATGTTTTAAGGCAAAAAAAGGAGTCAAGATTAAATTGTCATTCATTTGGATGGGCTACGAAATCCATTCACACAATTAAATGGGACAAATATTAGAAAGAGTCACTGCTGGTGTCGTGGTACACTCGCCGGACTTTTGTGCGGGCACCGTGGGATTGGTTCCCATTCAGTGACGGTGTGGGTGTGAATGGTCGTTTGTCTCTACATGTGCCCTGCGACTGACTGGCGACCAGTTCATGGTGTAGTGTGCCTTCCGCCCGAAATCAGCTGGGATAGGCTGCTGGCAACCCAGTTCAGGATAATCGGTGTTGAAAGTGGGTGGATGGATGTAAATATTAGAAAGAGACTGCAAATATAGGTGAGGTTGGTGCCAGTGTTCAGGCCAGTCGAGGAGGAGGCCTTGTTGATCCTGACCGCCCACGGCCGGTAGTTAGCAAGCAACAACACAGTCGTGATGATTCAATGAACAGTGTTTTGTTTTCGAACATCAACCCGGCGACGACTAAAAGCGACGGTTCAAAAGTTCACGACGGACTCGCAACTTACGTCCAAATGCTTCTTTAGGTTGGACGTGGACGTCTTGGACGTGGACAGCAGGTTTACCCTCGGCAGACACAGATTACATTGCACGATGATATTTTTTCCTTGATCTGCCTTGTACGTGAAATGGTGGCGATAACGCCAAGAATGGATGGCCGATTTGGTCTCGCCACAGCCTTCATTGAACTCCGTGTCCATTTAGGAAGCCGCGTGTGAGCGCCAAAAGCACTTAAAAAGCAATAAATGTGTCGTAATCCGATTTAGTAATCGTGATTACACGTAAAAGTAACGACGGGCGGCGGAGAAATCCTCATGGAGGAAAAAAAGGGGCAGGTCTTTGTTTAGACGGAACTAGGCAGGAGTGGTCAACAAAATGCGGCCCACCAATGGCGTCTTGCAGCGGTGCTGCGCATGCGCAGTGGAGGTAGTCAGCGATCTTACTTCCCCTTTTCCACCGCCACAACGGCGAGCTAGCGCCGCCCCTTGGAAAATGTGAAGTACTGCAACACCAATGTTTTGATTTCGGTTTCCAAGTCATTTATGAGTCTTTTGAAGAATAATTTGATACCATTTTTAAAAAAGCACATGTATATTTTTCATTGATATTATGAAAGTAAGTTAGAAACTTAAAGTATAAGAAAGTATAGCAAGTATAGCAACTATACAATTAAACGTTAAGAGGTTTACTTCAATTTTGTGTTTCCCAACCTTTATTGAGCCAAGTTATATTTTTCATGAGAAAAATCTCACACACCATCTAAAAAATATCACAAAAAAGTGAATTATGTACAGTGGGCCTAACATTGTACAAATAATTAGCTCCCCAGTTCCATGATTAACAGTAAAACATTGTAGTTAAGTAGGACTGTTTTTATTCCTCAAAAGTAAAATGTATATTATTTTAAACCACTTTTATATTTCAACACTAACACTGCGTATCCTGACAAGGGTCGCGGAGGGTTCTGTAGCCTATCCCAGCTGTCTTTGGGCAGTAGGCAGGGGACACCCTGAACTGGTTGCCAACCAATCACAGAGCACACAGAGACGAACAACCATCTGCGTTCACATTCACACCTCACGACGATTTAGAGTGTTCCATTAACCTGCCATGCATGCTTTTGGAATGTGTGAGGAAACCGGAGTTCCTGGAGAAAACCCACGAAGGCCCGAGGAGAACATGCAAACTCCACACAGGGAGGCCAGAGCCGGAATCGAACCCTGCGCCTGCGCACTGTGAGGCAGAAGCGCTAACCAGTCGCCACCCGGCTGTCACTCAAATAGTGCGTTTCCACTTCAACAAGGTCACAATGGCTAGGGAATTGAACCCCCAACCTCTGAATGGGGAAGACAACCACTCTCCTGAGCCGTGCCACCTCCAAATTATCATAGCAAGTATTCACTGACAGCAAACATTCATTTTTACTTTTTTTTCAGAACTACTTCTACCTATTTTCTTTAAAGACAAGACTTCTGCGGATGGCAGCTTATCAAGTAGCTGTCCTCCATTGGTTGCATTTCGATGAGGGTGGTGTCTCCTTTAAAAGATATTGACGCGCTCAACTCCGAGAGGATTCTTTTCGACAAATGAGATGGGGGAAGTGGAGGGGGTGGGGGGCTGCCAGATTTTTAGTAGGACTGTCTTGACTCATGAATGCTTCGTGCGCGCTCCTCAACAAGTAGGCGCATGGCCCCCGCGCATTAACGCGTTCAGTGCGCGCGCGCGCGCCCCGGTGTCGGCGTCCGGACTGTGTCGTCGACCGAAAATACCGTCGGGTGTTTTTCGCGTGTAGCATGCGGAAGCATGGCTTGGTGTGAGCGCGGGGTTCAGACGCTGCTGGCCACCGTGGGGGCTTTCGCCGCCTTCAGCCTCATGAGCATCGCCATCGGCACGGACTACTGGCTCTATTCGCGGGCGTACATCTGCAACGCAACCAACGCCAGCGCCGACGAGTCCCAGCCGCCGCCCAGGAGCAGGAAGGGGGACCTCACGCACTCGGGACTCTGGAGGATCTGCTGCATTGAGGGTGAGTCCGGATGGAACCGCGTGACACTTTTCCGCACGCGGGTCCTCCGACTCACTTTTTACGCACGCAAAATGTGTTCATTGCGCTTTTGGTGGTGGGGGGGGGGGACGCTCAAGTGGTAAAAGTGGGCATCTTCAAACCAAAAGGTTCTGGGTTCGAGCTTAAGCCCTTGTGACCCTGCCGAAGTGTTTTTGAGCAAGATGCTCAACCGCCAGTTGCTCCTGATAACGTGGAGGCATTGTTCGAGCGCGTTGAACGTCAAAAAGTCTGTTTGCCATTTTTCTGCCAGCTACTTTTTCTGATGTCCGTTGTTTCCTTCAGGGGTTCAGTGGATCGTCAGTGGGGTGCGACCCCTCCTCAACACTGCTTTTGCACCCTGGTCACTTGACTGTCATAGCTTGGAAACAAGAAGGGACTCTTTTTAGACCGCAGTACCTTCATGGGCGCATTTTAGAGCTGGTTGTCGGATTATTGAGAGGTGATATGATTACGGTTGGCATGCGGCTCAGTGTTCTGAGGTTGAAGGTTGGAATACGGGTTCCGGCTTTCCTGAGTGGCGATTGCACGTTCTCCTTGCGCTTGCTTTGGTTTTCGCTGGCACTCTGGTTGGTTTCCTCCCTCATTGCAAATGCATGCATGTTGCAGTTGCATATATGCTTGTATCTATATTTATATTTTATACTGCAGTCTGTACTGTGTACAGTTCATTTTTCTTAAACGTTATTTTGTGCATGCAATACTTTGTTTTTCTTTTCTACCCCCTTCAATTTTGCTGCTGTAGATTGCAAATTTCTCCATTGTGGGACAAATAGAGCTTTTCTTATCTTGGCTTCCCACCACTGCTTTTTTGCTTTTTTAGGTGTCATCAGTTTCTTATGGGAAAAAACGAGGACACATTCAAATAGTTCGTCTGGTGGCAATGAGCAGTTCAGCTTTGATTTATACTATTTTTGGTGAAAATCTTACCTGGATGCAATTCAAATCAGATGGATTTTAGGGGGAGAAAAGTTTTATCCTCTCGCCCCTGAAAGGCTCCACCAAACTGCTTGTGTGGAGGTCTTAAAAGACGCCCAACACACTGCATTCATTCGTCTGGCCTAAAACCTACCCAGATGCCCTTAAAAGTAGGCTTTTATGGGGAAAACACCAGATTACACCTGGAATTTATCTGTTTTATACACTCCCCCTAAAAAAAAGCTGACCAACAATGCCATCGAGGTCCTGCAGACTTCTTATCCAAAGACGCCCAACACACTAGAATAATTCGTCTTTTATTACTGAACTGTTTAGCGTTATTATATGCTGCTTTTGCCAAACGAAAGAAATGTTTTTTTACGGCCAAAATGCCAGATGACACCTGAAATTGACTTGTTTGATACACTCACCCCTCAAAAGCTTTGCAGCTGAACATGTGGAAGCTGTTAGACGTTTCTTGTCAAAAGACTCACAGCATAGTCGTATAGTTTGTCTTGTAGTAGTGAGAAGCTCATCATTTTTTTTCTCGACTTTTTGGTTATATTTGATTATATTTAAGATGAAGGGAAGACAACAGCCTGTGTGTATGATACATAGAATGTATGATTGGGAGAGACCGGTTGCTCTGAAAACTTTCATCTGCGATAGAGTAACAAGTGGAACGGAAAGAAACGGATTGCTTCCTGGCTGTGACATCGCCTTGTGGAAAACTTGGTGCACACAATAGCAGCCAAAGTATACGCATTAATAAAAAAAAAAAAGTGGCGTATCCATTCACTCTGAGCAAAGTGCCCACTGATCGTCGACTTTCATTCACGTCTTCCGTGATGCTGTTGCTTAGCAACGTCCCTGTAATCGCTATGGAAACATGCCCGCTGATTTAAAAATAGATGACTCAGAGACAAGTCATGTCCGAGCACAAAAGTAAAAATAAAGATTTAAAAATGTGCTATGGTGTGGCTGCGGCTCTTTCATTGACCAGCCTTCTCTCCTTCAATCCTTCCTTCCTTCCTTCTTTCCTTCCTTCCTTCCGGCCGTCACTGGATTTGTCACCTCCCATTGAGGAGGTCGATGAGATGGATTCGCTCACATCATGATATATGTGCGATAACGAATTATCGTTAAATGAGGGGAAAATAAGAGAAGCGCTGACTCAGCAGTCAATGGGTGGTACTTTGTAAAACATTAACAACAACAATAATAATTATATATATATATATATATATATATATGAGGGAACTGGTTGCCAGCCAATCACAGGGCACACATAGACAACCATTTGCGTTCACAATCACACCGAAAGACAATTTGGTGTGTTTCATTAACCTATTTGGAATGTGGGAGGAAACTGGTGTACCCAGAGAAAATCCACGCAGTCCCAGGGGAGAACATGCAAAGTCCACAAAGGAAGGCCAGAGGCGGAATCGAACCCTGCACCTCCTCACTGTGAGGCCGATTCGCTAACCAGTCGACCGCCGGGCCAGGCACGCACGCACGCACACACACACACTTATTTTTGTGGTGTGCTTGTCTCCACAAAAGATGATTCAATGCCATTTTGAATGATCGGGTTCAGTGTGAGAGTTTATGATGCTCGGACTTTTTCTCGTCATTCTACCTATATTTGAATGAACTTGTCAACGACATTTGCGCTGTTTAATCCCCGATTTCCTTTTTGGGGGGGGTGGAGTGTGTAAAATGTGTATTTAACTTATGTAAAATACATTTAATGGAATCTTCACACCCCTGGCTCAGTTTCCATCTACTTAACTATAGTTTTAATGTTCAAACTGTGCATGTTTTATGATGGCCATGACGGTGATAGTTGGCGAGCTCAGAATTGGTTTGAGGCGGTAGTTGATGTCAAAAGTTGAAGAAAAGCCGCTCTAGACACTTTCCCTGATATTATGGGAACATGCAGGATGCACGATAAAATAACACCGGCTCATTGTCACTCTTGCACATCCTGTGTCTCGGTAGCCCTGTTCAACAAGCGTCACCTCGTCGGCCGCGGGCCTGCTGCGTTGTGACATTTAGCCACGAAACGGAGCCAATGATGAGCTTGTTTTGCTTTACAAAGTATCCCGCGTTAGTTAACAGCGTTTTACCGCCGATGAACCCACGCTGAGGCCAAACGTGTCCCCCGACCTTGCTTCCTTTTCAGCGCATCGCCGTCAGGTCGAGGCTTACCGTAACGCGTGCCGCTGCGGTAAATAAAGGCCACTTGGAGACGGAGGAGTAATGGAATGAATCAAGCAATTAGCAGTTTACAATAAACATCCCACGCCGTGTCGAGCTGTGATGGAGCGGATGTGTTTGGAGTGAGAAGGCGGTATAATTTGCCCGCGTTTTCAGGCCTCGTGGGTGTGTGGGTGAAGGCGGCTTCGGGGTGGGGTGATTGTAGCGCCACGCCATGCCATTGTGTCATTTGAGCATAACTAAGAAGTCACGGGTGGGCGCTAATTAGTCAGCAGACTTCGTCGGACTCACCCCGTGTTCCTTTATTGCTTAATTAGGGCACAGCATTTGCATACAGCGAGCTGCAAATTACACGGAGACTTCGAAATAAAACATAACCCCCCACCCCCACCCCTCGACCAGGTTCCAAACCATAAAATATTTCTGTAAAGGGTTTTATTTAAATAACAATAGTAGCACTCTATAAAATCGTATTTCATAAAAATAAATAAATAAAAAAATAAAACATACGGTCAATTAAATCCGGTTAAAAAGAATTCAACCGTTTTTGGCGCATTTTATGCTTCGGTTCAATGTACATTGAGGCGGCTCCTTTGCGGCAATATTAGCCCTTCTTGACAGAAGGTAAAGAACATCCTTTACGCCTGTACCTATTGTTATATTAGCCGTTGACTTGTGTTCAATTGTCAGTTGCTCGAAGGGTTAGGATTCCATTGACGTGGCAACACAGAAGCTGAAATCTCATTGGACGGATCACTTCTCTCTTTGCCAACTTGACATGAACTTAAACATGAAGAATTACAGACATCCGATGGTGTGTTTCTATTGTTCCAATGCCTTTGCAATCATAAACCGGAGTGTTGCGATATGTCGAGTGCATCGTCATTTGCTTCACGGGCCCCAGCGACGAACGCCTCGGCTCTTGACGGGCTGTAAAAGTCAGCTGGGGCCTCCCTCGCCGGTCTTCGCGCCGTCCACCCAGCAGCTTGTTTTCTGCTCCCGTTTGCCGTAAACGTGTTAGCCGAAGCCCGAGGTGTCGGTGGAACAATATCAGCCGACGGAGGCTATGCTACTAAGGCTTTCTTCGCACTCACTTTGCCAAAGTGAGTGTGAAGACAAGCAACTGAGGGCACGTGATTCTCATGGACGCCAACATTCGGCTTGTAGATGAGATCATGGGATGGATAAATCAGATAGGATACGATAAGATAGATTTAGGTTTTTGCGATTCCCTTTGCGTGGACACTCTTTTTGTGCATGTGCCTGTTCACCTACTCACCACTTGTTGAACCGTAAAACACGAGCAACCAGTGGAGAATTTGAGAGACACCTGTCTTGATTCAGGGATTCCGGTGTGGTTTAATTTCGGTTTCAAGGAGTGTGAATTGCCTGTCCCATACTTTACTACCACGCATACTTGACGACAACATTAACAAACAATATTCCCAAGTTTCTCTTTTAATGTAAAAATATATTGGGAAAAAAAAACATTAATTACGATTATTTGCCGATTTTCACGATTCGGACTGATCCCGATTCGCCACCAATAGTGGCTTCCGCTGTACATCATTTAAAGTACCATATTTTCTTCATTGTATAAGACGCACCTCATTGAATGGCCGATTTCAAAACTGTTTTCATTGATAGGCACGTTATAAGGCGCATAGAGTAGAAGCTACAATAGTGGCGTTATGCATCCACTAGATGGAGCTACGTCAAAGCATACATGAGGAGCACATAAGGATCCATGTATAAGGCGCATCGGATTTTGAGAAAAGTGAATGCTTTTATATATGGATCAATATTCTGATTTCTTGGACGTAGTATTTTAAATGTTATGTGAAGCATTTTGTTATGGCTGCAGCGCTTGTGACTGCTCAATATAAATAAAGCTGTTATTGGAGCGCCTTACACTCCGAACCGCCTTATAGTGCAGAAAATACTGTTAATTTATACCGTCTAATTATGCTAATGTTATAATTAATAATTACATAATTATATAATTTTATTGAAGTGATCCATCAGGATATAATGGTGAATTATAATCCACGCAATTTGTTCTGTGTATGAAACTGTTCGTGTACCTCATATCTACCTACGTGTATTGGTTCTTTTGCATATTGGAATTGAACTGCAAAATTATGGTATAATGAAATCTAAATGGCATACAGTCCCTTTCTAAAGTCATATTTAAACACAGCGTGCACATTGAGAACTATAAATATGGACATCAACACAGTATACTGTATACTGTACATATAGTACATACATGCTGTATGTTCATTGGTACCCCACTGATAATGTGGGCGGGCAGATCAGGATAATGACACCGTTCCTGTCAGCGGCATCCTGTTGCTATCGGCAACACAGCTGCTGCGCGCCGCCGATTTGGATGTGTCCGCGTGGGTTTGCGGCCCTGACAGTGGCCCCAAGTGTCATGTCCACGCGCCGTGTTTGTTGGCTGACAAATAAAAGAAGATGTCAGAAGCATCCCGCTGTCGTGTAAATGAGCTTTTTCAAGCAACTTGCCAAGGAAAAGGAGGCGGAGATGCTTGGCAAAGCCGCTTAGCACTTTGTTCGAGCTTCAATATTAGATTTTCATTTGTCAGATCTATGCTTCCGACTTGTAGGAACAATTTGGGGAAGGTCTTTTTCTGTTCCAAGTAAAGTCCATACGGGTGAATGTCCAATTCTTACAGATTGTTCCAGATTTCAGTCGTAGGTGTCAATCTCGACTGCCCCAGAGCCCAATACAAAATGTCCACTTGCTGCTCTGTTGAGTTTATGGGTTCAGTCATGATTACACCAGAGGCCGATGAAAAACATTGAATAAGCCAGGATGTGAGCCATGTATGTGTGTTTTTTCCCTTTCTTCCAGCAGGTGCAAATTTTCACATCACATCTTAAAATAGAAGAGCACAGCCCCGTTTTCCATCTGCGGCTAGACATAGAAACTTGTGCTCCATTTCTGATATGACACTAATTAATTTGGATGTCCCCCATTAAGCCGCAGACCTATTTAATAGCCCCTGAAAGATTTTAACGGTGACACGGTTGCTAAGCATCTCACCCTGCATTGGACCTGATGCACTTGGTGTTTGCTAAAAGTGCAAACAAATGTGAGGTTCATCATCTCTTACGGGGACATAAAAAGTAATGAGTTCATACAAAAGCACAACAAATTAAAGTTGGTTCCAACTGGGACTGACTCGGTTTATATTTATGTCAAACGCGTAACATGGATCACATTCAAATTGGGTTTGCTTTGACATGACATCTTCTGCCCCTGCGACAATTTTTGTTGCCATTTACGCCCATTGAAAACAAAATACTTTTGTATTGATGTCATCAGTGTGTAGATTCTAACTGAAAGTAAGTAAAACCATGAGGACGTTGCAAAACATCTCAAAATGTAAAAAAATAAAAAATAAATGTATCCGATAACCGCTACAAACTAATTTTCCATCCATCCGTCCATTTTCTAATCCGCTTATCCTCACGATTGTCGCGGGCGTGCAGTACACCCTGAACTAGTTGCCAAACCAATGAAATTGCAATCCTCTGACCGAACGGAAGCATGAGTCCAGGACTGACTCCCTGGAGTCATTTGGTCTTAGACACAGTTGCCGATTTCAACAAAGTACACCCTGTCATCGAGACAAAAAATGAACCAGTACAATACACAGGGAGTGTAAATTGTACTTCGACTCCAAGGATTGTAAACTTTAGCAACTAAAGTTGAGTTAAAGTTGAGTTAATAACTCCAGTTAATAAATCCATTTGGGAGAAAAAGAATGAACCCTTTCATGCACCCCGTAAGCTAGTGTAGTAACCGCGGTCCCTGAAAGGGTTAAAAAAAAACTACGTAGGCAATGGTGGAACCAAATGCCTTTGACAAAAAAAGGCAAACAATAATCATGGGGAAAAAAAATCAATGTACTAAATTCACAACTCCAACCCCCCCTCTAAAAAAAAATAAAATAAATGTTACCAAAAAACCCCAAACAGAATGAAACAAAACATCATCACAAAAGTCAACATGAAATGGCTGAGCTGCAGCAGTCCTAATTTTGTTGCGGTGTTGGCAAAAAACTGCCTGCCCTGTCCAAAATGGTCCGACAAAATACTAAAACTGCACGCAGACAAACGCTAACATGACCGTCTTGGTCGAAGTAGCAATTGAAATGCTCTATGCAAATTAGAAGCTAAAGCAGCTTTAATCAAGTGTTGGTGATATTTACAGCTACGCGGGAGCTGGTAACGTCTATTCCAGCACCTCCATTAACCTCACCTACCCCCGTGGCTTCTTCTGAGACAACGTGCTTTTTCTTTTTTTTTTTTTTTAACACTCTCGCTTGATTATTCGGTCAGCAGAGAAGGCCTCATGTTTGCTTTTGATAGAGATTTCTTTCTTGTATTGGTTCTCATTTAAGATGTGTATCTAATCAAGTGGCCGTTTGTTGTCGCTAGTGTGAAATGTCTTTAACGCTATTCGTTAATGAGACAATCGGGTTTTGGTTATCTTATGTTGCGTCATATCTACTCAGTGAACGTTAAAGGTCTTTTCTGTTCATTATCTTTATTTATTTTTTTTTTTTGGTCTTAATCATGACAGGCATCAATCAAGGCAGCTGTTTCAGAATCAACCATTTCCCCGACGACAACGACTACGACACGGACAGCTCGGAATACCTGCTGCGTAAGTGATCGGCGTGGCTCATTCCAGAAACGGAGGAACCTTTAGAAACCAATATTTTTCAAAAACAGACACATTTAGTTGATCTTTTTTTTTTTTTTTGTCCTCATATGATGTCAGCCAGCTCAACACTTTTAATGTTTTTATTCTGCTGTGTGACAGGTGCCCGAGTATCTACTTAACATACTACCAACACATCCTGAATTAAAACACAGAACTGAAATGGAGTTATTTTAAAAGCAATTGTTAATAATGGATTATGAAACTTATTTTAAACTTATTTGAAGGCACATCATCAAAATGTAAAAGGTTTTCTTAAAAAAATCCTGAAGATAAAGCTAATCTTTTTTTTTTTAGCTCATATAAATAAAGGTAAACAAAGGGAAATAAAATGTAAAATACATTGGAAAATAAATGTCCTTTAAAAAAAAAGTGGGGAAATTGTATTTTGTGATTTTAACTGCTTGTTGTAATGTGTCCTTGAGTTCCTAGAAAGACGCCCACAAATAAAATGTATTATTATTATTATTATTATTATTATTATTAAAAGGAGAAAAAAGCATGTCATCCATTCTCCAGTGATTCATTTCAGGCCGTCTCTTTGTTAGCAAGCCCTCACATGAGGACCCTCAAGTACAAAAAGATGGTGCACTTAAGATTTTGTGTGGTTAGCAGCAAATATATTTTTAATCAAATAATTCAATTGTAAAAAAAATAAAATCATAAAATCACACAACTAAATTGTTCTTTATCCAACTCGCAAAACTCGTATTTTGTGTGCGTGACAGGTATCGTACGAGCCTCCAGTGTGTTCCCCGTCCTCAGCACGGTGTTGCTCATGCTGGGCGGCTTGTGTGTCGGCGCGGGCCGAGTCTACAGCAAGACGAACAACATCCTCCTCAGCGCCGGGATTCTTTTTGTGGCCGCAGGTCGGTGAAGCGTCCTGCTGTGTGTCAGTCGGTTTGGAATGAAGAATGGCCACAAGCTGTATGGCAGGGCGAGCAAAACCTCAAGGGATATATTTGCGTTTTCTTGTAAGGCTGATGCTTGACGCATGGTTTTACAGTGTTCCGTTGGCTTTTGAGAGTTTGAATCAAGAAATGTAATTTAATTTACTCATTTTAAATCGAGGAAAGCAGACTAAAGATAGCGATACACCGTCCATAATCGGTCAGTTATTCCCGTGGTATTATATTAAATGGACATTCACGCAAAAACAAACAAACAAACAAAAAGTAATCTTCTTTGTAGCTTTCTAGCTAACTCCTGCCACGCTAACCGCTATCTAGCCTTGAGGCTAATATTGGCAAAGTCAACGCTGTTTACGCTAAAGCTGTCAACTCTTCTGTCTCATGAACTGAAACAGTGCCTTAGACAATTGATTACACCTGAGCATTTTGGTGGCAGAGACTCTCCACACTTGGCTTTTTGTCAGAGGTACGTGTGAGACATGCCTACTGTGCAATTTGTACACCTTGGCTGCGAATCTCGCTTTGTCACTGGAAAGATCGTGTGAGACATCAGTCTCACCCCAAAGCCCAGTATCTTGAACTTTGTGAGGAGTGTAGAAGTAGACCGATCAAGTATTTGGACTTGGTTGTGATTTCTGCCCTTTCTGCTTCGTCATCAGGTCTGAGCAACATCATCGGCATCATCGTTTACATCTCGAGCAACGCGGGAGACCCCAACGACAAACGGGACGACGACAAGAAGTACACGTACTCCTATGGCTGGTCCTTTTACTTCGGCGCCCTGTCCTTCATCGTAGCCGAAACGGTGGCCGTCCTGGCCATCAACATCTACATCGAGAAGAACAAGGAAGTGCGCTGGAAGGCGCGACGCGAATTCATCCGCTCCCTCTCGTCCTCGTCCCCGTACTCCCGCATCCCCAGTTTCCGCTACCGCCGGCGGACGTCTCGGGCCAGCTCCCACTCCACCGAGGCGTCGCGGGAGAACTCGCCCGTAGGGGGCATGAAGGGGCTCGGGGGGACGTCTCCCGGCGGGCCCTTGGACGAGCTGTCCATGTACGCCCTGGCGCGCGACAGCGTGACGGACAACGCGTACAGCCCCGAACACGAGGCGGCCGCCGAGTTCCTGCAGGTGCATAACTGTTTCCCGAATGATTTAAAAGACGGCGTGAATCGCAGGACCACGCCCGTGTGAGGCGCACGGCGAGGGGACGATGGCCAAATGAGGGCAAGCCGACCTTGCGGTTGCCCAACGACATTCCGCTCTCTGTACTTAAACATAGAAGTCAAGATACTCGTGTCAAAAGAAAAAAAAAGGAGTGCTGATTCAACTCCTGTACTGAAGTAAAAAAGTACAGACTGAAGCGCTAAAAAAAAAAAATCATGTCCATCCATGTACGTAGTAGTGTGATTTTAGCGAAACAATTTTGTGTACTCGTAGAACTGTGTGCCCAAAAGTGAACTACTGTGGGGCACAATGTGTCGCACACTAGAAGCCTCCTGGACCCTTCTAGTCGCACCAAAATGCCTACTAGAAGTTTTTTCTTCATTAGTAAAAATGTAGTTACTTGTACTAGTGTGCAGGAATGTCATACAGATGTGGAAGGAACTTTACTTGCAAGAAAAGAAAAAAAATTCTACTGGTGCGCTAAATTGTTTTACCGTATTGGCCCGAATATAAGACGGCCCTGATTATAAGACGACCCCCTCTTTTTCAAGACTCAAGTTTGAAAAAAAAAAAAAGACTTTTTGAACACCAAATTAATTTTTATTCAGAAAATAATTAGAGTACATCTGAAGCAAATGATTTTAACAATACAGTATAGTTGAGAGAAAAAGCATCTTGAAGTTTACACTATAACTTCTCCTCAGCTGCCGGTTAACCTGGCTGATCTTTGACCCACCTTTCTACAGATTGTCGCTACATTTCTCCAATTTCTGTTATCCCTTCTATTATTTTCTTCTCTTTTCTTTCTTACCGCTATTTTTTCTTCTTCGTGCTACCGCTATTTTTATTTGTATTCTTCGTGACAGGGGTTCGCTTTGGCCTGGGTAGTCAAGTTCAGGATTCGCTTCAATGATATCTGGCGCCATCTAGCGTTGCGAATGGGTATAATGACTCGAATATAAGACGACCCCCACTTTTTCAGTCTTATTTCAATGCAAAAAACACCGTCTTATATTCAGGCCAATACGGTACTAGTAAGGACAAAGACGTCGTACGAGGACGAGTGACACGCTCGTAGGACCAGCTCAACTTAGTAATGAGCCAAAACTGTGTATTAGTTGACTACTGTGTGCTACTTGCATTATACAGTTCGCTCGTCAAATCAGTCGCATGCAGATGTCAACTAGTGCACTATTTTTCCTCACTGGTAAAATGTCGTTGTTCTAGTCCCGTGCTAAAGTTGTCCTACGAGTATGCAGAAATATACAGTAGTGGAAAACGTTATGAGTGAGATACGGTTTTTCTACAGGGCCCTCGTCTTACTAGTGAGATAAAAGGGCATACTAGGAGGAGGAAATGGAATCAGTACTCCAAGGGCTTCCCATACCAGCCTGTCCCCTGCGTTCCAAATGCTACTCGAGTCTTCGAAACCTCAGAAGGCGCCGGATGTTGATTTCTACAAGTGCATCCTTGAAGTACAATGTGAGAAGACGTTAGAGCTCCTTTTCGTATGTTTTTGACGGGCCGGTGATATAAAATCACCCTGTTTAAAAAAAAAAAAAGAATGAAAAGATCTCTCGCAGGGTTTTGGCCACCTGAAACAAAAATAAACACCACACCTCAAATAGACCTCCCTTTTGCCCTCTCTGGCCAAGTGAAATATATATTTGACATTGAAATATATATTAGTGAGTCATTTGTGGAAATGTGTCTTATTATTTCGTATCATAAAAGTGCATTCTCACAAATAAAGGCATCCCCTTAAATAGCGGGTTACCCTTAATTCTTGATCAATGCCTTGTACTCTGTCCAAAGGAGGGAATAAATGCCCTCAGCCATTAAACGTTGAAGCACAGGACATAAAATGGCCACCTGACGATGAAGCCATAGAACCACATTTGTGGAAAAAAAAATGTTTTATTAGAAAACTGTTACCGATATCACAACCGAAGATTCTAACAATACGTAAATTTGTATTTTGGAGTTTGAACTGTGCATTTTAGCGCCCTACAAAGACTTTTGAAAAAAAGATGACCAGGGCATCGTTTGGTTTCCTCATGTTAATATATTTTTTTTATTTTATATTTGATTGTAATGATTGTGTCTGATAGAAATTTAAATTTGTCTATTCCGCTGATCTCTCGAGTCAGAGAAAGCCATGAGTATATTCTTTATTCTTACAATGTGTGGGAGGGAGGGGGGTGGTGTGTAAAGTTGCGGCTTACTGTTTACAAATGAAAGTTAAAGAAATAAATGTGGAAAAAAAAAAACTTGGGACAGAATCATGAGCATCATTTGGTGGAAAAATGTCACGTTAACAGTTGATGTTAAAGGTTGCCAAAATTAGTCCGTGATTGTTTTCCTATGTCAAATGTGCGCTGACGTAATTTTACAGCTTACTTTTATGATGGAATAATCATCTTGGCAATAATATGCTCTGTACACCGCCACTAAACACGGCTTTGTGATTACCGTAATATAGTGTTTGTGGAGTATAAATTAAGCATCAAAATCAACCCGTTTTGTATCAATCTCAGGCACGGATTTATATGTGAATGGACGAACATTTGGCCCCTCGCGGCTGAAGCCAGAGGGCAGCCATTTTACGTTGCCACTGTTACTGACAAGTTCTTCTATTTACATTTTTTTTTTCTTTCCTGAAAACAGTGTTATCAATCTCTATTTTACGCCACCATCCCCATCTGGCATTTCACAGCATTTCTTTTTTTTTTTGCTGCGGGGCTTTGCTTTCATTCCTTTGTAGGAGGTTCTGAAACATGATGCAGACAAACCTTAAGTGCACCTTATAAGACAAAAAAATTTGCAATCGCATTCTTATCGATTAAATGTGCATGGGCAATATGAGACCCTCCGGCGACGATCGGCACCGGCAAGGGTGCATTGCTCGCCACTGCTACTGTACGTACATACAAAGCGATGAAACATTTTTATACATCGAGTTATTGAGTAAAGCAGTGTTGTGGTTTCCCCATCTTGCCACCGCCTTCACACTTAGTTTCATGTTTGTTGAATGCGGGGCTCATTAACACACAGCGCTCGCCACTCCAAAGCAGATTGATGGAGCCAACCAGGTCAAATGGGTGAGGACGCCGCCAAAACAAACAAGCGCCGTGCCTCGTGTTGCAGAGACGAGCATTCGTCTATCGGGAGTGGCCCGAGGGCCACTAATCTAATTTAGCTGGAGAAATGCTGCCTGTCATTGGCAAACGAATGGCCTCTGAAGGCTGAGCAATCTATTCCGCTACAGGTAAAATTAGCCACCAATTAAAAATGGTTTTCAACCACCGTATTTAAAAAAATAAATAACATTAAGAAATCCTCACAGGGTGGCTGGCAGCTATAATTGAAGTTAATCACGGTGCAGTTTACTGGCACCCATCGTGGATGCTCGTTCTCGTCACTTCAGTCATATGGGAGGTGCTGGGTGGGGGTGGGGGGAGTCAGGGCCGCTTTTGCACTTGATTGGCGGGGATGCGTCGCCATGGTGGCCTTGTTGCCTGGAGACCACGTTGATGTCGACTTTGCTTCCCGGCCGTGCTCAGAATGACAAGAGTAGGAAAGGGTCACAAGGCCAAAAGCTGTGGTTGGTTAAGGACAGGAAGGGCTTTTCTGCGGGCCTAAGCGCGATCAAAAGCACTCATCCACATTTACAGCCGAAATTAAAATCAGTAACACCTTGCCCTGCAAGTTTCTTTTCAAAATTCAATTTTCCCCATTGAAATGAATCAACTCTCAAAACATTTTTTTTTTGTTACATAATATAAGAGTATATGTCAATTGTTTACGATTTCAGCCTCTTGTTGCCATGCCAATCTAATCCGCAAGGGCTTTCACAATCGGTATTGCCGGCCCAAAAATGTTCAACTATATTTGAATGCGAATGTCTCTTCAACCAATTAGATTTCAAATTCACTCTGAAAAGGGCCAGAGCTCTGGCCCTTGATGACATCGGCATTTTTCCAGCCTCTGATTGCGTGGCTCGAGCCAAAACTCTTCAACGAGCAAAACACTTCTGTGCTGTTGTATTTTTCTGTGGAACGATGGTTCCTACAAAGGCGCAGGTACCAAATTGGTAACATCTTAAAGCCTCCCTACGCCCAACCCCCGACCATTTTTTTACATCGCAGCGGTTGCACGTTGATCCGTGCTTGAAATGAAAGAGTTCACAGGGTCACAGGGCCAAAAGACACCATTAGAACACACTTAGATGTTCCAAGGAGCAAAAGCATTTCGACCACAAACGCAATCCGGGTGGAAGGTGATAATGAAACAAGCGCCTCTCTGCCGCCTGCTTCCTCCTCCTTAAAAGCCAGCTGATTTATCTCTGATGATCAATTTCCCGCTTGGCTTCGCTAGTGATGGTGTTTACAGAGAGCACTTTCACAGCACGCTCGCTTTTGAAAATACTGTGACGTGTCCGAATCAAATAGCACAGCTGGGATACACGAGCGCTGGCTGGCTGCATGTTACGCTTGCAAAGTGTAAATGGAAGAAAACAGGCTCGCTGGTGTCGCAGCAGCCACTCCTGAGAGAGGGCTGTCGACCAAAACGTTTGTATCCAGCAGCAGGTACCGCAAGTACTCGCACGTTGTACTGAAGCTGAAGCACAAATTGTAAAAATAAAAGCACTGGCATAAGTAAAGTTGACATGTTTTTGCTTTGACTTGAGAGCAAAAATTTGAGATAAGAGCATTTTACAACGGCAGTGAACTCAATTCACTTCACAACAAACACACGTTTGACAGAAAGTAACAAGTTCTTCAAAAAAGGCTTCAAGCTGTTCAATGCCACTCCCTCTTTACTGTCAAACTAAACAAACAATAACAAATAAGCAACTGTGTAGCGTATTTTCGACACTAAAAGGTGCACTGGATTATGAGGCGCACCTTTAGTGAATGGCCCATTTTGTAATTTTTTTCATACGTTGGGCGCACCGCATTATAAGACGCATTCTACATTGCATCCACTAGATGGAGCTACGCTCAAGGAAACGCCAACAGAACGATCAGATGTCAGTTAAACATTTTGAATAAAGCGCGACACAGTCCACTTAACCAACAGCAAGTTGTAACATTGACTCGTTAACGTTGAACTCTCTTGCCGCCGCTCTATTTCCGTGTTCAACTGCGTAACCGATCACCTTAAGTTTGAACTCTGCGTTGTCAGCATGTCTCGAGCAAGGAGCCATTTTGGGGTCGAAATATTACCGTATTGACCATACACAAGGCGCATCGGATTTTAAGGTGCGCTGTGAGCTTTTAAGAAAATGGAAGGTTTTTCGATGCACCTTTTAAATACGGAAAATACGTTTTTTAAAACAGTCACAAAGGGTATTTTTTTATTACGTCTGTCTACCTTTATGCTGTGGAACAATATAAAACGCCATTGACGGGACGAACAAATCGCATCAGTGTCACAGAGTTGTAACACCTTGGAGCAATGAGCAGTGAAGCAAATAACACTCACAGGCGTACTACATTCTTTATCCTCAACAAAGAATGACTAATGTATCTGCAGCTGACAACGGAGCTTTGTATGTGTGTGTGTGTGTGTGTGTGTGTGTGTGTGTGTGTGTGTATAAAACCCCAATTGTGATGTCTGGGGTTGAAAAGAGTTCTCCCAAAAGTGGGGCATAGTACTATTAAAAAAAAAAAAAAGAAAAAAATGTCCATTCACTCGAGTCTTTCATGGTGATGAAAAAGATGATCATTGTGCCCGTGAGATTAGTTATTTACTTCAGTGCGCTGCTCTTCTTTGAGATTTGAATATTACATTTTGTTGCTTGGTTTCCTTGCCGCGGTCCAGTGAAAAGCAGCGACAACAACAACCCTAGTTGTTTGATTTATTTTTACATAAGGAATCATCCATTTTCTGAGGCTTTTGTCCCCAATGCGTTCCTCAAATATCTGATTTTTTTTACAGTGATGACCCATCTTACACACTACTCAGTAAAGTAATCTGACTACAGTTATTTTGCGAGATCACAATTTGTTACCGTCACGGCAATAATTAATGCCAAGCAGCTTACGGAAAACCGTCAATTAGCATTCTCGAGATGTTGATGGCACCTTTCGTTGCCTCATGGGCGCAACAGTGAGTGACATTTGACAATACATGAATAGAAAGCATGTGTTTTGTTCGCCTAATGGTAAGTCCGCCCTTCTACACACAAAAAAAAAAAAAAACCAACAACAACGAAAACTGAAAAGCAGTTGTGGAGTTGACTCATCAGCTGCTGTACATTCGAGATGCCGTTTTCCAGAAAATGGTGGCTGGATTTCGAATCATAACCTCTATGGGCTTCGCTTCACCCTTCCAGGGACAGTGGCCACTACAGTGGACAGCCTAGCATGTTATCAGGTTACAGGTTAGCATTATCGGTGCATGAAAGGGTTACATTTGTGAATGATGTATCATTGTTTTGTTTGTCACGTCAGAACAAACCCAAAAATGAATCGTCTTGGTTCGACCAGCTTTCCACCGGACTTCTACGCAGGATTATAAAAATGCGTTGGGGTTTTTTTGGGGGGTTGTTTTTAACATGGCTCTAAATGTGGATCATCTCGTGCCATCGAGTGGGACCCTCTTCTGAAACGGTGACTCCTGATTGGCTGAGTAAGTGGATCAGCTCATCTGACAACTAATGAAGGAAATATCCCCTCCGGGGGGCCCCCTGACACGCAAATGAGTTTTCGAAGCCGCTAAGAATATGAAAATGTTCTACATAGATGACAACATTGTTTTTGAGGCCCTTCATGTGTCAAAATAGAGGGGTGGGGAGGGGGGGCACAAAAATGACCTGAAGATGACTTTCGATTACATAGTAGGTGCCAAAAGTACGTCTTCATCATTTAGTGCACGGCTTCCACTCACCGAATGGAAAGCGGTGAGGGAGAGCAAGAGTGGAGAGGTAGAAAGTAGGACGCCGTTTTCAGGTCCCCCCTTTTTTTGTTTCCTTGTACAAAGCGACAGGCACAAGGCAGAGGGCGAGAAAGACGAAGGCCAGTCGAGGAACGGGACCGGGAGAAGAACCAACCGGAGCCAACCGGCGACTTTCTATGTTCAGTATGTTCGAGGAGCAGGCCACCAAGGTGAAGATCACGTCGGTGGTGATCGTGGCGGGCATGTCGGCCATGCTTGCCGCCGTGGTGACCGATCACTGGGCCGTCCTCAGCCCCCGCGTGGACAAGCTCAACGCCACCTGCCAGGCCGCTCATTTCGGCCTCTGGAGGCTATGCAAGAAAAACATCTTCATGGTGGAGGAGGACCCACAGGGCAAAGGCTGCGGCCCCATCGGCTTACCCGGAGGTAGGATGTAGCTAGGTTCATCCTATGCGGGCCCGCAATTCTCCCCTCGACATTGACCGGTGGTGTGACGGAGCGACGGTAGAAAATAAATGAACGGGGGTCGTCTTGAGCTGAGGATGGCAATGCACGAAAGGTGCAAACGAGCTTTTCGTGTCTGCAGCTTGAAGGTCAAAGCGGACGGAGAATAGAAAATGAAAGTCCACCTCGACATTAGCATCTCCTTTCCGACGCCTTTGTGCCGGAAATCCATTGAGATGCCAAATGTACTCTGTACTTGGGCAGAAGTATGGATTCTTGTAAATTTGGAGGAAAGCGCTCGGCTGCAAACTGAGAGGAACGAGGTTGATTCTCAGGTGGGTTCGTCGTTTCCTCCGGCTCAGAATTAGAATCCGACTGGTAGCTCAAACATGGATGGATGCGGATGCATAAGAAAGTTGATGGAGCTACATCAAGTCCAATCCACTTTTCAGGTCATCGTGGCAGTACTTGATTGACACGTTGATAGTTGATTTCAACAGGTAATCAGTGTTTAGACAGACAACTACTCGAGCAGGTAATCGCACAACGCCAGGGCAAATCTGCGGATGCTTGGGGGCTGGGGGGGGGGGATTAGCTTTATCTAGCCTTTGGCTGGGTGTGTGCATGTCTGGCCGCTCTCATTGACTTAAGTCTGCCGGCTCCTGCTCCTCGACATCAGGACGCGTCTTAATAAAGTGTGCCTTAGCGCTCCGTCTCACCATTTAAAAGCACACCTGGGAGACCCAAGGTGGGGGGGTGGTGGGGAGTGGGAAGCTTTGACGGGGGCATGGATTTGAGTGCCGGGGATGAGGAAGTAAAGTGAAGGATGTTCAAATGTCCAAGGGGAGCTTTGAGTGGGTCTTGTATGTTCATTTTGAAGGTCTCCGCATCGTCTTACTGGATAACAATGGAGGCACAATTTGCTGTCAAAGCACCGAAATGCCCAGCCGGCACGCGCCGCGGTTTCTTTCATCGGATTATTTTGGCGCGTCGCACTGGTGTGGATCATCCACATCTCCAGTGTCCACGTGGGTGACTCGGAATGAACGGGACTTTCACGGGGTGTAGCTCACCGTCTAAAACGTTCACCCAGAACCGTTTCAGGAGCGCATTTTGGGTCATTGGGAGTCGTTTGAGGGCATTTTCAGCCACGCCTCGATCTGTGCTCTGTCGCCAAGGCTTCCTCAAAGCGTCACACCAATCCAGCTCATGACAATTAACCCTTTCGTGCACCTTGTAACCCCGATCACATGATAAGCTGTCCACTGTAGCAAGCGTTTGTCCCTGAAAGGGTTGAATGCAATGTAAAGAAATGAAACCGTTTTCGCCCCATTTTTCGCTTTGGGTCGGGTCACTGTCCGACACAAATAGAATGCAGCAAAGAACATCCTGTGGCATTTTTATATGGCCACACATCTGACCGCAGGCACCCGCAGGATCTGAACAAAGTCTCCGAAGGCTCCGTTGTGTCCCAGTTTATCTTTGATCTCTCATTCACATTGAATTAAACGGTCACGGCACACCAAAGACGGCTGGACGACACCGAGACGGATAACAGACTGCAGCAACAACAAACAACAAAACTCCCTCGGAATGACAGGTGTGGAAACACGACACCTTTTACAGTCCTTTACTCTCCCCCCCCCCGCAACTAAAATGTCTCAATTAGTCGGACTGCAAGGTCAACGATGGGACCGAATGTCCTCCGATTGGTTCCACCTTGGCTCGTTAAACGACTGCGACGTACGTTTAATGAACGCCGCATTTCATATGGGACACGCTCGATGACAAGCGCGGCGCGCGTCGGCACGAAGATGACATAGTGGTGCAATCTCGCAACCTTTATTGCATTATCGGCAAAGTCAGCGAGCGTGGTCATAATGGAGTCTTTCCCACGTGGTTTGTTCACACATTAAAGAAACCGTTCCATTGCTAATAAAGTTGACGTTATACAGGCCGGCATTATTAATGACTACTTGTGAAGCCCTCCGGGCGGGTTGGGCTGACAGAAGACGCAGGGCTCGGTGTTTGTCGGCGGCGCAGCTGCGCTCGCGGCGTTTTTTTTCTTTATGAAAAATAAATGGTCTACTTTCGCTTTAGATGACATCATTCTTAGATACTGGTTGGTTTGGTTGCTCTGCGGCGGGGTTTCGGTATTGACTCCGCTGGAGTCAATTTGGGTCTCACGATGATTTTATTTTCCGACCTGTGTGCATACAATGACATCAGACTGGTGTTTTATTCAACGGTCTCGCTGGGCTCTCCGGCCCGGGCATCTTAAGCAATCTAAATCGGTTGCACGCTAATCGACGTTAGCAACTTTAGCTCAATCCGTCGACGGACAGCGGCTGAAAATGTCACCCAGCCACCATAACCCTCGCCCCAAAATCACCCAGGCTATCCCCAACACATCCAGAGCAACGCGGCGTGACGTCACCACGCTCTCATTCTCCGCAGCACGCACGCAAGCTACAATATACACAACAACGACGGGACGTGGGTTGGTGAAATTAATAGTGTGTAGTTTTTTTTCTCGTGTGATTTTTGTTCATTCGACCCAGGTGAAAGCAGACAGATTTTGAGCTCCGTGGATATGCGGGTTGGACATTACCGTATATCTTTCGGAAATATAACAGCAGCGCGCATTGAACACATTATTATCATCACGATTTTTTTTTTTTTAAAGCATCACACTGTGTTGTATTTCAAAGAGAATAAGAATGCAGCTGTGCTCACACCCACAACGGTGCAAACCGCTGGTTTTAAACTGCGTGCACCTGTGAAAAGACCAAAACAAAGTCTAGCCTGCCCCGATACATTTTTTTTTTTACCCGGACAAAAATTAAATAAATAAATCTAACATTGACATAAATGGACTGAAAGCACTGCAGCGCCATCAAAACCTCGCGGCATTATCTTTGTAAAAGGCGGACTTTTCATACAGCTGTTGGACTCTCTCATAGATGATTTGGTTTCTGTAGAATGCTCACGCACACCCAAACGCATGCCCACAGTCCCCCTTTGCTATGCCATAACATGTGGATGAATTGGACCAGACAGGACCGGCAGCAGCCTGTTGCTAGGTAACCTCTTTAGTGATTCTTTCTCATCCGGAGTAACAAACGGCTCCTCTGTTGCCTGGTGTATACACACAAACGCACGCACACACACACACTAATATTGTCCACCAATAGACCAAGATAGATCCAACGACATTATTAAAGTACAAAGCAAAACCGACAAAGTACAAACAATGAACTGAGAGAAAATGTAACAAACCAAAAGCGCTTGCAAACGGCAAGGGAAAGAAAATGACGAAGCGATGTACGGCACTTAATAAACGCCGACGATGATCAAGGAAGAACTCAGAATGAGACAAAACGGACTATGGAATGAGAATAAAGAACGTCGAGAGAATTCAAGCGCTTGCTACATCAGATGTGAGCAAGGCAGGACTAATCCCCCCCAAAAAACGAGTTGTCAGCTTGGCAGTATTTTAAAGGTGGCTGATCACGAGCTTGTTTTGAAACACTGTACTACAAAAGTGGAGCGTACAAGAGACACGCACATGAAAAAAAAGAAAGTACAGAACTACAAAAATCTAGTTCATAAAATATTAGTCATCAGCAAACTTGAATCAGAGATGATTTAGTCCCTAAATGTATTTTGACGCGGATTTCAAAAAATGTCTTTATAGGTTTTTGAGATGTTCCGTTTTTGCTTGTGCGAGAAGGCCTTTTACCACGTGTCTTTGTGTTTTTTGCAGCCAAGAACTGCTCCTACTTCAAACACTTCACATCAGGAGAAGAAGCGGAAGTTTTTGAAGTCAAGACCCAGAAGGGTAAAAGTTGCATCATCGCCATTTTTTTTAATACTGTATACTGTATATATACATATGGAGAGAGAGAGAGAGAAAGACTAATAATAATAATACTTTTGATTTAGAAGCGTCTTTCAAGACACCCAAGGTTCCTTGTAAATATTTGTAAGAGAACATTAGCAAATACAGGCATCTGGATGAGAAACAATCAAATGAAAGTGATGCTGCACATCCCTGCAGTAATATCCTCGTCGCCTCTGGCTAGACTTCTATTCACCCTTTAATTTACTGCAAGTTTGCAGTGCTGACACATAGACGCTCTCCTTCACACAAAGTGAATTTTTGTTCACTCAGAGGCGCTAATGAAAAGGTCGCATTCACGATACGCTTGCGGTTAAAAACATTCTTATGCGCGATGCACAATTAATCTCACACTCTGTTGTGCTCATTCACAACGCTCTCCCACACACGACTGATTTGTCTTTTCTTTTTGCTCACATACACCTGTCAACTGTTCTCTCTCTCTCGCACATACGTATCGATGATACTGATACTGTTTCGCTCTAACGGAGACTAGCGAAATGCTCTCATATCCGGGCTAGAAAGCTCTCACTACAAAGGAAACTGCCAGTCACTCACACGCACACTCACACGCGCAACCACAATTGAGATTCCGTGGCATGACCTTACGCGGGCAGTTCATGCGAGAAAAACCTTCAAAATATGGCAGAGCGCAAGCAATTCTGCGAAGAGGAGTGGGCTCAAATTATTCCACGGTGATTGTGAACGACTCATCAGCAATTATCGCAAACGCTAGATTTCAATGATTGCTGCTCAGGGTGGCACAACCCATTATTAGGTTCGGGGAAATTACTTTTTCACAGAGGGACAGGTAGGTTTGGATTTGTGTGTGTGTGTGTGTGTGTGTGTCAATACATTAAAATAAGCATCTAGTAACTGCATTTTGTATTTCCTGGGGTTGTCTCTGCGTGAGATTAAAATTGGTTTGATGAACTGAAATCTATTAAATAAGCAAAGAACACAGAAATCAGCAAGGGGGGGCTAAGACTTTTTCATGGCACTGTACATATGTCTGTGTTAAAAGTGCTCCAAGAAACATTTCCTCGCACACAGAGGAAGAGGCCATGTTGTGTGTGTGTGTGTGTGTGTGTGTGTGTGTGTGTGTGTTTTGGCGCTTGTTTTCAGCCGCAGGCTAATTAAGTGTGGCGTGAATCAATTATGCGAGGCACATTCAGTGGCCGAGCCGCCGCAAGGACTCATTGTTTTTTTTGTTTCCAGAGTACAACATCTCAGCGGCGGCCATCGCCATTTTCAGCCTCTTCTTCATGATCCTGGGAACCTTGTGCGTCATCTTCTCCTTCGGGAAGGGCCGCGACTATCTGCTGAGGCCTGCTGGCATGTTCTTTGCCTTCGCAGGTGCAGCTCGCTTCATTTTTGCTTTTGAATGGCGAATCGTTTGCGGTGGGGGGGCGGGGGGGGGAGTGACCAAGTTGAGTGCGCGCAAATTTGACTTGATTGGACCCAAATGCAGGGAAGTGGGAGAAACAAAGGGGAGCAGACATAATCTAAAAAACAAAGAAGGCAACCAAGGTTTTTGATCGATTTAAACCACTAAATCAACAAAGAAAAGAAAGAAAACACCATTGAGACTATGGGCAACTTGACAATACAAAGGAAAGGTGACGTACTGTATGTCAACAATGAACTGAATCAAAGCAGCACACTAAATACACACAAATTGACGAGACACCAAGGGACACCTGTACAAGGCACGAGTGGCAGCACGGAGCTGATTGTTTGACGTAAAGAACAAGCGGGGGTGAAAACGAGTCGACGAGACTTGAACAAGGGACAAAGTAAAACAAGATCCAAACGTAAAATCTAAACGTCGCCAACAAAGTGACGCATCATGACATACTGTGCAACTTTCACAAGTGGCAAAAGCTGAAGCTAAGCGACCAAACAAGAAGTTATATTATTTACTATATTTTGTATATTAATCATCCAATGAATCAGTTATTGGAATTTTTTCGGCTCAACATTGGAACCGGAATTGGCCTTTAAAAAAGTTTGGTTTTTTGAAGGGAGAAAAAAAATTATCGCGATGAAGCCCTTTTACCGTGTTGATGACTTGACGCAGCTTCACAACACTCAAAATTGTTTCCTGCTTTTAAAAGTGTACAGAGTACAGAAAAAGGAACACAATATATGGTCCGTTTCACATGTTTTTAATGAAACGAGCTGGCTTGCATTAGCTTGTTCCCATCGCCTTGCTAACACTGTGAACTGCCTTGCAAAAAAGCTAATCTAACAAAAAAGCTAAGCAAAAAAGCCTAGCAAAAAAGCTAAATTAGCTTCCTTTTCCTGTGAAAAGGAAGTCAAATCTAAACAAGCGCGTACAAGTAAGGTGTATTTTTATTTTTATTTTTTTACGGCAAGCAAAAAAAGCTAAATTAGCTTTTTTGCTAGGCAGTTCACAGTGTTAGCAAGGCAATGGGAACAAGCTAATTTAGCAACCAAAAAAGTAGAAAAAATGGGAGCAAGCTTATGTAGCCAAAAAGCTAAATTCGCTTTTTTTACGCCTAGCAAAAAGCTAAATTAGCTTTCTTTGCTTGGCGTAAAAAAATAAAAATAAAAATAAGCCTTACTTGTACGCGCTTGTTTAGATTTGACTTCCTTTTCACACCGCAAAAGTCAGTAAAAGTAACAAAGGAGTGTAAAGTACAGATATCTGTTTCCAGATGTGGGGAGTAAAAGTCATCAGCAAAGACACTAGAGGAAAGCAGAGAAAGCTGACAACTTGACCTGAGTGCAGCCATGAAGTCTCGGTTATCTTGCCCGCAGGCCTGTGCATCATCATCTCGGTGGAAGTCATGCGCCAGTCGGTCAGGAGGATGATCGACAGCGACGAGACCATCTGGATCGAGTACTACTACTCGTGGTCCTTCACGTGCGCCTGCGCCTCCTTCACCCTCCTCATCCTGAGCGGCGTGGCCCTCCTCCTCATCTCCATGCCCCACATGCCCCGAAACCCCTGGGAGACCTGCATGGACGCCGAGCCCGACACCTTAGATTAGCTTCACACCTGCTCACGCATCGAGAGGGAGATTTTTTTTTTCGAAACCGCTTGTATATAAACAGAATTTGAAAACGTGCGGTTACCGTACGCGCAATAGTAGAAACGGTAGAAATAAGAGCAATCATTTTATAATACGCGAAAAGAAAAATGTCATTTGATGAGAAACTAGTTGGCACGTTAGGGAACGAAATCATCATTTTAGAATCACTAGGATAAAGTGGCAATGTGAGGAGAAAATCACAAACGTTTCGAGATTCAAGTCAGAGTACAAGAAAAAAAAAGCAAGAATTTAAAAAAATGGCAAAAATCCTAATTGTAGGAGCTGCTGCCTGCCACCGCTCATGTCCAGACACTCATGCTGTCAGACCCCGCCTCTTCAAGGCACACGCAGACATTACAATATGTACAGTATTTTCTATGCATTTTAATATGGTTTTTTTTTGTGTGTCTTGTAATAAGTTTTAAATGTTTTCATATGTGTACAAATATTTAAAGCGTGTGGGAGGGGCATTTATGTCTTTTAGGTGCTCTCTTGATAACAGAGAAGTGGGGCTGGAACGTATCGAGCAATAGTTTCCGTCGCTATAGCTTAAAAAAAAAAAACAACACATTTTTCAAATGAAAAAAAAAATGTCTTTATTCCTGGTATAAGAACATTTTATAAATGAAACCGCGGCATTTCCTATGAGATAAGTAATGAATGGTTGCCATGGCCCACCTCCACCCGCCGTCTTTTCTCTTCTCGAAAGACTTTCTCCAATCAATGGGACTCATTGATGGCGGCCGAAGAAAGAGGTTACACTGAGCTGATTCTGGCGGCCGGAGAAAGAGACGACACTCGTCCTCCGCGGCAATCGGCATCCATTCCACTCGGCTAATCCCGCGCCCGTACCCCCGCTGACCTGAACCCGCCGACTAGACCGTTTTAATCCATGCAAGCGTAATAAAGTAGCGCATTTTATTTTTTTGTGTATTAAACTAGTGTCTGAACGTGACTTTGTTGTGTTTTGCTGTCTTGATGATGATATCGGTCCATATGAGAGCGATATCCGCTAAAAGAGCAACAGGCACTTTTGCCCCGCAGCAACAATATTCAGCTTGATCAGATCCACTTAGACAGTCACTTAATGCACCCTTCTCCAAATAAAAACACATTTTATTTCAAACTCTCTTGCCCACACGCTTGCGTCAAGGGAGAAAACCTTTGTTGAAGGCAGAAGGCGGCGAAAAAAAAGGATGAAATCTCCAGAGACTTTGCGCTCTGTTGGCCGCAGCTTTCGAGGAAATGTATGCAAGGAGCTGCCTTAATCTTTCACGAGACCTTTACCGTTGGAGTGATAGATGCGGCATGTCTCGAATCTACTCGCTGTCACGTTTCATTCTCGGGAATTTGCACATGGCGTGGGGGTGAGGGTGGGGGGGCTCCTTTGCTGCTTCTGATAAATACCGGGCATAATTTGACTTCGTAAGCACGTGAAGAGAGTCGACGAGATGATAACAAATGTGTTGCCGTGTCGCTCGAGGAAGGTTGTTACCTATGCGCTATTGCAGCGCGGACCACCGGCTTTGCCTGGTCTTGTAGCGGGTGGGAAAGGTCACTTGGTAAGATTGCTTTGGTGTATAATTGGCTTGTGGGGGAAACAACGCCCGCATGCTAATTCATTATGTAGACAAAAACAACCGAACAAGCGGAAAAAAAAAACATTCATTGCCCTATGCTACACTTGAGCTATGTTTAAAATTTGAATGTGGATCTTTCCTCTTTGAAATGGTTTTAATTTATTCCCAACAATCTATTTGTTGTGTCTGTTTCGCTTGGCTGTACTGCTGTCCAATGACAATTTTAATTTTATGTATTTAGTTATCATTTAATTATATTCATTATTGGCCACTGACTGAGTAGGACAAGTTGTTTTGATTAGGATTTTTATGATGGTATTTATTTTGCCCTTGATTGTCTGGGACCTTACAATTTTCATATCAGATTAATTACGTGATTTTGTTTTTATTTTTTATTTTTTTGCCATGACAGTGTGTGACAAATTGTTTGTGTGAAACTAAAAATTCAAGGGAACACTTGGAGTTACATTGTGCTGCTTAAGGTTTCCCTTTATTTTTATTTTTAGCAGCACATTATTATTCATTGGTGGGTATCGTGTTGTCCCTTTTGTGTCCAGTCTTGATACAGGAACAATTTCCAGAATCACGTTGCTGCCAATGTGACTGGAAGCTGTCAGCTGTCATTTGCTGACCGCTGTCTCGATGCTGCCAGACGTGCCACCCACAGGCCACGTTGACATGCGTTTTACATCCATCGGCATCCCCCCCCGAGAGAGGGTGAAAAGAACAGAAAAGAAAACAAAATCACAGGCTTCTTTCAAGTCTGCCGGATGGAAGAAATCAATTTGAAATGAGAAGAGTTTGCACTCGCTAGGGGATGAAGACTTAAAGTCCAACCGAAGTCGATTCATCGACGACACCATGTTTTTCTCAGCACAAGCACAGTGGTCCCCGGACTTTTTAGTGCGACGGAGCAGTTTCATTTAAAGACACAGTGAGCATAATAGCGAAAGTCTCATTATATAAAAGTAACATTTGCCTTCCTGTCACAACTGACAGGAAATAAAGAGCAGTGTGAAGTTGTTTTCTGCATGCAGATAACATCCCTGTATTTAGTCATTACAGGATTCAGGGTAGGAGTTTTATTTTTTTGATCTGGGGAAAAAAGAATGACTTCAAATTGCATTCGGCAAAGAAGTACTTCATTTTGCATTTCAAAATGATATTAAATGATTGAGAACAGAAGGGGCCCTAGAACACAACCTTGAGGGACATCACGCTGGTGACGATCACGGTGAAATTTGCACAATGCCAAGCAAATGGGTCGTGCCCTCTACATTAATGCTGCAGTCGCGCAAAGTTTGTTTAGCAAGATGCTAGCTCATTTTTCCATGGTGAGTTTTTGAACCGAACTGAAGTTAGCGCCACATGCTAATGTGGGGTAAACTCTCGGCTTGATGTCTGCTCACCACATCTTTTGCTTCACGTTCTCATCATCATAAAAGGCATCTTCAGAAGAAACCGCTGTCGTTTTCTTTAACACTTAACTTAATCTTGGGGAAGTTGATATTGCACATCTTTTGCTTCCACTTTCATCACTAATGATCCCCCCCTTCTACGTCTCCTTCAATCCGATTGATTTTGCTCTTTCGTTCTGTCACTGCTGTACTGCTTTCTTGATATTTTCTCCTTTTATCTGATTTTTTTTTCCCCCTGTCTGCCTTTTTTTTTTTTTTTTGCTCGTTCAAGCAGGCACTCGGCTGTCTAATGGCTCGGATCGGCGCAGACGGATGTGTCATAAGGCAATTCAAGCGTGCTCTACACCGGTACTTCACATGTACATGGAATACGGCGCAAAATGCACTCTGGCCTGGAGGATGGCGAGCAAGGATTGATGTGAAAAATAACAGGAGTGTGCTTGACTGAATGTGCCATGATAGCCGACAGAAGGAGAGAAGGGCTGCGATTTTATTTCTTCTTTTCTAAAGAAGAAAGAGTGACGATCTTTAGTGAAGCACTTGTTGAAAAGACAAGACAAATAGAATGCCGAGTATACTTGAGTCTCCACAAGGAGCAGAACTACGGGTGGTTACGTCTGGAACGCCCAGTCTGAAAAAGCAAATGCCATCAGCGAAGCATATGAACACCCCCCCCCCCTCCCAGAGCAAAAGCATGGATTTGCATTTTCACACAAGGAGGCAGCACTTCATTAGAAAACTGCAGAATGCCAGTTTGTCAATTCCTGATCAATGTACAGAGTGCACGTAATGGATGCTTCGACAACCAGGGTATACACAATACAGTGTAGCGCGGCCATCACTTAAAAGTGGCTCTGGATCTTCACCCAGCCTACAAGTCATGGTCAAAGAAATTCAGGTGGGCAAAATTCAGAACGGCTTCAGAATTTTCAAAAATGGACAGCTAGTTTGGTAATATGAATCATAAACAAACATTTTTCCGTACTTAGGTTCACTTTAAAATGTCGCCTGACCTGTTAATAAAAGTTTTATGATTGGAAAGATCCTGACAAATTGAAGGTCCGGTCAGTGTCCAAGAAGAAATTGTGTTCGACTCTGGAGGTTCCACAGTCCCCTTTGCATTTTGTCTTTACGCGTTTGGCATTATCCCCGAGGCTAGAATAGAAGGTACAAACCATAAATGATGACTCATCAACATCATCAGTAAATGTAGGCAACAACCTCAAGTCATCACTTGACTAGTTTTATATAACTTGTCTAGCCGTCCCAAAACAAACTTCAAATTCAGCCACTCGAGTCAAACCAGTCTCACAAGCTACAACAAATGCCAACAACAATAGCATCTATTTGAGCATATTACATGAGCAATTTAGTTCAAATGGCATCAATACAACCCGCCAAAATACAAAGGTTCACTCATGCTGATGCCAGAGGCAATCGGACAAGTGGAAATGTTCAAAGCTTTTAATGTAAATTACTAATCCAAAACTGTTTTCGCAATCAACGCGAGGCAGCGGAAAAGGTCAAGAAATCATTGCAGAAAAACGCACGCACGCACACACACACACAAAACACACAAAAGAAACAATTGTTATGAATGACAGGAGCGGAGGCGTTACTTTGCTCCAATCTTGTGGAAAATAGATTTTCACAGCACCATTATGCTTTTACATATATATTGCATAATGGCAGAGCACAGAAGGCAGGAAGGCAAATATGATTAGATGTCACACTGCATCATCACAGAGGCAGTGGCCTGCCAGAGAAAAGCTGCTCTGGTCAATTATTTCTATGAATTGTTTCCACTCTTCTATTAAAAATTAAGCGTGCGTCACATTATATCGGGGGGTGGCATGGTGGACGAGTGGTTAGCATGCCCACCTCACAATGCAGAGGTGCAGGGTTCGATTCCGGCCTATACTGTGTGGAGTTTGCATGTTCTCCGCGTGCCTGCGTGGGTTTTCCCTGGGTACTCCGGTTTCCTCCAGCATTCCAGAAGCATGTATAGCTCTTTGAGTGCGAATGGTTATTTGTCTACGTGTGCCCTTCGATCGGCTGTCAAGCAGTTCAGAGTGTACCCCGCCTAGTGCCCGAAGATAGCTGGGATAGGCTCCAGCACTCCCGTCCGTGACCCTCGTGAGGATAAGCGGATTAGAAAATGAATGGGTGGATGGATGGTTGTATTACTTGGGAATTGGACTTCAGCTGCCATGACCTGCGTTTTTATTGACTTTAAATTGGAGAATATTCTCTGTCATCCAGTGTTGGACTGGATGAGATCCTCAAGTGATTAGCAGAAACTGTTATGTATAATTGTATGTCATCAGCTCATGAATGATGTGATTTGTTATGCTGCTGCGTTAAAGAAACAAGTGGGGTTCAAGAATGGATCTCTGGGGAACACCACATGCAAAGATTACATGATCCGATTTGTGGTCACCGAGACAAACTGAAAATGATACTACTGATCAGCGGCTCAATTATTTTGAACTCACGTGAATTGAGTTATTGAACATATTGAACAATGTACACATCAATGCTTTTTCTTTTCATTTGTTTTAATTTCTTTGCGGGTGTTACCATGGAGGCAAGAATGAGATGAAACAAGTCCCCCAAAAAAAGCAAGCAGAGGTGGTTTGCATTCAGGTTGGACTACCAAATAGAAAAATAAAGCTGATGCTAATTGCACTCTTTGAATAATGATTGTGGAATATTTTCCCACTCGCTGGCTGACTAAAAGCACTCATCTCCATCATGCAGGCCTTTTGTGACTCATTCACGGGCAAAGCGTGGGAGCAAAGAACATACTGTAAGTACAGGCAAAGTTTTCGCAATCTTCATTTGAAAACATCTCTAGACGCGGCTTCCTCTTTGGAAAGGGATCCTTTTTTTGGGGGGGGGTCGCCATGGTGACGGCATGGGAGCGAGACCCGACGGTAGCGAAAAAAGGAGAGCGCGGTGAAAAGGTCACACTGGCTGAGTGACTTCTGGCGTACGTTTCTCCACAGAGGATGCACTTGTAGGTTTGCACACTCAACTTCTTCTGGATTTAGAGGATTTAGTAGCCCAAATTACACGATTCAAACCTCCTCATAGAGTGTGGAAACGACTGCATGTTAAATGCTCCCTCGTGGTTGCATTCGGTAGAAATGCAGTGCACCGGCACATGTAATACACTAACCATGCACTTTATATATAATACAGAGCACATCTCCTGATAGATTTTTATCCGATGCTGCATCCCAGATATTTTATTTTTTTGTGTGAAGCATATCAACTTGTTTTTTCTTATTTTAATATACAGTGGTACCACTACTTACGAAATTAATTGGTTCTGGAAGAAATTTCTTAACTAAAACATTTTGTAAGTAGAGTCGCGTTTTCCATGGGAATGCCCTAATCCGTTCCAAGCCCCCCCAAAAAAATCAGACAGAAATGTTTTCTAAAGCTTATTAAAAAGGCATCAAAATATGGAACAAATACATGTTACAATTAGATTATTGCGCAATAAATAACAGTTGTGCATAATGTCAAAAACAAAGAATAGAGTAAAGAATAAAAATGATGGTCATTTAACTTTTAACTGCATTCTCGTTGTTTTTGTGCCCTCTTTAGTCCCTGTTTTCTCTCAGAAGTGGTTTTTGCCTGCTGTTTTGTAGCATTAGCTAGCAGAGCCTCAACAACACGCAAGCACAAACTGACCAGACACCACGCATGGGCTAACAAACGTGTGCGCTAGCAATGGAAAAGACGGAAACGCAATGGGGAGAACGCAAATTTTGAGTTTTGTGTTTTTCCAAGACCTAAAAAGAAATATGACTTCACAAACTCAACTGAAGTGGTGAAAACGTGACTCGAAAGACGGTCTGATTCTGCCTGAAACATTACATAGCCAGCGATCACTCAGTGGAGCTGCTGCAGGTGAAGGACTTTGCCCAGCTACAAAGACAACAAACTGGTTGGGATGCGGAACTGGATGCTATCGCCCCACCGCACGCGCACGCACGCACCATCATCGCCATCACCGCCACCCACCTGCCGACACTCTGCATGACAACTCGGCACATGCAAATGTAATTTCAGAGCCAATTTGAATTGCAAAGCGGAAAGTCGGCAACGTTACATATACAGCGCTCGCTCGCGCGAAAGCTTGCTATTTGTGAGAACGTCAAGGTGTATTTGTCACCGACTGCGAAAATGCATCCAAAATAAGGAAATGAAGGGGCTAATTGAGCCGCACATCAGGTGCTCCCAATGAGATTTGGCATCTTTTTTTTTCGAATGCCGGAGAAAGAGGACCGCACTCTACTGAAATCATCCGCTTTCATTATGCACCGCACGCAAAGTTGTTTATGTGCTTTTGGACATTTTTTTTTTTTTTTTAAACGGAGGCTGGCTGAAGCTTTCATCAGAAAATCGAGACTTATCGAGTCCAGTTATGAAACGCTTCTCTAGCAACGAGGCCGGGAACGCGTAAGAAAGTCACACGTTACTCGAACAAATCTATATTTCACAGTAACGACAATGTGTCGCGTTACTTTTCTCAGTGACGTCGCAAGATCACAATTAAAAATGATGATAACCAGCTCACGGAAAACTTGGCTGTCGTTTACCATTCAGTCACGAGGTGGTTTTTAGTGTTGATAACCGCCTCTTGGGTCCGGGAGAGAGTGTCGTTTTGCAACACTCCAATAGCAATCACATATTTTTCCATTCACGGTTTTCCCTGGCGTGTTTTTGTGGAACAGAACTAATGATTAAGAAATAATCAAATGCAGGAGGAGACCCCATTCATAGATAGACACGTCAAACAACCGTACATTGCAAAACACACGAGAAGGGGCAACTGTCGTGTTTGCAGTTCGAAGTGAAGCATTCTGGGACTTCACAATTTGCATCCCCGCCTGGGAGAGTGACATCACGTTTTGCCCCATGTCACATTTCGACCACATGCAAAGAACAATGGAGGAAGGAGAGAGATTGATCTTTTCAAGCTAGAAACCCGGTCACCATTATGAGTATGTGTCAGCAACAAAAGTGCACGTTCAACTTTAAAGGTCACAACCACCTCAGTGACAACCAATCAGAATCTTTTTTGTTTTGTTTTGTTCACTATCGGAGAACAAAAAGCTCTCGAATCCTGCTGTGCTCTCCGTGTTTGCAGTCGCCTCGACTCATATTAGGGAAAGGAAATTTCCCTTTCAACAAGATGCAGGCAGCATGGTTTTAATTAACCCGTTGCTTCTACTCTGCTTCAGACGCACCTCTCACTTGTTTGCTACTAAGTAGTGCCTTTTTCGTACACATTTCCTGATCAAACTTTTGATTAGATGTCACGCTGTTGCTAATTAAGCCCTCCCTTTAAGTTTGAGTGCAGGCTCCACAACTGGACGGAGCCAAACATTAGCATGTACGTTTTAGACACGTTGTGTGTCACAGAAAACTTTCAAAACGTTCAAAAGTAAAGGGTAGAAATAAGAGTCGGTTTCTAAAATTACGGAAAAAATTGTAAATAGTAGTTGACCAATGTTATTAGCCATTAAGTTATGAGATAACCTTGTTACAAAACAAAACAAAACCGAAAGTATATTGAAGCACAAGATTATTCCTGGACAAAAGTACGTCACAAGTCAAAAGTTTCCTTTGTAATAATATGTTTTATGCGCCCCCAGTAGCACGTGACCAAACCCAGAAAACCAGTGACATGTGACGTTTGCAATGCGAGTCCAAGGGCACTGTGACGTCAATTTCAATCAGCAGCAGGAAGTGAAGACGAATTATTAAATTAATTATTAAAAAGTGCAGCCTGAAAACATATTATTAATAGTAATCGCTCTTCACAGAGGATAAAGAAAACATGCCAGTGATTATCATTATATCGTCTGTTTACATGTGCTGCTCAACCGTTTCTGCTCAAATATCCACCGCACTTTTCTCACAGCATTTAGCATTCAACTAGTAGACGTTAAATGCGATGTGGTTGCCTTAAATGCAGAATGTGTCATTTCTCTTTGATGGTAAACTTCAACTGGGACTGGCAGCCTCTTTTTCGAACAAGCGTACACAAATTCTATGCGCCAAAGTGCTGCTTGCTCTCAACTAAGTGATGTACAGCAACCACTGTCGCCATAGTGACGTGAAGGCAGCAGCTTAGAGGGGCAAAAAATTGGGCTGGGGGGGAGAGAGAGAAGGGATGATAAGCGCACCCAAAATGTGTGATGACCACCGTGACGCTCTGTGTTAGACGCTTCACGCGCACGCACACGCATGCACGCGCAACTGAACCAGACACATTTCTCTCGCTCATTTGCATGACAAACTTCACACCATCACACTTGCGTTACTGAGCAGTTGTCATTTAATCTGCAAGTGGAACTGAAAGCTGAGCCTCAAGATGGGATAGCCTCGAAAAAAAAAAAAAAGAAAAATGTTGAAAGGGAAAAAAAAAAAAAGCAATCACTCTCCACTAACAGTAAACTGAGATTTGCTAATCCATTATGCAGGAGACAATCTTCGGAGGTCCGATAACTCGCTTGACTGCAAAACGAGCCGCTTCCAAAGTCATCTGTTCAACTTCCCTTCCCGCATGTTTGGAAATCAAAAGAGGTGGGTTGCATCGCCATGGTAACGGCGCGGATGGCAGCGAGTCAGACGCTACTTTGTCGCTTGAATTTCTTGGCTGGCTTTTTATGAAATATTGATCTTTCATATTTTTTTGGGGACCGGAGATCAAGTTTCCGAGTTGGAGCTCTAGCAGTCGATTGGTGTGGATTGGCGGCCTTGAGTTTTTGCCACCACTTTCGTCATGTACTTGATACATTAAAAAAAAAGAATTGGATTCCATCTCACATCTGGGATGCTGATTGGCTCAACCATGCAAGTTCCGCCCTCGCCCCGTTGCTGAATAACAAAACGTGTTTTTCTGTGAGAGAGGGATTTTTATTCGTGGATGTGAGAGGTCAGACGTTTCTTGTGTGAGTGTGAGGTCGTTTAGTGCTGATTTTTGGATGTTTGAGAGGTCTCTCAGATGTGAGTGTAGGAGTGTGTTTTTTGGAGTGAGTGAATTTTCTTTCTGAAAGTCAGATGTCTTTTTGGTGATTTGAGTTTTTCATAGTGACTGTGAGGATTTTTTTTTTCTAATGTGTGCAAGGTTTTTCAGGAGATGGGGCGGTAGTGTACATTTGTGTGTGTGTGTGGGGGTTCAGTTTGCGTGACTTTTTCTCAGCAGGAGAGGTGTTTGGCAAGTGTGAAGTTTCTTGGATGAGTGCGAGAACATTTTGGAGTGAATGAGAGGTTTTTGATTTGATTTGTGTGTGTTGATGAGTTCTGTTCTCATGAATGTGAGTTTTTAGGAATGAGAGTTATTTTTAAGCGTGAAATGATTTTCGTTTTTGCGTGATTTTTTTGTGAGTTTTTGTTGAATCTGAGCATGTGCAAATGTGTGTGCGTGTGCATGTGTGTGTGTGTGTGTGTGTGTGTGTGTTCACATGCTTTTATGTCTTCGTTAGGGTGCAGACTCAACATACTGGCTGTCAAGTTGCACAAAAAAAAAAAAATCCCCCCTCCTTGCTCTTCTGTCTTTCTCTTTTTGTCCGTGCACTCGCGGCCAACAACGAAGGACTCTAAAGCAGCCATGACAACCTAAAGACACTTTCCACACACTGGCTGTCAAGTGTTACTTTGGGAAAAATGTTTCCCGCCTCCTCGCTCTTCTTATATTTTCCGTGTGACGTGCATACACTCGTGGCCTACAACGAGGCACTCTAAAGCAGCTATACCAATGCATGTGACAACATCCTGGCCACACACCTCCAAAAACTGAAACGTACAGTATTTCTACAATTAAGTACTACTTACAGTAGCTCTGAGGCTTGTTTTCCACAGCCGTCCGAGTAGTGTGACATCAAGCGAAACAACAAAAAAACCCACACCACACACCTCTTCCCCTGGATCTCATGCCATTATTAAGCTGATCATCCACATCCACCTTTAGCCAGTGCCCCCCATCCCTCCGCCCTCTCCCTCTTTTTGCCTGATGCCACCAATAAGGCAGGCCCCTTATTAATTTAGTCTCGTCTGCTATGGAACGTGCTGAGAGACGAGGTGCTTTCTGCACGGTAACAGAGCGGCAGCGGGGAAGTGACGGACGTTAAAGGCCAGCTAATGATGTGGAGAGGCGAGGAAGGCAGGTCTCTTAGCAACAGCTTCTCCTCGCCGCCACCAGCCGGAACACACGCTGTTTGTTTGTGTGCGCGGCTGTGTGACATCCGATAGGAATGTGCCGGCCAAACTGTTCCAGGTATCATCGGGGAGAGGGGGCCGGTGGCGGGGAGGCCACGCAGACCAATTACAAGTGTTGCCTTGCGGTAACTAAGGAAGTCATGCAAGATATCTATTTGTCGCACTTTCATTTGCCGTCTGTGTGGGAGTCAGATGATCAAAACTATCAATTAAATCTAGCGAGGCGTTAATGTGCGATAAGCTTAATTGTGTTTTTTTGCAGCACGTGCTCACGCAGCTGCACGGTAATCGCTTCGGAGAAATGCAGCTTTATTTGATTAATTCAGCAAGTGTGCCTAACTCAATTTTTTCCTCAGTATAAACATGTTAATGAATGTTTTATATATACTGTGTATATATATATATATATATATATATATATATATATATATATATCGTATATATATATATATGATTTTTTTATTTTTTTGTATGTATATGGGCCAGTGGTTAGCACGTCGACCTCACAGTGCAGAGGTGCCAGGTTCAACTCCGGCCTCCCTGTGTAGAGTTTGCATGTTCTCCCCGGGCCTGCGTGGTTTTTTTCTGGGTACTCCGGTTTCCTCCCAAATTCTAAAAATATGCATGGCAGGCTGATTGAACTCTGAACCCCGCAACCCTTGTGAGGATGAAGCGGTTCAGAAATACATACATACATATATCTTGTGTTTTATTGTTTTTGTTATTGTAAGTGTCCTTGGGTGTCTTGAAAGGCGCTTATAAATAAAATGTATTATATATATATTGAAAAATTATTTTTATGGGAAAAAAATCTGACCTTTTCTTCTATTTATGTAAACAACGTGTACTGTATGAGACTTAGTATTTGCACAACCCAAGGATGCATCAGCTACAGTCGACTCTTTGCTAGAGCATGGCGCCCTCATGTGTCCAGATCTGCAAAATGTCAATTACAGCTGCCAAAAATCTGTCCTCTGAGTTTGCACAATAGTTTTCACCCTGCCGTTTTATGATGACGTTTTAAAACAGTTTGACTCAGCTGAAAGTTTCTTTCTATCATGATTATACACATTTGGTCCGTCATCTGTTCAACAGCCAATGTTCCAATTTGAATTCTGGCCTCTCTGTGTGGAGTTTGTATGGTTCTCTGGCGCTTGGGTGAGATGTTCCTCCCATGTTCCAAAA
Organism: Hippocampus mohnikei; assembly: GCA_026261675.1. NCBI lineage: Eukaryota > Metazoa > Chordata > Actinopteri > Syngnathiformes > Syngnathidae > Hippocampus > Hippocampus mohnikei. Next base: position 12,377,327 of record JAKGUB010000328.1, on the reverse strand, counting down.
ATATGCAGAAACACTCGTCCGAATGCTTTTTATTACACAAGGTCACTGGGTTGAGAAACTAAGAAACAAAAGGCATTAACGTTCTGAACTATTTGGTTTTGGAATGTTTCAGACAGAAAGTTCTGAGGATAAAATTCTAGCTACCAGGCGATTCATAACATCTAAATGACAAATGAACAAAAAAAGTGATGCAAATATAGTTTCTTGCCCTGCTTCACACATCTGAATTTTGGCCAATTTTACTGCCACTTCACCTCTTGTTTTATTGATGATTTTTCAGTGCAATGACATTTTGCAAGATAAATAAAACATAACCATTTCGATCATCCTCATCTCATTTGTGTCAAGTGCAAGAACACAACTTTTATTTGAGGCATAGCCTGCCAAATGGTTACGTTGCAATCTATTATTAAAACGAATTACTTGCTTCCTTAATATGATAGGTTGAGTGGCTCGCTCAGGTGTGAAGATGACACACACACGCGCGCGCGCACACACACACACACACACACACACACACACACACACACACACACACACACACACACACACTACCAGCACACACTGTGTACATTTCAACCTCGAGGGAAATAACACATTTGGACGTTATAGCGGTAGTTTGTTGTAATCATTTCTAATAAAATGGCCGCCAACCACGATGTACAATACAGTTTGAACATTTGTTTAAAAAAATAATAATTCAGTAACTGTACATGATAGTACAGTTCAGTAGTTCCAATTTACAGCTGCTGTTGAACACAACTCACATCCAGACACTCAGAAACAAACTAACCAGCCGAGCAAACGTCACCTGCTGATGCCGCACACTAGGCCACGCCCCTTGAATACACACATCCAATATATGAATATACGAATACTACAGTTCGTATAGCACTGTACATTAACTATGAAACCAGTTTATTTCTTTCTATGCTCGTTCAATATGTTTTTATACAAAACTGCTGTTTTGCTTTCTCAAAAATCACACAACAAAATTGTGTGTGGAGGTGGGGGGGGCGTGCCCTGGAGTGAATTAATAGCAATCCACTTGTATTCTATTACTTTATTGTTGTTGTTTTCTACAATCTACTGTGTTGTGTGCAGCTATACTATTTCGTGGTATCTTATCCGAGCTTATTTTACTTCATCTTATTTTAAACGGTCTCTCGGGGCACTAGTGAAACAAGGAGAGAAATACAAGCTGTTTTTAAATTATGAGATATTCAATTTGAGTAAATTGGTCGAACAGCTCAGTAGTGACATCTGCCATTGAAAAAAACTGCATGCACTAGTTACTTAAAGGATTGATGGGACATTGATGGGACATACATTTCAAAGATGTCAGTATTAATATTTAATCTTAACAAGCATATAGAGTACTTGTTTCCAGAATTATACAAAGGAAAAGGTCGTGTCAAGCATACATAGGCTTTTTTCACCGATTTGTTTACCACTGCTGTGTTGAGCTATTGTGGAAAAATAAACTTTGCATCGAACCTCCCATTTAGTACAAATGACATTTTCAACCTTCCGTGTAAGAGCACGAGAACATCTGGAATTTGATTAATATTGAGATGGATATGAAACCTTGAAGGTTATTGCGGTCTGTAATTTCGAATGAGTTCTTACTGTAATGGATGACATACACTACGAATCCGTTTTGAAATGCATTCCGGCTTCGAGGCTTGCTTTTTTTTTTTTAACATACAGTAAAGTGAATTATGGCGAAATTTCAGGACCAAGGTCAGCTCCCTTCAGATACATTTCAAGCTTACGTGAGAATAAGAAGCGTTATACCGTACATGAGTTCATTGTTATCAGCACTGCGTTTTGGTTTTGAAGCACAGTACAAAAACACTAACACTACTGACGTATTTTTATTACGATTATGTTATTCAAGGATTCGATTCAGATAATGTGTGACGAAATGTAAAACTCCTCATTGTGTGACGAAATGTAAAACTCTTCAAAGTGTATTAAATATGTGTTTATTTGTTGCGTTTTCAACTACGTCCTAATCCCGTTTATGACTTTTAAATCATTGAGGTCATGAAGCCATACCATTCGAAAAAAAAAACCCTATCAAAGCTTCCTGTCTTGGTTTCCAAAATACAACTATATTGGCAGTTTCACAACTCGAACACCAAGAGATTAATACAGATTTAAAGACGCACGGGCCTTAATCAGTCATACGAGGACAAGCGCTACTCCAAAACGAGATGTGTCTACTTAGCGAGCGTCTAAAAGCAACACGATTATTTATTGTGAAAGTCTGATTTTTGTACTTCCCGTTCTGCCTTCCCCACTCACTCTAACTTGACGGCGTCGCTTCAGTTCAGACCGCCGCGTTCTTTTGCTGCTCGGAGCTGCCGCGGACGCCAGCGGAGGAGTGGACTTCGTCAAACGGAAGGGTTGCGAGTCGCCGTTTGCTGATGCTCCTACAATTTGCAGTTCTGGAAGTTTTGGCCTTACTTTGAAACTTGCCACTCGGCGGATCTCCAGCGAGAGGACCATAAAAGTGAGCCGATGATCAGGGTGGCATCTGTGAACTTTACAGCGTCTTTGGGAGCGGAGGAGGGCAAAAAAAAAAAAAAGGCTTTCGTTCCTCTCAATGAATGATTTCGACGGGACAGATTCACTTGAAGCTTGACGCGTCGGACGCAAGTGTGCTTTTAAACGGGAACAACATTTTACGCTCAAGACTATGTTGATGAAGGAGTACCGCATCTGCATGCCCCTCACCGTGGAGGAGGTAAGGCACATTTCTTTGGAATCAGCTACTAAAGCTTCATCTTACTTTCTTTTGTTGATTGATACTCATTAAAAACACTGATATCTCAAATCATCTGTTACGCAGCATTGCAAAACAACGCCCCCCCACCCCACCCACAAAATGTGAATGTGCTTTCTTTAATGAGAAAAACGACACCCTATACTTTGTCTTACTTAAGAAAACATACGCTAATGACATAACTGAGTTGAATTTAAAAGAATTACACAGTTTGTGCTTCTTGATTTAATACGTTCAATTAATTTATTGTGCTGCTCCTTCTGGTGTGCCAACCAGATGGCGGTATAATACAGTCATGGGCAAACAAAGAGTCACTGTTCAATAAATATCATCGCAGAGGATGAAGAATATATGACTGTGAATACCGCTTATGTTTAAATATATGAGTTGCCTAAATGGTTCTAGGTCATTTGCATGTCAATGCTATTTTGTATTTTTGTCATCAAGCTAGCAGGGGCAATTCTAAGCCAAATCTATTTGAGTTATGCCGTGTCACTCTCTTGTGTTTTATGTTTTGTTCGACAGTGAAAGAGCGTTTTTATTTAATCTTTCCGAAATCCATGTGACAAACAACTACTTGTTGTGAAGTGAGTTGAGTCGCTGCCACCATACAGCGCTTGTAACAAGTCAACGCAAAACAAATATCATCAATTCATGTTCAGAAGGGATTTGGTGGTGGGGAAAACGCTTGTAATATCTGTTACGGCTAAAGAAAAAGGTTGAAATTTGGTGACAATTAAAATGACTGGAACAAATGCACTTAAGTTGAAGGAGACACACCTGATTTGCTTTAGTGGGCCATCTGAAACGATGTGTCGGGCCACCGGTATGAATTCTGTCAATTCATACGATGACATCAACACATTCTTGCTTTTTAAATGTCTAATCTTCGATATTTTGAGGTTGATCCACTTAAATTTACGGTGCGCATTCGATCACTCAATGATGCAATGTGCACGACGCACTCACGTGCGTTCTGCCCACTTCACTATTTCATCCACAAGTAGGGCCTACAAATATTTTGAATTTCTTTAAGTGTCATTTTGAACGCAGGTAGGCGCCACCTCCGGCAGGGCCATAACTCGTCGAGCCACAACTCCAAAAATGCTTCACGGCAGACTCTGTCTGCCAGTGTTTTATTGCGCGCGGGGCCGGCCTAAAGGTTTTAACGGTTTATGGCTCGAGGTAACCTTCCACCTTATGGAATCATTGCGTTGCCATAGTGGCTCCTCATGAAGTCGTTAGCTTGAAATCGCATCGTTGCCGTGCTCTTTGCGAGGCCCGTTTACTTTGTTTTATTGTCTTTACATTGGCTGCAGTTTGAAATTGAATTCATCCATACTTTGGCCCCTCTCCGTGAAGTCTATTGATCCTCATCTTGCTTAATGGTGACGTTTTAAAGCCTTAAGTGGTTTCTCCGACTTCAATGTTTGTAATTAACGGCGGGCTACTTTTTCACATCGCGACTTTAAGCCCTCTAAGTTTCACTCAAGCCAAAGTGGGAGACACAGCGGTTCTCAGAGCAGCTGAAGGCAACCACCATTAAAGTTGATATTTTTGCTGACAGTTTTTTTACCCCCCCCAAAAAACGTGCATGTTCTATCTTGAAATGTTTACTCGAATTGATCATTTTTGATAGGTTAGCTCATTTTCTCCGGGTACCTGCTTCTTCCCACATTACAAAAACACATATTTTAGCATACTTGAAGGCACAACATTTTTCAGTGTGAATGGTTGTTTGATTGGCTGGCAATCGGGTGAGCACTACTGTAACGAGTCAGTCATTGCCCTTCCTGCTAAATTTGGTATCAATGGATTGGGATGAACTGCCAAGAAGTTTTTATCGTTGAATGGAGGCTAAAATGCCGCCTCAAAATGAAATTGGCTGACTTCCTGTGTCTTTCCAGGCATGGCTTCTTGAGACTTTTTTTTGTGGGTCATCATATAACACATGTGCCAAATTTCATGTTTCCAAATGAAACGGGCTTCGGGGGCTGAATTTTCAACAATTCAAGAGATGAGTTTGGTGTTTTATGGTGAGTCACCACCACGTGTGTTATTTTGTTATTTTGACTTCAAGATGGCGCCGCCAGAGTGGCTGCCTTTCCAGCAGCTCCTATATTTTGTTCTTCTACTTCTTCCTTTCATAACTTTGCTGCTGTGAATTGGGAATTTCTCCATTGCGAGACTAATAAAGGATTTCTTATCTTATCTTACTACCCACACGCAATGTTGAAAACAGTTTAGCATTGCCAACCCATCTAGTACATAACATTTTGAGAATGTTTTCTGTGAAGGACCGTAAAAAAAAATATTTAAAATAAAAATCGCATTTGACCCTAAAATGTCCACTTCAAACCAAAATGGCAGATACCCATCTTTTCTTGTACTAGCATTAACATTGTGTTGAACGAACAAGATAGTTTTGTCGAAGCAGGTAACAAGAAAACAAGGTACAAGTCACGTGTTCCATCTGTTTGGTCGGTAAACATTTTCAAAATTGTTTTAAAATACAACTAATTGATTAAACACTTTACTATTCATTCTTGCCATAGTTGATGAAGCAAATGCAGCCAATCCCTTGTTTGAAGTATTTCCTGGGGTAAATTATCGATTGTTTTTTTGAAAATGGCTGATTGAAGGTAAATGGTTTCCAAACAAAAACAGTCCATCCGTTTTCCGTGGGGCGCATGCCGAGTCATCACAAATCAGAGGCTTGCAGAAGCCACCCCCCCAACCCCCGCAACCCTCCCCGCCCCTTCTCCTAAATGCGAAGTGGTGCGCTTTGTAAAAGCAGCTGAATGCGCCTCTGTCACTATCAGCCTTCAAACAGCCCTTCGCCTTCATACGCTTTTTAAACGGAAGCACTGCGGGCAATCAGGAGAACGTCAACAGCCGCAAAACAAATTAGGGTCATTCTTATACTTTGTATTGTGGTCGTGCCGATTACGTTCGGACTCGTGTTGTACAACAGCTTGTCGTCTTAAGGTCAGGTTTTGTTTTATGTGTCGCGTGCGCCACAGATGCTGCGTTATCTTGTTGGATTTGTTTTACTCTGATTAACCAATGAGAGAACAAGAAAAATCGAGGGACCGCACTCTGGCCGGCCCTTTGAGGAGAAATTTGAAATCTTAATTGTTTGGAGAAAAAAAAAAAAAAGGTCCATTGGAAATGTAGTGGGAAAAGTTCAATGGGCCAACGGTAGCAACACAGAGATTTGGATGAAAAAAAAATAAAAATTACAAGCAGTGCAACTGTGACAAATGCCACTAAATCGAGAGAATATGTTGCGGATAAATGAGTAGAATTTTCAGTTTGGATTGTAAATGTACAGTGGATCTAAAAAGTCAACACACCCCCCCCTGTTCAAAGGCCATTTTATTCCATCCGTTTTCCGATGCGCTGATCCTCACAAGGGTTGCCATTTGACTGTCAAAAAAATAAATAAAGCATTTCAAAACTTTTTCCAACCACTAACGTGACCAATAACCTGCACCGCTCAACTGAAGAAAAAAAATGGAAGCAATGTGGTTGCACAAATGTGCACACCCTCTTATAATCATTCCTATCACATTTTCAGGGGGCATGTTAAACGGGAGTCCTCCGAATAAGCCGAAATCAAGTTCAGCTGTTCCGACAGGCTTTCCCCTGGCGCCGACTGCAAATTTTGAACTGTGCTTTTTGCATTTACCATACATTGTATTTACGCTTTCTTGTTGTGGTCGTGATGATGGGGATCATTTTGCAATGTTGTATTACAGCAGGTGACATCATCTCGTCCTGTAAGGTCAGTTTTGTTTTTATTTATCCTGTGTGTGTGTGTGTGTGTGTGTGTGTGTGTGTGTGTGTGTGTGTGTGTGTGTGTGTGTCCATATGTAGATGCTCCATGTCTGGGCCGCGACCCAAAAGGTTGCGTTACTCTCTCCCACTGTGTTTTGGCTCAGCAGCCTGACTAATGAGAGTTCTTATTGTTCGCGCAGGAGGTCACGAAGCTCGTGGCCTGTCGCACACACACACACACACACACACACACACACACACACACACACACACACACACACACACATACACACACACACACACGCAGAGCAGATGGATACAGTGTTGATAGGCCAGATGTCACAGGATAAGGCATTTGGGAGGCGACAGGTGCACGTCAATAAGGTGGTGGATGACTTGAGGGTGACTCAAGTCAGCAGAATTTGCTTGTGTTTTCGCACAAGAGCATTTTTTTTTTCCTCAAACGCCGTGCAGCTTCCTCTGTAATTAAACAGAGGCTAGTCAAAGAGCCTTTTGAGATGGTTGAGAGCTTTGATTTGATTTCCACCACTGGCATAATCATCTCCCTTCCCGGCGAATAGACGAGTAAATGAGCTGCGAGGTACGAGCGAAAGCAGATCGCTTTCGATACAATCTTGATCTAAGAGTGTAAAAAAATAATAATAATAATAATAATAAAATTGCAGTTTAGTCGACAAATCGACCCATACAGCCCTTAGTGATACAGTCAACATCATTCACACAATCATTTTGGGGACATGCAGCGATTCTAAAAAAAAGGCTTACATGTTCAAAGTTTTTGTATTAAACAAACAAAAAAAAATGAAAGCGGGTCATCAGATCATTTGAACTTTCTTCTCATATCTTCTGATTTGTTATAATTGTATAATAACCTGACCACTCGAGAAGGAATTTGCTTTCTATCGATTGCAGAGTGATTTATTTGTATTGACTCTCTTCCCATCAAACCGTTCCTATGATGTTACACCAAGAAGTTTTTTTCCCCACTTTATAAACCTCCTCATCTTGTAGAATTGCCTGTTTTTTTTTTTTTTTGCCAATTGTTCTCTCTGTGTTGTAAAGTACGAAAAGATAACATATTGTAAAACCAGCCAAATGCTCAAATTCATATCTGTAATGTTCTAAGCAGAATGGGACCAAAAGGAAATTGGCCGATGAATCGGTTAATCAGAATTAATTAAGTAAACGGACCCGCAGCGTCAGAGCCCGCCAGTGGTTGCTGCCAACAGCAAGCGAGCAGTTTCTCCACATGACATTATTTGGAGCGCATCCATGTTTCATGGCCTTTGATCAAAATTCTTGTTTTGCTTCCTAGCGCTCGCGCGTCTGGCTGCTCAATCACGACACTTTTCATTTGTCCTCTCACGCCAAGAAAGAGCTATTCCAGCGCTCATGCTTTTTCACTCTCTAATCATTTATCCGATGCCCCTTTAATCCCCTGAATTGGTGGACATCCTTCCTTTTCGGAGAAACAAGTAATTAATGCAGTACAATTTGTCTCTCGGCTGCGGAATGATTCATTTTAATGGTGTTTTTGTGTTATCGGATGCTCCTTTTTTTTTTTTGCGAGCCGGGAAGCTCTCACAACCACGGCGTGATTACATATGCACCGTTGATACGCGCAATCACGCCTGTAGTTTCCGATGCTCCGTTTTGATGAATTTCAAATCCTTGTCGAAACGCCCTCAACCGTTGTATGCTTTCCTGGGTCGGACCTTGCAAGTGAGCGATGGCAAACTACAAAGAAATTATTTCAGATGTCTGGATGAATTATTTGTATGCCGGCGTGGTAGCAAACAGAGAAGAGTGACAAAAACAGCGCTGCCTCGAGATAAGAATTTGTTTGCTGACAACGCTCATATTTCAAATCACCTTTGTCCATTAACATGAATGCAAATGCCATTAATCTGTTCCAGCCTCCCCAAAAAATACTAAACAAACTTTAAGGCTAAGATATGTGGTGTTTATTCTCTGTGTTTGACAGCAAACTTCCACTTAGAGCTACAATAAACATCTTCTAACTCTGTGGTGGCCTCGGCCATCCATTATGGTATTGTCTGCTGGTCAGGCAGCATCTCGGCCCGGGACAGAAAGAGACTGGAGCGACTGGTCAGGAGGGCCAGTTCTGTCCTGGGCTGCTCCCTAGACACTCTGGAGGAGGTGGGCAACAGGAGGATGCTAGCTAAGCTAAAAGATATGATGGACAGTCCCTCCCACTCCCTCCAGCCGCGCTGCAAGAAGGAGAGATACCGCCGCTCGTTCCTACCAACTGCTGTCAGGCTGCTGAATAAAAAAATAAAACGATGTGGAAAACAAGAGTAAATAGCACAGCCACCTTAATCTATATCTATATTGCAAACACTTTGTTTTTCTTCTTTCTACCTACAATCTCGCTGCTGTAGACTGTAAATTTCCCCAGTGTGGGACAAATAAAGGATCTCTTATCTCATCTTTTAGCTCAATTAATTGTTTACTATCTGCCAAACTGTTGCTTGTGACCTGCGCTGAGTTCACCGCCACCATACAGTGCTCAAAGCTCATGTTTTTGCTCACAAGTCAAAGCAAAAAAAAATAAATAAGTGTCCAGGCAACTGTAGATTGGGAAAACATGTCAGGGCACCACGAAATCTACACTTGTTCTGAGCTATGGAGTGCGAGTACCGAACTGTGAGCGCGGCGCAGGCACGTCGGCGCTACAATATCACGCGAATGTCAGACACAAAGGGTCAAATCGTGTTCTATTAATACCCGAGAGCTGACGACTAAATTTCAAAGCCGGCACATTTGGTCAGGTGACTGAATAGAAAGTCGTGACGCACGCGAAGCAATTTAACAAGTGCACTTGAACAGCCGCTGGAACCCACAACGCGACAAACAAACAACAACAAACAAAAAAACAAAAAGATGGCTATAAGGAGATGAAAATAAATGAATACATTTGGGTTGTTGGGCCAAGTGATCAAAATCGGTAATGTCTATAACACAGAGTAAAAAAAAAAAAATCTTTTGACTTTTGCGCTCAAGTACATTTCAGTATGTACTTTTTTTTTGTACTTAAACTGAAGCGATGGAATCAAATCAGCACTTCGACTCTGACCGGCCGTTTTATTTTATTTTTTATTTTTTTTACACAAGTATCGAATCAGTTCCACTGACGGACAAAGCGCGAGTACTTTTGCCTGAAGAACACACGCACGTTGCATCTGGAGAGGGCGTGGCGCTGGTTCACCAATAAGTCACGGAAGCTCATTTTGGTGCAGACCATCCGTTTCAAATTCATCAATTCCCACTTGTTAGACGACCCCCGAGAATTCCCTGCAGTTTATTTGGAAGAATGGTCTTAATAAACGCAAGTCAAGTTAGCGACAGCCGGGTACGTTTGTCTCTTCCCGAATTAAAAAAAATGAATCAATCACGCTGCCGGGTGCTAATCACGAATAAAAGACACTGCCCTGAGGTTTTGAGGACCCTAAAGTTGCTGCTGATGTTTCGTTTCAATGAACATTGTAGTCGTATGGCGCTTGCTATTGCTCTGACCCGCTCTGCCCTGGCCTTTATTACCTTCCAAATGTTCTGACATTCACAGCAGATATTAGCACCTTAGCTGTGCAGGCACGCTCACCGGGGGAGTTTTCAATTGGCCCCCCCTCTTACTCACTGCATGTGTGCTCATGCAGCTGTGAAGACAACACCGCATTCATCCCTCACACACACACACACACACACACACACACCCTTGCAAGGGCTGACACACTGCAAATAAATCCCACACGGGCCAGTCATGAATAAATCAACACTGCTGTGATGTCGGAAATCTCAGGATTCATTTGAAATCTGCCATCTGTTGCTGTTTTGTTTTTGGTTTTTTTTTTGTTAACACCACCACGGGACACATTTCCCTTGAGAAGGGTTTCTGCAACATTTGCGATCGACAGTAAAGGACAAGAGAGAGACAATTGGAGGACACTACACGCGACACATTTGTCTGCTCATCCTCCCCCCCGAGTCGTTGAGAGTTTGAAAAACACTTCACACACCAAAATAAAGGGAATAGAACACGCGCTGACAAAAGTGGTTGTTGAATTGGCTCGATTATATATCATCAAGTGGTTGCACAAGATAACATTCACCTGGGTCCAGATGATGAGGCGGGGTACATCCACAACTGTTTGCCAGCCAATCACCATTTAGAATAACCCGATACAATTTCACGAAACAATTATTACAACGTGGGTGGCCCGGTGGTCCAGTGGTTAGCGCGTCGACCTCACAGTGCAGAGGTCAAAGGTTCAATCCCTGCTCCGGCCTCTCTGTGTGGAGTTTGCATGTTCTCCACGGGCCTGCGTGGGTTTTCTCCGGGTACTCCGGTTTCCTCCCACATTACCCAAAAATGCATGGCAGGCTGATTGAACACTCTAAATTGTCCCTCGGTGTGAGTACGAGTGCAGATGGTTGTTCGTCTCTGTGTGCCCTGTGATTGGCTCAGAGTGTCCCCCGCCTATTGCCCGGAGACAGCTGGGATAAGGATAAGCAGATCCGAAAATGAATGAATGAATGAAATATTACAATGTACCCAAAATGTCTCCAAAGACTGCTTAGTTTAAAAGAGTCTGCCGAAACGGAAGGGCAGGTATCAGGGGGCTGAAGCCTCGAAAGACGGTGGAGTAGACACAGGTGGCTAAACATGGCACGGTCACGTCAGCGACAGGAAGTCAAACAGACAACACTGGGACAGGAAACTCTTAATAATGTACCATCACCTCAAGCTGCACTTTGTCTTAACACGCCGCCTAAACGGGATGCGATAGCGGCCACTGAGAATAGAAGCGAGGCGACCAGACGTATGGGACAGGTGGTGGCAGGGATGCGTCGTGGGGGGTCGGGGGGTGGGCAGCTGGCAGTGTGAGCGCACTCCTAAATGTGTTGTGAAGCGCCGTTCATCACCACTCATCTCTTTGGATCTGCCATTGAAGGTTTATTTTTTTGTTCCCGGGCGCCCGCGGTTGTGCTAATCGGCCCTTTGTGCCGCAGACGTGAATACAAATCAACAACCGTGTAAGTAAGGTGTGTGTGGTTTGTTTGTTTTTCATTACGATGATAGACAGCGTTGCTGTGGATTTGGGAACCATCTCTTTAACACGTCACAATTAAGGAAAGTACCAATATGATGCAAAAACGCAATATGACAGCAGGTCACAATCCCTATACTGTATTGCATAACGTGACTAAAATATATATATTTTTAAACATCATACTTGGAAGTCCAACCATCTCCTGCCACCGACGACAATCTTCATCAATACGTTATTCAACCAGCATACGTGGAAAGGGCCGTCAACCGGCTTGTCGGTGAACTTCAGATTTGTAAACCACTGTAGTGACGACAAATGCCAATAGATGGCAGAGTTGGGTGACTTGAAGATCAGCGCAGCGTTTGAGTCGTACAGCAAATACATTTTTTATCTAAAGTCATTTCTGGGGTGTCACTAAAGTCAAACAATATAAGCGTCCGTTGCTGTTCTTATCGTTTTCTCCTCTTTTTGGTCAGCAACTGGTTGGTTTTGGTGAAACCGACTCATTTTCCACTGCTGATTATCAAGGAATGGAAAAAGCTGCAAACCACGGTTTTTATCGGTTGAATTCAGTGCTTTTGTCACAGACACAATGTTCTGTGGGTCTGGAAAGATCAGTCGGAATGCTCTAAAATGACTTAAAAAGCAAAATGTCAAGTGACTGGTTTCGCGCTAAACGCTAACAATTGTCTTCCAATTTAAAATACGAATTAAAAACAAGTATACAAAAGGTGCTTGGGGTTTGTTTTTGTTTTTTTAATGCAAACCATTGTTGCATCCGAGTGGAAGAAGCAATTTAATTGTAGACAACCACCACTAATGAGACACTCAAATTTGAATGTGCGCCAATGTGCAAGTGGGAGTTGCTAAATTACTTTTTCCATTAGAAAGAAATGAACTTTTTTTCTTTGTCAGAAATGTTGCTGTATTCAATTTTCTCCTGGACTTTAGGAAGATCTGACTTGGATGTGACCATTTCTGTCCCTTTTATTACACGGTGTAGATGCTTTTGGGATTTGAATCAGTTGCAGACCAAACATGTATGCCGAAGATGAAAATGACACTTCCTTTCAAAATCAAAGCGCTAGATTTGACGCGTCAAGTCAATGCGCGACATGCTCCTCTGAAAGGTTGACGTTGCAATTGTAATGAAGTCCATTCACAACAGCACTTAACCACATGCAAAAGTGCATCTGTGCCAAATGACGCGCCGCCGGGGATGGCCCATGAACAACATTTTACAGCGTAAATAGAAAATAGAGTTTTCCAGGGACCTCGTTGCAGTATCAATGATTATAATGAATGGTAGTGACACCGCGAGGGTGAAGCGTGAAAGTACAGTATGGCGCCGTGTCGACTGCAGTGTCCCTGGTCGCTATAGCAACAACCCCCAAACCGATGGAGAGATCTCCTTGAAGATGAAGTGTGCTTGTCTGCGCGTGTGTCGTGTGCACCTGTGCATACAAAATGGAAGGTCAATGAGTGTCACTTATTTGCTACCCTGCCTTCATCTTTTAAATGAGGATGGCCCCAAAAAAAAAAAAAAAAAAAAAAAGCAGAACATTTCATCTTTGGTGCATACAGTACATTGCGTGTACCACTTGCTCAATTAATTATGCGTTCAACCTTGGCTGCGGCAATACTGTTTAACAACTTCATTCACACGCTTGTCAATGTGGAGAAAAGCATTTCCTGTACGTCTGCTCGAGCGATGAAAGAAAACTGAAAACAAGAATCGACTGTAACTTGCTTGCTTCGATCTTTGCTTTCGGTCTCCGTTTTGTGATACACATTGAACTAAAGTATTGGGCCCTGGCTATTGGGGGTTCTCAACTAGCGGACTAATTGACTATTAAAAAACGGAAATGAAGCCGTCACCTTAAGTGATTTAAACGGTCTTGTATTTGTCGATCTGCAGCTTTTGGGAAGTGAGAGAGAATCCCCCGTTGGGCCAAGTTGTGCAACGCCTACTGGCGCTTGCACTGGCCGCCCTCCAAGTTTGGTGTACGTCACACTAGACACGGGCACTAACGTGATGACAACAATGTTTTTCATGCATCTCTGAAAGTGAAACGCACACAATTGCAGCAATCTCCCGCTTCGCCGGGTACGTCTTGTGGAAAAGGCGCAGGTGGATAAGTGCCATAAAAATTTGTAGTTGCCAGAAACTCCATCACAGACATGCGTTGGCATACCCAAAGCTTGCCGTGATGCGAAATGTGGCTTCCAAAATGTAGCCAAAACTAAAAAATGTATTCAAAAGAATCAACCAAGACTCCTAAGTTGAGGGTGCTTGCAAATCAAGGTGCGACTGTGCCTGTGTACGTGTGAAAGTTCTTTGCACAGCCAGCCCCCAGACTGATCAACAAAATGTTGCGTAATCCTCACGTGTCTACTTGCGTGCCTTCTACGAGTCCCCTCACATGCCTCCCAACTAAATAAATCAGATGGGGCTCCCCAAAGCAGGCTGAAATTCAACTTGTAGCAAAACACCCCAGAGAGCGGCACCTCGGGTAGTCGTTGGCGGGGCTTATGTAACTCGCCGAGCGTCTTGTTTATCAAGACGCTCAATGAGCCTTGCAAAGATGTAGTCACCTGCTTCGTGGCTTGCAGGCTTCCCGAAATGGAAATGTGGAGTCTCACCGCTAGTTGCAGTCGGTGTAAATGTAAAATCGCAACACCTCTTTGTCATTACGTGCCCCGTTTCTGAGCGTGCTCTTGGAGGATCGAAAAGAAGAAAATGCTGGGACGTGTGGACGTGAGCAAAGGAAATGACAATGGATGATTGACTGATTGTGCTTGGGAGTAAGAAGTTGATAAACTTCTATTCTACCCTTTCTGCCATTAGCGAAGAAATTATCCGTCCAAATAAAGGAGGCTGAAGAAGTGTCTTTTGTCACTCGAGGAAGAGGAGGAAGAAGACAAATAGTCAAATCCTCTTATGTAATGGCTCCCCAATCTGCCTGTTCCCTCTGCAGCACTTTACCTTTTGCTATGCTCACAGTCCTTCTGATCTTCTCTACTTCCCCCCTCCCATGGCGTCTTCTCCCCCCCCTTTCGAGTGGGCCACCCAGTGTGCCGCGAGGCAGGAAGTTTTTAAAAAAAAAGGGGGGGGGTTAGCTGATATGAGGATCCGAAGTGAGTGATCTTGACATTATGCAATGGGTGGTTGGTTGAGTGACCTCAGACACTGCAGCGATGCAGGATGAAAACACGACAGAAGGATGAGCCTCCACCTGCTAGGATTGGCGTACATCGGCAGTATATATACAGAAAAATGGACCGACATAATATTGTACTTCATAAATACATAAGCATGACATCATTAAATAATAATCAAGAGTTCAGCAGTTTTTGGCACACTGACAAAAGTATACTATTCAATGAGACATCTCAACTCCTCTCAGCTCATCAGTACGGCACTGAGTTAAGTTCGCAGGATAAAGAATATATGATGTGGGTGTAATGTTATATCGTCTGTCTACATGTCTTGCTGCAATGTTTGTGTTCAATCTGTTGCTTAAAGGGTTGGGGTTCAGTGTAGACGTGCAACGAATAATCGACAACTAATCAATTCATTTTTGATAATTGTTTGGAGAACTTTGTCAAATTTAACATTTTAAAATCTCCTAATTTCAGCGTGTCAACAGTCAAATCTCCCGATTTCTGCAGTCATCTTAGGAAGCAGACTTATTGTTTTCCCCTTTTATCAAAATAACCCATTTGCAAACATTTGCCTTTATTTTAGAAAACAATGATCAACATTTTGGCAGATTTTCTGACACATTACAGATCAAACCCATAACAGAATCATAATATATTTCCATTTTTTGCACTGTCACTTTGAAATAATGTCATGTTTGTAAATTTGAGAAAAGGAAATTAAAACGTGTTCATCGATTATTATATAATAGTTAGTTGCAGAGCAAATTCAGTGTCTTTTTTTTTTTCCAATGGTGTGGGTCGTTCGTATTTTCCTCACAATCCCAGCACAGACTTTCTACTACCTACTGCAACACATGCTCTGTTCATACCATTTGCATACATACTCTGAGTGTGAGGTGGTTACCGGAAACTTATCCGACGTCCAACCCGTTGGCTTTTATTGTGCACATAATGACAAGCTGAGATGCACCCCTAATCGTTATCTTCTACACAAAAACTATTCTGATCTCAAATCCAAAGCGATTTACCATTGCCATCTACTGTTGGTCATGACAGTGATTTGCTCCTCCATGCCCTGTCAACAACCTACTACCGTATATGTAATCTAAAAATATGTTTCATTCCATCGCGTTTTGAGCAATCATCCTCAGTTTTGTCACCATCATTGCTTTGATGGAATGTTTTTGAGCATCTTTTTCATTCCAGCTTGATTAAAGGAAGGAACAGAGGTAATTAAAAAGGCCGTACCTCCCCCTGGTGTCTACTCGTCAGAGCTTCCTGTTTCCTCCTGAATAAAACAGCCTCGCATTAGTGTTGACAGCTTTATTACGCTTCGATTTATTTTGTAATCGAGTGCCTGAGCGAGGCGGTAAAATTAGCAAAGAAAACAGGCTGCTTGTCTCCTTGTGCACAGGCTGCCGGAGCCCTGCCGTTCCCTCTCGTCATCCTCCTCTAGCGCGCACGCGGCCCAATCGCAATTGGATCAAACTATTCCGGGGAGCTTGGCTTTTTTGCTGAATGGCGCAAATTCAGTCGGCCGTGTGCTCGCTCTCGATAGCAGCAACATTTGGGGCTTGAGCTGAACCAGCAAAGGACACACACACTGATGTTATTTGGCTGAAGTCCTTGAGGAGGAAAGGGCCCGCTTGGGAGGAGGAGGTAGTCTGACGTGGAATGAAGCTTCCTCGTCAAGTCCAACAAAGATAGCAAATTTCACGAGGCTCATTTTTTTTCACCGTTTTGTGGTATAAACATACACTATTTTATATACTTCATTATCTGGTGGTAAAATAAGAATTTTCTTGACTAAAGAAATAAAACAAAAACTGTCAATAAATAAATAAATAAATACAAGCAATAAAAAGTAATACAGTAATATTGGGTGATGGATGGGAGGTGACCAATCAGAGCACGGTGTTCTATAAACTGGATTTTGATTGGCTTGGCGTCATTCTTTGCATCTCGCCCTGTCTATTTATTTCTGTTGCTGACAATCTTCTGCTCAACACTTCAGTCTATTTCTCAGTAATAAAGTGAAACCGAGTGGGAGGAATGTTTACTTTGCAAGTCAATGTAGCGTGGGGTCCTAAATCTTCTACTTGCGGCCATAAAATTGCAGGGGAGGGACCACTGCGTCCCGAGTAAAAAAATAAAAATAAAATCAAATGGTCTGGAAGCCTTGCCGACGGGTATTCTGGTTTTTTTGTGAACAGTTTGGCCTTCTCTGCGCTCCTTGAGATCTCTTATTCATTGATTTATTTCAAATCTTTTCTCCAAAGATTTTTTTTCAATGAAGCCCATGATATCTTTCTTGTCCATCACTGGCTTGCACTCTTGGCTTCCTGTTATAAGCCCAGCTCACCATCCAAATAGATTTCTCCCCCATCTGTCACCCCCGACCCCCCCCCCCAAAAAAAAAAACTTGGATGCTTGCTCCTGTTTACACATTTATTTATGGCAGCAGTCCTCTGCTGGAACCTTGAATCCCTCAACCCGCCTGGAGTACAATGCCGTTTATTACAACGTGAACCTATCCGCTTCTGTGTGACGGCTGATAGCGGCCATTAGTCATGTGTTATATAGTTTTGTTTTGTTTTGATGTTTGGAGTTATTTGTATTGCAGGTTGCTTTCATTACTTTGAAAAAAAAAAACAAAAAAAAACACAACATGAGTTTGTTGTTGGTCTGCTTTCATTCGATGCTCAGGTGGGGTTGGGTCACGCAATAATCCATTAGAAGAGCCCCTGACAAACACATTTGGGACTTTTTTTAATAATCCCCCTGTGAGACTGCATGTATATTTTTATGTTCTTCCGTGAAACATTTGAGAAGAGACAATCGCTTGCCACTCCATTAGATTATCCCAAGCAATCTCAATGCGTGTTTTGATAACTGGGATCCATATTAAGCGCTGCGGTTAGTTTTTTATCTTTTTGGAAGTGGATTTTGGGCAAAATGGTTTGATGTGTCGGGGTAGGTTGGTCTACTTGGACAAAGCGCGCCGATGTATCATTTCCCGCAAAAGCCAAAAAGACGACACAATGGGAAGGCAACAATTGTTTTCTTTGTGTCGTTGGCGAAGGTAGTTTGTTCACTTGCGGACGGTCAAATTATAAAACCAATTTCAACATATTTTCTTAGCCTTTAACTAAGCTTCTAGTCTAGTAGGGTTTTTAATTTGACATCTCTCACCCTCAACTCTGCAGTGACACTGCATGTTTTCAGGCCCTCTTGTGAATAGTGCTGGTCACGGCATTCTGACTGAAATTTCAGGGTTCACAAAATGTTGTGCTTTATGTAAATGCAGAAAAAACCAGATAGACGATTAGACGTAAGATCATCACAAAAGGAAGTTTGTCGCTACTTTATTTTAATAATCAGCAGTTGAATATAGCTTGGATGACAAAAATAGAAGGTAAATATCACCAAGGTAACAATTTCAACCTTGACGAACTTTACACATTATTTGCACATCAATTAGTAGCAGTGGTATTTAGTAGTGTGTGCGCGCGTGCGTCGTGCCATGCATGTGCGTATGAGAGTAAATGACATTTTTTGTGACACTCTCTGTAGAGTTGACGTGACAAGACCTTCCTGTACGCATTCCCGTTAAAAATAACCCAAAAAAACGTAGTTGGCGACAATCGGCGTAGACGATACCCAGAGTCAAGTTCCTAGCGTGGTCACAGAATGAATTCGACTCACCTACCTGCAAAATTTACCCAAGTGGAGTAATCAAGTATTTGTACTTCCCGACACGGAAATTGGCAGAAGCTATTTATGTCTTTGTCACCTCTCTGAGAGTACAGCAGTAATTACATTGTCTGTGGCTGAATTGGAATTACATGTTAGCACTGTGCCCACGACTGTCTTCAGTACAGTAAGTGTGTGTGTGCACGCTGACACTAACACACTTCTTGGCTGCAGCATAATGACCAGCACTTCGCCTCGCCTCCCTTCCTCAAGCCCCCCCCCCCCACCCCCACCTGCTGTTGTGAGAAAACAGAGCGAAGACGACGCTTTGATCGCACAATAGTCTCTGGGTCTTTTGTCTCGACGTGTTCTTTGAGACAATTTGGCACAGTGGAATCAGTGAGAGGCGGCAGTGGTTAACGTTTGATGTCCCGCGGCGGCTTGTGTGGCGTTTTAATTGAAAAAACACAAGTGTTCCGGCGGAGTGCTACATTTGACCGTAACCATAGCTACCATCACACTGTCCAATCATTTTAATCATCACAATGTCACAGCGTTTGTTTGCGGGCCCTCATTTGCATTTTCACTTGCCGCTTCTCAGAGTTTACACCTATAGATCTCAGCGCGGCAGTCGACCATAACGGTGCACTCGGTGCTGCGACACTAAAAGACTGTGCGCTGAAGCGTAGGCGCTTCTCACTTTTTATAGGATGCTTTTTGTTCTTCTACTTTCCTCCCATCGTAACTTTGCTGCTGTAAATTGGGAATTTCTCCATTGTGAGCCGAATCAAAGGTTTTCTTATTCTTATTATTTAAACAGTAGAACACATCAAACTGACTACAGATAAGTGAAATATGAAAAGATCACGGCAAACATTTTGCCTGTGGAATTTGGCTGCAAAAGTTTCACTCTGACCAACCAATCAAAAGTCAGAAGATTGCTGAAAATGCCAAATTTGGCCATAACATTTTTTTTTTGCCCAGAATAACGAATCAGACAGAAAAACACTGATGGTCTGAGGAAAATGTGGCTGTGACAACATTTTCCTCAGACCAACTCATGCTGATTGATAAAAGCAACAGTCCTATTTTTCAGATAGTTGAAGTGGGCCAGCAGACAGATTGGTAGTGAAGTAGGTATGAGACGTTCATTTTATGATTGTGCCGATAGTAATGCATGTCTAGCTTATATCAATCTTGCCTTAGCTGTAAATGACAAGAAATCCAAATAGAGAGACGAGGGTATTTTGCTCAAGTGTGTCGGGGGCAACATCTTGACTTGTTTGCATCATATCGTGAGGCTGACTAGTGCCTCTTGCATCTTCTCAGAGAAGAGATGAAAACACATCGAGTCTGCTCAAGACACAGCCACTTCTTTGCCCTATTATGGAAAGAAAAACAAGTCTGCACACAGGACGGCAAATTTGCACATTTATGCGCGTTATGTCTATCCAGCAAATGAAACCAAAAGGAAAAAAAACGATGACAAATGTTTCTTCGTGTCTTAATACGCCGCCGCCAGCCGTCATTTGAGTGGCGCTCTTGAGGATTTCTGGGCCGTGATCATTTTCACCTCCCGGGGAGATTTAATGAGAGCCATGTCAATAGTCTCTCATCTTTGTTTTGTACTTCCCCCACACACAGCAAAATTCTTACCACGCCATCCGAGTGCCGAGTCGATGCTACCTGCCCATTCTGCTGCACCGACATCAGCACTTCTCATACTTTTCACAGCAACGACAACCTCGAAATATCCTTTGCTTTCCGAGTAACAACATCGTGATCAATATTAAAAATGCTGGAGTATAGCGGGACTAAGTGCTCAAGTAAAACAAGAAAAAAAAAGTGGTGCCTTGAGCAGACTTGTGAGTTCTCTGAGATGTGTTAATATGATGTGCGATATTATAGAGTGCGACTTAAAAACCACATTACCCCCCCCAAAACAAAAAAACTTGGGGGTGTAGGGGGTGTCCTGGAATGGATAGTAACATGTTAATATAAATCATCATTTGAACATTTACACTACTTCAATATAGGGAAATAAACAAACTGCACTTAAACGATTTCATGACAACTTAAATGGAAAAAAAAAGGGGAATAATTGTCAATAAACAGTTCTCAAAGATTATTATCTTTGTTTTGAATTTAAAAGTTAAATACATCTGAACTGTACTTAACCAGTGTGGTACACTTACCACACGTTTGAGAATAACTGCACTCCAGTACATGATAAAAAAAGTCACCTTAACCCTTTTTTCCAATTGACAAAATGTGACAGATTTTGGGGCAAAAGTTGTCGTCTTCTTTGAGCACAATTTCTCATTGTTCGTGTTTGATTCCACATCTTTTGCTGGCAGATTAATCATTCTGGCAGCTCTTGCTACTCTGGCTATGCTAATGTGAACACGTACTCGAGTGACAACAAACACAAGCTCCTTTTTTTTTTAATTGCGCCTTCCTTGCGAGTGACTTTGTCATCCCCAGTGAAAAACGATGCCGCGCTCCAACAGCTGCTCAGTGACAAACACAGCGCGCCTTCCAAATTCCAACTTTACTCTCCTCACCTAGACAGTCAGATGGAAAATTGCGGTGGCATTGTGATATACGAACTTACGCCCCGGGGCTTCTTGGCCAGATTGATTTTCCACCACGCGATCATATTTCCACTCCATTCCTGGCTTGTTGTAGTTGTTGTGGAGTCACAAGCTAAAATCCAATGCTGGACAGTAATCCCCCCTCCCCCCCTGCAGGGCGTAGCGGGAGGGGTGTATACGTTCCACACCACCATAAGTGAAATACCATATTTAAACACGCTCTAGGCATGTTCTTAAAGGTCTTTAAAGACGCTCTTAAAATAACACAAAACACATTCAAACACATACTGAGAGCGACTAAGAGCATGGTGCAAACAGGGCAACAGTGTACCGATCCTGCTCTCTGTTTACAGTCAACAAATCTATTTTTGTTCCCAAATTAAAAGATGTACATTATAAAATCAACCTACACCTGTAGTTTCTTGTAGGCATAAAATGCAGGATTAAAGCGGATGAGATTCAATTACACTAAACAATTTTTTTAAAAACTTTTGGGAGGATTATTTTGCAGTGATTCTGAATCTGCCCTCCAGATCATTAGGTCTTTATAATATTAATAATAATATATGAAATACAGTAATGCATGTAGTCATATTTATGAATGAAGGGTTAGGTTCGGAAACAGGTGGAATTTCTTTTCCGAATGGCAACGCACGGTAAAAGCCGCATTCCGCATGATTTTCTAGGTCAAACTTAAAAATGAAAATCTCCGAAACCTGAGGTGCTAGAAAAGAAGTCAAGCTTTTTTTTTTTATGCACACATAAAGCAATCTCAGATTCAAATTTGTTCTTGACCATTGTAATTTTCAACAAACCTCGGCTGCGCTGAAATACTTCCTGCTTCATTCGTCTTCCAAATTTACGTCTCAAACTAAAGACGTGTGCCACCATCTAGCAGTCAACTGTGGAATTACACTCAATGTAAATGCTAAATAAAGTTATTGACTGTAAAAAAAAAAAAATGATAAGACTGCAAAGCTGAAACCCGCGATGGGGAGGACTTTACTGTACGTGTCTTTTTTTCCCCCCATGAGCTTAACAAAGCTATCCTCCATTGGTAGTACTCCGAATGTGTATGCAAGTGTGTCTATATGAGCACCCGGCATTCCTGCTGAGAGACAAAAGTCATCATGCATGCCGGATGCATTTCTCAGACCTGGAAATAGGCGTGCGAGCAGTCCGAACTCTCCATCTCCCTGCAACACTTGTATGGAAAATAGTTGCCACCCGACTAGGCCTGTCAGGGCGTCTAATAAGAGTTTGTCACGTGGCCAAGTGGGTCAGTGAGTGATGAATCAAAGGTCATTCAAACGAAGGTTACTCGTGGGTCGCCCGGTCCTAATTCGGGATTGGGCGCTTTGTCATTGCACTATAGCCAGTTGCTAATCTGCGCGGCTTTGCTGTAGCGGCCATCGCGAGATCAATGTCAAATAGTTCCTTGACTTTCCCTGTGGTTGAGCTTTATGACCGGTCTAAAATTGCAGTGGGACCTTGATTTACAAATGCCACCCATTTTTTTTTAATTTTATTGGAGGGGGGGCATGTTGCTGGCCCAAATTATTTCCGAAGATTGATTCACATAACGGTCAAAAACACAAATATAAAATGAGAACTCTCGCAAGGAACTGCTGTAGGCCACAGCTCACACCCAGTCGCTCACACGGAACTGACCAGGCGACCCGACTCCCCATCTCATGTCACTTATTAGGCCACACCCCTTAAATTATTCACTGACATGGATGCTTTTGAGTAGAAGGTCAAATTTTGGGGGTGGCGGGGTCTCGGCTTGTCACGTCAATTATGGGGGAGCGAAATGTCAACATGTTGGAAGGCAGACCTCATCTTCAATCTTGTGGTTGAGTGATATGTTCAGATGTTTCTTTTCACAAAAAGCTCATTCTTTTCGCGATTTGGTCAGAAAGCGGTGTGTTTGGTGACACCGACTGTTGTCCTACTGCTGAATAGTAACGGTAACACGTATCAGGTCAAGCAAGAGCTTTTTTTTTTTTTTTTTTTTTGCTTCAAGCTGGCGCTGCTTCATTTCAATGGAGTCCAAGGTGGTGGCTTTGCTCATATCACAAGGCCGCTCAGTCAAGATGACCTTCGCCCACCGAAATGGACGCAACGATTGCTCTACAATTGTATCTAATTCTTTTGGTTTGCCCTCCTGTCTTGCAGTACCGCATCGGCCAGCTGTACATGATCAGCAAGCACAGCAACGAACAGAGCGAACGTGGCGAGGGAGTGGAGGTGGTGCAGAATGAGCCCTACGAGGACCCCGAGCACGGATCGGGCCAGTTTACTGAGAAACGCATCTACCTCAACAAGTGAGTGCCCCCCTCTACTTGCCCTCCGCTTTCACGCCGGCGTATATTTGGGTGAAACATTTATTTGGGGTCAAATCTTCAAATCAAGACCTTCACATGGACGATTAAAAATGATTCGCCTTTCTCGGGGGTTCCTGAGCAGACAGATTGGGGTCGCTTCTTGTGCGCTCAAATTAAACCAACGGTTGCAATTTACTATTGAATGTATAAAAATGTATTTAAATGAAATGAATCTGTGTGTGCTATGCACAGGATATAATACAAAATCGGAAACTTTCCATTACATCACCAAGCAGTCCGGTCCTGTTCAGTCAGGTGTGGTTACCAAGAACGACAGACAGAGTATTCTTCCAATCAATATCAATGTCGTTTTGAAAGCGCTTGCCCTTTTCTGAACAGTTTCGATCATCCCGTTCCTGAATTTCCCCAAACGGCAGACCCCGGTTCGCATCGTCTCTTAGCCATGAACGCAAATCCCGACTCATTATGGTGTACATTGCATCACGTCAACATGAGTAAGCCCACTCGTAAAAATGACAGGAGGGATTTTCAAATATGACGATGTGACACTTCGACGCGACAACATCAAAAGCACGTCTTACTGAAATAAACAGCCGAGCATCGACATTGACACATCTATAAGGACATGATATGGGAGGCTTTGCTCGCCGCATGTCTTTAACCATTTTGGGAATGAGTAAGGGATTAAGCGTACGGATGAGGTCTGGTTGGCGTTGTGCGCTCCCGAGCTGCTTCAGTGTGAAATTGACTGTTTTAAATGGTCAATCAAACGCCGCCGTTCAAGAATGTGTAGCGGTCTGCGCCGGAAGAAACGGTGCGTTTGCTGGAAATACTTCTGACTCCAGCACAGAGGTCAGTCTAGGTGACAGTGACGCTTCACTTCATTGATTTGGTCGATTGTATTTCGACTGCAAGGGCGGAGCTGCGGACCGACTGAACACCGCAGATGGCCAATAAGTGTCATCATCCGATGCCTCGGATACACCGAGCAATAACGTCTGAATTAACCTCGCACACCTGGCAACTGACCATTGCAAGGACGAGAGGGTGGGAAGACATTACACCAAGTTTTACAAATCGCTGCATTGGCTCCCCGCGTGTTCCGGTGCTTGCTTAACTTGGCTTTTGAATAACTCATTTATATACTTCTTTTCATTTAAATTATTTTATTTTTTTTAAACCCGTTCGTGCACCCTGTAACCTGATAAGCTGTCCACTGTAGCAACCACTGTCCCCGAAAGGGTTAAAGCTCCAGTGTTTCCTGATGGGGGCTCGACGTTGGGAGGTGTGGCGGCTCTCAGCGCGGATGAGCTCCCCTTTGGTGCTCTTTTCCTCATATGGTTTTGCTGTGCCTTGCCATGTCTTTTTTTAACATAGATCATCAGGTGTGTGTGTGTGTGTGTGTGTGTGTATTTTGGGCGAGTGGGAGGGTCCTCTTTTTATGTTGCAATTTTACCGTTTTAATTGCACAGCACTTCAAGGTGCATTTTTATGTCGGAAAAGCGCCATGTAAATAAAGTTCGATTGATTGATTGATTTGCGTTTTAGTAGTAGTAGAACGTTTTCTACTCTACTCACTTTACTCCTTACATCCCCAATTTTTTTAATGACTTCAACCTGGACTTGTGCTTTTTAATGAGCTGCTTTTAACAAGCAGCTGGCCACAAAATCCCCCCAAAAAAAAGTTTTTCAGACAGAGACGAAAAGATTTTATGGTCGTGGATGACAAGTGAATGGACCTCTGGGAAATTTGAAGTGAAGTGTGTGTGTGTGTGTGTGTGTGTGTGTGTGTAGAAAGAGACATGAAGTCAGTCTAAGAAATGGATCATTTAACCTTTCTTCAAAACTACTCTCGACATAGCCCGTTCGTGGCCAAAATGTAATTTTGCAAATTACAGATAGACCGATCTGTTTTGTTTTGGGGTTTTTTTTTCATGGCCGATGCCAATTATGAGAAGTCAAGGAGGCCGCGCAACTATATTGGGAGTCGATATTCATTTTCAGTAAACGTGAAAATATTAATGTCAATTAAAAAAAAAAAAATTCCAACTTGTAACTTTGTTGATATGTTTTCTGAACAACTTTTCAAATTGTCTAAAACTTAAACAAGAGCCATTTTTGGGGAACAATAATAAAAAGTTCAGGGCGCTTCCAATGTCATCAGCATGTCTTTAAAAGCTAAATGAAAATGTATATGGGGAAATAGCTCCCTATAGTAATTTTAAGTAAACATTTCAAAAATAACTGCAATGTTGAAACTTTTTGATCAGGTCGAGGTCGATCTCTGTAAAAAGAAATTGCCTGCCTTAGCGGGAGGGCGGCCACGGGGAGGCAAGGACACACTTTGAGCACGTAAAGTGCCGAATCATCACTAACGTATATGTTTCAAAGGTGGGCTACTTTGAAAATAATTACGTTTTTTTTTTTTTTTTACGAGAATGATAGTTGCCTCGGCTGTTGGGTACACTCCACTAACACAAAACATGAGCCCACATTTTCAACTCGAGATCATTTCTGGATTAAATGTTCCTTGTTTTAGAAAGAATTACCAGTATGGATCAATCTTTTGTGCTTTTCTTCGACATCATTATTTGTCATCTCTCATTGGCTGGGTGTTCAGGTCCGCGATGAAAGTGGGGGGGGCGGCTGTGATTTATAGACGTGGTAGGCTGTTCAACAAAGGGTTAAACGCTGACTGATGCAAGAAGCCTTTCTGGACAATTGCACTTGTGTAATGATGCAATCAAGCGTGTGTCAGTGTGTGAGGTGTCTTGGCCGCACATAGGGCTGCATAATGACACGTAGCTAGTTGACTAGGTCTTGAAAGTTCTCTTCGGTGGCCCAGTCTCTTGTTTCTCTCGTTGGTTTCTATGAAGCCATTAGGATTCTACAGAATAATGTGTTTTCAGACTCCCATGACTGATTTAAGAGTGAAAGTGTAATAAGGAGCGCTTGTAATGACAGTTTGGTGTGTAACTTGGCTGGTCCCAACCTCGCCTGATTGGCTTATTTTCAGTCTGTAGTAATCTGGACCGAGCCTCATTTGTGGTGCACTGAACCGATTCTGATAAGAGTGGTCCATTCGCCATCAATTGCTGCGTTCTACAATGTCTTTGTTTTTCTTGTATCGTTTTGTTGAAGCAGTGACATGAACATTTCTCATTATAACACCAAAGTCTGTCAATTTCTATTTTGCTGGGATGCCCAATGAGGTGCCAGCAACTATCAGCATCAAGAGTCCGTCACGGAGTATTTATGAGCGAGTCCACTGCAGGGTGTTGGCTGTAATCGACATTAACAGTGGCCATCATGATTGACTTGACCTCTGGTACGACGTCACACTGCTGAATGGTTTCCAGTGCCTATGCCCTTTTCAGAAGTCTGAATTTTTTAACTTCATGGCGACAATGTCTTAAGTCTTTAAAATGCTTTGAACCTCTTCCCATGTGTTTGGGGATCATAGTGTGTTATGGTTTATTTAATTTATTATAATTACGTTTAGAGTAACGTCAGTTACAGTGCTGTGAAAAAAGTATTTGCCCCCCTCCAGATTTCTCTGTTCAAAGCCGAGTTCAATTTCACAGGCAACACACTAGCACCACATTTGTATGAAATCACACAAATATAATCCGTCAGACAAAGTGAAGTAGGCTACAAGAAACAACAATGCATCATGCCACAAGCCAAAGAAATTCAAGAAGAAAAAAAAAAGTCTGGAAAAGGTTACAAAGCCAGTTCCAAGACTCTGGGGCTCCAGCAAACCGCCATCAGAGCCATTCTCCACAAATGGAGAAAACTAGGAACAGTGGCAAACATTCCCAGGAGTGGTCGACCAGCTAAAATTACCCCCAACAGTGCGACGACGACTCATCCAGGAAGTTGCAAAAGACCCGAGAACAACATCCAAAGAACTCCAGACCTCGCTGGCCTCAGTTCAGGTCAGTGTTCATGACTCTAGGATAAGAAAGACACCGGCCAAAAATGGCATCCATGAGCGAGTTCCTAGCCGAAAACCACTACTGTCCAAAAAGAACACAAAGGCTTGCCTCACATTTGCCAAAAGACATCTTGATGACCCTCGAGACTTTTGGTAAAACGTTCTCTGGACTGATGAGTGAAAAATTGAACGTTTTGGGAGATGTGCGGCCTACATATAATAGCACAGCATTTGATAAAAAGAACATGAAGCCAACAGTGAAGCATGGTGGTGGCAGTGTGATGGTCTGTGGCTGCTTTGCTTCCTCAGGACAAGGACAACTTGTGGGATAAATTATGAACATACATGGGGGGGGGATTGACAAAGCCTTCACCGCCTATTCCAAACAGCTTATTTTGTCCTTGGCTATTGTTTTGTTTCCAGAACCTCCAACCATACATTTAGGACTGAGCGCAATGACACAAACCATCAAAAACGTACAATAATGCAATATAAACGCCCAAAACAGTGCCACATACATCCGGAGCTGTTCAGAATCAACATTTTTCCAATCACATAAACATGTCAATAAAATGCAGCAAACTCACCAGAAATGCCGATTATTAGGCGTATCAATGTGTGCAGATCACGACGGGCGTGGGTTTCCCTTCCAACTGTTTTGCCAAGCAATCAAGAGGACGAGAAATCGTTGACATCATCCAAGGCCGGCGCTCTGACACTGTGAAGATAAATTTGAAATCTGATTAGTGAAAGAATTAGTCTCATTGCTAATGTAGTTGAAAATAATGGGCCAGCACTACTGATTGGCATGGCAACACATGGAGGCTGAAATCTGATTGGACAAGAAATAAATACAATTTGAAAATCCATATACATATCCTGGAAGCAGTGCAACCAAGAGAAACATCTATGAAATGAAGAGAATAACCCGTTGAGAATAAAAAAAAAATGTAATTTCACTGAACTAATGTGGTATGTAAGTGCTTCTGATAGTGTTTTGCCCAGCAGAGGACCACCCAAAAAACACTAAACAGACAGTCTGCAGCAAGAGCAGAATGAATTGTTTGGCACGGGCATTGAGCATTTGGCACATTTTACACGCGTCCACAGTTGCTGTGCCCATCCCACAAATGCAATGTTCTTTACAAATGGGGCAAGGTAAAGCTTTCCAACTGTGCAAAAATGGTTTGCCATTTAGTTACAACAGAAAACGAAAAAACAAAAACAAAAAAAATGTTTTCTTTGTCTCTTTCACCATGTCGCCTTTTCACCATGTCGCCAATGCCTCCGTGTTTTGTTTTGTGGTGTCGCAGCAAGCTGCCAAGCTGGGCCAGGGCGGTGGTGCCCAAGATTTTCTACGTGACAGAGAAGGCTTGGAACTACTACCCATACACCATAACCGGTATGCTGCCGCAATTTTCTGTCCAAACAGGAGCACCCTAAAAAAAAGGCTTGGGAAATCCCACCACCATCACCAAAAAAAAAAAAAAAAAAAGAATAGAATAAGAAAAATGTTTGGAGTAAATGGAACATATTTTTAAAAACAAATAAATGTGCAAATAAAGAAACCACCCCAGACTTTGTCACCCTCAAATCAACATTTGTCTGCTTTTTTTTTATATATATCATAAATAGTATTGACGTGCACATAAATAAACTGTTCAAAAAAAAATAAAGTGAACACTTAAACAGCACACTTTCCTCCCAAGTGTTCGCTTTATTTTTTTTTTGTGCAGCATACATGCATTTCAGATTGCTCTTCATCCAGGATCATTTATCGTTGATGGCATCCAGGATCATTTATCGTTGATGGTGACGGAGTCGGAATTAAATAGCTTTCACATTTTGCACGTTATAAATAAAAGGTTCGATCAATCATATGAGCATAGGGGGTGGCACAAACTCTTATCAAAGTCGCCGTGTTTGCGTCAAGGATTTCAATATCATGCCACGAAATCTATTTGGTATACAGTGGACTTGCCAGATCCTAAAGGGGAACTTTGATTACGTGCAACATGTCAACCGCACGCTCATGTGAGCGTGGCCTCGAGTGCGTCTGCCGTCATGATATCGCAGTTCCAAGTGTTTTGGGGTTTTGTTTTTTCTTCGGACAAAATGCTGTTTTTCTCTTCATCAGTCACCCTGTTTTTATTTACTTCTTTGTATTCCGCTTCCTGCCTGCCGCCGCCCCCGCACCGCCACCTTCTCACATGCTGTCCATTACATCGGCGACCACCGCTGGGAATTTAATCAGAGTACACGGTGAGTAGTTTTGATGAAGCGATACAAGTGGAAATATGCGCTCCCATGTTGCTATGAATGACTCTTCTGATGCCTCCATTTGTACTCTTCCGATGACATCAAACAGCAGCAAAAGGTGGGAAGGAAGCAACCAAGTACAAATATTTGGTCGCTGTATATTAACATGAAAGATGAAGATGATTAAGTGCATAAACTCTTTCACAAAAAAGAACTCAAATCAAAATTGGAGTATTACTGGGGTACGATGTTTGTCCTGCCCATCATTCCAATTCTGCAAAAAATATTTGAACTACTCAGATTATAGTATAGGGCAGTATAAGCCACAGTGAAACGCCACTGGTGGTCCGGTGGTTAGCGCATCAACCTCACAATGCAGAGGTACCGGGTTCAATTCCAGCTCCGGGCCTGCGTGGGTTTTTCAGGTACTCCAGTTTCCTCCCATGTTCCAAGAAGAGGCATGGCAGGTTAATGGATCACTCTAAATTGTTCCTCGGTAGGAGTGTGAGGTTGTTTGTCTCTGTGTGCCCTGCGATTGGCTGGCAACCGGTTCAGGGTGTCCCCCGCCTACTGCCCGAAGACGGCTGGGATAGGCTCCAACATCCCCCGTGACCCTTGTGAGGATAAAGCAGATTGGAAAATGGATGGATGCATGCATGAAACACCACTAATGTGTGTCTACCATCTAGTGGTGACTGGTGATATTACAATTTAAAATGACATTAAACGCCTGCAAATTCACAGTTAGGCACCCATGAATTTTTTATATACATGGATTTGTATTTATTTATTATTGTTTTGGTCAGAATTTTGATGTGTCGCGGTTTTTCGGTATGCCCCCGACTCCCATTTTGCACCCATATTCCATTGAGAACATATATTGAAAAGATGTTTGGGTTTGTTAAAAAGAAAAAAATGGGCCGGGGGGGCGTGAACCCTGAGTTTGCACGGTCATGAACACATATCTTCAAGATCTCCAGAGGTCCAAATCTAAGATCAGGTCAGTGAGTCAATGTGAACAAATGAAGGACATTTGACAGAGAAGACATTCCACCTAAGCCCCTCTCAGCTTTATCGTAACAAGTTAAGGATTTGCGCTGAGATGAAGCGCAAACGATTTGCTCTTAGACTTAATGATAGCCTGTCCATTAAAGGCAGCCAGAAAACATCAATGGGGAAAAAGCAACAGCAGTGGGTTGATTTCAACAAAATCCATCAGAATGATGTCTAGGAGACTCGTGAAAGGCTGGGGTGTCCATATATGCTTGCTCTTGACATCTTCATGCAGACCCAAATTGAATTGAATAGTTGTATTTACACAATCCGAGCCGCTTACCCTCACGAGGTGTCTTCGGGCAGCAGGCGGGATGCACTCTGTATTGGATGCCAGCCACTCACGTGGCACACAAAGAAAAACAACCATTGCCACTCACAAACACAGCTAGGGACAATTTCGATTGCTCCATGAACCTGCCATCCATATTTTTTTAAATGTGGGAGGAAATCTGGAGAAAACCCACGCTGGCACGGGGAGCCCAGATTCAAACCCTAGACCTCTGTACGTATGTGCAGTGCTAATGTTGAAATGTATAATGTTGCAATAGCGCACAGTACTATTAATTAAACTCTGTAGAAATTCGACTTTCTAGGAATGTTTTTGACGAGGTCTTCGGCTTACCACTTGCATTTTAAAGTAGGTCATGATGGTGTTACTTGGAGATCTACTTTCTTATTTAAGTGTTACTTAGTGGTGTTAAAAATGTAATTGTGTGTGTGCGTGTGTGTTACTAGTGCTCTTTCCTGCCCAAGTTCTCCATCCATATAGAGAGCAAATACGAGGACAACAAAGGAAGCAACGACAACGTGAGTCAAAAGTTGCACAACGCTTGCGTGATCTTTGAAGGCCTTTTCTCATATTCTCTCTTTCTCTATAAACACAGCTTAGAAAAAAAACTATGCGAATTCTGTCTGGAAATATGGTCGGTATTAGCAAGAGTAGGTAATGGCTTGGCAGAACAACCGGTGAAGTGGCGTGAAATTTGAGTGCCGACTTGAGCTGGTTAAGTGTCTGAAGGTGAATGTGAAATGGCCCATAACGTAAAACGGAGGATGGGAGTACTAATTTAATCATAAAGGAGGATTTGAAAAGTGAGGGAAGATGAGTGGCAGCCCAAGCATCTGCCACCTTTAATTTCAGTCTCAACGTGACGAGGACACGATTGCTCCTTAATCATTTGTGCATCCCAAAAAATTTTGGGAATCAAAGAAAATATTTCAATTAAATCTAATTTTAAATTGATACTGTTTTTTTAATTTCTCAAGTCTTACTACCAATGGTACTAAGTAAATACAAATACTTAATGAACAACACATTTTGTTGTACAAGTACCAAGTCTGCACAAGACATGCATTGTGCACAAAAATACAACCCAAGGAGTTCATCAGTACGTTTGATTATACTAGATTTTTAAGCAAGTCTCTGAACTTCTGCTTAAATACACAGCGCGTGAGACCTTCTGGTTCTGTCACTTCTTTTTACTCTTGTACAGTATTACCAAGTTGCGTTTTGTGACATTTTAATGGCACATTATGCAATGGTGACCCACAGTTGTAATAAAAGAGGCCACAGCACCACCCAGTGGCCGCTAATGGGCATTGCAGGCTCCCAGATCACAGCTGTCCACAGTTCACGTTTGAGAGCGAGCCAGTCTCTTAGTTTGACCCCAACCAGCAAAGTTTTCTAGTTTGTACCCGCGGGATGACACACCTGAACCATGAAAAATCTGTCCATGCTATTTTTATGTTTATTTAATTCCAAATTTCATCTGTTGCTGCTTTCATCCTTCTGACACAGCAAATTGTCACAGAATAGATATTTTTGTATTATTGTGTGAGAAGGAATCACTATTATGTACCGCCCCAAAAGCAAAATGCATTTTGTATTCTTATTCCCACAACTCCTTTGACATTCTTTTTCCACATTTCTGTTTCAACCCAAAATTCAGGACATGCAGGGGGCGATTTCTCACATTCCAAAAATTGCCACTCTTTTAGCCAAAATTCTCCCCCAAATAAATTGAGACATTGACAATTAGTTTAGAAAAAAAAACGTTAATTTTCCAATTACTCATATACTCTGTCATTTTTAAAAGGCAAACGTCACATATCGGTATTGATAACGGCAGTCACGGCCTTGTTTTTCGTATTAAAACGAAAATATTGATTGGGACCTGACGTAATGCCCCCCACGCGCACAGCCCACTCACGCGCGTGCACGGCGCCGCGCTAGTACATTTTCTCTGTTGCTCGCATGACTTCTTCGCTAAGGAGTCTTGCCAAAAGCCAAACGTTATCAGGTGGTTGTTGTGTTTATTGTAAAGTACAATCAATTAAAATGTTAGAGAGGCGCTTGATTTACCTCAACAAGCCGATGTTAATGGTAACGCTGGCGCAGGCGGTGGTTGCAGGTGTCCAGAATGAGCCGTCCACGCTTCAAATAACATTTACAAGTCGAGAAGTTTCCAATAACTTCTTTTGAACCTGTGTTGTTACAGACGAGAGTGAAATAAGCGGCCAAGAAAGTCGAAAAGTCTGCTTTCTTTGCGAGAGTTTGAGTGTGAGCCGCGATGTGTATGAGCAAATGATTGACCGGTCCCTTGGTCCCGCCTTCTTTCCCAGCTGTCTCTGATTGTGTAGTTTTTAGTTTTAATTTCATCATAAATGCAGGAATATTGATTTTGAAAATGTATTTAGAGAGATAAAACTATGCCGGAGAGGATTTTTTTTTGGTGTGTTTTTATTAATCACCACAATCTCCACCTTGCATATTCATATTTATACATTTCCATTCCATTCATATGCTGAGTCCCACAAGAAAAATTAGCTATCAAATCTCGTGTAATCTCAGCTGTACTTTTGAGGAAAAGATTTTATCATTCTGCCTCCTGCTGCATGTAATCTGGCTTCCGTTTGTTCCTTTGGTACATTTTGATTTGTAACACACACACACACACACACACACACACACACACACAAACAATGTGTGGCTTGGGAAATCACAGTACATCAGCACACACTTTACGAAAGGCCAAAAGTGTGTTATTGATCAGGCTGTCATCAGTCGTTTGAGTTGTGCCTTCCAATGCAGATATTTTGCTGTGAGCCCCGAGATGAAGAAACTGAAGTGTGTTTTGTGGACATCGCCTATGATGAGGTTCCGGAACGCCACTACAAGGATTCAGAGGTGACCACACTGCCTTTACTCACTTTGACTTTCTGTACAAAATACGAAAACACCACAAAAGAGTGAAAAAGTGAGGGTTTTTTTTAGGAACAACACAGGATAGTTTAAAAAAAATAGCAAAAAGGTGAATTTGTGCACGAGTCAGGGTATTTATAAGATAAGATAAAATAAGATAAGAAAACCTTTATTCGTCCCATAATGGAGAAATTCCCAATTTACAGCAGCAGAGTTTCTAATAGACCACAGGTGTCAAACTCAAGGCCCAGGGGCCAGATCTGGCCCGCGAAAGCAAATCAAAGATGTCACCTTTCATGATGCTTGCTAAAATCTCGACCAAAATTCTCTAACCAACATCGCCAATCTCCTTTATACTTGCTTGTTAAAGCGGCACTTAGCATACGCGGCAGGCCTGGCACACCACCGGCTGGCTCTGTGGGGACGGAGCGTTAGCCACACAGTTCAACGGCGCAGCCCGAGAAATATGAGCGCAATAGCATAATGAGTCCGGAGGGACCGCTGATTAGCGTACGCAAAGGTAGTAATGAAGTGAGCTGGCCCTTGATGAAGTCAGCATTTTCTTGTACTCTGATTGGTTAGTCAGAGTTAGCAGGGGGGGGCTTCCTCGTGTTTTAAGAAAAATATTGTTTTTTGAACCATTAGTTATGTTTTGTTCGATTACGTTTTTGTGTAGATGACGGTTTCTATAATTAAGTGATAGCGGCGGATGGGATATGAAAGGCCCGCCACACGCCGAGTGATATGCCGAAAGTTCATATTCAATGATTTGAATGAATGAATATGTGCTTTCTGTCTCGGTCTCATATAGGATTTGCGCTATTTCAAGTCCAAGAAGATCGAGCGTGGACTCCTGCAGGAAGGCTGGATAGACACGCAGGATCCCATCATGTGCTCCTACAAGCTGGTCAGCGTCAAATTTGAAGTGTGGGGCCTGCAGACACGCGTGGAGCAATTCGTGCACAAGGTCAGCATGAGAACATTCCCAACAAAAAAAAAAAGGCTGCGGATATTGGACTCATGAATCAACGTCCAAGCTCGGGAGTGAATACAAAATGTTGGGGGCATGAAGTACCCGGAGCTGTAAAGAGTCAAATGAAAGCACTCAATGACTGTTATCCTCATTTGTGGCATTTGTGCTCAGGTCATACGAGATGTTCTGCTCTTGGGACACAAGCAGGCTTTTGCCTGGGTGGATGAATGGATTGGTGAGTGGCAAACCTTCCACGAATCGACTCACCTCATACTTGCAACTTCACCTTTTTTATGATTTCATTTTTTTGTTTAAAAAAGAAAAAAAATTTTCCACACGTGATTGGTGATAAAAAACGACCCTTTGAAAAGGATCACGTGACCATCTGTGTCCCCCGACGACAGACATGAGCATGGAGGAGGTGCGAGAGTACGAGCGCGCCACTCAGGAAGCCACCAACCTGAAGATCGGCACCTTCCCACCGGCCATCGCCATCAGCGAGACGCCGCTGGCCTGCAGCACCCGCGGCGGGCCCAACAGTGCCCCCTCCACGCCGCTCTCTACCGAGGCGCCCGAGTTCCTCACCGTGCCCAAGGACCGCCCCCGCAAGAAGTCGGCCCCGGAGACCCTGACTCTGCCCGACCCGCAGGGACGGCGGGATTCCCTTTTCAAACTTCCCAGCTTCTTCTCCTGGAACTCAGGCTCGCAGCCCGAATGAAGAATCGAGGATGTCGCATCCCGTGACGGCCCCTCGGCTGGCTGAAGGCGGTTTTCGGCATGACGGCGGTCTGAGCTCCCACACCTGCCGCAGAGCCCCAACGAGGCTTCCTGTAGGTTGCCAAGAGGGAAATACACAAGCCCCGAAGCACTGTTCAGCACTCTTGGCCCTGTTAAGTGTAGCATACATTCCTTACAAATCATTTCAATTGCAGAAAAGAAAAAAATAAAGCTCAAGAGACAAGCTCAGGGTCTGAGTGCTCACGTCTGTTGTGATGGAGTCACATGATGCACATCTGGTGGACACTTGTTTTGCTTCATGAGCTGGCGTCGTGATTGACACGCGTGTCTGTGTCACTTCACTAGTATGACTTTGGGGGTTGGGGCTATAAATACCATGAACCCCAGTATTTGCAAGAAAGTAGGGACTGAGCAGAACACCTCCTAAAAAGGGTTACAGTCGACACCAGACGGCGCCAAAGCATTACTTTTGTCCATTTGAAGCTCCTTAACGCACTGCAACATAGTTCCTCTGAACAGAGATACCACAAGATGGCATCAAACCACTACACTTTTGTCTAAATAAACCTCCCCGACTCACTTGAACATAGTTCCTTGGAACCAAATACTACTTTTGTCGAAATGAAGCTCCTCAACTCATGTCAACTAAGTTCCTTGGCCCCATGATACCGCTAGATGGCGGCAAAGCGCTACTTTTATCGCAGTGATGTGTTCCAGACCCACCTCATAAAATCTGTGGTTGACATAAAAACTCCCACACACTTGAACATATTGAAACACTTTTTCAACACATTGTAAATATATTTGAAACCCACGCCCCCTAAAAAAATAAACCTAATTGCTGTCCTAAAGTACTGTACATATTGAAGTCTCTGTGTCCTTGCATGTGGCTTTAAGAGGCGGGGCCTGCTTAGGTTATTCATGAAATCAGCGAATCTGTGTGAGTGTCTTGCGTGAGTGGTGGTTGACCGCAGCTTCATTGTGTTTTACTCTTCTCCTGACATACAATAAACAGCTGAAATGTGCATTGTAAGCGTGGCTCTCCGTTCTCATATGTGAGGGCATCACAGTAATTATCCTGTAAAAACTTGTATTTAAAAGAAAAAAAAAAACAATCTTCAGGTGCTGTCATGCTAATTGACTGTTGTGTATTTCAATGGACGCACAATCTATTTTGTATGTGTGTTGATCATAGTACTTGTGTAAGCCGTGGCGTACTTTGCATGACTTTTGAATTTGGGCAAATTGAATGTTGTGTTTTGCCACATATTCTTCAACGTGATACCCACTTCTCTTGTTTACTTTTGCTACTTCAATCATTTGAGCAGCTTGAATCACTTTCACCTCATTCTGTTATTGGGGTTCCTATTGTGTAAAGTCAATGAAATAAATTCTTGTTGCATTAATAGGAGTGATTCATTATTGTTGCGCTTATATGACAAAATAAAAAAATGTACAGTATATGTAACAGAACATACATAAACAGCAAATTCTGCAAAAACTACTGAAACATTTGACAGTTGGACATGTGCATTCAAAAACTTCGAGAAGGTCACATTAAGTTCACCTGTAAAGGTTTGAATGCATTTTAGGCTCATCCTGATATTTCACCTAAAGGCCAAATGTCCCAAATTTTTCTGAGTCATGTATACGTTGTAGGATTGAACTCCTTTGCCATCTAGCAGCGGAGTTTCTGAAAGCTCATGCGTGAATAAACAAAGAACCAAAAAAACTTCTAAATCAAGACACCAACACACAGAATGATTGGAGTCAATGGTTCAGATGTGCAAAGTTCTGTTTAATATCAAAATAAACCCATCAGAGTATTATCCAAAAGACATGATAATAGAATAAATAAATGTTTTCCATGAAGCAAGCAACCTCCATTTTGTAAACTCAACAGGAAGTGGCTGTGACTACTTCCCGCTCACCTTAGCTATCTTGCCGCCGCACGTCCGTTGAGGTCTCGGAACGCATTGAGGAACAATTCGTAGCAGAAGAACGTGAGGCCGGTGGACAGAGCCGCCTTGAGCAGGCTGGGAGAGAGGCCTTTAAAGAAGCCTCGTACGCCCTCCACTCTGGAGATCTGCGCCACACAGTCTGCTAAGCCTCGGTAACGTCGCACCTAACAGGAAGCATTTTGGGGGAAAATAATCTCTGATCAGTTACATCACTATTTAAGTCACTGGTGTCAAACTCAAGGCCCCGGGGCCACATCCGGCCCGCCAAGTCATTTGATGCGGCCCGCAAAAGCAAATCATGTGTGTGCTAAAATCTCTACCGAAATGTGTCCTAAATAACGTTGAGATTTTGCAATAATTTTGTTACCATATTTACACTCACTTGAATAATAATTGAAGAAACCGTTATATTTGTTGTGTACAAGTAATAATTCTGTGGTTTCACTGTCATAACGGCCCTCCAAAGGAAGACGTAACTCCAAATTGGCCCGCGACTAAAAAGAGTTTGACAGCCCTGATTCAAGTATTTGTTTGACATTGTGTTTATTTGATCTTATACTTTCCAGTTATTTATATAACTACGTTATTTCATTTGTTCCTGTACAACACATTTTCAAACTTTTTTGAAACCCCAAAAAATAAACCACATGGCACTTTAAATGCATATGAGAGCACCTACCCCTCAAATTAGGCTAATTTTAGCTGGACCTGAAAATCGGATTATAGGAGAGTTTAACATCAATAAAAGGACACAAAAAAGCAGCTGACCTCTCCAAACTGAATTCTGGCCTCCTCAAAACCTCCAACTTGCAGTCTCTTCTTAAACAGGTCCAACGGGTACGTGACTGTTTTGCTAATCATTCCGGCTGCACTGCCACACACAAGACTCCTGAGGCTTTCTTCAACGTAAAAAGACGCACAAACGTGATTGGTCAGAGTGGCAACACCGCCGCCTCGAGAAGAAAAAAAACAAAACATCTATTTTCAACTAAAAGCCTGAATGAGCGCACTGACCTCTCGATTTGCCAGCGGAAGGAGGTGGCGCCAGCAGCCTTTTGAAGACATTGTAGAAGAAGAACTGCATGCCGGCGTAAGGAAACACGGCGATGAGCATTGGCGAGAGGCCGCGGTAGAATGTCAGCGCGCCCTCCGAGCGCCACATCGTACGCACACCGTCTGTTAGGTTCTTGTACAACTGCAAACACACAACCCACCCACGCACCCACATAGTGAGTTGAGGAGTCTCATCAATGAATAGTGCATTTTCATTATTTGCAGCAGGGTATAAGAAAATAGCAAATGTCCCCTTTTCTGCAAATTGCCATTTTCCAACTTCACTCTTGTAGGTCACCTTACAACATATCCCCACAACTGTCGTCAGAAAGGGTGGCCAGGTTTGAACGTTGTGTCTAATTCGTTTCCCACCTTGGGCTCTCCCTGGGCGGCAAAGCGCGTCCTGAGCGTGTCCAGAGGCTGACATGCCACCGTGGCCGAGCAGGCGGCCAAGCCTCCGCACAGAAAGTGCACTCCGGATGTCTGGCTGTCAAAGGGCGTAGTGTCGTGCACTGCCTTGGTCAGAAACTCAAAAGTAGCAAACTGCAACACAAAATATTACCAGTTTTTAATCACATAAAATGTACTAAGACAAATAGAAATTAATTTGCGCTACCCCTTTTTCTTTAATCATTTTTAAAATGTTTTTTTACAGTTTAGACCATATTTAGAGTTGAGCAGTGGGCACCCTTAGTGTGCAACACAATGCTAGTCTCACAGCATAATTGTCTTGATCATGTTGACGTTTCTATGACTATATCAGTTAAAGAAAAAAAAAGCAGCACCACACGGCCATCACTAGGCTCCACTGTTGGCATAATGTTCTTTTTATCAAATGTTGAGCCATTTTGACCCCAGCCATAACAGGCCACACATCTTCCAAAAAAAATAAATTTTTGACTCATCCACAGAATATTTTTCCAAAAGTCTTGAGGATCAACAAGATGTCTTTTGGCGAATATGAGACAAGCCTTTGTGTTCATTTTGGGCAGCAGTGGTTTTCGTCTGGCAACTCTCCCATGGATGCCATTTTCAGCCAGTGTCTTTCTTATGGTAGAGTTGTGAACACTGACACTAACTGAGGTCTGGAATTCTTTGGCTGTTATTCTAGGAGCAATTTTGGCTTGTTGACCACTACTGGGAATATTTTTCACTTTTCCCACTTTTCTCCATTGGTGGATAATGGCTCTGACAGTGACTTAGGCAACTTTGCTAAAAGGTTAACGATATGCTTTTGAGTATTTTTATAAGCTCTGTTTGTATGTGTTGCTACTCCGTGAGTGTTTAAAAAGCAGAGGGGAGGTTGTACCTGCACTGCTCCATAGCAGATGGAGAGCAACTGTGCGGGAACATGGCCCTTCCAAAAAGCAGCGAGGCCCTCCTCTGTGCGAATGCAACGTGCCGCCTGAAGTAATCCCCAGTACTTCCCTCCTGGGGTTGTAGAAGACAGACTCTCAATCTGAAGCTGCAACGGAAAGTAATATTGATATCATAAAAACAATATTCATTTTATAAAAGCCCCAATTGTTCGGATTTGCCATGGGACTGGTAACTACCGGTAGTCCAAATTCGCCCCACAACCATAATGAAGACAAACACGATAGAAAACGTATGGATGGATAATGTCACAACTGCATGTCACACTACCTGAAATCGAATTTTAATGACATCCAAAGGGCTGATGACGGCTCGGGTGACCATGCCAGCAGCCGACCCCGCCAGGGCTGCCTCCTGGGCACGAAGCGGTAACCTCTGTGCCCGGGGGTCATAGCCCACCATGTTGCCAAGGCCTCTGCTACCTGTTAAAACAGACGAACAGATAATTATATTGTACATAGTATTGTATTGTATTGTATAGTACAACAGTGCAACATTGTACTGTTGGTGTCATCGCACATGACAGTTATGGAAAAACTGATATTAGTTTCCGACGAAATAACTCCTATTTAAGAATTTGCAGGAGTGGATTTGTGCTGAGTCATTCGGCTAAAATCAAGTAAGAATCCTCATTTTTTGATATGAAATGCCTAAGTCTTTACCTCCCATTTCCAAGCCCCCTTACAAATAAGAGAACATTTTTAAATTCTTGGTTGAATCTCCACGTATTCAAACAAGAATTTTACATTTCGTATTCGGCAAATGGAGAAACTGTCATGGTTCTGAAATTTGTAACGTGAGAATTATGTTGTAAACAAAGCCGGCAGTAGAGGGCATGTTGTAGGACTTAGCTAAGAGCTAAGCTAACAACGAGAACATTTCGCGAGGAGGAATACAACAGTAATAACCAGTGCAGTCAATAACTTACTTGGCTAAATGTGTCGGCGTTTTTGAAAAATACGCCTAAAATGCTCGGCATAGACGTAGAACTCGGACTCGAACAAGT
Organism: Hippocampus mohnikei; assembly: GCA_026261675.1. Taxonomy (NCBI): domain Eukaryota; kingdom Metazoa; phylum Chordata; class Actinopteri; order Syngnathiformes; family Syngnathidae; genus Hippocampus; species Hippocampus mohnikei. The sequence continues at coordinate 12,336,301 of JAKGUB010000328.1, read as the reverse complement.
CAAACGAATACGGTTTCCGCCATTGACTGTTACAACCACTTCCTGGACATGACGTTCCACAGTATGAATGTGCTTTAAAATAATAAATACAGCTGATTAATCGATTATTTTTATTTTTTCTAGTTTGTTATATCGACAAAGTAAATGTTATTGAATTGTAAAATTGAAAATGTTGGGAATTAAAATAATAATAATTACAATAGAGACACAGCCGCCACTAATGAGTGTGGACCATAAATGAAAAATGTGTTTAAAATGACGCTATCGTAAGATAATCAACTTCTAATACGTACATAAAATGCTAAGACCAAACATAATTTGAAGGAGAAGGGGGATCTTCTCACCCCAAGGCGGCAACGACGAATTTCTCTCATTGAGCCAACCCTGTGATGGGAAATGGTCTTGTGTTGTTATTGTATCTTTGAAAGACTACGCTTACCTATGCGAGTGGACAAGTACTCTCTTGCGGCTGTATTTCATCTTTGAATGCCTTCAGCACGCCATACCTATGCAAGTGAAAACGCGAAGACTCTTCAATTCACGTTACGATTCGCGTAGCATTTTCAAAATGTAAGTAATATAAACCAGATGTTTTCATAACTCGACATTTAACCCTTCTTGCGTTAAACTTAACTTCTACTTGTTGACTATGAGTACAGAAGCTAGCTTGCTAGCATCACGTTCGTTTTAAATGTAGAAACAAACACTTTTTTTACCCGACCGCCAGGAACTGATTTCTTAATCGGCTAAACGTGCTTTTTGGGGGATTAATAACCTCTTTATTTAACGCACTGCGACGTAAATGTGACCCGAGTTTACACATGTTAATCCTTGTGCTCTGCAGCCAACTTGATGACACCACAGGATTTTGGAGCTATTGTTGTCTATGCCTGCTAAATAGTTTAGGTAGGAGTTAGTATTTAGTTTTTGTTTATACTGTGGACTTCCCATTTCAAAAGCACAGGCACACAGAAGCACATTTAAATTCCTTATATAATGGTGTTTATATAGTGGAATACAAAACAAAAATCCCAACAGAGTAAAGGCTTTCGGAAGTATAGTTTGTGATTGCATTCAGTGGTGTTCTCTGCAGCTATGGAAAACTCTCCCGAAGACTACAGGATCCAGTCATTTGACCTGCAAACGCAAATGTTGCTCAAAACAGCCTTGAAAGGTCAGTTCAATACACGAATATTCCCAAAAGTGTGTCAATGGACTCAAATATGTTAATCATCCTCCAGATCCAGGCTCAGTGAATCTGGAAAAGGTGTCCAACATCATTGTGGATCAGTCACTGAAGGACCAGGTGTTCAGCAAGGAGGCAGGACGCATCTGCTACACTATTGCGCAGGTGCTTGCGATGTCAGGAGTTGCTATCAGTGGCCAGCGGTGTGTTTATTTACACAATTGCTGCAACTGTTTTCATCTGAAAATATATTTTTTCCACCCATGACCAGGCAATCTTGTGATGTAATAAACATGTTCACATTAAGAGACCTTCAGACCTTCCACGAAACCTTGCATATTGATGCAGAGGACCAACTGATTTGTCCCCCTCCCCCGCCCCCACCTCTCCTAGTTTATGTACCGTATCCTGATATTTGACATTTTTATTATTGTTATTCAATTAACAGCATGTCAAAATATATTGGAATGTTGTGTGGTAAGAGTGTGCGATTGGGTGGTGTGTTTGGGTGGAGTACGGCAATTTCCATTGGATGTTATTTTCTTTGTTTCACCTGTTGGTACTTGTTCGAAAGGTTTCTTTTTATTATTGTTGTCTCCCATACATGGAAATGGTCAATACAAATATTTGACCCCAAAAAAGTTTTCTCCAAATTCAGTGGCAGCGAGTACCAAGCATCTATAAGGGGTGAAGCATTTTGATTTGCATTCTCTAATGAAAATCTCATTTGTGGCTCAGGCGGAGGCCAAGCAGAACAACGGCAGCGTGTTCAGGAGGAACTTGCTGAACAGGCTCCAGCAGGAGTTCAAGGAACGCGAGGGGACTCGAGCTCGTTCCCTGCAGGAGTGGGTCTGCTTTGTCACTTTCATCTGTAACATCTACGACTACCTCAAAGTGAGCATGCAAACACCCTACGATCTGTTTTTCGGCATTGCGCTCAAATTTCATTGTAACTGCACCACACAAGGAGAAAAATTTCTCTTCCATACCCCTAAACTCCATAGCAATTAAAAGCGTTCATAATTTTACAACTGAAAATTAATATGTTGTCAAAGGGAAAAATTGATTTACAAGAACAAATCTGTTGGGATAAAAAGTAAGTCTTCCAAGAATAAAGTTGTAATTTTCCAAAATAGTTTTAATGTTACAACATTAAAGTCAAAGTTTCACAACCAATCGGGCCAAAGTAAAGGTCGGCAGGTGCTATTAGTTCTTGTTTGTTTTGGTAGCACGCCGGTCCCCATATGCAAATATGCACGTTTTTCAAAGCATCCTGTTTAATTGTAATTTTTGTAATGCCGCGCAGGTGAACAACATGCCCATGGTGGCGCTGGTCCATCCCGTGTACGACTGTCTGATGAGGCTGGCGCAACCCGATGCTCTGATGAATGAGGAGGAGGTGAGCAAGACCACACTCTATTTAGGCTAGTAGGCTTGATAAGGTATGAATGTGGCCTGTTTGTGTTGAATAATTTAACTGCCAAAAAATGCCTGAATCATTGGTTCATGATTACGTTCATGTTTTATGTCTGGTGTTGATGCTTTATGATCCTGCTTTGCTGCCTTCTTACACCATCAAAATGCCATGACAATTATTCGTAGATTTTTGCATGTCATAGCACTGTACTCACCTCCAGCTTCGGTGCGTCCTCCCTCACTCAGGTGGACTGTCTGGTGCTGCAGCTCCACCGCATCGGGGAGCAGTTGGAGAAGTCCAGCAGCCAGCGCATGGACGAGCTTTTCTACCTGCTGCGCGATGGCTTCCTGCTCCAGGAGGGTCTCACCTCCATGGCCCGCCTGCTGCTGCTGGAGATCCTGGAATTCAGGGCGGGGGGCTGGGTGCTCAGCGGCACGGCGCACAGATATTACTATAGTGAAATTGCAGACTGAATGTGGCAAAGGGGTGTGGAGTTTGTTTTGGGGGGGGGGGGGGGGTACACCAGCAATTTTCATGATGGACATCAAAAATGTGCAATCGATCCTGAGAGTGAAGTTCCTGAGGTTCGGTCACACAGCCTCCTTGGTTATTTTTTTTATTTATTTATTGTAGTTTTATATATCTAGAAGGAACTCCTTTTCATGAGAAAACATTTCAAAGTTAAAGTTGGGATATTCCTGATCAGATCGAAGTTGGTCTGACCCGTTTTCAGATGTGTGACAAATGGTGAAGGAAATAGAAATATCTGTTGCAGTTTTGAGAGCTAGTTTATCATTAAAGATATGCATTGCAGTTCTGCCAGCTGGTAAATAACGAGTGTGTATAGCTGTTATGGTTTTATTCAAGGGGAGATTAATATGTGTATACTGTTACTGTATTTTGTATTTGTTCCAATAAAATCTTGGATTACAAAAAAAGTTGACTTTTTCAAAGTGATATACTGTATGTCCCCTTTTATTCAGATGCCTCAAAATTTGAATAGTTTTAAAATTATTTCTAAATACATTAAAAATGTTTGAGGAGTAGTTCATAACTCTTCAGCCCTTAAGTTTTATCAAGTTTATTATTTACAAAAGGTGCCATATGTCACCTTTCAATGTGAAGAAGACAATTGTTTTTTTTCCCCCAGTCCTCTGCACTTCTACCACCAGCGGTAATGCGCGTATGCTCTGTTGGCTTCGGCCATCTTGTGGAGCTCAATCTTCTTCTTGAAGACATTGCCTTCCTTCATGGAAGCTGCCATCAGTTCCTGAGAGAGTTTTTCATACATGTGTGTGCGCCGGTGCTTATTTTCCCTGCACTCTGTAATCATCCATTTCATGGCAAGGAAGCGTCGTCTGTTGTCTGTAAGTGGCACCGGCACCTGAATGACAAGAGAATTGTGGTTTACAGTATTTTCATTTTCAAAATGGGTGGTATTTGAAGCTTTTATGTGACATCTGGTGAATTTGGTATCATTTACTTCTGTATATGAGGGTCGTGTGGGTATCTGATATTTATGAACAAAAATATGAGATTTTATTTTTTTATTTGTTTTATGCAACTGAAACTGACCTGGTAGTACTTTCCACCTTTCTGGATGTTGGTGAGACCAACGACAGGCTTACAGTTGTCTAAAGCTTGATGAAAGATAGCATAAGGGTTGCACTCAATCTCCTCTCTCTTCCCCTCTGGAGTTTTGTGGTACTTCTCCACCTGTTTCCTTTTAATAAGCTCCAATGTCTGAGAAAGGAGCAGGCACATTTTCAATGGACTTGAAAAAAATACCACAGTGAAAGGCCTCCTCAGTCTGCCATCTACTGAAGTCTCTGAAGTTGTGAGTAAATACCAATGTGTTCATACCTCTGTCATGATCTCCTTTGCCAAAACTTTGTTTCCATGCTTCATCATCATGTTGATGAACTTACTGGAAAACCAAAGACAAAACGATCAACAACTCCACAGTGCGTCCGTGTGTAATAGTGGTGGGAAGTAGCCAAGTTTAAAAACATAATTATTGTACTTCAGTAATTTTTTTAGGTATCTATACTTAAGTAATTACTTTTCCAATTACTTTTTAGTTTGAGTTTCCATCAAGTCAAACAAAATAAGCAAAAACATCTGCACTTTTACTCAAGTATAGAGTGTGACTAGTTGTGGTTATTGAAACATTCTAGGATGTATTCGAGGTACCTGATGACAGGGTCATGGAAAACTGAGCTGGTGACGCTGTTTGTGGCCGCCTTGATGGGCCTGAGAGCCTTCAGCGACTGCTCTTCCTTCTCCTCATCGCTGAGTTCCGTCTCTGGTTTGTCATAAATCTCTTTCCTCACCTCTGGTTCCAGATAGTATGGATTGTATCTGCTCCATCGCATCGCCAAGACCCTGGAAACACAAAACATTCATTCATAGTCATCTTATCAGACAGTCATAACAATTTATAATGCATTTTAGTTATATGAGATCTATTGGTATCATCATCAGGTTAATAATACTGTAAATCCGTATGTGTAATGATGGGGAGTATGAGACTATCAGCACACACGTGAAGTTCAAGATATTATTGTACTTAACATATAGTGGTGATGTTCAAACAAATATACAAATGTATGCGAGGAAAGCAACAAAAAACAAAAAACAAAAACGCAATTACAGGTACAAAAAAAATCAGGCATAAACCCAGTCTACCTTGAACAGGAATTTAACGATGCAACGGAATTTCTCTACTCTGTCCATGTAAGTGTCCTTGATAATGGATGGATGTAAAAACTTAATGCTTCATTTATTACTTATCTCGTTTATAGTTATAAAAATGCGACATTACCTGGGTGTCCAAGGTTTTAAAAGTCCAGAAATGGAAGTCGCCATGTTGAAAATGTCAGTACCCCGACAACACTCAGTTTAGTAGCTCGTGCAGCTGCCTTCTCAAAAAAAGAAAGTCTATTTTTCTAAATTTCAATATGAATACAAATTAAACAATACTGTATTTTTAATTTGTATTTTACTGTATGTTTTTTTTTTTTACTTTATATGGTATTAAGAATGGCATTTTACTCGACTCTCGTTTACACGCTCGTGACATCTCGCGATGTTTTGATGACTATGGCGTATCAGGAAGGAGAGTCGCTTGAATCCTGGCTCAGTGAGTGATTTTTGCAAATTTATAAATTAAAAGACACCCGTAGTAGTGCAATTTACAATGCCAGCGTTACGACACAGTCAATTATTTCATACAGTAGTTGTCAGCACTGCTTTCCGTCACTTTCGACGGCATTATGGTCGTGACTTGTCGATATGTACATCATTTCAGTCATCTGGGTGGAGGTCTTAAAATGTAGTGTCTTTTCAGTGTGTTAAGTCTGTTGAATTGACACAAAATTCAAATGGTGTGATTGGACTTCGGATCAATATGTAATTGTGTGAAAATGTAATTGTGTATCAGATAAAGCCACCCATCCAACAAACAGACAAGAGGACTGGGAGTACATCATTGGTTTCTGTGACCAAGTCAACAAAGAACTGGAAGGGTTTGTTTTAAATTTATAACACGTCATTATTATTATTATTATTGTTATTATTATTATTACTATCATCATCCCTTAGGGAAAAATATATCATTAGGAATTTCGTCTTGCAGCCCCCAAATTGCAATCCCACTACTGGTCCATAAGATCCACTCACCACAAGAATGGGAAGCTCTTCAGGCACTTACAGTAAGAAGAAAGAAAAAAAAATCTTCATTATAGCAGAAGCAACTTGATCTGTGTGAATTTATTGATTGTGTGCATAGGTGTTAGAGGCGTGCATGAAGAACTGCGGGGGCAGGTTTCATAACGAAGTTGGGAAATACAGATTTTTAAACGAGCTGATTAAAGTTGTGTCTCCAAAGGTAAGATGTCTTAAGTGCCGTACATTAACCAACAATTTTCCATCATTGACAGATTTTTTTTAAAGAGTTGACGGGGAAAATTTAAGGCCGTCCGTCATTTTAACGGGTTGAAAATTGGGCCATTGGGTGCTTTTAGAGAGAGAATCAGAGAGACAAAGAAGAAGAACAAAGACGGGTGGATAATAGACACAGACAGGAAGGAGTTCTTTGAATTGTCATTGCAAGAGTTTAGTACAGTACGTGTTGTGATGAGGCGACTTCTGGTTTTTTTTGGGAACCACAGTCTCTTGTGGCCAAAACTATTCACGGCCTCGAAACGCCTCAACGCACTAAACAGATATTTATAAAAACAATTTAAAAAGTCAGCGAGAGAGAAGCCCGGCCCGACCCGAACCCGAAGCAATGATTGACATTTTAGGCCCGACCCGGGTCGGGCTCTGGCTCGGGCCGCCCGATCTTACCTCTATTGGGAGTGATGTTGTCAGTAAAGAATGAAAGAAAAACACACATCAAAATCAGAGAAACTCATCATGTGGCTTTTTCGTCTTAATTTTTCCAGAGCTGTATAATGTGAAACACCATCAATGGGCTAACCGACATTAGCCTCAATGCTAAAGTAATTCTAAACCTTCAAACAACTCATACTTTAAGAAACAGTGCAGTACTCACAGATATTCTCTCTACTGTTTGGGAAACGGTGACGATCAATAGAGCTTCATTGGGCATCTTCACTGCCTCTTCTTGATTATGCTGCAACTCTAAATCCTGACACACCTGTCAAAACCTATGACAAAAAAATAAACAGTGGCTGATTGTGTGTTCCATTTTGTCGATTTGCAGTACATGGGCGACAGTGCACCTGAGAAGGTGAAGAGAAAGATTGTCGAAATGCTGTACAGTTGGACCGTCGCCTTCCCCAATGAGCCCAAGATAAATGAAGCCTACCAAACATTGAGAAGACAAGGTTTGCTTTGCCACGATTTTGGATCACAGCATATTTTTCCCTCTTCCTGTCTTTGTTGATGCCAACACTCTTCCCACAGGGCTAGTGACCCGAGATCCAGAGTTGCCGCCGGACCGGACTTTGATTCCCTCTCCACCCACACGGCCGAAACACCCAGTGTTCGACAACGAGGACATGGGGAAGGTCTGCAAGATTTTTTTTGAGGGGGTAATGTCATTCGGGTTTTTGGACAGTGTTGGTGGTGGAGTGAGTAGGACGTAATTGTCTCGCACGTTTTCAGCAGTGAACATGTACAAACTTGTCGGATGTATTTCCAAACGAGCCTTGTTTGTGTTTGCTTGAATGCATGTCCGCAGCTACTTGCTGAGCTTCTCCGCAGCAAAAACCCCGAAGACCTCCAGGAGGCCAACAGGTTAATCAAAAATATGGTGAAAGAGGTGAGACACTTCCCAATCGTGTCACATAGCGGAATATTTTATTTTTGAAATGCCATTATGTGTTTATGTACCGCAAAACTGGACGTGAAACCTGGTTACCGTGGTAACAGCCAGAGATGGAAAGACTTGATATAGTATATCTAATTGATTCCACGTCCATCCATTTTCCGATCCGCTTAATCCTCACAAGGGTTGCGGGGGGTCTGGAGCCTATTCCAGCTGTCTTGGGGCAGTAGGCCGGGGACACCCTGAACGGGTTGCCAGCCAATCGCAGGGCACACAGAGACAAACAACAATCCACGCACACACTCACAACGAGGGACAATTTAGAGTCTTCAATCAGCCTGCCATGCATGTTTTTGGAATGTGGGAGGAAACCGGAGTACCCGGAGAAAACCCACGCAGGCCCGGGGAGAACATGCAAACTCCACACAGGGAGGCCGGAGCTGGAATTGAACCTCTGCACTGTGCGGCAGACGCGCTAATCACTGGACCACCGGGCCGCTGATTCCACATCATCCTCACTATTATTTCACTATTCGTGCTTATTGTGACATTTTTGTTTGGTGGTGTGCCGAGGGGTTTAATAATCAAGTCGCCTCGGATGAATAAAGGTTGAGAAACAGTGTTTTGTTATCAGGCAGGGTGGTGAGCATTTAATTTATTTTTTCCCCCCCAGGACGAGGTGCGCGTGCAGAAGGTGTCAAAGCGCAACAACACGCTGGAGGAGGTCAACATCAATGTCAAGCTCTTGTCCGAGATGCTCTCCCACTACGACAAAGACGCCTCGTCGGAGTCCGACAAGGAGATTATGAAGGTCGGTGTTTGAATTAAATGTGTCACAGTTACACCGAAAAGCGGTGCTCGGGGAAAAAAAATCGTTCTTCGCTGCCTTAGGAACTGTGCGAGCGCTGTGATCAGCTGAGACGGGCCGCTTTCAAAATGGCCACTGAGGCAGAGGACAACGACACCAGTTTAGGTTTGTCGACTTATTTATTTATTTTTTAAAATCTGATGGAAGTGCAGAAATCGAGTTGAGACTCAGTCAAGTGTTGCACTCCACGTGATGAACCAATCATCAATTCCACACAATCGATAAATTCTTAACGAAGAATGAATGAATGGCTTATTGTGCTCAGGTGACATCCTGCAGGCTAGCGACGACCTTTCCAGAGTCATCAACTCCTACAAGAAAATAGTGGAGGGGTTGGCTGTCAACGGAGACAGCCAGGAGCCTCGTGGACACACACGCAGCGGTCAGATAATTCAGCGCAAACAGACACACACACACACAAATACACACAAAAAAATATATATACACCAAATGGATTGATAACTAGTTTTAAAATCAGAAGTCAAGAATAATGACTGTTATTGTGGATGACGTGACAATTTTAAATTTTGGTTCAGACTTTAGCAAGCATCATGGAACTTGGCATGCTTGATTTGCTTTGGCGGGCCATGTAAAATGATGTGGCGGGCCAGATCTGGCCCCCGGGCCTTAACTCTGACACCAGTGCCGTATATGATCAAATTTCCACTCCAGCGCTTACACAAATGACACACACAAACATACACTAAACACACAAAGGACAATCAACAACCAACACATCCACGCGTAAAAAACACTCAAAGTGCGCGCACACAAACATGGACCACAGGAAGAAAAAAAACCACACCTGCACTCTCAAGCCATTCACATCTTACCATGTTTGTCCCCCAGATCTGCCAGAGACAACCGACACACTCATCGACTTGACCGTCACGGACCCGCCGAGTCCTCCTGGGCCGGCAGCGGCGGCGCCGGCCCCCGTCCCGCTATCGGGCGCTCTCTCCGACATCTTGGGCGACTCATCCTTCCCCGCCCTGCCGCCGCCTCCCAATCAGCCGCCGGGCCCGCTGGTCGCTCTGGGCGACAGCCCGGGTCACCCTCCGCCTGACGCGGCCTCCGACGCACTCTCGCTTCTTGATCACGAGCTGCTGTCATTAGGTACTCACTCAAATACTTCCCCTTGAGTACAAAGCCCCAAAAAATGTTTTAATAAAAGCATTTTGTACATCCCACAGGACTAGCTGATGACCACCCTGCATTACTGAGCAACCAATCCAAAGCAAATCCAAACAAGGCATCCAATCAGTGGAGTTCCTTGCAGGTACAATATCTTGATGAGTCACAAGTATTTTTAAGTAAGGATGCAGAACGAATGTTCAGAGGCTTTTATCTGTCTTCAGGCCCAAGCGACAAGTACGGATTTGTTTGGCGGTCCAGCTGCATTCTTGCCCCCAGCAGAACCTGACTTTCCCTCACTCCAGAACCTTCAAGACCTGGCTCTCATGGGCTTCCCCAATCATAAGAGGTGCCATACGAAGAAGTACTGCTTTATTATGTTTGTTTTTAAAACTCCTAAAATTGTGTAAAAAAAAAAAACTACAACTTTTTATTTTTGTGTCTATTTTATTCAGAGCATATTAACTTTTTTTTCTTGTGGAAATGAACTTTTTTTTAAAATGTCTTGTGCAATACGGACGGATTTGACCATGCATTGGAATTTATAGCTGGCGTTTCGTATTAAAAGAAAAAAATTCCACCTGTTGCTGAAGCTAACCCTTCATTCATAAATATTGTTAAATATAACACTGTGTTACATATTGTTATAATATTAGTATGATAACCTGATGTTAAGAAAGAAGAAAAAAGGGCGGATTGGGAATCTGTGCAAAAAAAAAATCATCTAGTTTACGTGCGTCTGTAAAAATTTGTTGAGCGGTGTAATTAATAATGCACGATTAATTTTGAGCTTAACATCAGCATTCCACTTTGGTTCAAGTTCATGGAAGTATACGTTTAAATTAAAACGTAACAACAGGCTATTTTAAATGTACCATAGAGAATTCCCCACTTAATAAAAACAGGAAAAATTAGTTGCCGCATTTCTTGATTGCTTTTCATTTGAGTCAGTTTACTTTTTGTATATAGGCCACATTATTTCCTGATTCTTAGAATATAGCCTCCAATAAAATGGAGATAATCATAGTTTTACTACGGTAAATTATATTAAAGTATTTTTATGACTTTATTCGTAGCAGTTAGTAGTTTGAGAATATTTTATTATATCAAACAGTGTTGAATGTATAGTGTGACTTTCCACATTTTCCAGTGGCACGTCGATGGGAAGTTTTGGGGGACCCACGGTGGTTCCTCCCCCCATGGCCGGGTCGAGCTCCCCCTCTCCAGCATCTTTCATCCAGGGTGCTGTGCCCGTCTCTCCTGCCCTGAGCCACGCCAACGCCCAGAACCTGGCCTCCGTCCCGGGTAGCCCGCTCTTCCGCTCCCTGTCCCCGGCCCACCCTGCCGTCCAGGGAAGCCCCGCCAGAACTGCGCAGATGTCCCTAAGCAACGTACACGTTCCTCTGGACGCCATCAGACCCAGTGAGGATTACGCTCAAATAGATTTTTTTCCCAAACAATACTCAAGTTCACATTCACTTTTGGAAAATTGACGTGACTTGCCATGGAAAGTTTCCCTAACGATTTTTGCAACCCTCATTAGCTGTTTGTCACATCCGCTGGCCTCCGACTGGCTAACATGTCCTTCTTATTGTAGGTAAAGTCCTGCCAGTGACCGCCTACGACAAGGACGGTGTTCGGGTTCTGCTCAACTTTGCTTCCGATTCTCCCCCTGGCAGGCCTGACGTGCTGGTCATGGTGGTGTCCATGCTTAATACAGCGCCACTCCCTGTTCATGGGGTGGTACTGCAAGCTGCTGTACCAAAAGTAATATAGTACACTTGTGTGGACTGGCGACATTTTATATATTTTTTTCCTTTACATTCACTATGTGTTTGCCTATTCACAGATGGGGTTTTTTTTAACCTATCCATTCATCCATTTTCTAATTCGCTTCACCTCACAAGGGTTGCGGGCATGCTGGAGCCAATCCCAGCTGACTTCGTGCGGCAGGCGGGGTACATCCTGAACTGGTTGCCAGCCAATCGCAGGGCACACATAGACAAACAAACAACCGCGCTCACAATCACACCTAGGTGCAATTTAGAGAACCAATCGTTCATGATTCACTGAAAAACGTTTGCTGCTTTTGTACTTTTTCTGTAATGTCCTAAAATGCCACACGATGGCGCCTAAGCCCTACCTAACAAAAGTAGTGCTGTGGCGCCATGTTCTGCCATCGTGTTGCCAAGGAACTATTTTTGAAGTGAAGGAAGGCGCTTCTCATCTATTGTTATCAATACCCAATTCTAAACATGTAGGGGCGATTTGCTGTCGTTCATTTTGGGTTCATCCAGAAATGTCACCCGAAGGCCAAGTATCGCAACATTTTTGCAAACAACATATAATCTTAAAGGAAATACCGAAAGTGTTTTTTTTTTCTTTTCAGTGAACAGTTTTTTTTTCTCCTCCTGATCCAGTCAATGAAGGTGAAGCTACAGCCTCCTTCAGGAACAGAATTGGCCGCGTTTAACCCTATCCTACCTCCGGCCTCCATTACGCAGATCATGCTGCTGGCCAATCCAACAAAGGTGAGTCAACCCCACACGCGCCAATGTCACATTACTCGCCAATACAGAGAGGCTCACACTAGCTCCATTTTTGCTGACTCAAGTTGTTCGCGTATTTTCAGGAAAAGGTTCGCCTGCGCTACAAGCTGGCGTTCACGCTTGGGGATGTACTGCGCAACGAGGTGGGGGAGGTGGACCAGTTCCCACCGCCTGAGGCGTGGGGGCACTTATAAAAACACACACGCACACACTTCACCAAGGCAACTCCAGTCTTTACGAAGAGACCTATCATCACAGCATAAAGACAGTTGGAACAACTCAACGTTTTAGTTGGTTTAATGATACTTGAGGTTTTATTTAGGTATAGCTTTTGCGGGGTTTTTTTTGCAAGTAACTAAAGATAAGCACTGATATGAAAACAGTCATATTTAAAGGGGACATATGAAGCAAAATGGACTCGTTAATTGCTTGTATGCAAGTACAGTGTACCTTGACTTTTGAGTGCTCCAAAAGGGTCAGTCTTGATCTTTGGGGTATGAAAGTATGTCACAAACGTATTTAAAACCAAAATGTGTACATTTTCTTCTAATACAGTATCCTAAATATCTTATATCCTAAATAATTCTCCTAAATATCCGAGTTGTTTGTTTTTTTCCCTTCGTGACTTTTGATCTTGACTGCATTACATCTGAACGGGGGACAAAAATGAGCACATTTTCAGAATTGCAACTCGATAATGAGTGTTACATAAATCGGATCCTCGGCATTTGAGCATTTATTTGTATTTATTTACTGTTTAGACAAATGTCAATGTGGCAAATATTTTTGCTTTTAAAAATATTGTTTATTTGTCACTGTAGAAGGATTAGACTTTGTAATAACCAAATGACTTGAGTTGTAACGCAGCTTTTGTTTCATTTGACGCTTGTTATTTAAGTTTGTTCTCATTTGGATGATAATTTTTCCTCAACTATTCCTAGTATCGGGGAGTACGGTGATCCCCTGCGGATTCACAGTTTGGCAGATTGCTTGGCTGTCTCGTGGCATCTTGGCGCCAAGGAACTATGTTGAAGTGAGTAGATGAGCTTCCTTTTTGGCAACAGTTGTGCTTTGTTGCCATGTTGTGGCATCTAGAAGCAGTTATAAACTCTCACTACTAGCAGGGGTTTCACTATACTTGCGGTGCGTTTGACTGTCAGTGAACAACACTGAACCTTGACAATGTGAAATAAAATATATGGAGATGAATTTAAAAATATTCAGCCGTGAAACCGCGTCATGGTGCCGACTCATCAGCCTCATTTGCATATGAGATGTACAGAAGCGAGTTTAAGTGTACATACTTCAGAACTACTGTATCGTCGTTTGTGAATACGTGACATTTACATTTGTACATTCAGTTTGTTTGCTGCATGAAATAAAGATTTTTGTGTGAATGGAAGCTGATGCGTCATTGAAGAAGTACCACCGGGTTCATTGTCAAAAATGAGATTTTAGTTGGAAAGGATTATAAACAGTAGAAAAGAGTTGCTGCGCATGCTGAGAGTTCACACTTCGACTGTGCCTTCGTTGACGATGGCCATGGCCAAGTTCCTGGCCAGGGCGAGTCTCAGGAGCTCCACTTTGGTCACCTCCAAGTCTTCCTCCTCGAATAGCAAAGATGCAAATGAGAAAGAATATACTGTATGTCCACATTTTAAACATGGAATGGTGTTAAGATTCGACACATTGAAGAGATGTGTACCTGCATGGGGGTGTCGGTCATGGAAGCGGCGGCGGTGGTGGTGGCGGCGGTGTTGCAGGAGGAGGTGAGTTCCTCCAAACAAAAGATGAGCTCGTAGGTTTGCTCTGATGTGAAGATGACCTGAAATGCATCAACACTAACCATTACATCAATTGATTTAGTTCCCATTGCGCACAGTTTCAAAGCCCGAGTGAGACACGGAATGCTGGGTTTGAGTTTGTGCCGTTCTCTGCCCCCCATCGATAGCGCCGGCCTCTGACGCTCGCGCACAGCTCGGGATGTGGGAATTTTCAAAGTCGGAAACCATCGATGGGAGCCAAGGGTAATTTCCGAGAATGAAACTGAATTTACAAAAGGTTAGTTCTTATCTTGAAAAATATCTGTGGAAGACATGTTTTGCATATCGCTGAGATTTGGCCAAAACTTTTACAATGTGGGATTTTTTTGGGACACATCAGTCATATTCACATGTGTTATTGGCTAATTTGTAGTGTTGAAAATGGCTTGCATTCTGTGACAGTGCAGTGAATGGTTGAAGTCTTTTTTTTGGGGGGGGCTGAAATGTGAGAATTTTTGGGGTACTCTAGGGGGATGCAGTAATGATGAAATGAAGGCAAGTCATGTGTTGTGTTCACAGATCAAAGAACAAGCTACTCTCCTTCACCCCTTCCAAGTTGACAAGTTTCTGGTAAATGTCTCCTTGTGGGTCACCATAGCATGAGCGTTTCGCCCAATGCCACCAATATGTTCCACCTCTTTTGAAACCCATCTTGTATTTAAAATGCTTGGCCTTGCTAACCTCTTTTTGCTCAAGCAGCGGCAGGGCATCAGTCAGTAGCGTCATCCAGAAGCTCCTGGGCGCGATCTTGGCGGTCATCAAGGAGAGGAGAAGCTTGGCCGCCTCCCTGAAGCGCTTCTCTCCGTACAACTTGTGGAACTCACGGTACTTCCCTAAAAAAATTTTTAAAATACGTGAATGGCGATCAAGCGAATGTCAGAGCAACGGGAGCAGAAAGTCAGTTGGGAGGGAAACAAAGAAGTGAGTAACTATGTAAGAAGAAGTAAGACAAGAGCAAATATGCACATGGACTGCTAGTGATGCCAATCAAAACCACATCTGTCTATTTGTGTACTTACCGAGAAAAGTGAGCCTGTCACTCAGCAGCATGGCCGAACCTAAATTGTCTATGAGGTCCAGATCGGAAAAGGACCCTCTGGAACAGTAATCCTGTAAAAACCTGAACACAAACATATACAGCGGCTGATTGGATGGGTTGATTGCAATCTCGACATTTTCTCCATGCGTCCTCTTGAGGCACAAACAAACCTTTCTGAAATTAAGGTGGCGAAGGCGGCGTCTTTGGCTCTGATGCTCCAGGAGAGGGCGGAACCCAGTCTGTTGTTCCTCAGAGCGCGCATGGCCATGATCTTACAAATACTACGCACTGCGTAAGAACAGAAAAATTTCCGCACACCAATAGAGGGAGCAAATGAACCACTGAGGATCGCTGCTTTTTGTGCATCGCAAACGACAAAAGCGTCTTGTAAAAGGGAGAAAAAATGTCAAAAAAGGTGCTACCTTGCTCCGACATCTGCCTTTGCTCACAGATCCTGAGCACCTTGAGGGCTTTGCGCTCCGTGTCTAAGGGGATGCGCTCCATCTGCAGTTCCAAGTAGACGCGGCCAAACTCCGGGCAGTGGTCAAAGTAGTCTACGGCCAACTGCCACAGACTGAACACAAGAATGCACTCGGGGTAAGACTCAAAGCATGTTGGGGAAAATCCATCTGAAAGGGGAAAATAGAATGGATGCATTTTCAATTGTTTGCTTTGTGCTGCTAGCCAAAATTGAAGTGACGAGCAATCTTCAGAAGTGTAGCTGCTTGAGTGAAAGGGGGGAAAAAAATAAGAGTAACTTAGGTAGTATAATGGTATTTTAGTTGTATCACTGTTCTCAGTCTTGTTTTTGTTTTTCAGTTTGACATTTCCTTTCACAAAAGGTCTCCACTTTGTAGTCAGAAACCGTTTTTTTTTTTAAACCAACCCAAGTTCAAATGCCGATTGAAGAACAGAAAAGGCAACACATGTTTTGATTGGTTTGAGGCTTATATCGTGACAGACTGCGTGTGTCTTGAAAAATCCGTCAATATGTTCTAAAATGGCTGACAATATGAGGTACTCTGCTTTGAAAGCGGCTGGCAGTCAGTGAGGTAAGAATGAAAAAGCCTCCACCTGTGGTGACTGAAGAGACCGGATGCGTATTCCAACAGCAGAAACTCTCTCAAGTTGGAGCCAAAGCTAGAAAGACAAAAAAAGCGACTGATGCATCTTTGCGTCAAATGTCACTTGATGCGACACGTCTCGTCGCTAGTTACGGTACTTACTGCAGATTGTGAGACTGGAGGAGCTGACAGTGATCAAGTAGATCCGTCAGATGGGCCACGAACCACCAATTGTTGAGGGCAATGCTGAGGACACACACAAGGAGGGAGGATTGAGCAACAACGATGTGGCTGTGTTCCGTTTGCGACTTCTCAAGATGTGTCGTGGGATACACGAGAGCGCTAAATAGAGGGCCAACCTATAGTCACAACACATTGAAAGAACATATCAAACAGGGTTCCCACTCTTCCACTTGTTTTTTATTTATGGACCTTTTAAGGACTTTTGAGGGCTAATTTAGCCATTTTTAAGGACTTTTTCTCCATTCAGCAGGGTATTCACGGTGGATTTAATGCCTGCTCAGCAATATGCGGGCTGAACAGAGAGCCACATATCACTGAGCTGGTGTTCAAATCATTGCTGCCAAAGGAAGGGCACATCTTTATTTTTAGGGGCAATCAGCTAACCCTTTAGTTGACATACTGAATGTCAAATTTTCATTTTCCTACCTGTAGGTAGGAAAACGAAAAAAAATTGAATTCTCAAAGTACACAAAGAAAAATGTCATTACATTTAGAAAATATATAACTTCAATTTATTTTCGAATAAAAATATATTTTTAAGGATTTTTATTGATTTTAGAAGCTTTCCCTGAAAATTAAGGACAATTAAGAACATAACTTTTTTGATGGATTTTTATTAACTTTAAGGACCCGTGGGAACCCTGTCAAAATGGCAACCTGACTACATAAATCATGAGATTACTCCTGTACATCGTGAATGAGGAGCGATTGCCAACGCACGGCGAGTTCCATGAATCAGCACTACCTGCAGTCCTTGATGACCTGATGGATGTCAAATTCAAAAGCGGCAAGTAAGATGCTGTCCAGGGCTTCTGGCACGCTCCTGGGGTCCAGAAACATGGTCATGCATGACTGCACAGAGCACACAAACATGTTAGACAGCAAAGATTATTCGAAAGTGGCGTGAGCAGCAAACGCTGGTGCTGTCGTGACCGTACATGGGCGTAGAAATGCAGCTCGGTGGATTTGACGGTGGGGTGGCAATAGAGGAGCCTTGTGACCAGGAAGTGGTACCAGGTGCCCACAAGTTCTTTATGTTCCAGCAAAGTGTCTTCATCTCCCACTAAGATCTAAAAATGACAGGAAATTCAACTGAAAAGAATTGACTTTGAAAGGCATACAGCCAAAAACATGAATACTAATGTACAAACAGTAATTACACTTTATGAAATGCACTGTGCCGAGGGCGATCTTACCTTGGCTATGAGTTCTAGGTGTGGGTTGCTGGCAAAAGAGTTGTCCTGGAGGCAGCGGTCCACTTCTTCGTGCCAGTGTCTCCACTTGACGTCAAAATCTGTCGGTGTCTGGGTACCACCGGGCTGAAGGTTGAAGATTGACAATTTATTTCAATGGCGGTTGTGCCGCATTAAAGCCTGGTTGCCAAATTCGCCCCACCGCATTTTTTTAATGGCCTTGTAACGCATAAAAGCGTGCATGTAGTTATTATGTTAGCTATAGGCACAGAACACATGCACCGGCGTTACGTATTCAGTTCAGGATTTCAACAAAATGTAATCACCATTGCTTGTCCTCGGGTAAAGTTTTTGTTGGCCTTTCAAGCAAATGACATGCCTCTGAATATGTTGGCATTGTGTTGGGACTGGACAGTGACTGTTTGGATCATATTCACGAAGAGGACTGCTGGTGACGTCTGCTATGAGGGAGCGAGTGAGCTGGCAAGCCTTCCATCCACACCTTGTAAGTAAATATTTTCCCACTTAAAACAGGTCATTTGTAATATTTATGGTCATGGACATATTTACATAATACAATGTATCAAGGTCATTGTCTGATTACACAGCACTACAGTGGCACAGGAAGGAGTCACAAGTGCACTTTGTGCACAGGGCTGCAGTAGGTAAGAGGACCTCCAATCGCATCCAATTGTGAAGATGCATCTTCTTAAACATATTGATTTTATTGCTCGGTAGAAATGAGATCAGGGAGGCAGAAGACGCCAAATATAACATTAATATAGCCTAAAAAGGCGGCCGGGTGGTCCAGTGGTTAGCGCGTTGACCTCACAGTGCAAGCAGATCAGAAAATAATGAAAGAATATAGCCCCCCCCCCCAAAAAAATATCAAAAAGTAATATGAGTAATTTCTCCAAGACCGTAAAAAGAACTGCTAAGGGCGGCGCTTATCGATCCTGCATTTTTTTAAATTCACCCCCGAGGGCAGTTTAGTAGCGGGGGGCTTGGTACCCATCCCGACTCCCAAACTTGCTGATAAACATTTTTAGAGAGGCCGTCAATCACTCCTGTTTTCCACTGTTCGTGGCAGTGCTCAATCCAATACAGGCTTACTGTATGCGCTTTTCACAGTCATAACAGGACACAAAACAAGATCTTACATTATAGAAGGGCATCTTGCTAAGCAGGTTGTCCATCAGCTTGAACATATTCCTGGCAGCAGGTTGGAGAGTGGCCTGCTTCACCAGCAACTGTCTGACTTCTTCCAAGCGGCCCTGCAGCACATAGCCCACCACCTGTGCAGCACAATAGCATTATGAATGGACGTGAATTCACAAACAGCGTGTGCGCATTACCTACCACGTCCCAGTAGTCGCGGTGTTCGGCGGGACTCTCGCTTTGCAGCACGTGCGTCGCCTTCTCGTCCACGTCGCCCTTGTGTAATCTCACCCAGTCTAGCAGGTGGAGCAACAGGGCGCCCACTAAGGACAAGAGCAGAAACAACAGAAAGGCTGGCTGTGAACTCCGAAAAGGGGAGAAAATAAATCAGTGCACAGTGACACTGACCAGCGTCAATGAAGAGGATTTCACAAAGATTCCAGATCAGTTCAATGGCCAACAGGATTGACACCTGTTTAAATGGAACAAAAAGGTAAAGTGTCATGCAAATGCAGGTCAAATAGTAATTACACTTTTTCTGGTATGAATGAAAAAAGGTACACACCTGATTTCCATATTGTGTGCACACCGCAGAGTCTTTGGTATTAACTAATAAAAAAAAAGAGATTATAAAAAAAACGTAAGATATCACTGAAGAGCTGGTAACAATCCATAATCGTAGTAAGAAAATACAGACCTGCAACTTGTTGAAGCTCTTCTATACAGGCCCGTATTACAGATCTATAATTTTTACTAATGCTGGCAAATCTAAAGAGAAACAAAACGTGTTTGACGGAATGATTACATGTGAACTGGATAAGTCTTGAGTTGAACTTACTGGGACTTCTTGTTCTTGCTGGGGATTTCCTCTTGGATTGTCTGCAGGCCAACAAAGATGTGGTGTGACTCGTTGAAGAGTTTGCGTAGAATGGGGGAGTGAATTTCCTCGTCTTTCCTGACCTCGTGGATGAAGGAGCTGCATGACCCCGAAGCGCCTGCGAACCGAGGGCACAAGCAAGTAGGTAGAGGTTTACCCCTAGCAGTATTTCTGGCAACGCTGAGCATTTATATTAGCAAGAGTCCCAGAATATTTGTTGAATTAATTTATCCGTTTACACTAACTGCCATTTAACACGACTTGGGGTGTGAGTAGACTCTCTCAAATCTACTGAATACACACCAGATTGCTTGTAAAGGGTCTCATACACGAGGATATCTCCCGGACCACAGGCAAAACCCAAATGTTTCCCATGACTGGATATTGGAATATTCTGTGAGAAAACAAAAGTCATGACATGAGCACAAGGGCAACAGACACTTGCCATCTCTTAACATGAACCAGCACTCAATAAAACATATTTTGTACGGTGCATGGTTGGAAAGGTTTGGCTGGAGGTTTACGTCTGGCTTTTTTAGCGAGAAAATTGCAAGAGAAACTGAGAGTGATGTATCTTACTGTAATTGTCGGGTCAACGTCGACCTCCTCCATCGCGGAATAATATCGCCAATACAATAAAATGTGAAATAGCGAATATATTGTGATAAATACGTATAAATGAACTACAAATGTGACGGTTTAGCGCGCGCCAGCCCGACAGTGAAAGGTCCCTGTGTTGCCGCCTGATGACGTCACAACGGGGCTGCCCGTTCTCGTGCCTGATTTTCCACCTGTCTTCGCTTCGTAGGTAATCTGCCATGTTTTACTGATAAATGGTCAAAACTACGTTAGGGGATGACAGTTGCCGCACCAGAAATTGTAGGGTATTCCATTTTGTACAGAAGTAAAGGATTTCGAACAGAAAAATGACGAACATACGATGGCCGTTTGTACGTAGGCGGCTAACAAAGAGGGTGTTACATGCGACATTCGTCCGAACAGAGTGGGTCTTGTGTTTATTTGCGCTTTGATTTGGTGCATTTACCGCAATCTAAAAGCCAACAAAAGAATTAAAACGACATGCGCGCTCACGCGGGGCCGAGAGTCTCTGTAACGCGCATCTTTACTCTCCCGCCCACGCCTGGGCTGGCGTCCACCCTCGTGACCTCCGGTGGCCAATTGGCGCTCACTGTCTCGTGCGCGCACCGGCTCGGGGCCGCGCACGCAGGGTTTGGAAACTTTTAGCGGGAACGAGCACGTGCGCGTACCCGTGTTCTTTGTGTGGCAGCAAAGAGAAACCGCCAAAAGAGTGACCATGGCTGATGAGAAACCGAAGGTGAGTGCCACTACATCACGCCGCCTTCAAAGCCGATTTGAATCCAAAACGTGGGAGGCGCAGGGGCTCTTATGAAGCGTGAATTTCCACGTGCTTTTTCTAAGTTTGCAAGCGACAAGTCAAGTCGTTGTACCGACTTGGATAGACCGGAAGGCTCGTGCACGCGCATTGTGGGGCGCGCGGCCGGCATTTTGTGCGTGAGCGCACAGCTCAGCCAACCGGCTGGTGTCACCCTCACTTCTTGCCTCCGATCAACAACGTTTACATCCTTCCAAATGTCGGATCACTTTGAATGGACAGAAATACTCGCGTGGTGGGAAGTAACGGGGTACAAATACTTCGTTACTGTATTTAGCTTTTGTACTATTCAGTACTTAATTAACGAAGTACGAATGCTACGATACTATGGGTAAGTATATCTTTCAGCTATCTACTTCAGTAACTAGGAATTAATACTTTTTTCCTGAGCTTCATTTTCCAGGTATCTACTCTGAGTACTGATGTACAAATACTTAATTGCTGTACTTGAGCAGGTTTTGCATGCTGTACTTAAGTCTTTTTAGATTGACTTTTATTTTTACTTCTTCCATTTGAAAATGGAGAGATACGGTATGCACTTCTTACTCCTTAAGATTGTGGATATTCTCATTCATCCGGGTCATTTCTTTCTCAGGACATTGAATTGACAGCAACTGGACTGCTCCGGTTGTCTGAGATGATGTTTTGCCTCTCATCTGAGAGGGCTTCATCAGTTCATGCAATAAGGCTTGTTTACTCCTTACTTTATCAAAATGCTATTGTTACTTTTTTCAACGGCAATGATGACACTGTGTAAAGACAAATGTCCATACCATTGCAGAATGTGCCATTCTTAAACAAAAAAAATGACAAGCCCATTTTTAATAGCCTTTGATATAAACCAGGAGGCATTTCAGAATATCATATTCTCAAAATGTTCAGTTATTAGTCTTGTTTTCCAAAATATTTCTGTTATTTCATAAAATATGTAAGCTTAATTGTAAACAGAGTGATGTAAAGTTTGTCCTCCATGAATGAGATCTAAAAAGGCAGGGACAGCAGCGACAGAGTTACATGAACCACAGACCAAACTGGGCTACAGATTTGAGCGAAGCAAGATATTCTCATCTCTGCCCTTATTTAAGATAATTGTTGTGCTCTAAGAATGATTTGTGGCAAATGCGTGGTCTTCAAAAAATGTTTTAAACAACACACACACACAGGAAAGATGATAATTTGGCACATGAGGGGCACTTTCGATGTTTTCTGGTGATGAGCTATGATTTATTGTTACCTGAGCCCTGAGCAATTGTGATGTCATTTTCAGTCGACGGCAACTGATAAAATGGCAGCTTTATCAAACTGACATAGGAGCTTCAATATTTAGGTCAACTGAGAAAGCCTTGCTGGCTGTGACATCCCACCACTGAAACATAACAATGTCTGGTTTTGTGTTTATTTGTTTGTTTTTTTTCCTGCTTGTCTCTCATTAGGAAGGAGTGAAGACTGAAGGCAGTGAACACATCAACCTGAAGGTGGCAGGCCAGGATGGCTCCGTCGTGCAGTTCAAGATCAAAAGACACACTGCGCTCAGCAAACTCATGAAGGCCTACTGCGACAGACAGGTGAGCGCTTGACATAAGACAGGCGGGCCTTGAATTACGAAGGCCCCAATTTAAACGTTTTTCCACTTACACTCGATCGTATCGAGTTAAGTGGGGAATAAAAAAATGTGGGCATGTTTTCACTTTTAATGTGGCGTTTTTGACAGTTTGGTCCTTCTTCAAATTATGGGGGCGGTATTTTCCCCCGACTGAAGTGGCCCAAATGCAGTACTTGCGGTGTGGCGCATCATATGGAAATAATCAAATAAATGGCTTGATGGTTCAGAGGGGGAACAACCGTTTGTACTTTACAAGTATGTTTTCTTTTATATGACGACAGTAAAAATATATATAAATCTTGTATTACGCTAATATTGTTGCCACACTTCCACACTATGCAACTTGCCTCATTCGTAAACACAAACAAAGTTGTACTTATTGCACTCTCTTTCTTGGTAATTTATCTGTTTAACAGTTATGGTAAGAGGACAATTAGGCGTCTTCGTCTTTTCTAATGTAAAGAATCTTTTACACCATTCACCATTCATTTATACACAAACCCCTCGGAAAAAAAATATTGCAGTATTAAGTTATGTGTACTGAAGACATTTGGGTTTCAGATCCAAATGTGAATATGAGACAAAAGTTCAGAATTCCAGCCCTTATTTGATGGCATTTACATCTCGATTTGTTCAACAACTCCAAACACTGCACCTTTTATTTGAACTCACCCACTTTTCAAATGGGCAAAAGCAAATGTGAACATGTGACTGATGGATGGGTGTGTCCAATTGCTGCCTTTTAGATACAGTATTGCTTAACCCTTTCAGGGACAGTGGTTACTTCAGTGGACAGCTGATCATGTTATCAGGTTACAGGGTGCATGAAAAGGTTAGACATTCGATAGTGCTTCTTTTTGGCTTTGGGTTTGACCTGTGAAAGCTCCATTTGCTGTTAAGCAAATATGAAAACCAGAGAGCTGTCTTGGGTAGAAGAACAACCCCATTTTGAAGGTGATAGAAGGGGTCAATCAAGGCTATTGGGCATAGCCAGTACAACAATTTGCAATGTCCTGAAAAAGAAAAAAAACTACTGCGAAACGGACATCCAACTGGTCAACCAAAGGTACCAACAGCGGTTGATCGCGGAACCATTGTGAGAGCGGTGAAGAAACATCTGAAGACAACAGTCCGTGACATCATTGGCAACCTTTTTAGTGGCTCTTTCAGTGAACTACAGGGATCTATAATATGCCTCGATGTAAAGTGAAGATGTATGCTGACAGTGTGTGTGTGTGTGCGCGCGTGTGTGTTTCTCCAGGGACTGTCCATGAGGCAAATCCGGTTCAGGTTTGATGGACAGCCAATAAATGAGACAGACACGCCATCACAAGTAAGTTTAAGATCTAAAAACAACAACAACAAAAAAGAGCAACATGTCTTTCTCAGAGGATCTGATGAAATTCACCGTTGTGCTTCTGGAATAATCTCCACATGACTTTTGTTGATGCATTCGCAGCTTTCATGTCAAGTTTTGGATGCGCGTTGTCCAGCATTTCACGCATTCTTTGCCATGTTCCCTCACTGAACACACTGAACTGAGTAATTCATGATTTGAGGACAACATGTATCCAACGTCTCTCCAAGACTCATGATTTGCAAACATGCAGAATCTCAGATATTCTTAAATGGACAAAGTCGCTTGTGTTGGCAAAGTAGGGCAAGGGACAAGAAGAAGGCGTGTAATTACAGTGCAGATCAAGACGTTAGTTTGACTGTTTTTTTTTTTTTGCTTACTTAGCTCCTTTGTAAATAATTGAAAAATACCATATCTCCCCAGATAACTGTTTACCGATACTCAATTGTAGCAATTACCATGGTTTGATAAATGGTAAGTCACTTATCAGAGGGAGGCCTTTATTCATGAACTTGTGTTTCCCGCTAGGCCGTTTATGGTGCTTCGCGTTGTTAATTAGCAGGGGGTAGCAGAATTTCATGAGACAAAATAGGATTCGTTGAACCCCGGCGGTGTTTAAAATACACCATTTAAAACTCTTATCACTGCTGCCGACGATTTGATTCGCTGGAGAGAAAAAAAAAGTTTCCTCCCACTGATTTTTGACAATTGTCAAGAATGTTTTTTCATCGGGTGAACATAGAAGAGGGTCTGTGAGATTCAGGTTTGTCAGTGCTGTAACATAATGCGGTTTGTACTCCAACAGGAGTCGCAAACAGACTCTGCCTCTTATTTGGAGAACCATGCGATCGAGAATCTTCTTTTATGCGTATTTTCACCTATTTCAAACTTATAACCGGCCAACTTAAGCATTATAAATGCCACGTGGCTTTTGGTAGTGCATTAAATGAACAAAACAAGGAATATCCTCAACACAAGCAGGGCTGGAAAGCAGATGTAACCCAAAAAAAAGTGCAATGTTTCTGACATGGTGAAACACATTAAAATTATTTCTGGAATGGTTTTTGTTCACAGTTGGAAATGGAAGACGAAGACACGATTGACGTGTTCCAACAACAGACAGGAGGCGTGATTTAATCAACCGGCCCTTGGTGTCATCTTTCCTCATTTAACCGAACCGCAGCCTGGTATATACATCATTCTCATCTTGTCCTATTGAGGTTTAAATGACTCTGCTGTACAGTATTTTCAGTCTTGGCCCTGTTACCTCTGTACTATTTGTACATAAACCAATCCAGATCGATGTTTCGGATTTAGGTCGTCAAATTGGACTGGTTCTCGGATGAGAACTATAAGAACTTTGCCCAACACCAGGCTAGGTCCAGAGTTTTGCTAGTAAATTGGTTCTCAAGGTGAGCTATTTTCTAACTGTCTGTGATGTTCACACTACTTATAGAATGTGGTCACAAGGGGCCAAACTAACCACCTGCAAAATTGATTTGCGTGATCAGGTCACTGTGCGTGCTGGCCACTCGGAGCACGTCAATAAATGTCTGGGCTTTATCAAACTGTTGAAATGGGCCTAAACTCTCATTTGTTGATCATATGAAAATTAATTTGATTGTTATCCCTATATGGTGGTGAATCTGTGGACAATTGCTTTGAAAAATCCGTTAACTAGACCAAACGTCATTTGGGGTGGGGGAAAGGGGTGAGGGATATTTTACCCTCATGCAAACAATCTGTATTGTCTGTTAAGATACCTGTTGAAATAAAGCTATTGTTGTTTTTCCATATACTCTTATTTTGTGATGCTCTCCAGCGTGATTGCTTATGAAACTATAACTAAAGTGCTTAGGATTTGTGTGTTTCGTGTGTCCTGTTGATGAAATATGTTAGGCTAAATTAACCCTTATCATTTGGGTACTTGCACAAAGTCCATTGGGGATTATTAAAATGAGAAAGATATGCAGACTGCAAAACTACTGTACAGGATTACATCATGAGAGACATCTACTGTAACGTGTCAATTTATAATTGTGGATACAAAACACTGCTGGGTGAAGGCTGACCGTATGGAGGTGTATAAATCTAATATGTTTTATACTTGATTAAATGTAAACTTTCAGGAAGGTATATATTTTTTTAACTTAGTTTATTCATGTTTGTAAACAACATATTGAGTAAAAGAATCACCCATCCACTGTATATTCAGAATACCTGTTTTACACGACTATCAAAATATTGACACTAAAATTGGGAGTACTATAGTTATTAGTGTTAGTTATTTTTTGTGTTTTAGTGTATGTAATTTCAAAGTATACAATTTGTGCTACATGGAAAATTTCGAATGAAAAACTTTTTAAAGATTAAAGAAGTATTCTGTTCAGGGTAAATTTGACCCCTGCGGTGGGTACCAACGCAATTTGAGAAGGATTTCTTATTGCAAGTCTTAAATTAACCAAACGGCCACAACTGAGATTCGAACCGACAACCTCAAAACTGTGAAATAGACATCTTGAGTATTCAATCGACTCCTTTGACCACACAAAACAAAATTGCACCGATCTCAGGAATCTGTATGGATATCCTGTATGATAAATTCTATAAATTAGATACTCGTGTATTTTTTATTTTATTTTTTTGCTTTGGAAGCTGCCACCAACAACAGAGGTGAGTTCCGTGTTTTTCATCCAATGACAGATGAGTTATACCAGGTTCAGTCCAATCAGAGCCAGACGAATAAGAGTGGGCGGAGTCAGAGTTTGCCGTTACCGAAGCTGGTTTTCTCCGTGTACGGACGGCTTCGAGCTTTCCACATTGTCGGGTGGAGACCACCGCTGTCGATCCCCCTTGGCCGTTGAGTTTTTTTTTTCCTTCCCCTATTTGTTGCTTCGAATTCACCGAAGTAGCCCTCGAAGATGACGACCACCACCACCTTCCAAGGAGTGGATCCTGGCTCCAAAAGCAGTTCTAGGTAAACGGCGGCTTTGAATCTATTCGGCGGCGGTTAACAAAAGGAGGGGATGCGGCGAACAAAAACGCCTCTTTTTCTTCCCGAGAAGCTAACCCGCTAGCTGCCGTTAGCCTGCTATTGGTGCTGCTGGTTCTGCTGGTGGGGGATTCTCGTGGTTTGAGCTCAACTGTCGCCCAATCTTGCTAATTAAGTTAATCCGATGCGCCGTTTAGACTTTAGCTGCTCTGCATGGGGTCATTCTGTCTGGGCTTTGTTCAGTAATTAGGTGGATGAGTTTAAGAGTGGCAATAACTTGAGAAAAAAATGCTAATCATATTCATGTTTTTTTTCGGGGGGTGCTTAAGTAAGTAGGCCTAATAACTTTGTAGCTCCTCTCTAGTCAAAACTGCTTCAGTTATAGTTACTCTTATCTTCCTTCTGTAATTGTGGTTTCAATACCTTATAAGAGTTTGACACTGCTCTGAAAACAGGACGAATGTAGGTCCAGTTCAAACGAAAGACTATTCAATGTGTTTCAAACTTCATTTTGTGAGTAAGCCCCACTGCAGGGCTACTCATCCAAAAGGTATGCAGTCCTATCGTAGCTGGAAGTCATGAAGCTCGCCTTCTCACCTCCCACTTGGCCCACAAAACAATGCAAAGAAAATGTGCTGTTGCAGTGCGAGGATGAGGAAGGAGGGCATGACTCGGGGAATAGCAGAAATCAGATTTTGAGAAAGGTGACCTGATCTTTTTTTGCTGAGCAAATCTGTGTCAGTCATCAAGCGTTTTGATCTGGCATGTGTAAAAGAGGTGGGGGGGTGTTCGGGTGGGGACTTCTGGCTTAGCTAAGCCTTCCAAATCTCTTGCTCTCGCTCCTTTCAAGTCGAATTTACTGCTCATCTGTGTAGCCTTCCAGACGCAATCAGGCGACCCTGAATGAGGCTCAGCGCTCACCAGGTCACCAAAATCAAGCGGCTGCCTTATCAGACTTGGCGTTTTTGGCCCCACAAACACTCCATGCTTCCACTGGCTGCCCCTCCACCCTAGGCAGCCTCTGTCTGCTAAAGCCATTTCACATTGATGTCATTTGCAGTGTGATTCTAGGGTGGGGTCTGCTGCCAGGCCGCTTAAAGCCTCCCTCTCGCTTTCTCTGTGTCTGTGTGGAAAGCATGAGCTCATCCCATGGCCCCGGTAGGTGAGCTCTGCTTTAGCTTTTCCCACGCAAGCCAAGCAGGACAGTCACGGATGCGTAAGAACTGCTTGATAGACAACGCGCATTTGCTGTCTTTCCATATTGGCCAGCAGAGCCTTGGGCAGCTGCTCAGTGTGTCAGCTGGAGGCTTCATTGACTCCCGAGGAGAGACCAAGAAAAAAAAAAGAGGGAGGGGTCCGGTCGCCCTTTTTGTCTTTTGGGTCAACAAGAAAAAAAGCCTTCTTCCTTTTTATTGTCTTCCTTTTGTTCAACTTGTGGTGTGAAGATACTTCACTTACCAAGTCTATTCATCCAGTGACATATATAACGTTAACTTTTGACCTGCGTTGACTAATATTAACGCAGAAGAGAGAACATTGGATTCAATGGCCATTCAATAACGGAGATAACCGCCCGCCCTCGTGTGTCTGTCATTGCAAAAGAATCCAACGGTTGCAGCTCGCCGGAGTCCGGGCAGACATTCTGTGACAGAATGCCTGCCAGCTTAGAGAATCAAAACGTCATAATGTGCAGTGGAACCATGTTTATCACGGGGGGCGGGGGTATGTTCCAGTCCCACACGGCGGACGTGAAAATCTGCGACACCAAATCGTCACTGACTACTTTTCAGGAAAAAGAAAGTTAGTATGAAGTTGGATGGAAAGCTTTAAGAGACGAATTATTCTTATGTGCTCGAGTTGTGACCGGAAAATGAGCGAGATGACAGATAGGTACAATTTGTGGAAATGAATCTAATATTAAAGAACTGTTTTTATTTAAAAAAACAAGTCCTACTCCTGAATAATAGCAGCACCTCAAATAGAAGTGTTTTCTACAGTCCGCTATATGAGGAAGTAAGTCACGCATGCCAGTCTGCATCAACACTATACCACAGTACAGCACGACAGTGTGCAAGTGTGCCACGTGCCTCATCCGGAGCAGATAAGAATTTTTTTTTCATCAACATTTAAAAAAAAAAACATAAAATAAAATACATCAGACATCATGCTCCCAAGAGATGCCGATTATTAAATGCATTGTGTGCATATCGCTGTACTGTTGACTTGTTTTAAGATAAGAAAACCTTTATTAGTCTCACAGTGGAGAAATTCCCAATTCACAACAGCAAAGTTATGAAAGGAAGAAGTAGAAGAACAAAATACAGGAGCTGCTGTAAAGGCAGCCACTGTTAGTTTTGTTCGTCAAAGTTGGCTGTACGTGTTGCTCTGACCAGCCAATCAGAGGACGAAATAAATCAAGGGCCGGCTTGCTGAAATCCGATCGGTTAACAGTCCCATTGCTAATAGTTTGAAGGCAAGAGTTCGAGGTCAGCCCTCCAGATGAGGAAGGCCCTGTGCAGATAAGATTGACGTGGCAAAATGTAGAGGCTGAAATCTGATTGGACAAAAAATAAAAATAAATCTTATGTTCATAAAGTACTGGACGCATATGTTCCAAAAGGAAGAGAATTGACTGTTGGGAATCAAATTCATACGATGAAAGACAAAATACTCCACTTGTGAAACATTAAAATGTGGAAAACCTGCGCTTCCCCAGGGTACTACGACCGCCAGGCGGTGCCTCCAGCTTCTCCTTCGGCACCGACGAAAACACCACGCCGCAGCGCAAGAACAAGATGGCTTCCAGCATCTTCGCAGAACCCGAGGACCCCCATGCTCATCGGAGGAACAACCCGCCCAGTCAGTTCCTTTTTTACCTTTTTTTTATCACAGCCACCCGCTCTCGAATGCGCCGCACTTTCAAGCCGCGTCGGAAAAGTTACAAACGAACAAGTATCACTCCGGATTTTTCCGTTGGAGTAGTCAGAACATTCCACTGGTCTCTTATACCAGAAGAGCAACTCTGCAGTGCTGGGAGACATGTAATTTGACCTGAGGCTTTTGTTATTGGGGGTAGGGGGTTAGATGAGCCCTCAATGGAAAGAAATCGGTCCGTTCAAGTTTGGGCCTTGTATAGACATGAGCGAGACTTCAGTGACAAAGGCGACGTCAGCTCCCACGATAGTTGGTTAGCCCTTGCCTGTTTGCTTCAAAGAATCCAGGTGAGGCGTTGCCCCGACAAGCTCTCTTGTTTGTGATCTCCAAGCGGGACGTTGCACTTTTTCCCTGTTTGCTGGTGTTTGCGCCAGTCTGCCGTAGTACCGAATGTTCCGCGGGGCTTTCACGAGAATTCACCGCATCACATGTTTTCACTCAAACCTTATTTGCAGGAAGGCATGTGAACGGCGGCGCGTCTGTGTTAGTTGGTATAGAGGTGCGTTGACTTAAGGTTTTATTGTATTTGTGTTTTGGACTGTTTGTCCCGGGCTTACGCAATCGTGTGTCACCTACGTTTGTTCACTCGTCATGTAAAAATCGTCCGGATTTTCGGTCTTGACAAAACGCCATACGTACGAGTCCCGCAGTGGCAGTTGATAACTGAAGAGACTTTTAAGATTTGTGCTCAAGCTCTTTTCAATCCTTTCCATCGGTTGATAATCCCTTGAAAAAAACAGACGAGGTGAGGATGGACCAGTAGTCTACAGTCAAACCTCGGTTTTGGAACGTCTCGGTTCTCGACCAAATCGGTTTTCAACCAAAAATTGCGAATTTGTTTGCGCCTCGGATTCCGACCGAAAATCGGTTCTCGACCAAACTGAGCGCACTTGAATGCGCCACTTGACTACTCTCGCCTTCCTTAAAAGAGGAAGTGACTCACTTCCCCGGGTAGACGAGGAAGTGAGTGACGCTTCCTCTTCAATAAAGATTTATTTATTTATTTGTTTATTTATTTATTTATTTAACGTGTGGTTTCGGTTTTCGAACAGCCTCCTGGAACGGATTATGGTCGAAAACCGAGGTATGACCTCCATTTGTGGGAAAACCTCAAATTGACCATATTTGGACGTACGAGGTTTCCGCCCGACAGTGACAATCGACTTCTTCCTGCTGACATTGTTTGGCAAGGGTGAAGGCCAAGTTCAGGCCAGCCTTCCTCTACTACTTCCTTTCGACCAGAACAAGTGGGAGATGTTTATTTGTTTGGAAGGTGTTTGTGTTGGCTTTTTTTCGTGCGTAAATTCCTGTCGGGGCTCACATGGGTTCCATTTTGTTTAAAGACTTGAAGACGCACTTGGCTTTCGAAGAACAGCAAGCGATTGTAGTCCGTTACCTCCAAAGTGCAGTGTGCGCGCGGCGCGGTATGTTTCCAAAATAAACGCGCAAACCTGGCGGACTGTGGCGCACAAGCAGGCTTCGACACGCCCCCTGGCTACGAAGCACTTGAATGTTGGTGGGGATGCACGTAGTAGCTTGCCTTCCGAAGCGGTGCGAGTGACTTGTTTGTTGACGGTTGCTAACTTTAGACCAGCTGTTGGGAGCAGCTGCTCAGCTGAGGCAAATGTCCTCGGGACGCACATTCTCGGCAACCTCCATGAGCCTCAGAAGTGGAGACAAACGGGACGTACAGTTGCACTACACACACACCAAAAAAAAAAAGTGTGGGATGTTGGGAAGGATGCGCCGATGCCACTTTTTTTTTGTGTTTATATTTGACTACTTGCCAAGACAGAGTATAAATACTCCAAAATGCCATGATGACTTAAAATTGGAATGAAAATGTCTTTTCTTTTCATGAAATTCATCAGCACAAGACACACCGAGTCCTTTTTTTGCAAAACTTGCTCCTCTCTAACGAGGAGCTAAGCAGTTGACATTTCTTGGTGGAATTGCAATTGGCATTCAAGTCTCCATTTTCACGATGCTGTTCACGTTTTGACACCTTGCCACCAAGTCGCCGCCTGACAATTGATCAAGATGTTTTCAGTTGTGCAAAAAGTATTGGGATATTGACCAGTTGAGAAGTTTACGGAAGCTCCAATTAAGTTCGGTGATTCATATTGGGGGCAGCTCGGAGGTCCAGTGGTTCCCGCGTCGACCTCGCAGTGCAGAGGTAGCGGGTTCAATTCCAGCTGCGGCCTCCGTGTGGAGTTTGCATGTTCTCCTTGGGAGTGCGGTTATAAGATAACATTTATTTGTGCCACACTGGGGAAATTTGCAGTCTACAGCAGCAAGATTGGGGGGGTTCTTTCTTGGGTTGGAATTCAACTTAGCAACCAGGGCGTCAACCTTGCTAATTAGTCACATCTAAAGTCAACATGGCAAAGTCAACTGCAAGTCATTTTTCATCGGCTGCTCAAATCGAACCAAGTTGATTCGTCTTGCATGTTCTCATCTAATGGCGAGGCTCCCACCGGCGGCTCCAAAAGGCGGCGTGCATTTGAAATAAGGAAATGATGCTTACTCATTTAAGTCTCCTAGGGACGAACCTGTCATGTCATCAGCATTTACAGTATTTTATGAGGTCGATGTTTTCACTAAGCTTCAAGCTGGCGGATGATAAACACTTGGCCTAATGCATCCAAAGGGGATCTAGAAGTTGAAGTCAAAAGACATCGCTGGCATAATGATGCGTTTGGTTTTGTTTTTAATGGATTCATTTCCTCTTTCCTCCCATTTGATGTTTGCGTTGCACCTTCCGGAGAATGCTGGTAATGAAGGAGCCGTTGTTGTGGAGGGGGCTCTTCACTCCATTAACCGGAGTGGCCGGCCACTCCTCTGATTCTTTCACATCCATTGTTCCCAGTGTGACAAAGACACTCTGTGCTGGCTTTCGGGTCGACTGCCCTGGAGCGATTCCGTAGCATTCGCTGAGTCACTGCCGTTTGG
Source organism: Hippocampus mohnikei (assembly GCA_026261675.1). Classification (NCBI taxonomy): domain Eukaryota; kingdom Metazoa; phylum Chordata; class Actinopteri; order Syngnathiformes; family Syngnathidae; genus Hippocampus; species Hippocampus mohnikei. The sequence continues at coordinate 12,303,202 of JAKGUB010000328.1, read as the reverse complement.
GGATCAATTGTGTACGTGGGGCGTATGGACGTCGCGCTTCCATAAATCTTGGGTTTGAGAGAGGGGTGCAACGGGAGGGAGAAAAAAATATCATCGAAAACAGAAACTGGCGGCTTTCATGAAATATATATATATATATTTTTAAAAACCTCAGCACTACTGTGTACCAACTTTTCTTCATATAGGTATCCTCACTCCTGGTTTACAGCGTCCGGGTCTGGGGGGGGTGACTAATTGCATTAGGCTCCATATTGGAGGACATCTGCTCAAAAGTCTGAATCACCACGGGTCTGCTGTCTCAGCTGTTTCCTGTCTAATCCGTGTGGCATCCGATAGCCAAAAACATACATTTGGATTAAATATAAGACGCTTTGGGTATGATCTACGACAGTTTGTGTATGCCAAAAACAGGCGCAAACCCGGTGGCTCCCGTAGAGGAAAAAAAAAAAAAAAAGATGGATCCGCTAGGCAGCCGGGTTTACCCGAGGTTGCAGTTTGCCAAATGCAGCACTTCATACTGGGCAGACATGAGGCAAATGGATTACTTCTCGATGTCTGGTTTGACATCTTTAAATACTGTTTCTGAAAGGCACTTGCAAACTGCCATCGCTGCGCGTAGGCACGGCAGCGGTTCTTGTGGTGAGAACGACAAGCTAGGATGCAAACATTTTGTGATATGCCGGAAACCAAACTTTGTAACATCTCGTCTATTCAGCAATGCACTTTTGGTGCTTCGGGATGCTGTTGTCGAAGGGCTTACTTGGAGCCAGTCCAAAGAAGGAGTCATGTCATGTCATGTCGCCGATGAATTCTTTTCAACTCTGAATTTCCTCGCGCCTCTGTGAGTCATTTCAGGGCACTGTGACAATTGCCTGGGAGCTTGACCAGCTTGTTTTTGTGTTTTATAGATTACTTTTTTTTGTTTGTCTTCTCCTAACACAGGGGTCGGCAGCCCAAAATGTTGAAAGAGCCACATAGGACAAAAAAACAAAACAAATATGTCTGGAGCCGCAAAAAAATAAAAGCTTTCTATAAAACTTACAATGAAGGAAATACATGCTGTATGTATGTAGGAGACTGGACTGTCTCATAATTGTTTGTTATTCGTTCCTTTGTTGTGTGTTCACAAACGCCCCATAGAGTTTATTTTGTGATTTCCTCCCTTGTTTTTTTGTTTTGGTGCATTCTTTTCGCTTTTCTTAGTGTCAGTGAAGTGATCATGAATTTCCGTTTTTCGGAGGCTGTCTTTGAACGCCTCTCAGGTCGAACGAGAAGCGAGAAGGCACGGAGTCAGACGCAGGCGTGTCTGTGTTTGTCGAGACTGTTAAAAGCATAAATAAAATGTACGTTTTAAAAAAAACAACACCCCAGCTCTCCTTTTTCAGAACTGCAACATGTATCTGTATCTATTTGAGCTATACTATCAAAATATTTTTCCATTTTCATAATGCTCCAGGGAGCCACTAGATGTCGCTAAAGAGCCGCATGCGGCTCTGGAGCCGCGTGTTGCCGACCCCCGTCCTAGTCTCTATTCTCTCTATCTTCCGAACCGCTTGATGACCCCCGTCCTAACACTTCCAATTCCATCTGTTGGAACATCATTTTGCACTTCCTCAAATGTTCCATTGTGAAAACCACCAAAACGCGCATGGCCTTTTTTTTTGTCTGAAAACTTGCCGGTTCACTTTCCAGGTGCCACTGATGCCGCCCCAGGGACCCTGTGCGGGGAGCCTTCCGCCCCACTGAGACGGTGCCAGCAGCCTATTCTGTTCCCCAAGAACCCTCAGCCAGAGCTCACCACCATCCACAACTCTGGAGCCGCTTTGGTGTGGAACCAAAGACAAGAGGTAACGACACCCGTGCCCTGCCGTTGTCTCTCCAAATCAGCGGTGCCACGGATGTGATGTGACAGCTCAGGGAAAATTGCAGCGAGGGAAGGGCGGCTCTGTTCTTTGGATAGGATCTAATCCGATTGGCCGTTGGCGTTTAATGTTGCAAATGTTGGGGGCTGAACCTCAAAGAATGGCCCTCCATGTACCAGTTAGTTGCAGGGTGCGCCACCTTGACCCCGGGTGTCAAAACCATTTTCATTTTTTTTCCCATTCTGGGACTGAGTCCTGCCTCAAATAGGTGACAACCCCACAAAGGTTTTAGAATTGCCTACAGATGGGACAAGGTGGTAGCAAAGCACTACTTGTGTCTAAATGAAGCTCTCCCAACTCACGTCAGCATACTTCCAGAGCTTCCAACGGTTACAGATTGTCCAAATTTTGCTACGGACATGGCTGAACGCTACCTTGTTATTTCCGGAACACTTTATTGTTCCGGATATGATCCCCCCAAAAATCCGGGGTCATGCTGCTCAACCAATCAAAGGATGGAAAAATGGTGACATCTTGAGGACCAGTACGCTGGCCCTGTGAGGCTGAACTAGAAATCTGATTTGTTCAAGAAACAGTCTCGTTCGCAATGTAGTTATGCTACATTGGCCAGCACTCTTTATTTTGAAGGCCCTGGGCAGATTACACTGACATGGCAACAAGGAGAGACTGAGATCTAATTGGAAAAAAAATTATTTTTAAAAAACCCTTCAAACATCCACATACATCTATTGGAAGCACAAGTACTGCATCTGATTAGGATGAGAACCGAATGAAATCCAAGTTGACTGTCGAGGCGACCTGTTTGTACTTTTGCCTCTGTTTACTCTTTTTGTTCATTTATTTATTTTTACGCTCCTCAAGTTGAAAGGCCATGGCCTCATCTGTCCACAATTATGTGACATGATGACAGGGTGTTGTCCCAAGTCTGGATCAACAGGCCGCACTTTGGTTCAGCCGGCCAAGCGTGCTTTCTTACTTCATGTTTTCTCATGTTTTCATGACAGGAGGAGAATGACCAAGAACAAGCCAACAATGGTGAGTAGCTTGACATTCGCCAGACTTTTCATGTATCAACATTCATCTCTTGGAATGCCAAACGATTTCTTTATAGAGCGCTTGTGGACTTCCCTTTTTGTGGTTGTTATGGTGGGGGGTTTTTTTGTTTTGGTTTTTTAAAGGTCAAATGTCCCCTTAAATTAAAAGGCTCACAAGGGTTTGTAACAACGTTGCTCAGGGAGAAGGGCAGCCAGAAGGCAAGAGTGATGATGCATGGCGTTTTATTTTCTGCAAATGCTTCCGATTGGCCAAGCATGGTCCTGATGTTTTGATATGTGGATTCCGAGAACGGTTTTGGTTCAAAACACAGATGTAAAATCATAAACTGCAACTAATTCCTTCCTGCGACGGGTGTTTTGGTTGTGACCGCATTGGTCTTCTCTCTTGACAGGGTGTCCCGACAACGGAGAGACGGAGCAGGAGGAGCAGGAGGCGCCACAGCCCTCCACCCCGTCGGGAAGCGCCAACTCTTCCGCCGGCAGCCGAAGAAACCCACCCGGTGGCAAGTCCAGCCTCATCCTGGGTTGAGAGACCTTTCTCTTCTTTGTTTTTTTTTTTCTCTTTCCTCTTCCATTTGAACACAATTTTTTATTTTTGAAAGATAGCCACCACCACCCCACCCTCTCCCCTGTCACTCTCTTCCTCTCCATCGAGCTGTCACCTCTGCGACGCGTGTCCTCCACACGGTCATGTCCGCCAACATAACCTTTTCATCCTTTTTTTTTTCTATATAAAAAAAAAACTGTTGATAAAAGCACTTTACGTATCTCTGTGCCCTCCTTCCCGCTCGTTGGAGCCCATCCCGTGTAGTGCCGGGGGAAGGCAAGACATTTAGCTCGTCTCCATCTTGTTCGTCCATGTTGTAAATGCTGAAAAAAAAAAAAGAAAACAAAACTGAATTGTTGCGTGAATTTCTAAATACAATAAAGATTGATATGAATTTGCTGGGGCTCTTTTGTATTCCTTCATATTAAATTCCACTTGAAAAAATACTCTGTGAACATAATTTCGATATTTAGATTGCTGTAATACAAAATAAAATGTGTAGGATAAGTGGTTCGGAGAATGAATGAATGTTACTTTTTCCAATAAAATTGAAGAAAACGGAAAAAATGACTAATAGAGTTCACCAAAATTGTGATCCGTTTAAATCGTGAATAAGTCATAACTTTTCTAAAAAAATTTATCCAGAATTTATATCATTTACAAGAAAAAATGTTGGAATTTAGTTTTATTTCTCGAGATAGTTTTTTTTTTTGGATCTTTTTTGTAGATAAAAAGTTGTAGGTTTTTAATTTTTTTTTACTATAATGTTTGATTTATAAAATTCTAAAAAGCTCAAAATTTCTTATAAAGCAATCTTGAAAAAAATGTTTCCAAGAAAAACAAGTTGGAATGTTTTTCTTTTATACATATAAAAAGCTGGATGATTTCCAAAATGGAAACGTTTTCAATTTTCTAGATATATTTTCTCGGTAAATCATATTTTTGACTTGATTTTTTTTATTTGAGAGGCAAATTGCAAAATTGGTTGTATTTTTCTCGGTTAAAAAGTCAGATGTTCTCTACATAATGTAAAGTTCCTTTTCCCTGGGAACTAAAAATGCTTTATTGGATGAAAAGTGCAAAACAGCGATTCAAAAAAATACATTCATAAAGAGAGCGTTTTGAACTATAGTATACGTATGTATTTGAAGTAATACATTCTATTCTATCGTCATGCTAAAATGTTGGATGAAGCCCCAAAAGGTTGCGCTTATCTTTGCGTTCCCATCCTGTGTCCAAAGACAACGACATCCGACAGACTTTGGAGTTCCTTGACCTGATTTATGTGCTGCGAGTGTGTGTGTATGTGTGTGTGTGTGTGTGTTTTATTGCGGCGCTGATGTGGTTTGCGCGACATGCAATGAATGTACAGGCCTCTTCAAGGCTTTGCTTTATTTGGAAGCCCTCGTCTTGGCTTCATTCCTTTTGGCATCTTTAGCACCGTCTGGCTAAAGTGGGATCCAGGACACAAATACTTTATTTTAACATCAGATCTTGTTAATATGACTCTTTTTCTTTTTATTTATTTATTATTTATCTAATTTTTTTGCAATCTATATTTGTTGAAAATTGACTTTTCACTTCAGATTTACAAGGTGTGTAAAGGCCCTGTCACACCTTGACGATTCAGCCAGCGTATGCCGACGTTCAGATTTTCCCTAAAACGCTGGCATACGCTGAATTATCGATTTTTTTTTTCAATTTTGGGCGTATACATAGCGCATTCATAACGGGCTGGACGTATACATAACGTTATATAGAACGTTTCGATAACTTATAGATAACTTATTCCAACGAATGCCTAGCGTGTTGCCGGCGTACACAACTTATGCCCAACGATAGTCTAATTTATGCATAGCGTGCAGCAGCGTATTGCCGACGATCACGTGGCGTAGTCTATAAAAGGCTGGCGCTCGACGTTTCAAGCCCCTGTCACACCTTGACGATTTAGCCAGCGTATGCCGGCGTAGGAAAAATTTGGCAAATACGCTGGCGTCGTCGAATTAAGTTATGGGTAAGTTTTGTATACGTAACAGCACGCTGAAGCACGCTGGTATACGTCGGCATCGTCGAGTCGTCGAGAAATTTTAAGCATGCTTAAAATTTCTCGTCAGTATGTCAGCGTATGGCTATACGTCCCGTGATCGCAGGCCATAAGTAATAGGTAAGTTATGCGATCGTTGCACACGTTCAAACACGTTAAGTGTAGGTTACTCATAAGTCCAAATACGTCGAGAATACCTACTAGCTGTTCTCCAACATCCGTGCCTTCGAACTTGGCGCTTGGACATGCTGACCAGGCTGTCACGCACGTAGTTGGCGAAGGCTGCAGTGGCTGTGATGGGATGAGCCTCTGCGAGACCTTTGATGAGCTCCCCAGACTTTTCTTTGCCATGACGCTGATGTTGTTTGGTTTATTAATGACACAAGTCATAATGGCGTTTGATTGCTGCTTTAATAGCGTGAATAGCAACTCACAGTAACGATGGCAAGCCGCACCTTGCCTCTTGGGTTATACCATTTTAACTAGACCGGGGATAGTCCCCAAACAGATGTTGGTACTGCAATGTCTAGTGCAGTTATGATTTGAAACGTCGAGCGCCAGCCTTTTATAGACTACGTCACGTGCTCGTCGGCAACGTCGAGCGCCAGCCTTTTATAGACTACGTCACGTGATCGTCGGCAATACGCTGCTGCACGCTATGCAGCAGCGTATTGCAGTTCGAAAGGCACGGATGTTGGAGAACAGCTAGTAGGTATTCTCGACGATATGGACTTATGAGTAACCTACACTTAACGTGTTTGAACGTGTGCAACGATCGCATAACTTACCTATTACTTATGGCCTGCGTATACGGGACGTATAGCCATACGCTGACATACGACGAGAAATTTTAAGCATGCTTAAAATTTCTCGACGACCTCGACGTACTTCGACGTATACCAACGTGCTTCAGCGTGCTGTTACGTATACAAAACTTACCCATAACTTATTCGACGTACGCCAGCGTATTTGCCAAATTTTTCCTACGTCGGCATACGCTGGCTAAATCGTCAAGGTGTGACAGGGGCCTAAACAGTGGTTCCAGAACTGGTGTCACAAAGGTTTTCCTTCCACCTGGAATCCAAAGCCTTACTTCTCTAATAACATGACCAAAAAAAAAACCTAACAAAATTAAATGATTTCTTTTTCCAGACTTGACAAGATTCAAAATCGATCTTCAAATCGAGCTTTGAGGCATTTCTCTTCCGTCTTCAAAAATATTTTAACAGCCATTTTTCCTTCAAATGTCTGACCTAGCTCCTGTAAAAAGTCTGATTGTGTGGCGTGATGTGCTCTAATCCGTGATTTTAGATGGCGATCTACCGGGTTGTTAATTTGATGCCGGATAATCTCGTTTTAGGGATAAAATGAAGGAAGCAGATCATCACAGTGGGATGATATCTTTAAAGATAAAACCCTAATCTTTGTTGCAGTTTACCTTACAGTCTTGGGCTGTGTCGGGAATTATTCGATCATACCCGACTAATCACTTTATGGGTAGGGTAGGTCTGGCCTTCATTTGGTGATCAGCATTGTAGCATTAAAAGTGCGATGGCCTGACAAAGGGAAGCTTCCCCCCGCCCCCACGTTAACATACGTGATTGGCCCCAACCATAAAATTGTGGCACTCCCCACACATTTGAACAGCGCTACAAAATAGTCACCCCCCCCCCCCCCCTCTTGCACAGGTCACTATAAAGTGGATGGACAAATGATTCCCACACAGCCTTCAAAGAAATGGAGCTTTGATATTAACCAACGCTTGCTATCTGAAGACATATTTGGCCGAGTAAGACCGATCTTCTCTCCCTACCTGGAATTACGATTGCAATAGTTGGAACGCGAGGAGGCTGTTTCCAGCCCGAGAGGCATGTGGGGGTCACTCGGGATCAAGAAAAGCACTTCCTGTCTTGGACACATGCCAGGATGTTGGAACCAGGGTGATGATTTTCAGTCAGTTGGAACCTGTATGGAAAGTCTGATGCAGGGTTTTTTTGGGTGTTTTTTTTTATCGTACGGACAAAGACACTGCTGGTTTCTTTCTGGAGGATTTGAGGAATCTAATTTAAGTGCAATAGCATACCAGTCTCAGATCTGGCGACGTCGCTGCCCCTTGTATGCTGCTTTTTTTTTTTCGTCAATATCTTTTCTTATTAATCTCATGGCATATCTGTACATTTGCAACTTGTTTGTGCTCATAGTGTCTTACTTGTCTATGTCGGTAAATAAAGCTGATTGACGGATTGATTAAATCCAAAGTCTGAGTACTTCTCCTCCCAACTGTTTTTCTTGCGTTGTTTTTGTCCTGCTCAGCAAAACTGAGTGTACTTCTCCAACCGCAAGTCATTTTTCTGAAAAGAGCCAAGCTTCCCCCCTGCTCCTTCCCCAAAGGCAGCCACATGCCGACTTATTCGGCTGATCGTGAATAATCAGCCGGCCTGGGTCATATGCCTTTTCACACTTTTGTCTGCGTGCTGTGATGTGGCCCTGCGTGTTTGTAAAAGTGCTCACACTCGGTACTTTAAGTGCAGACGGTAAAGTTTGCACACTGTAAACTCGGGTAACCTGAAAACTCAGCTCCAGGGACAGTTTGAAAGTATTTGTACTTGATGACTTCCCTCCACCTCCAATCAATACCCTTGCCGAGTCATAACAACACTGACTCAGCAATTTGGCCTTTCACTAATCGGAAGTCGTAAACAGGATGTGATGATTGTTAAATGGACGGGCAGCTGTGGTTCTTTTTGCTAGACAACCGAGGAAAGGGCAGCGGTCCACTCCCACAGGAAGCAGGAAGTAATGTTGCTTTAATTGGTCTCGAAAGAGATGGAAGTTGAAAATATGGCATGCAGTGGATTTGGTTCCTGGGCCTTCGAGGGCTTTTTATTTGCAGTCATACTGGTGAAAAACAGCATTCGAATAATGAATGTTGTCCCTTTTTTATGTCATAAGACACTCATGAGATAAATTCTTTTTTTTAAAGACAAAATAGTCATTTTGTGTGTAATCCTGATATCTACAGTAAGATATCCACGTGAGTCCATCTGTCCGTTTATCGCTTTTCTTTGTCCTTCTGCGCCAGGCTGGCGATGGCGTGGGCCAGGTTGTTGATGGCCTCAATCTTCCGCTCCTCTAGTGCCTTCTGCTGGGCCCACATGTTCAACTTCCTCTCCTGCAGCTCCATGTACAGCTGCAGGACATCCTGCGGCGGCCTCGGTCCGCACAATGTCGAGGGCACCGCAGGGGGAGGTGACGGCAGAATAGGCGTGAACCTCTTACTGCTAGCCTTGGTCCCGCCCATCATGGCGCCCTGCCCGACCTGCACCTCTTGACCCAAAACGCGGTGCATGGTCCCAAAAAACTCCCAGTGAACAGCGGCGTGCCCCTGCCTCTTAGCCCGCTCTGCATTCTTCCTGTAGGTTGTGAGCATGTTTCTCCACTTCAGGTCACATTCGTGAGCCTTGACGACCACGTCGGACGCTTCCTGTGTCTCCTCCCTCAGGCGGGCGTTGACCCTCTCGGCCACCGTCTCCCAAAGTTTCTTCTTCTTACACACGGGCTTCTCAAAAGCCTGGTCCATTTCCAGACGGGTGTTGACCAGGTGCCACGTGGCCTGGAGGGTCCATATGAACTCTAGAAGGGGCAAGAATGTTTAAAATTAGTTTGACTTCCCTCTCCCCTGCCACTTCGTCTCACTCTTCCGGTTGCATCCCAAGGCGTCCCCAGGCCTTCAGCATTTCCTGGTCTTCCACCAGTGCGACATGACTGGAACAGCTCAATGGGGAGGCTGTCAGGAGGGATCTTAAACAGATGCCCAGGCCACCACATTGGGCAAAATGTTTAAAAGCTTCTTTCTTATCAGAAGAAATACAATTCTAAATTGCGGTGGGGATCCTGACCAAAACTTATTTTTAATAAATGTGTATTTAATAAAAAAATAAATAAATAAACGAATCCTTTCAATGATTCATTTCCAGTGTTTTTTTTTTTTTGCCGAGTGCCGACTCATCCATTTATCGTTGGGCCCGCCTCATCCTCATCGATGCCTCGATTAACTCTCAACAACAACAAATACCAACCCGCTTTAGTTTCTTCAGCATCCACCGTAGACACCGCCGCTTCCTTCTCCCCCATTTCCGTCCTTTGGATGACTATTCTTACAGTAATTTCCACATTGTTGCTAAATCATAACAATTCCGGTGAATGCGATGTCACAATCGCGGAGATTAACAACTTCTTAAATCGTCCTCGCGTTGGACAATCGGTGTTTATGTCAAAACACGTGACGGCTCCGGGAAATGTAGTGTATTTTATCCCACATTAAATGGAATGTAATCGTGTCATGCTCGTCAATAAAACTACAATCCCAAAAGGCCACGTACCGTATTGTGCTCATACTGTCACTTGAGTTGTAGTTTTCTAGAACGGGAAATGTACAAGAGAAAGCGACTCGGCGTCTATTTTGGACTACAACTCCCAGTATATATTAAACCGAGTCCTCCTCCAGGCTCCCTGCTTCTTTCCCCGAGCGCCCCTGTTTTCTTGTTGGCTAAAGATGGCGTTAGCGGCTAACACAGGCGATTGCATTTTGTGTCACACAAACTATTTGGTCGGTTGCGGCACAGCAGCGAGTAATCATAGCTTTGCCGCGTCATTCGATGTGTAAAAATATGTTACATTGGACAAAAACTCGTCAGGGAGCCGGAAAAACGATTGGCTGGCCTTCGACACGACATAAGCCTGTTTTGCGGGGTGTGGAGGGGAAGCAGCCGGAACTTCATTTCCCATGAGTAACCGCGGCATCAGGTTGTACAAACATTTGTTTCCCCCTTCCGGAACTTGTAATTTTCTGATCGTGTGAGTGCGTTTGTTTGTTTTGTTTTTTTGGGTTTTTTTTTTAAATACTCAATGCATGAAGTCAGGGCATCAATGAAGTTAAAAAATAAACGGGATGCTTATAAAAGCATTCAACCAGTGGAATAACGTGCATATAAATAAATTATAAAAAACAAAAGTTAAAGACTAGTGAGCTGGTAGGCAACTTGTGAAAGGAATCATGACTGCTTTACCCATGCAAAGTGGTCGAAAGCTATCGCGAGCCCCTTCCAGCAGGGAAGGATCTCCATCTGCGCCAGAGTCCTCCTTGACCTGGTGCCTGACCCACCTCAGCAAGCCCCCACCTGACTCAGGGGCTGAACTGGACAAGAGGTCCAGATTCTCCCAGTGGCGAGCAATGGTCGCCATCCGAACACAGCACATAAAGGGCGACAAGGCCGGCATCACCCGCTTCCGGAAACAGGGGGGTCTGCGTCCCTTGCTGGACCTGCTCGGCCACCACAAGTGTTCCAGGAAGACTTTGGACCTGGCCCTCAGCATCCTCGCCAACTGCTGCACTGAGCTGGAGACACGCAAGGAGGTGAGAGAAAGGAAGCACTCACACTGCAATTATTTATACAGTTGCAAGAAAAAAGTTTGTGAACCCTTTGTTAGGATTTCTATATAAATTGGTCATAAGATTGTGTTCTGAAATAGAGCTGCACAGTATACAGGTACAAAAATACCTAATCATTAAAAATATGTTTTCAGTACAGTGTTGAGTTATGATGTGTGTGACTCGAGTTTTTCAAGATATGAGCTGTCGATGGTGATTATGATTATTTATTTACTTTTGCTCTGACTTGCGAGCAAATAATGTGAGTGTTGTACGGGAACTGTGATCTTAACTCACTTCACAACAAGCAGCATTTTGGCAGGTACACTCTGAATTGTCCCTAGATGTGACTGTGAGTATGAATGGTTGTTTGTCTGTATGAGGCCTGCAATTGTCTGGTAGCCAGTTCAGAGTGTACCCTGCCTGCTGCATGAAGACAGCTGGGATAGTCTCCAGCACGCCCGCGACCGTCGTGGGGATAAGCGGCTCGGAAAAGCGACTCGGATAATATATGAATGGATATTACGTTTCCTTGTTTTTCATTGAGCATATGTCACAATGTAGAGTGCCAGTTTATGCAGAAGTACCAGTAATTCCAAAGGGTTCACATTCTTTTTCTTTCAGCCATATCTTTCGTTCACACATTAAATTTTTATGAATTTCCAACATAGGTTTGCAAGCTTGATGGAATAAATATTGTTGGTGAGTTTCCCTTTTAGACATTTTGATGAAATGTTTTTGTGGCAAATCAGCACCAGCACGTGTGCTGTATGCACCTGACAGCATCTTGACAAATGTCGTTACCTCAGTGGATGTGATGAAGAGGAACGTGGCCCAGGAGACCATCCAGAACCGAGCTGCGCGGGCTTTGGGGAATCTGGCCATGGACTCGGAGAGCTCGGCGCTCATCCACTTGGCCGGTGAGTCCCTGTGTCCTTTGTAAGTTGCAAGTTAGAAATTGATTTCACGTTAAGAGTCAATCAAACATGTCAGATATCGTAATACAACCTCCGCATTGATGCTAGTTTCAATAGCCCGTCTATGGTGTTTTGGTATTGGGTGTTAGCATTAAGCTAGCACAGTTTCGTAATGATGTGCTTCAGTTATGTCGGGTATTTAAAGAAGTTTGAACTTAACTATTAAGCTTGTCCGCATAGCAGGATAATCTACAACTAACATAAACAAATTATTATTTTATTTATTTAAAAAAATTAAATAATACATTTTAGTTACGCAGAGATGTTTGTTGAATAAAAAATAAATAAAGAAAAAAAGAAATTTATTTAATAAGGATAAATACATTTTAACTCTGTAGATTAGTCACATTGCTTTTCCTGGCTATGGCTGGCTCACTTGTTGCTGGGTAGAATTCGGCCACTCACTGAAATGTCAAATGCTTGTCACTCTTTCAAAGTAAGAAAGAATTTTGATCGCTACCTTGTCATTTTTCCTGCGCAGGGGGAGTCCCTCTCCTTCTCCTGTGCTTGTCTCTGTCTTCCGCCCATTCCTCACCCACTGCCAGCCCGCCTAATGATCCCTGCCCCAAGCTGGAGTGCGCCCAGTCGGCTTCACGGGCACTCCTCTACCTCTCGGACACGCCGGCGAACCGCCTTTCTCTTCTCACCCAGGGCGCCCTGTCCGCCCTCGCCCCCCTCATGGCCCCGGAGTACCCCCAAGGCCTAAGGCGGGCGGCCCTCAGGACCCTCCACGAGCTCACCCGAGGCTGTGGCCCCGAATGCGCCAGGGAGGTGTCCCGCTCGGGTGTCGCAGCCCAGCTGAGCGTCATGGCATCCGGAGAGGCCGGGAAGCCGTATGAAGAGCTGGCGCTGAAGACCCTGGCCAACCTGTGCTCCCAAGGATGCTTGCGTCCCTTGGTGGGCTCCCTGGGGGTCATCCCCAAGTTCACAGCCGAGGCAAAGAAGGAACCCTACAAGTCAGGAGTCTTCCTCAAGGCGTTGTGCCTGTGCTGCAAGGAGGCGGTTAACCGTGTCAAAGTGAAGGAGAGCGGCGGGCTGGAGGCACTGGTGGGCTTTCTGGCGGCGCACCCGAGTCATCCCCTGGCGCGTCTCGTCATCCTGGCCTGCGTGGACTTTGTCTTTGACGAATCGGCCGTGGAACAGCTGCAGGAGTTGGGGCTGGTCCCCCTGCTGGTGGCTCGGCTGGTGGCGCTCACCGCGGGTGAGAAGGCGGACGCGGGTGGCGGCGGCTTGTCGGGGTCGTCTCACGGCGACGGGAGCTCGCCGTCGTGCTTGGATTCCTTCGACTTTGCGCCTTTCGAGGGCTGCAAGAAGGAGGAGGGCGGCAGGGAACAAGGCTCGTCAAGCTTTTTGAGTCTCAGGTACAACAAAGGCAGTTTTTAAATTTGGACTTTTTTTCTATTTAATAGTTTTTTTAAAACTAATTTTAGTTTATAATTAAAATGCTCTTCCTTGCATTTGGTTTCAAATTATGTGTTTGTAAATTAATCATTTTACATGTTTTTAAAAATTGAGAATGATTTTTCCACAAAAACAATTTTAAAATTGTGTTAAAATCATTTCTATATTAAACATTTAATCATGTCTTCATTATCTGTTAAAATAAATAGTTTTACATTCACATTTAATGTTTATAATGTTTGATTATTTAAGCACAATACAAATAAAATGCAAAATAATTATTTCACATTGAAACTATTTTACAAGCACATTTAAATAAATGGCCCAGTTAGTCGTCGTTACATTAGTTACGTAATACACATTTAAAAACTAAATCTATATGTATTCAAATAAACTTTGGCATACATGTAATGTATGAAGTGATGGTATGTAATTTTTAAAATAATAAAGAATAAATATTAAATTGTTTCAAGTACACATTTTAAAAATGTCCTTATTAGAATAGTTACAATTAAAATAATTACCAATACTTTCAAAAATGAAAACAATATGTTTCATTATGATGAAACTATTTACATTTCATTTCTCTGGTGTCGTTGCGTCCAGGTCGTGGCTGCTGGCCGAGGGGATGATCTCCTGCGAAGAAGACCTGCTGGACTCCTCAAGCAGCACCGACGGGGACTGGGCGGTGTCGCCCCCTCAGACCTCCCCAAACCCTGATTGCCCGGCCCCACTGAAAACCTGCTCCCCTCTCAATGTCGCTACCTCTAAGAAAGATGCTCCAAACTCCTCGTCGGCGCTGTGGAAAGCCGGCGATCCACCGCCCTGCAGCTCCCCCGCCGTGTCCCCATCTTTGAAAGCCACCCACCCGGGCTCCCCCTCCAAGTTCTCATCGCCGCAAAGGCGGCGGCAGCGGGCATCCTCGGCACTTTCCTCCGCAGCGAAGCTCACCGTGGACGCGCCCCCCTCCGTGCCGCGCCGCTTCGCTTACCAGCACCCGTACCACCCTGAACCCTGGACGCCCGAGTCACCTGTCCTGCTGCTACTGTCGCGCTTCTCCCACGCCGCCGACCCCAGCACCTTCCTGGTCACTTCAGGCACTGTGCGGGGTCTGCTGTGCTACCTCAGCCAGCACCAGGACCCCAGCAGCCGCTGTTTCCGCCTGCTGTGCCGTCTCACCTGCAACCCCAGCTGCCTCCGGGCGCTTCTGCGCACCGGGGCTGTGGCGCTCATCCACCACCACCTCTGTCAGAGGGACGGCGGGGCCAGGCGGCAGCAAGAACGGGTCGGAGCCAAGGTCAAACAGCTCGGTAAGATGTTGTCAAAGTTTGAAAAATGCCTGTTTGACATATTTTTTTTGTTACAGTATTTTCCTTCTACTCAAAAATGTTTTTTTTTTTTTCAGGTGTGACCCTCCTCAACAATCTGCAAGTCCAGTGCGAGTCGGCGTTCGGCGCGGGAGTCCTCGCACACGTCATGCTGTCGGGCTCCGAGTCGGACCGAGTGAACTGCGCGCTGTCTCTGCCTTTAATCAGCAGGTGAGTCCTCTTGGAACCGCTAAAAACAGCCGCTACCAGGTCACTTTCAGACATCCTGAAACTTCGTGTCTCTCTGCTGGATCGCCAGGGAGACAAACACAATAAATGTCTTGTTTTGCTGTCTCTCAGGGACAGCAATAATGCTCCTGGGTCAGTTTGACGAACTGAATATGTGAATGTAACCGTCTTTGTTGAGAAGCAAAAATGTCATCTGAAAAAAAGCCCCACTCCTTAAACTGACATACGATACTTTCTTTAAAAAAAAATCTATTTAAATATTATGCTAATACATCAGAACTATAACAGATACAGTATAAAATAAGTAAAAGAGTAGAACGGACAAATAATTTGCAATGTCTTCAATTCACGGAATACATTCAATTCAGTTAAAGAATACAAATTAAACTGAATACAATCAAATAATGGTTAAGTAAAATCAAATGTTCGGTGCATCACTAAATTTTGTCACAAAATAGTCCTTAAATTCTACTTTCAAGTAAGGCCTGGGCTTTATTGATCACACCAGGCCAATATATTTTTCGTTTCTCAGTGAAATAGTAAATACTGTACTGTTAAGTGTCCTGCAGAATAATGTCATTGCAAACCTTGTCCACTAGAGGGAGCCCTGACTCAATTCAATCCCTGAATCAATTACCGGTACGTAGTTTTCCCAGTTCTGGATGGCCGTGCGCAAACACGCCATCATTAAGGGACCGGAAATGTATTCTATTCGATGAAACGGTTATCAGAATTCTTGTAATTTTTTATTTTTTTCCAAACATCGTTCAACCTTTGAATTAATTAACCTAGTCAGTCAAGATCGCATAGTAATTGTAATACCTTTTTCTGATAGCAACAAATGTCTGTTGAGGAAACTCCTCCTGGACTCCGGCAGCCTCCTCTTGGCCCTGCAGCCTCTTGGTTGCCGTGACGACACGGGCGCCCACACCGCCGATTGCAGACGTCTCCTTTCCACCTGGCCGGACGCCTCGCTCCACTCTCTCTACTTCTCCCTCCTGATTGGTTGCTTGTCTCCACTCGTATCCAACATCAAATTGCGACCTGATGCCGGGCGCCTGATTAAACTTTGTCAAGCTGACTCAGTGGCTCCACCTCCCGCTAAGAAACCTCGCCACGCTCACATCTGCACGTACGCCTCATCCGACTTTGACCTCCTGCTGGTTCTGGATGATGGGGCCGAGGTCCCAGCCAACAAAGAGGCCGTCGCTGAGTCGGGCTCAGAGTACTTCAGGGCTTTGCTAAAAGGTGGCTTTGGGGAAGCCAAATCCGGACAAGCCATCCGCATTAAAGACGTGACCGAAGGCATGTTGGTCCCGGTGCTGCACCACCTGCACGGATGCCGGCTGGCAGCATCGAACCAGACGGAGGAGTGCCAGTTTTTGGACTCGTTGATACTTGAGGGGCTGGCTTGCTGCCAGTCGGATGAGTCGTCCTTCCCGAAATCTCCGTTAGGCGAGACCATGACGGGAGCGTGCAGATTCCTGGCCACGGAGCTTCAGAGAGAACTGGAGGGGCTCTGCGTGGCTTGTCTCCTGTCTGAAATGACAGCGGCAAGCCCCTCAGGAGGAGACCAAGACACCAGCGAGGAGCAGCTGGCCAGCAGGACATCCGAACTGGACCTGACGTGCGTTCAACTGCAAATCGAGACTCTGTTAGAGAAGAGTGTGAAAACAACTTTCTTGAACAAAAGAGCGAGGAAAAACATCCCAGCAGGGAAAGTTGATGCTGTTAGTCAAATTAAAAGTTTGAAACCCTGCGCAGAAAAGGAGGCGTCAGAGTTGAAAAGCTCAGCTCAGCTCTTCAAAGCAGAACTTCCGGACTCCCTCGAACCCCGGGAGGAAGAACCAGAAAGAGGTACGAGAGGGGTCCCGGCTGCCCTTGTGCCGCAGATGTACTGCTTCGCGCAGCGCCACAATTACCAGCGCTGCGTCGGGCCTGCCTGACGCTGCTGCTGGGCTGCCGGGACTCGGGGCGGCGGCCGTGCTTCTCAGGCCGCGAGGCAGCCGTTTGCCTGCGAGAGGCCGCCGGGCAGGCCGACTGCGTTGACACGCTCAAGCAGGATCTTCTCAGTCTGGCGGCAGATGTGCTTAGCTGAGAACAATCGGAAAACCTGTATGCATGTTTTGTTTTACTTTTGGGACACTGCGTTATTTTATTCACACATGTTCAAGGTGTACCCAAAAATGGACCTGCTCTTTGACTGGCCATTAGTTTGCTTTAGGTGTTTATTGTCTTAGATACAGGCGGGCGGGTGGGGGGGGGGGGGGGGTTTAAGATAATTGAATGACATGAAAGAAGACATCACAACTGAAAAAAAAATTGAGCCAGGAGACGAGCCTCGCTGTAAATAGCAAACAATGCACAATAGATGCCTCACTAAAAAGGGTTGTAATTGGCCATAAATGCCACAAGATGGCGGCTAATAGCTGATGCCAGTGGTTCTGACATAATTTCAAAACGTTTCATTTGAAGTTGCGAGACATTGTCTTCTTATTTCTGCTGTCATCAACAGTCGCTGATGTTGCAACTTGAAGACTCTTTGAGATATTGAGGGAAGGTTTTGGGAATGTGCGGGGAATTTAACGCTACCTCAATCCATCGATGTAATTTTTTGAGATATTAGAAATGTTGCTTTATTTTCTTTTGCCATAAGTTAATTGTATGTTCATATTATTATTTAGGATGTGTTGCACCTTAAACAAAACCTTGAGTAATGGGCAGTCAAAGGTGTCGGTAAATTTTATGGGGACACTGTTGATGCATTCTAGCTCATCTCACCGAATCATAATTGGCTATGATCAACAGTACTGTACTGTACTTCCGTTTTGTTTTTAGATCGTCCTTAGTTCATTTTTGTTTGGTTGTTTCTTTAACGAGACATATATTCTGTCTCGGTTGCCTTTGTTTCAAGCTGGTTTCCTGGAAGTACTGGGACAATCATGGTCATGTCTTGTTTATTTTGTACATAGAGATCAAATGGAGATTTCACCTGTGCGATATCAACTTCATACCACTGAAATATAAAGATTTACGACACATGCTATCCCATGTTGCTTGTTTTATGTACATAGATGTCCAAGGACATGCATTCATTCCTCTGCACGACTATGCTGACTTGCCGAACTATATAGAATGAATCATTTCAATTGGCACTGACGCAATGTAAGACGCCTAGTCCCTGTTGAAGGTGCCATCTGCGCTGGACTGGGAGAAGGGGAACGTCATCACATCAGAAAACAACAAATTCGAAAGATATATAAAAGAGGCAATTGAAATCAGGTGGCGTTGCATATCTGTGGTCTGTGCCATCTTCACCTGTCGGAAGCAAGTGACTGGCCTCGCCCAAGGTAAGACATTCGCCCTACAGTAAAAGCACCGTAAAGATTCCGATAGCTCACTTTCGGTGGTTTAGGTAATTCTGGTGGCACATAAACAATTTTTGGGTGAAGAATATTATACAGTACTGTATATAATAACAGTGACGTACTGACGTCTGACGCACGAAGCAACTTTCAGACGCTAACCAGGGCAAGCCGAGTTGCTAATGTTAGCGCAGTGTTGTGACCATGAACTACCTATACATTTTTGTAGATACTGTATAGCCTTTCTTAAATTGTTCAATATATTATTTTTGAGCCATTTTATAGTTGGTATGATATCTGTACAGCGTTAAAAACAAGTGGCTTGTTACTAAGTCAATGTATGAAACCGTTTTAAAAATTCTGACAACGAATGCGTTAGCTGTCTTTGTGCCAATGTGTTCATTTGTAAGTCTTCTGTACAACAAGCTACATTCTACAATCACTATGAATTGTCTAAAACAAAAGTAAAAGGCAGGTAGGTAGGTCTTACACTGTACATAAGGAAATGTTTTTAAAAAATTATTAAAACCATGACAAATACACATTTATTGCAACTAATACTGTATTGTTGTAAATGTTTTACAAATCAGCGCAAATTGTGGAAGTAGGAAATATAAAAAAATCCATTCAATTGTAAATGCTCATTTTAAAAGCAATTAACAATTGTAAAATCATTAAATTGGGTTTAGTCAGCCCGCAACTGCTTGAAGCAGTGGTGTCTCTCTCTCAGATACTGCTGCAATGATTTGCTGAAAAAAAACAAACACGAGATGACATTTAAATTTGTGCATAAGATTTCTTTATTTTTATTTATCTTTATTTCAGTGCAAGGCATCACTGTGTGGCTGGAAGGCCCCTCAATGGTGGGAGCTCTCGTAACCGTCTGGCAGAGGGTTGGTGTGAGCATTGTGGAACAGCGAGTGGTTACCATCGCCCCATGGGAATTTCTGTCAGGCAACAATGATAAGTGATGTCTGAGTATTGCGATAAATCTCAGAGCGATGTCGTACAAATAATGCCGAGGGAGTGTCAAGGGGCCACTCACCTTAGTGCGGATGCGGAGATGTTCGTAGGGCACAAATTCCGGCTGCTCGTGCGAGTGCGCCTGCATTTTCATGTAGACATTGGCCATGCACACGCTCACGCCGGGCAAGGCCAGCACAAAGGTCAGGATCTTCCAGGTCCTCGCTGCGGAAAGGTGGGGAGAATGAATGACATTTTTTTTCATGATGGATTCAGTGTGAATGACTGCTAAGGAACAAGAATGTGCGTGCTGACTGCTAGCTTTAAAGTTCATCTTCAGCTACAAGGTGACCTCTCATGTGCTCTACACTGAGAAATCCTACTTGTGTCAATCTCCATTTACTGTATATATTATTATTATAATTATTGCTAATGCAGGTGAGTCGCAATGCAGATGTGCCACAAACATTTTGTTTTTTTAACAGTCTTAGCTGTCATAACAAAAGAAAAAAAACAATGGTGCTTCATTTTCTTTGACAGCAAGTGACAAAATGTATATTACTGAAGTTCCTGTGTTTATTCTTCTCAACAGCTGCATCTTATTTCCGAATAAATCAAGCCAAAGAATCCGTTGACGCTCTGGTGAGGACATTGTTTTTAAATTCTGATTTGTAATCCGTCACAGGGCTTTGTTTTGGGTTATTTTTGTGAGTGCAAAGACGTTCTAACCTCCTCCGTCATGGCTCGAATGCGACGCGGCGGCAAGCACCCTCCGAGCGGCCGACAACGACATCTGCGGACAGGCAGACCACAGTTTGCTGGGTAAGACATGATGACACAGTCTTGTTTACGTCTGTGTTAAGCAGACTCATAGGAACAATCGTTTCTTTCTCTTTTTAGACATGCATATCAGTAAAGAGAGGTTTGTAATGAGTCTTTTGCGGAACTTACTGTTGTTCAGGCAGTCGATATATTTAATAGCCTTTATTTTTCCTCGCAAGCACGCCTGTTGCTGGCTTTACCTTTCGTCTCCTTCCTACTTGTTTTGTCCTTCAGTCTGTCCTGAACTGAACCCGCTGCAGCAGGCTCCTCCCTACTCACAAACTGTCACTGTGCCAGGGAACGTCGAGTTTATATTAAACCAAGTGCAGCAGGCCCGCTGATATGTGAGCGAGAAGGAATGGAGGAGGCGTGACTCTGCCTCGGGACGCTTCATAAAAAGATCTGTGCGGTATCGATTTATTTTTCGTTTTTTTTAAATCTCACATGACTGTAAATCCTTGATGAAACCCAAAGTCAGACATGTACGTGAGGAAGTTAGTCAATGGAAAAATGTTTAGTACCACTTGTGTCACTTAGGCTGGATTTACACTTAAGGGCCAAGTACCCAATTCCCACTAAATGCCTCTCTCTATCCAATTTTGAAATTATTATCGTTTTTTTAAATCATTTCCATTTCAAGACCCACATGCAAATGAACTTAAATTTCATAAAAACAATGACACAAGTGTCAACTCAACTCACCTCTACTCGACGCACTTTAAAACAACCACCGCTGTTTACAAAGTACTGTACATGGAGCAAAACGCTTTCATACAACAACAAACAATCAGAGAATAAATTAACAACAAAGAGTTTAGAAAGCACAAAAAATGTCAAACTAAAAATCAAGTCTCATGCTGAATCAAAAGCCAAAGAATAAAGATGAGTTTTAAAATGGGGCAACAAGGGGAGGCTTGCCTCACAATCAGCGTGAGGTCATTCCAAACCCTCTGAGCCTCAGCTTCGTCCTAAGTCCCTCTAATGGTCAGACCCGGGGTACCCGGTAGGGGCGGAGGAGGATATAATCAGGGGTAGAAAAATCAATTCTAAAAACATTTGAAAGCTGCAGCGCGGCATTTGCGTAGGACATTACTATGTGTCTCCACTAGTCTACACGCGTTCCTCTATTACCTGTGGTATGAGATTCAAGCAGATTAATTATTTGTTTTCATCCATCTCTGGAGGTTTGCTGTTTTAGCCTTATATCGCCCTCTGCTCTCGCCCAAAATAGATGTGCAAGTGCACAAGGTCTCGCAACAGGTGAACGATGAATGTTTTTGCCTGTGGGTTACTGTGGCATACTTAGATCAGTTCATCCAAGATTTAAAAAGGCATGCCCATCCCTTTTACATTATTTTCCATAAAGCCGTAAAGTAGCCTTATAACTGTGGACAAGACCACACATTCCACTTCAAACTGCTTCGTGTGTGACATTTTCCTGTCCAAGTAAATTATAAAGACAGATGACCGGAGTTTCCTGCCTGTATTTCAGTGTTTAATCTTGTTTTTTTTTTTTTTTTTTTTTCACATTGTCAGCGCTGCTTTTGTTGCCTGCACCTGGCCAATCTCAAACCCGCCTGAGTCAGCCACAAGTGATGTCATGCAAACCGTCAGTCTGACCGCCTCCCGAATGTTATTGTGGCAAGCAATGTCGTCGCCATCTCGGCACGGGCCAACCTTTCCATGGGGTGCAGGTGTTCGGCAGAAGTCGCTCGCTCGTATTTTTTTCCCTCCTTTTCTGAATGTAAACCTTCGAGAAATACGGATTTTCATCCACCCCATTAAGAACTCCCTGATCAACTAATTCAATTCAAACCACCAGGTTCTATTTGGTCATAAATCTCTCTTTCTCCGAACCAATGTCGCGTTTTGACGGAGTTCCAACGGCGAGTCTACGCTTCAATAAGCGCAACGCTAATATTGATCTCGCGCAGCAGGCGGTCAACGCTGACTAACACTAGCATAAAACGACCTGTAAAGATTTGACTGAGGTGAAGAAAATATTGTTTGTTTCTGAAATAGAATTTGAACTCTACAAATATTACAAAATAAAGACATTTAACAGTATTTGGATGACACCACAAGTTTTAAGATGACAAGGCGTTGTTATTTTTGTCATTGGCTAAAGGCTTTAAGGGCGACAGTTGTCCCGTGTGTATCTACATTTTGCCTTGTATCCCTAATAGGAAAGACCACCGTGAAACTCGCATCCAGATGAGTATCCAGATGCCCTCCCCTGCTTACAATCTCCTCCGTGGCTAAATGAGCCAACACAATCCGCCTTTGTCCCGCCGAGCCTCTCGGCAGTCGTCGCCTCGCGCTGCAGGAAGAAGGCAGCCGGTCCTTCGGGATGGCGGCGTGGCTTTTATTGCCGAGCAAACGTGCACAGACAGACAAATGTTTAGAGGGTGAACCGACGGCCCGGTGAGTCAGACGGGGGTGATGTTTTGGTCTTGTGTTACTACCTCCAAGGAAGACGATGCGGTGGTCCAAAGTCAGCTGGACGACAAAAAAAAAACACTAGAGTGCACGCTTTCGAGGCAGAACTTATCCGTTCAGAGACCGTAAATGTGACCTAAAGAAGTCATAAATGCCATCACGGGCCTATGCTTTTTGTTCGTAGTCTCAACATTTGATCACGAGAACCTCTTGTTGCCATGGAAACTTCTTTACGATATCATTTTTTTAATAGATAGGCTTGGCATGGACGCTCCCATCTTGTCGACTGATGTGAGCCCACAACTAAAACCTTCGAAACTCGCTTTTTCTGAACTTTTCGAAACTTGTGCGACAATGCTGCTTTTGCTGGCGTTGCTATTGGTGAACGTGAAGTCTGTTTTTGGTGATATCGTTTGGTATGTTGGGTATTTAACCAAACCGCATAATGGGCTTTCTTAATGCTAACACACATTGCAAAAGTATAAAGTTAAGCCCACAAAATGACTAATAGCTGTAGTCCTTTAAGTGACAAACAATGAAAGAATCAGAGATGGGCACTTTACCCTATTTTGCCTGTCGGTCCTCCGTCTGCGACCTGGCTAACCTTTCCGTCATTCCCCCTCCGTCCTTATTCATATAATAATCGTCCTCTGTCCTCTTCTTCCGTCTCAAAACTGCGATCGATGGTCACCCAAATTTATGTTGACATCTTAATGCTCACGTCAACCTCTGAACATATTAGAATGATCACCCATGTATTCGGGATTTTAGGGTATTTTCCTCTTCTTAGAAGCGCTCACCACAAAGCTGATGTCACTTCACGAGAGAAACGCGTCGTCCGTAAAATACAAAACACATGACATGTCTCATCGCAACATTACACAATGATAAATTTGGAAAAATGTGCAGGACTCTCCTCTGAAAACATTGATAAGCAACTCAACATTAGTATTTCACAACAACAACAAAATGTTACTACAGTATGATAAAATAATAAGAATAATAACTTTCAGAAATCCTAGCCATCAGCATGACGTGTGGGTATCCAGAGATATGCAACCCAACCAGCTTTCTTCACCGGCTGGATTGATCGTTAGTGAAATGGGTGTCTGTAGGCACTTTATGTTCTCTGATTTTACACTAGGTGGCAGTGTTGCTATAAAAATATTGTTGAGATGAAATAGCCTGTTAAGAAAATACAGTGTTTGGCTACATTCCGGCTTTGTGATTTTTGCCTCACGACACCACATACTTAAACCGGTAAGGGACGGGCAAAAACCTACTTCCGTCCTTGTTTAATCCGTCCTTTAAAAAAAAAATAAAAAAACTTTTCCTCTATCCAAAAAATGGGCGTCCGTTCGGGACGGAACGCCCATCTCTGAAAACAATATGCACACGCATAGAATAATATCAATATCCTACTAGTGCACTGAATTGTCCATGTACTAGTATGCCTTTTATCCTCATTACTAAGGAAATTCAACGCTAATAAAGCAACTTGTACGCATGAGTAGAACAGCTACTTGTTACTACTAGGCAAAACTGTCCCTGTTGATGACATGTTACAAGTACTACCAATGACATCATAAAATGTTCCTAGTTAACATCTAACGTGCCACTCGTAGTCGTAGTAGCTTGCAAATAACAACTAGCGCACAGTTTTGCCTTACTCTTGACATGTCGTTCTACTAGTGCGCAAAAAGTACAATATACAGTACTTTCTGTGTGACTGCAAATGCTTTACAGTGGAAGCCAAAGCCACAGACACTCTGTATTTCAGCGTAAGCGAATCCGTCCTCAACGTGGCCTGACCGTGCCAGCACCGAGGGCAGGTACCGCTCAGTGGGAGGAGTAGGAGTGTGGATATAAAAGACCTCGAAGGGATGCCACATTCACTCATTCGACTCATCCATCTTTTTGGGTGCCCTCCTCCGTCATGTGGTGTCCATCTCTTCTTCACGCCTCGCTGCTCCTCTGCCTCGCCAGGCAAACCCTGCAAGGTGGTAAGTAAAAAAACAAAACAAAACACTGAACTAAAAACAAATGTCACGGAAACTGTCGAAAAATATTTATCCATCCATACATCCATTTTCTAATCCGCTTCTCCTCGCGAGGGTGTGCTGGAGCCGATCCCAGCTGTCTTTGGGCAGTAGGCGGGGTACACCCTGAACTGGTTGCCGGCCAATCGCAGGAAAACTATTTATTCTTTGTATACTTGATTTTTTTCATAAATGTACTACGGCCGTTGAAGGACAAAACAGTTTATGTATACCTGGTTGTTATTAAAAGTATATATATTTTTTTTCATCTCAGTGAGTCTTCCCGAGCTCAATAAATTTGAACAATAGTTGAAAATTACCTACTTCTATGCTTCAAAGGTGCTTTATAAATATAAGCTATAGTTAGTATTAATATTGAATGAAATGGTTGCCACGGCAGCAAGCCCCACCTGTTCTATTTCATCAGTACACAGTGGGATGATTTATCTTCCGTCATGAATCGGCGCCTTCAGTGGCTGCCTCTCACCCGCGTGTTAAAAATCGCTCCACTGTACTACGCTTTGAATCGTTAATATCGCTTTGATCAAAGGATTGACGGGCACGGGTGAGAGGAAATTTGGTGAGTGCATGTGAGAAGAAGCGGCAGGCTCTACACAGTCGCCTCTTTTATTGAATTTTTTTTTTTTTAATCGTCATTTTCAGTGAATGCCTCTTTCAATGTGACTATTCAGTACATAGGAAGTCAAGTCCAAAGTATTGAATGTGGTTATTATTTATTGTTTTTGTTTTTCAGGGGTGAAAGCTCATAGCATGTCTTGGAGGAGGATCATGCCAGCCAGAGGTATACTGTAGTCAATTTTAAATACTGTGTTTCTATGTCTATTTCCTCAAGAGGGGAGAAGGCTTCTTTTGGGCTAACATTAATTAGAGGAGAGACCTTTTATTTATTATATTTTTGTTTTTTCTCCAATTGAATTGCAAGGGGTTGTAGGTCACGTTAATCCAGAGTTTTTAAAGATTATTTTGTATTCATATGAGCGACCATGTGCTTCATTCGGTGCTGCTGTTTTCATTCCCAACAGAACTCAGCAGTTGTCTTTAAACTGAGATAAATACTCTTGCCATCTGTTTTTATCCCTGACGGGAAAAATGTGGCATCTACTTCTCTTGAATGGATGAAGCAATAGTTGGGGACTAACTGACCAAACACAATATGTGAAAAGTGTTGAAAACGCTTTCGTCTTCTCTGCAGGTGTCGGCATCGGAACCAAAGGCGGTGAGTGCAATTTTTAATTTTTTTTTTTGCACATATTCATCTGTACACACTGAAAATTGTGAGAGATGTATGTCATCTTTGGATATTTTGTCCTAGTGAACGGTGCCCACGGAGCAGTGGGGAGCAGATATGTCAACAAACCGTTGAAGGCTGGAGGTCTGTTTCATTTTCTTTGTGACTTGATGAATGTGCTTTATCTGCGTGTTGAAACTGCCAAAAGAGTCACACTCATGTTTAAATGCTTTTCCTCTGTTCAGTTGGCCATTACGCCGTTCCCAGTCCACTCGGTGTCAGTAAGTGATCGTGATCATCAGCAACTTTTAACGAAATGTCTACAAACAACATTTAAACGTGAACTGGAGTTGGTGTTCTCTGTTTTCAGGGAGATGAATGACATTTACTAGCTTAGAAAAGGGTTTCTCTTTAGAACTGTGGCTCACAAACATTTTACACCAAGCACTACATCATCAAATATTTGTATATCTAAATATTTTTAAGGTAAAAATAGAAAGTCCATCAAACAAATTCTTGTTTTCCTAGTGGGCTACCAACCTCTTGGACAAGGGTTTGTACCTGGACGATTTCCCGCTTATGGAAACCCTGGACTCTATGGTATTAAGGCATATTATTAGCAGAGCTATTAACCTCTCCTGGTTACTGCGTGAGATGACTGCAAATATTTTTTTTTTTTTTTTGTTGCAGGTGGCAATCTTGGCACGGGCTTGCCACTGGGGCACGCACCTGCAAATGGCCACGGCTTGGGCCACGGAGGCAAGCGCGGTAAGAAGAGCCTCGTTGGAGGTCTTGCAGTGCTTTCCCCAGCGGCATCTTTGGGGAAATTATGTTAAATCATTTGACGTTGCGAATAAGTGTTTTTGTTTTTTGCGGGGGGGGGATTTTACAGTTTATGGCGTCAACCCTGTTACAGGTAAGCTGTTCAGTTCATTTTTGTCACGTTTTTGTCCATATGTCAAAATTGTTCGTCTCTCTATATTACTTCCAGGATTTGCCCCTTACGCCGGCATGGGCTACCCCGCCGTCCGACCAGGTACTAGAACCACTTTATGAAAGATATCTGGAGGTTGGGTGCAGAGCAATGCTTTTACTGTGGAAAAGGGATTCATACATTCACTCATTCATTCACTCATGATGTCATTTTTCTGCGCAAAAAAAAATCCATGAAAATTCTTGGTTCTGAGCTCATTTAGCACGGCGACATGGAACATATACAGAGTTTACGGAGTGACCCCTTTTTTATGCAGTTTATTTCACATCAGGGGTCATTTTGGGTTTGCAAAGACCCAACAGCTCTCTGGCAACGTGGATGCCGGCGGTTGCAAGGTGCATGTGATGACAGGCGTTGCTCTGACGGCGTGGGATGACCACGTTTTGCATGATGGTATGTCGTCCACCCCCCGTCAGGTGTTTCTGCGGCGGAATTGGGACGATTGGAGGAGGCCGCCCGTAGCCAGGCCGCTCAGGATCCGATGAGCGCAAAGATCCAAGCGCATGGACGACCAGAAGAATCTGGAAGGTCCGCCATGGGGACAGGAAGTCGCAAGAGTTTGGGATCTGAAGTGATGTCAACTGGAAGTGGACTCAAAATCCTTGACCCAAAACCAAAGATGTCAAGTCTTGGACCCACCACAGGGGATTCAAGTCTTGGTCAGACTGTAGGAGGTGCTCCTGAGCCTTCGGTTCTCACTCATGGAGCAAGACAACCACAGTCTGTGGGTAAAGACAAGCTCCAAAAATTGGCTTCCGCGGCTTCTCCAGCACAGAACGCCAGAAATCACGGTTCTGCTCGTCCACAACGCCGGAAAAACAAAAACTGTGGATCCCCATATTCGCCAAACAATCACCGTGAGCAATCCAGTTCTGGGATGACACCGAGATTAGCGCCTAATCTTGCTCCTCAAGCTCCAAGACCTGATCAACATCGACTTCTATCATCCCAAGACGCTCGCTTACAAACTCCCACATCTCGAGTCGTTTTATCTCCCGAACAGAATCATCCAGATGTCCCAAATCAACAAATCAGTGGCACATTGGGCAAGCAAGTGTCGAATCCTCAAGTGCAGGAAAGCCAGAGAAATATACCTTTGTCTCCGGAAACAGTTTTCAGTCTTGCTCAGGCGAGAGTGCAAGAAGGTAAAAAAAAAAAACTTTCAATAATTTGGAGTTTCAGCAGATCACTGAAAAGGATTGATCTCCACAGGCCCTCAAGGAAGGACTTAATTGTCCTCATTTTCATCCTCCTGCTTTCAAAGAGCTTCAAAATTCAAGCCAACTGGGCTAGATTTCGTTTTGGGAAACATCAGACTTATTTCTGTCAAATGACTGAACATACCGACGTTGCAGGGGCGGGGCCAAAATCGGCCCCTACTGTAACTGCCTATCGATGTCACAAGATGGTGGCAAAGCACAACATGAAACTTGTCACCTAACTTCAATACGGTTCCTTGGCAACGGGAAGCCACGAGGTGGTGCCAAGGTGATACTATTTCACGCAAGTTAGTACCCTGGCAGAGTTTCCAAGGCGTGTGCCAGACTTTAAACAGGCACATTTTTAATAGGACACAAATTAAACTACAGGGTTCATGAGAATATCACAATCATTCCATACCATATTGTATAACGTTGAACAATGAATATTCCATCTGCATTATGAGGTTGAGCTTGTCTCATCTACTTCTTTTGGTCTTATTTAGTTCATGGGAATGGTCTTGTGTTGAACCTATTCTTTCCACAGGTAATGGTGGTGCAGGGAACTATCTTGGAGGAAACGTGGCCCCGGGGTCTTACGGACCAGGTATTGTTGGCGCATTAACATTCAAAGTCACATTCCTTCGAAAGCATCCGGGTGTGAATAATGATGACGAATGTTGACGCATGGGTCACAGCTTTAGGACAGGGAGGATACCTGGGAGCAGCTGGGAAACTTGGAGGTACACTAACCCGATGAGCTATCATCACATCGTCCTAAATGTGCCTGTTTTGTGTTTTCCCTTGCTAATTCGTACGCTTTTATGTCAAACACGTCAGCTCCAGCTGCTCTTGGCCAGGGAGGATACACAAAAGGCGTATCAACAGGTGAGGATTTGTTTGGATGCAAACTCCTGTGATGTATTTTCCTGCACAAACCCCAAGTAGTGAGATTGTGGTGAATGGCAGGTTATGCTAACGGTGCAGGACCATACGGGGGTGCACTGGCAGGCAATGGCCAAGGTAAGAAAACATCAAACCAAAGATGGACATACAAGTGTATATGACTTTGTATTACTATTACTTGCCACATCTTTTGGCAGGTTATGGAAATGGTTACGCCAACCCGTACGGAGCTGGTGAGTAAAAAAAAAAAACTTGATGGATTGAATTGAAATAAAGGAAATCAATTTATAAAAGGTCTGATGCATGATTATGATTACACGAGTAATGAAGGTGCAGTATGTGCTTCTGTCCACTGGGTGTAGCTGTTACAAAACTGTCCACTTGAATTCTTGTAATATTTGTTGCATGAATAACCCCGAAAAATAAATGTAGTATAAACTGTTTTCCGCTTCCATTGGAAGGTATTCTCGCATCTCCAAAAGCACTACTTTTAAGGAAACATAAAACGTTTGTTGCGCCAGGTCAACTCAAAAGGCACACAAAAAAGTAATAAATGGCCATAAATGTCTTTTGTCTCTTCCCCCTCCCTTCAATGTTGCAGCTCTGGGTACTGGAAGCTATGCTGGCCAGCCTCAGGTGCCATACGGTAAGACATTAAGCAGTTCAATAATGTCTGCCTTGCATTACACTAAGTATCTAAGTGTATAACTTATGTTGAGGACTGCCTGTTTTTCCAGGAGGACTCGGTGCAGGATTGGATCCAGCTGCTGGCAAGTATGGTGAGAATACTCGAATTGTTCTGATCATACAAATGCATCCACTCATGAAAATACGACCACGAGAGTTTGTTTTCATCCTCTAGGAGGCGCACCACCACTAGCAGCATCTCAGGACCCTTACGGAGGCGCTCCGCTTGCTCCTGCCCGACTTGAAGGTCACTTGTTTTTACATTTGAACTAACTTGTTACTTTGCCTCAACTATAACCATGAACGTGTCTGCTCCTTTAGGAGATGGCGGCCCCCTGTATCCCTCCCAGCCCATCGGCCTCAGTGGCGACGGCAGCAAAAGCGCCAGCAAACATGGTGTGAATGAGTGATGGCGTGTTGCGGAAAAACATGCACTTCCGATGCACATGGCACACTTTCATTCAACTTGACGCCAGGAATCGACACTCCCTCTCAGTGATTCTCAAACTTTTTACAAATATCATCTCAAAAATACCTGGCTCTCCAAATATCACCATCATATACAAAAAGATGATTGTAAGCATGACTCACAGTTTGAACACTGTTTATTTTAAAAAATGAGCTAAATAAAAACTACAAGCTAATTAAATGTTTGAAAATGTACTTAAAAGTTCAATACAATTGGCCTGAACTGTGCAACATAAAAATACTGTACCTTAAGTTGATATCACTGCACAGTTTGAACATTTTACTCAGTGATTCACTATTGTGCCACTAGAGGGAGCCCGCTCAACACTAGTGGCTAAAGTGACAATTTTGCAGTTCTCTGCACTTACATTTTCGTGTTTCAACTCGAGGCATAACAAGCACATCCTGCGGCTGCTGTCCCCCACTCATCATGCAATAAAAGTCGTCTTCGAGTCGACACACTCCGCTTTAGAATGCGGCAGAGCGAATTGTGCTTAATTTAATTCTGGTCCGAGGGATGTTTCCTCGCATTTTTCATTGATATTTTTCTTAATGTTATTGTTGTACATATCCTTGTATGCTTTCACCATTACACAAAATATATTACGACGATTATTGCATAACATCGGGCCATCACTCAAAACAGGCCGATTTTGCAGAGGGTCTAAACTTTATTTTGATCAAAACACATTTTTGACCAGAATTATGTTTTGTGTGCTTTCAGGTTCCGCATATGGAGCTCCACAAGCAGGTGACTTTTCTCACTCTTCTCTCGTCCCACCACATCATGTCGTTGTTCTGTGTATTAAATTCTCACACGCTGCACTTGAAACAAAGTATATGGATTCATGCAAAGAATTAAATATCTGATGTATGTTTTCATTTATTGTAACATCCAGGTCACTAAGTGTTTTGTGTGTGTTTACCAAGGCTACCTTGCACAGCCACTTGGCCCAAGTCACGATGCGTTGGGTAAGCGTGACGCTAGTCCAACTTCCTCCTTCACAAGCAATTTCCTGGCATTGTAGAAAAATGCCACCATAAGTTTTCTCATTGGGCCAATGTGTTGAAACTTTGAGGAGAGCAGCGTAGAACCAAAGGAAGATATTTTGGTTTTCGAGTACTCAAGGGAAGGAAAAGGAAATTAGATTTTTGGTCAAATTTGTTTCGATCAAAAATATTTGTTTCTACATTCGGGTCATTCAAAGTAAAATAAGACTGACAGACTCTTGTTGCGGTTAAATCACAATGCAGTCGAACTACTTGTTTGCCTGTGATATTGTCATGAGTGATTGCATGATTAAAAACACACATCTATCAAGATGCAAAGTGATTATTTGTGATTGAAATGGGAAAATTCACAACAGAATTGTCATTATCAAGCAATAGCTTGTAACAATAATGTGACTAAAATGTACCATATTGGTATATATTGTTCCTGTTTTTTACACATTATTTGGAGCTTTTTGTTTTTTCTTGTGAAGTGGTTTCTCTCTCTCTCTCTCTCTCTCCTACACACACACACACACACATATTCAATAACACATTTCATACCTTTTCCATTGTAAATCGCAGGGGCAAAAGCATCCAAGTACGGCGCGGGAACCGGACCTCTTGGAGTTGGATACAGAGGTAAGAACGAGCGTCGTTTGAAAATAAGACAGTCGAACCCAAATACAGGGATGGGCAACTTTGATGGTGGAGGGCCCCACAATTTATTATCAGTGCTACTTTCTAACCAGATGTGTGACAAAAATGCCGTTTTAAACGTGGCTATAATATGTACTGGGTCTGGAATAGCAAAAATACAAGTATAATTGACTGCCATTGAAATGAATGGGGATTTTTTTTTTTAACCCAAAGATTTCATGGGGTGGCACAGCTAAGTACAAGAGTGGTCGTCTCCCAACCCAGAGATTGTGGTTTCAATCCCCTGCCCCTGTGACCATGTCAAAATCTCCTTGCGCAAGTCACCGAAACCCCCAGTTACCCCTTATGCTGCATTCATCAGTACATGAATAAGGAGTCAGTGTGAAGCGTTTTGGACGCCTCGTGGGTGGAAAAGCGTGACGCAAGTGAAAGCCCATTTACCAATTTAAAAAAACAACAACAATGAACCTCCAATCTGTGTTTCATGAGAAAAAGCCCACCCCACCACCACCCTTCACCCCAAAAAAATATAAATCTGCAACCAGGTAAATGAGTGGGTGTCCAACCATGAGTATGGAGGATCAACTGTAGTAGAGGAAATATGTTTAGAATGTTCCCCACTCCAAATTTGAAGGGTTTTCATGAATCAAGAGGCCACTCAGAGTGTGTCTGTAGGCCACATGTGGACCGTGGCCTACCAGTTGCCCATCCCTGCCCTAACAGTAAAACCCTAATTAAGTTTAGTCTCCAGGTTTCCTATTTGTACCTGACATGGAAGGTTTTGTTTGTCTCCTTAAAAGTAGTCTTCATAGTATAATTATCGTTTTTATCTCTGTCTTTGTCAGGTTGATTCAAATGGCCTGCTGGTTTACAGGTG
Source organism: Hippocampus mohnikei (assembly GCA_026261675.1). Classification (NCBI taxonomy): domain Eukaryota; kingdom Metazoa; phylum Chordata; class Actinopteri; order Syngnathiformes; family Syngnathidae; genus Hippocampus; species Hippocampus mohnikei. The sequence goes on along the minus strand of JAKGUB010000328.1, from coordinate 12,270,650 downwards.
GATTGTTTCTGATTCACTGATTTGTATTTTTTTTTTTTTTTAAAGTCTGCGTGTGTTATATTTTCGTAATCTTTATACGTAACAGACGTTTAAGCATTCACTCACTGGTCAGAGTGAAAGTGACGTTTTGAGTGGATGATGTACTTTAAAATAAATCTGGACAAAACACACATTGCCTTTGTATTGCTTCCATTTTCCCACGTTAATGTAAGGCCTCGAGACTTCATATTTCACACCACGTTTGCTTGCACGCATCGCTCATTGACGCCTCATTTGTTCACAGGAAATGTAACCACTTCCTGTCCCGTTGATGCAAGAAATGTAGTTTCCGGATGTCTATTCCAATGAGCTGAAAGCAGTAAAATAACCAGTGACGCAAACAACAAGTTGGCAAAAATCCGCTTTAATTGCTGTACAACTCTCTTGGGTTATTTTCTAATTTGCTTGTTTAAAGCACATCATTGAGACTCCGGTTTGTCTTTGTGCTCCAAGCGTTCACAAAGACGCCCATCTTCCGCAGGGTAGCTTGTGGAACAGGATGAGCATGGCGGGACGCGTACAAGCTCATCAAACTTTGACTCATAGGTGAAGGCTTGTAGATGGTGCACGACCTGCCGCCCAGACTGGGTGCACATTTCACATCCCACTTGTAAAAAACCTTCCGTGGTTCATCGCGCACACATCCGTCTTCACCCCTTCCGTCAATACTTGCTCGCATTTTCCCAGAAGATCGTCATCCCATTTATTGTCCTGATCCCAAACCTCAAATCTGACTTTCAGTTCCATCGACAAGTCCTGAGTGCCCAGGTCCACGACGGTGCCCCAGTGGGGGTTGTTGTTGTTGTAAATGACGTGCGAACGCTGCTCTCGTTTGTTGAAAATCACCTTGACGTAGCCATCGGTGGCTGTGGTATGATCGCCCCAAAGACCCCGGGCCCGTTGGATGGTGATGATGACGCGGGCCACGCCCTTACGGGTTGGACAGCAGTCCGCGTTTACGGCATGTTCGTTGTGGCACCGGCAGGCGCAGGGGTCCTGGGAATCGCTGTTGATGCCGGCCCGACAGCTCCCGCTGCAGTTCCTCATCAGGGTCCGCTCCAGGATGTAGTGACTTATGGCCAGGCGCAGGTTCTTTCCAACGGGACTGTTAGTCGGCGCCAGCTCGTGCAGGGACTCCAGGGAATACGATATAATGTCGGGATAGTGAGGCAACGTGTTGAGCCATTCCTTGTAGGCGGATGGATCTTTTTTGGCAGAGAACAGGAGGTCCATTTCTGTTGTGCGACCTCCCTTTACATCTGTCAACCTGTTGGGGTGTATGAGATGAGCCCGTCAGGCAAGAGATGGGTGCAAAATATATGCAAAGCGACTGTGTTTTGTTTAGGCAAATCACAAAAAGGTTATCTGAGGACAAAACCTGCAAGAACCTCCAATGAGTTTCTTTCGAGAAGTAAACCAAGAGCTCGGGTGAGGGGTTTGTTTGCCCCGGGGGCACATTACCTGTCATTAAAGAGGCTGGAGAACTCCGCCTTTCTCTCCGTCTTCTCGATGTCGCTCTTGCAGTGTTTGAACTGAGTTTCTACAGTCGCTCCAATGGTGACGGAAGCCTCGGCCTCCAGGCACATATTCACCTCGTCCGCGCTGAGGCCCTGCAGGCTTGCCTGGCACTGCTTGATGCTGGTCACGGACTGGACAGACCCTCCCAGTTTCACCTTGATTCAAAAGACCGGGTTTTGATTTCGATTGTTTTTTTTGTCGGCCACGTTCTACGCATTTGCTACCTTTCTGATGTAATGGGTGCCAAAGTTGCCGATCAGTCTGTAATAGCGTTGCTTGGATTGAGGGCTGTAAATCTTTGGGAGCTCCTCTAATGCCTTTCGAAATTCACTCTGCAGTTGAGCCCTGTTGGACACTCGGTAGCTATACACACCACAACGCAAAGAAAGAATCGTCGCTTTGGGAAAAAACATCTGAATACAGAGAGTCTTGTTACCTGTAGTACTCGCAGGAGATTTTTTGGCTGGCAAAGTTGTACTTGTCACTCTTTGATTTCTCCATTGCATACTGGGCCATTTTCGATTTGGTGCCAGCCAGCATGACTTTTCCCGCGTAATTCTTAACATTCAATTCCAGACCGGATTTCCAGTTGTTTTCCACCGTGGAGGTGACAGAGTCGACGAAAGCCTCGCTTGACCGATGAATGGTGCTGGCCACCTTGAAGTTGCACGAATGCACTGCCCTCCAGTCCAACACGGACATGGGAATCTTTTGCTTCGCGTTCTCCAGGAAGAGATTGCTGCACAGGGTGCATGTTTTGTCCTTGCGTTGCCACCGATTCATGTCGAGAACAAACGCTCCTTTGCGCTTCATCTCGGTGATATCGAAGCCTTCCCCGGCCAGATTGGTACCTGGAGCCATGTCTGCCTGTCGACACTCCTTGGGGGAGCCTGTTGTGCAGTGCTGATACGTGCCTCGGGGCAGGAACAGCGCAAGGAATGCACACATCTTCAATAGAATCATCTCGGAAGCACACCGTTTGATCTGAAAAACAGACAAACGAGGGAATTTGTACGGAATTTTTCCAGACGGACACAATGTCTGTCTTCATGGAATTCTTTGTAAAACCGGCTTGTTGAGTCGTCTTGCTTTCATGACATTGGACATTGTCCTGCGCCGTTTCAAATATTGAGCTTCGTGGCGGTTATGTCCATGGATTTAAAAGAGGAGACTTGAGCTCTGACTCGGCTTACCAAAGTAATGACATGACTCGACTTGCTGGGAAACTTAGTGGAGACTTGCAGTAATCTGGGACTCCATCTAAACTCATGAAACTCATCATGTGACCTCTGATGATAATGAGCAAAGTTGTTTCCACTTGACTGGGAGGCAGAAATTATGGGAGTGTTTTTTTTTGGTTTTGTTTTTTAGTTAGGACAGATTCGTTGGTCAATTTGCCTGACATAACGACACAAAACTATATGGCACACACACACGGACAAAATCCCTCACAAGATCAATAGAACTATCAATAGCGTACTTGCAGACTCACCTATGTTGTTCTTTTCTGTGCCGCTGAAAGTTCTCACTTTGTAGAAGACGGATGGATGAATGTGTCAAACTGTGCCTCAGCGTCTGACCTCATTGTTTTTAAGACAACATTTTGTGGCCAGGGGGCGGGTGATAGTGGTCTTTTAACCAGAAGGTTGGTGTTCCTGTCAACACAGTAACCGAGACCATGCACCCTCTTTCCTCTGAAGTTGTTCTCTTCATCAGGTTCTTGAAGGTGATAAACCAACAGGTTTACAGTTTCTTAAACGGGCAATTTGGGCTTTCACTGTTGCCTTCTCTTTTGAGGCGTCCCGCTGGGGTCTATGATCGGTCCCCATCACCCTCAATGTCATCCCTAAGGCTACTGTACTGTGTGATTGTGCGCAAGTACATAGACACATTCAAGGTGTCCGCCATGTTTCTATCCTTGGTCGCTATTTCTCCCAACTTTATGCTCACTTTTGGTGACGTAGTATATATACCCATTCGAAGTGTCCCCCAGGGTTCTGTCCTGTGTCCCCCTGAGGTCAGTCCTTGACCCCATTACAATCCCGCATCATCCTAAGAGTTGATGTGCTCTGTTATCGTGACATTTGTTAAAGGTGTTCCCCACGGCTCTGTCCTTAACCCTCAAGTGGGTGTACCCCCTCGGTCTTTCTTTGGTCGCCATTTGCTCCAACCTCATCCTGAATCGATTAACCCATATATTCATTCCATCGATGAATTGAATAATCACACAAATTATTTGGAGATAGAAGTTTATCGCAAAATAATTTCTCGCAATTAACGGTTTGTTAACCAATTCTCTGTGTTTTATTTGTTGTTGTTTAATTATTAAGCAAAACAAAATCAACAATATCACAAGAGAGAGTGACGTACTCACCCATTTTGGAAACTGAGAGCTACTTCTTGGGTACTGATCACTGTGAAGGGCTATTAGTTCGACATCCAGTTCTTAGGCTAGTTCAGGTTCAACTACGTGTCAGTTACAGGTTACTCATAATGTGCCTGCAAATAATATTTTCATAATAAATAACGCATACTTATTTTTTCTATCAATTGTTTACAATTTATTTACCGGTTTCATCTGTAGCGTGTCAGAAAATGGAAAAGAAATGTTGATCATTATTTTCCAAAGTAAAAGCAGATCATTTTGAAATGTCTTGTTTTGGGAACTACAAAAGATTGTGTCATGAAGTATGACACAAATAAGATAATTTATACTTTTGAGCGGCTCAAATCAGGATTTGGACAATTTAAAGTGAAACAATGCTAATGATGACCAGAATCATCTGCGATTGTTTTGTTTCTTTCTCAAGGTGAGAGTCGCTGTTTCAATCTTGTTTCGTTTTTAATGTGTTATTTTTCCAACCACTGACTTTGGGCCCAACTGTGGGTAACACAGATGACACCCCTCCGTTCTGACACAAACAAACATCTCAGGTCACTTATGTGTCATGAGGAGTCAGTCGAATTGGGTGAGAGGTAGAGTGATTCATCCACAACCGCAGCGCTGCTTCGCCATTAGACGATTACACTGCGTCACCCACCCGTGTCCCACTAGGGCTCTCTCACTTTCCCGTTACAAGCATCAATATTTACCTGAAGCTTACAATTCTACATCATTATGTGCCATGTTAAATATAATGCAATCTATTGGATTATAGTTTTCCTTATTGATTCATTCCTACAATCAAATTACGATTGGACTGCAAGAAACTTTTAAATGTGAGACATTTACTTGATGGATGCCTTGTAACGATTCGGTTATGATCTTGGAATGGGCTCTGCTTTCACACCAAGGTTATTTTAAGGCTGATTTAATCGTTCGTTTCCATGCTTGAAATGTCTTTTGTTGTTTCTGCGTGCATTTGTTGTTGTTTGGGGTTTTTTTGGTCAGTTCAGACCACCATGGCAGCACATGTTAGACTTCCAGCTGTGACAAAAGGGCAACAATGACTCTTTTCAGTGAGGCTATGTCAATTAGAAGGCGAGCGGCATTGTCAAGGCGGTTGCAGTAACACACGACAGACCGGAACGTGTGAAACAATCCCTTCGCTGTAAAGTTTCTGGTGCTTTTTCCCCCTCTCTCTTTGACGTATCCTTGTTCAATATAGTTTTAGTTATTTTCCTAATTTACACCTTTGTTAATTGTTAACTTTCTGTACATTTTGAAGTCGATGAATCGTGATTGTTTTGCCGAAACGTCGCGGTTCTCGGTTATTTTTAAAGACTAGTCGGAAGTAGTTCGTTTTATGTTAGTGGCGCTTGACTTTTTTTCATACGGTGCCTTTGCGGTGGATCCAAGGCCGCCTCGCGGGGGTCGCCGCAGCCTCCAATCCAGCTCCAAAAGAAAAGACAAGAAACGCGAAGAAAAGAAAAGCTCCCATTATCCCCAGCGACGCTAATGATGGACGTGTTCCTTGTGGAGAACTGGAGAGGCAGGGTCCCATTACCCCGCGGTGTCAGGACGGCGGTAGCCCGGCGTCGCTAGCTCCAATCTCAGCTCCGAGATTCGCAGGTGTTTCCCGGTTAGACTTTCGGAGAAGCACCGGGACAGAGGCAGCTCAGCGCCACCGCACCTCCGGAATGCTAACGCCGTGAGCGTGGCTGCGGATCACCGCGGAGCTGCATGGACGCGCGCCCGCGCCGGTCGCCGGCAGCATCCGTGCCCGTGATGCGGCCGTCTCCCCGGCCGGGATGCTAACAACGAGGAAGTGTCTCTGACATGAAGACGAGGCGGGCTGTTGCCTTGTGTGTTCTGGGTGTGACGCTGACTTTGTCCCCATGACTCACCCGTGCGGACGTGGTCGTTTACGCGGCCGGCCGTGCGGCGCCCCAGCCCGGCGCATGACACTCAGCCAGGTACCGGCGAGCCCGGCTGGGGGCCAGCTTCCCCGACTGCGGTAGTAACGAGACTCGGACAGAACAAAGGGGAGCAGAAGCCAGCGATCGCTCGTGGAAATGGTGTCCCACAAGGTTCTCGTAGCCGTCCTCTTGCTCAACGTGTACATCGGCGTGCAGTCATTCCTGGGCCTGTTCGGCGGCGTGCTGCTGTCGGTGGTGTTCGCTTTGGCCTTCCTGAACGGACCGCGACTGATGGACTGGGCCAGCTCGCCACCGCACCTGCAGTTCAACAAGTATGTTTTGACGGGTTACCGGCCCGTCTCTTCGGTGCAGGAGTGCATACGGAGTCTCTTCTACCTGCACAACGAGCTGGGAAACATCTACACTCACGGTGAGCGCGCACTGATGGAACTTTTCTCTCCTACTTTCTAATATTACAGTATACACGTTCAAAGTTGTGGTTGCAAAGTTGTAGAACGTTGCCTGCATTGTCCAAGTAAATACCGATGAGAAGATAAAATGGCGAGTTTGGAAATATTCCAAACTGGAAACTTTCAATGGGAATTAACCGGGGATGATCAATTAATCACATTGAAATCAACTTCGCATTGTAGTAGAATGCAATTTTGAAATTCACAATCTCCACTGCATAAAAGAAAACTGCTTCCTTATAGTCAAGGATTCGGTTTAATTTTTTTTTTTATCAATATATGTTTATTTGTGTTGTGGCTTGATGAGTTCAGTTCAATGCTTAGGAAGTCAAGTTTGCATTTGTTTGTTCAAACAAAGTGATAAAGCCACATATCTTTTGGCATTATTGTTGTCATCTTATTTATGCTTTACCAATTTATGGTCATACTACACTTGTGTGCGATAGTTTTGTGAAGTTTTCACAGCGATAGCTTAAAACACTGAATATCAGTGTTTTGTAAAGTACCTATCTTGAAAATTCATGGTTCATAATCGCATATCAAATCGGAAGCCCTGCTTTGCAGAATCGAGCATTTGTTGATGCCGAGTTCCAGCGCAGCCCTCGGAATAGACTTCCACTGACTTTGCGCGAGCATAACCGGTTTGTTTGACTGCTCCTCACCCACCAGGCATCCCTCTGGTGTGTTTCCTGGTGTTGCTGCCGCTCAACATCCCCTGGTCCCAGATCAGTGTGACATGGCTGGGCGTGGTGCACTTCCTCGCCTGCCTGTCGCCGCAGCTGGGCTCGGTGCTCTACCACCTCTTCATGAACCACGAGGGCGGCGAGCCAGTCTACCACACCCTCCTCAAACTGGACGTGTGCGGCATTTGCATGATCAACACACTGGGTAGGCACCGGGTACTTTTTCCCTTCGCACGCATTCCAAACCACGCCAAAACTTCTGATCGCAATAATAATCATTGTCATACACTCACGAGTCAAAAATGAAATAAACACAACTTCCATGATGTCATAAGTAAATCTATTACGTAAAAATATAATTCAATAGGGCGGCCCGGTAGTCCAGTGGTTAGCACGTCGGCTTCACAGTGCAGAGGTACCGGGTTCGATTCCAGCTCCGGCCTCCCTGTGTGGAGTTTGCATGTTCTCCCCGGGCTAAAGTTCATCCATCTAAACGAGTCCCGTACACTAAATGTCCGTCGTGTACGTTTGCCCGTTGCCATTTCAGGGGCGCTGCCGATCCTGTACAGCACCCTGCTGTGCTACCCGCTGATTCGCACGGCGGCGCTGTCCATCTACATCCTGCTGTCCAGCTACGGCATCTACTGCGCGGTGACGGCGCGTAGCAGCGTGCGGCGCCTGCGCTCCTTCGCCTGGCAGGCGCTCTTCCGCTTCTCCTTCTTCGTGCTGCGCTGGGCGGGCGTGGGCGGCGGCAGCCCCACCTCGCTGCGCCACTTCCTCACCATGGACGCGCTGGCCGTGTTGGGCGGCGTCATCAACATCGCCCGCATCCCCGAGCGCTTCCGCCCGGGCCTCTTTGACTACTGGTGCAACAGCCACCAGATCATGCACGTGCTGGTGGTGGGATCCATCCTCTACCTGCACTGGGGCGTCCTGGACGACCTGCTGTGGATCAACAGCTACAACTGTCCCTCCGACTGAGGCCGCCGCCCAAAATCCGCAATGTTTGCCCTGTCCCCAGTGGACGGCCGAGTATGAGGAGACGCTGCAAAGCAGAGGTGGGGGAGCGACTCAGACTTAAGGCGCCAATTTTAGGACTTGACGCTTGCTTGGTGACAACTTGGGAAAGACTCGACGTGTCCTTGACGTTGAATTAAAGTGAACCCGCATTGGTCACGACATAGAGGCAACACATGTAAAGCATTTTGATATCGTTTTATTTTTTCCATGCGTGCTAAACACATTTTTAGTCCGTTTTTGTGATCGAGGCCAAAGAAAAAAGTATTAAGTTGGTGGTATCCTAGTGTCATGGACCCATGTTGAAGTGAGTTGAGGCTTTTCATTTGCAGACAAATAGAGATTTGGCGCCACCCTGTGGCATTTTAGAATCAATGGACTGAGTGGGTTCAGGAGTTTCTTTTACAGGAAATGTATTCCTTTGTCGCCATCTCCTGGCATCAAGGTGTCAAGGAACTAGGTTGAAATGAGTTGAGGAGTTTTATTTAGAGGAAATTAGTGCTTTGATACCATCCAGTGGATTTTTTTGTGTCAAGGAACTAGGTTGAAATCTGTTAAGGAGTTTCATTTTGCAGAAAAATAGTACTCCTTCGTCATCTCATGGCATCTTAGTGTTAAGGAACAATGTCGAAGTGAGTTGAGAGCTTCCTTCAGATCAAAGTTGTTTTGCCAACACCTTTTGGCATCTTGGTGCCAAGTAAGTATGTCAAAGTGACTTGAGGAGCTTCATGTCGACAGTACTTTCCCACAGTCTTGTAGCCCCGTGACATGACGGACCTACAGGGAAAAAAAAATACTGCTTTGTGTCCAACTTGTGGAATCCGAGAATCAAGGTTCTTCGTTCTAGTGAGTTGAGACTTTAATTCAGATAAAAATCATGCTTTGCCGCAATCTTATGGCATTAATGTTGAGGAGCAATGTTGAAGTGAGTTTCAGAGTTTCACCTGGACAGAAATAGTGTTTTGCTGCCACCCTGTGGCATGTTGGTGTCAGGGAACTTAGTTGAAGTGAGTTAGGAAGTGTCATCTCGACAAAAATAGTCTTTTGCCACTATCTTGTGTCTTCTTGATTTCAAGGAACTATTTTGAAGTGAGGTGAGGAATTTATTTTAGAGGAAAAATAGTGCTTTCCTGCCACCCTGTGGCTTCCAGAGGCAATTACACAAGTACACAACCAAGTGTATTTAATGTGTGATGAAATGCAAGCTTGTCTAACCTGACTCTTGACTGAATTCATCCAAGCGACGACCTGACTCAACTCGCCTCAAATTTGGTGGAGACTCAATTTAACTAGATTTATTTATTTATTTATTTATTGCCACAGTAGCTTGGAGCTTGCTTAAAAGATGAAGCGTAACACTGGAGACTTACGACTCGTATGCACAACAGTGTGCGTGACTTCCTCCCACCTCTGCTGTCAAGTCACGCGGTCGGCGAGGTCACCGAGGACGTTTTGTTTTTATTGGATGAGCGCGGCCGGCTGCGAGACGGCCGCTGTCGCTGCCTATGTGTCCATATCGGCGGCGTCATCACCATGCCCACTTTGATTTAAACGTTAAGAGAAACATGTCGATTGTATCTAACACAGCACACGTCACTTTGTTGCGTTTCGAACAGTGCATCTCAAAAGGGGACAAAAATGCTACTTTTCTGTAGGTGGCGCCGCCACAGCGGAACCGCTGAAGTCGAATTCGGGCTCTGGCTTTATGATGTGTTCGGCGACATAAAGATTACCTGTTAAAACAGCAGAAATTGATGATGATTAGGTTTTTTTTTTTTAACATACTAGAGTAAAAAAATAAGTAATTGTTAAAACCCCCAAAACAGTCGTAACTTTGCCCCACTCTGCTTGTTTTCTTTCATCAATTTTACAAGTGTAAAACACGCTCAAGTGTCCTAAATTTTCCAAAATGCGGTTCAGGTTGCTCCTTGAGGAATGACCGACACCCAAACCAATCAAAGAAAAAGGCAAAATAACAAACATCTGCCTGAAAAAGGTTCCGCTGTAGTGCGCTTTTGTCCAGAAACAGATCCACAGTCCTGCTTTTTAAAAAAAAAAAAAAAAAAAACAGCATCGACCAGCATAATTTTGGTTCGTTTTTGTGCTGATCTTGCCTGTGAAGCCAGCAAAACCAGTATGAAAACACATCAAAACCGTATGTAATTTTTGGGGGGAGGGAAGACACAAAATGTACGTTTTGTTTTTATACTAATTTGTGCTTCTTTGTTTACACGCATTCTTACACTGGATCCACTGCGTTTTTATTTTATTTTCGTACATACTTGCAAAAAAAAAAAGTCACCTGTTTGTATCACGACACTCACGTCTCACTTTGTCAAATTAGCGCGCAGACGCTAACATGCTAACGTTTCGAGTTTTTTTTCCAGTGCATGAGAGTCGCTAGCAAGTTAGCTCGAGGTTAGCCTGGCCGTTCATTTCTTTGCTCTCAAAGGGCTCAGAGTCCATCGACTTCATGTAAGTAGATCATGTATGTAAATCATGTATACACACGAGCAGTATCACTTTTAGAGAGAAAATGGACGCTAGCGCAAAGTAAATCTATGCATAAGTCAACAACAGGGAACATGGATACATGCTCTTATGTTCATTCCCACCTCTCAGGGTGCCGAAACGGTAGCGGAAGCCCATGCCGAGTCTTCTGTCTGGGTCAATAATTGACACCCGCGCCGTGTTTTTGGGCACATCATGGTGCGAGACGGACGGAAAGTGGAAACCATCCACAAAATTGCCTCCTGGCGGCACCGCAGGCCAACTGAGTTGTGCTTTTTAAAATATATGATCAGAATATATGACAGGTGTGCGATAGCCTGTTGGTTTCTCAAGGGAAATGCTCATTTATTATTATTATTATTATAGTATTGATGATTTGATGGACTGCTGCTCCACCGAGGAGCTCCAGGTGGTGCCATTTTTTTGGGGCTCCGAGTGCAGCGTCGTATCTATAAACTGTTTCCGCCCCAGTCTCGATTGTGCAATAAACTGAAGTCTATATTTGTAAATGTTTGCTGATGTCTTCTATTCGGAGAATCCCATTGCTTTGACCGGTGTCAAAATGCAAGGTGGCAAAAAAACTAAATCCAGGATGCTTGAGTTTTATCATCAATTTGGCACTATTTTAAAGGCTTTAAAATCAAGAGTCCAGAAATAACAGTCAAAAGTCTAGAACCAAACGTAAACAATCAATATCATGAAAAGTCAACATTTAAGAGTTTAGAGTCCAAAGTCAAGAGGGAAGAGTCCAGAATCAAGACTGGTGTTAAGACTCTTGAGTTAAAAGGGTCCAGAAATATGAATTCAATAATTTTGCCACGATTGTGAAGGTCACGAATCTATCAAGTCAAGTCATGAATAAACTGTCCAAAACCAGAATCAACAGTCTGAAGACAAAGACTTGCCAATCAGGAGCTAAGAGTCGAGAAGCTTGACTCCAGAATCAAGAGTCTCATCATATTCAAGACTGGCAGTCGCCGTGCTCAAGCCAGCGTGCAGGTTGATTGTCATCTTTCGCCTTCACTTTTCCATCAAATTTTCACCTGTTAGCATTCAGTTTCAGCACAAAACGTTGACAACACAAGAAATGAAAAGCTGTTGATTTTGAAAGACGCATTCTCGTACCACAAGACGTTTTTGCTCGCATTTTTACCAGATGGTTCTCTTTTCCCCACATACTGTTTTCTCAGCATATGAAAGCTATTGATTATTATTCTTGTCATTGCAAGAACGTGTCCGATTTTTAAAAACATGTATTTATGCATTTTTTAAATATGTTTTAGAGCCTTGTTAATTTTGACATCCTTTCACCACCGACATCCTGGTTTGGCTGCTATGAGCTCCCCCGCCTACTTCCTGCCACACTTCCTACCCCTGCGGCTGGCCTTTTTTGGCGGCGTTCATCAACTTTCTTCTACTTCTTCTTCTTCTTCTTCTTCTTTTTCTTCCTCTTGCCGCTCATTCCGGCGACTGCTCCACAACGACAACCACCAGCACGAAGGCCCCTCGCCACCTTCACGACTACCAACCACCAGGTAGGCCTTCATCATCATCGTCATCACCATCATGCACCTGCCATTTTTTTGTGTGTGTGTGTGTGTGTGATGGTTTCAGTATGAGTGAGTCAATTTTCAAGATCTAAAATGACTGTATTACATTTCTGGATATATTTGCAGAATTATTATATATGATTGACGTTTGGGAAAGGGTGACGGGGTCATATTTGAGTGCTATTATAACAGCTCCTGAGATTTTTAGTGGTGTTTTAGAGCCCGAGAATGCACACACTCGCCCTCGTTTCAAACAACTCCACGAGAAGCTGTTTTGTAAGGTCGTGCCTGTTAATTAAGACTTTGGGGGTGGGGGGGTGCAGCCACTTTTGAATGAGAACAAGCGTTTGTCTGAAGGAGGAAGTGTGGCGGTTAAGTGACAACACCTCACCAACACAAAGGATCATTTTTTTGTGTTGGTTTCACCTCTTAAAGAAGTCTTTTTTTCCTCCTTTTACAATATGTGCATTTTTTGATTTTATACAAGCAGCAAAGGAAGAGAAAGTAGTTACTGAGGTATTGATCTGGATTCAGAGTCATTTAAAACAACTGGAATTTTGGCGCTTATTTTGTGGCGTTGTGCATCACTCTATATGGAGAGAGAGAGAAAGCGCACGCCCTCCCTAGTTTGCCCACCTCACATTTCAAACAATTAGACTTCCAGCTGCTGTTTAGTGAGGGTGTGCATGTATTTACAACATATTGGCCTTCACGGAGAATCACCTGTATCATTCATATGTGGTCGTGTTTTTTTTTTTTTGAACCTCTCAAAGTGTCCATTTTCCCCTCTGTGTGCATTTTGTGTGTATTTTTACAAACACACTCACAAGCAGAAAAAAAAAGAAGCGGATGTAGTTGTGAAAGCTGGCCCCGCTTCCTCTTTCACGTCGCTCATAAATGGCCTCATCACTGATGATTGGCTAGAAAACAAAAAAATGTCACAGTTAAAATGTTTTTTGTTTTTTTGGGTTGATTCCTACTAGGTCACCGCCATGTCGCGGCAGGTGGTGCGCAGCAGCAAATTCCGCCACGTCTTTGGCCAGGCGGCCAAGGCCGACCACTGCTACGATGACATCCGCATATCCCAGATGACTTGGGACAGCAACTTCTGCTCTGTCAACCCCAAGTTTGTGGCCATGATTGTCGAGGCGAGCGGCGGCGGCGCGTTCATGGTGCTTCCCCTCAACAAGGTGCAATCAAACGTATATTTGTCCCCTTAATGGCCACCGTACTTTCCGCAGCATTATGCTAGCAAACTAGCTTGGGTAGTATTTAGGCATTAAACGTCATAACTCACCTTTGTGACCTCTTTTGTCCCACAAATTTTTTTGATCTTTTTGTCTATTATTGGCCACTGTATTTCCCGGTTTACTGCTAGCCTGCATGACACACAGTCCCTTGCAATAACAAGTTATATAAAATGATAATGTGACTATTAGCTTTGATGTGAGCGAAGCAGTTTTGATTGAGAACTCACTCACATTATTTCTGAAAATCTTATCTCTAATGTCAAGTAAAGACAATTGTCCAAAATGAAAACAAAACAACTACATTAATGATTGGCTTTGATGAAAGTTTGAATGATTGAAGGCAAAATCACACCTACGGGCAAATATTTTGCCAAAATTTGTCACTTATTTCTGCTACACTGTACTAGCAAACTAGCCTGCTTCCACCATCACTTTTGGGACCAACCAAATGTAGAGAACACATTTTTCGGATAACAATCTAAACTTCATGGGAAATTAGCTGCGGTACATGAACATGAACAACTGTTATTGTGGGTCTTGTAGTATTACTTTAAAATGGAATCATCCCACCACACCCAAATTAATTTTGTGCCTTAGTTGTCCACTTAGTTGTGTTAGGCTACTGCTTATGCTAACATTTTATTTACGTATTTTCACGACCATTCGGCGCACCGTGTTGTTGGGCACGCCCACCCTTCACTCATTGGCAGACTTCCGCATGCCTGACGTCACTTACGCCCGCCTTTTCTCTATATAAACAGCGTGTCGGCCAGAAGCGCGCTCAGTCAGGCTTTGGAACTCAGCTCATACACTAGACTTTCAATGGCGCCTTATGGTCGTGAAAATACGGTATTCTTATTTGTTCCTTCAAGTCCACAATAGTTTGTTTTATTTGTGCTAAAACTTAGTTTATGAATCCCGTAGATTTACTCCTATCATTTTGTCCACTCAAGGGCACCATAGTTTTTTTTGTACGTTGTCCTATTTGTAATTTCTTTACCTTTTCTATGATCAACACTAGGAGTTTTTAGAGGTACCAACATAATCAAATATATTTAGCTGTAGAACGTCTTTAAAATACGCAAACACTACCAATCATGTTGACACTTTGAAGCGAATGTGGAAGTAGGATGGCAACTTGAAGAGTTTTTTTTTTTTTGGCCTTGTAAAGATGTTTTCACCATATTTGGAGGTCGACGTTTTTCAGTCTGGGCCGGATGTGGCCTCCCCCCCCACCTCATCTTTCTTAAGGACGACGTACGTGTGGTGGTGCATTGTTACTTGAATGCATCTCACGAAACCAATTCTGTAGTAACATTTCTCGAGCGTTAAAGTGAAGCATTTGACAAGCACAATAATGTACATCAATTTCTTGCTCGGCAGATTTCATCTGGCCCAAAAATATCTGGCACATTGGCCAGTGGCAAATTCGATAGGTATGTGATGACACACATGATAGTTATAGTAACTAAAATTGCCACTAAGCTGGCTTCTGGGGCTGAATTTTCAAAATATCCATCATGTGAATTATTTGTTTTGGGTAAAATATCCACTGGAAAGCAAAATGGCAGATTTCCTGTCTCTTTAGGCATTGCTCTTTGAGACTTTTTTTTGGTGTCTATTCATAACAGACATGTCTACCGAATTTCATGAAAATAACTTCCTGGGCTAAATTTTCCAAACCTTCCTGGTGGCGCTACCAAGTCAAAAATGATATGACGGCTCACCTACCAACTTGGATGTGTGCAGACTGGTCGTATCGACATGTCCTACCCGACGGTGTGCGGCCATACGGGGCCCGTGCTGGACATCGAGTTTTGCCCCCACAACGACAACATTATTGCGAGCGGCTCTGAGGACTGCAGCGTCATGGTGAGTCCCGTGGTGGTGGTCGACGTCTGCCCGTGACAACAGATCTCATTTGAGCTTCCCGTCGTCTTCCTGGACAGATTTGGGAGATCCCGGACTCCGGGCTGATTACGCCACTAACAGAGCCGGTGGTGAAACTGGAGGGTCACTCCAAGCGCGTAGGCATCCTCAGCTGGCACCCCACCGCCCACAACGTACTCATGAGTGCAGGTGAGCACAAGCATAGATATACTGGACAAGTCCTACACTTGATCAAGAGCTGAAAAGCTGCAAATCCACCACACAGGCCTCGACTTGGTGTCTTTTATTCAATACATAAAAATGAAACTTACATTATCGCCAGTACTTTACAGTCATGATCCATTACAATGGTCAAGAGCTCACGGGCACCCAGTTGCCGGTTGCTAATGTAGATGATAAAGAGAAGTTGGCCCAAGACAGAACCCTGGGGGAGACCACAACAAACGGGGCACGAATGTGATTTGATGTCTCAGAAAAAAAAATCCATCTGTTGCTGAACCTAACTCAAAGTCATAAATATGACTCTATTCCATATTAGTATTATTATTATTATTATTATTATTATTATTATTATTATTATTAATGAATGGATACATTGTTATTTTTAAAACTTGATGTGCTAAAGAATAAACAAGGGCAGATTCAGAAATCAATGGAATAAATTCATGTAGAACATTTTACTTGCATTGCTGATTTAAAAAAGTTAGTAAGAAAATTGTTGACCGGTGTTGTTATCTAAAAAACAAGTCATAATATTAAATCAAGCAATCTAAAATGAAACACATTTAAGGAAATGCAATTAAATAAAATAAATAAATTACATTTCCAAAGTGATTAAATAAAACCAACTAATATAAATACAATCAAACAAAATAAATAAAACAAGTAGAGCAAATATGATGAAACAAACATAATTTAAAAAAAAGAAAATCAAAACGAATGAATGAAACTAAAAAAATACTATTCAATCAAACGAGCTAACACGAAAAACAAACCAAAACACTCAAATAAAATGACTTTAAAAAAATTAAACTAGCCGTAATCATAAAATAACTATCATTTCAAAATGCTACTACTGTACATACATAGATATTTTTTACCCAAGATACAAACTGACAGTTTAGGTAAATAAATAGGCAATATTACCTAGGTGAATGGAATACTTGCTGTTAACGCTGAATCACGACTCGCTTTAAAGAAAATGTCACTTTCAAGAAAGGCGCTTATAAATAAAATGTATTATTATTATTATTATTATTAACATTATTATCACGCGACATCTATTGAGCTTGCTAATAGACTCGACGTAATTCAAAAGAAAGCACAACAGCCCCCTCTGGTGGATGCAGAGGGGCACTACTTTCCCTGCACCTAACGCCAAGCCTTCCTGTTGCTTGGTCAGCCTGCGACAACGTGGTGATCCTGTGGAACGTAGCCCGCGGCCAGGCAGCCGTCAGAATCGACAACTTGCACTCGGACCTGATCTACAGCGCCTGCTGGAACCGCGACGGCTCCAAGATTTTGACCTCCTGCAAGGACAAGATGCTGAGGGTGCTGGACCCTCGCAAGGGCACCGTCCTCGCCGTACGTTGGCTCACCCTCGCCGCTGCCGATGCGTCCACCTCCTCCAAGGTCCGACTGTTCCTTCTTCGTAGGAGAGGGAGAAACCTCACGAGGGTTCCAGGCCGGTGAGGGCCGTGTGGGTGTCGGACAGGAGGATACTCACCACTGGCTTCAGTCGGATGAGCGAGAGACAGGTGGCGCTGTGGGACCTGGTGAGTCCTGATGGGCCTCCTCTTAACGGCATTTTTTTTTTTGGTTTAAAAAACAGAATTTTTCAATGCAGAGATGTCAGATTGTCCCTATTCTTATATAACAAGTGAATGTTATATAAGAATGTGTTGTGTAATATTTGCCCTCTATTTCAACAAGTAAAAATGGTTGATGCTCCTGGCCCATCTGTCAATGTTTTTAATCAGCAAGTTCTCGTCTCAGGAAGACTTTGGCTCACCGCTGACCCTGCAAGAACTGGACACCAGCAGCGGCGTCCTCCTGCCATTCTTCGATCCGGACACTGGCGTGGTCTACCTCTGCGGCAAGGTCACAATCTCTCCCTTTGCTGTCGGGCATGATTAGGAAGTGAATTTGTTCCATGCTCAGCCTTGTGAACAAACTTAATGCATTTTTCCCATTCTATGTTCCAGCCCCACCAAAAAGTACATTAAAAAAATCTTCACTGCCGTTAATAAAGAAAAATAGCACTGTAGCCTATTGCATAAAAGCAAAGAGAATATGACGACATCAATTCATTATATAAAGTAATTACTGTCTCACAGTCATATAATATTCGTATTCGGAATAGTAAAAACCCACATGTAATTGATGACCCCCCAAAAAAGCTGCCACAAGGTGGTGATAAAGCACTTTTTTTTCCTTCTCTGTGAAAATCCACATTTGACATCAACAGAAAAATGCACAAAAATGACACAAGATGACAGGAAAGTGCTACTTTAATACAATACAATGCAACGGTAACGTGTAAATGAACATCCGCAACTCACTCCAACAAAGTTGCCTAGCACCACAATACCACAAGATGTCGGCAAACTGCTACTTTTTGTCTCCTCCATTCACCTAAACATAGTTCCTGGACACCAAGATGGCGGCAAAGTGCTATTTTCGTTTAAATGAAACTCCACAACTCACTTCGTAGTAATTCCTTGCCATACATATGCTCCAAGATGGCAGCAAAGTTAGTTACTTGGCACCAATATGCCAGAGCATGGTGTCAGAACGCTTGTTTTGGCTAAATGAAACTCCTCAACTCATCTTAAAATACAGTAGATTCTGGGTATTTTGTTCAAATGAATCTTCACAACTTACTTCAACATAGTTCCTTGGCACCCAAAAGCTATAAGATGGTGACAAAGTGCTACTTTTGCGTAAATGAAAGACCTCAACTAACTTCAACATTGTTCCTTGGCACAAAGATGCCACAAGATGGCGTCAAACTCAGACTTAATACAACTAATTAATACTTTGTCCTGGGCATGAAAGCAGTAAAAGATGATTTCTTTGGATGCTTGCTCAATATGAAAATATAGCAAAACTGCTCCCACTGCAGGGTGACAGCAGCATCCGCTACTTTGAAGTGACGGAGGAAGCGCCCTACGTGCACTACCTGTCCATGTACGGCAGCAAGGAGAGCCAGAAGGGCATGGGCTACATGACCAAGAGGGGCCTGGAGGTCAACAAGTGCGAGATTGCCAGGTAGCGTCTTGTTAGCATGTTAGCATCACACTCCAGGAAGTCTTCTCCCACACGCCAAGGTTGCTCTTTGTCGCGGCAGGTTCTACAAACTCCACGAGAGGAAGTGCGAGCCCATCGTCATGACGGTGCCCAGGAAGGTGACGCAGTCAAATACACTCAATTTTATGACATGCTATCGATAGGCAATGTTGGTGGAGTGCAAGTGGACAAAATTGATATCGTGATGTGTTGTGTCGTTTATAGTGGACCAAATATCAGTATCAAAACCTGTCATATCACTGAGTGGGTCTACGTATCGATATCATAATGTTTCACCACAGTATTGACACGATTTTTTTCTTCCCGCACAGTCGGACCTCTTCCAGGAGGACCTGTATCCCGACACCATCGGTCCGGAACCTTCCGCAGAAGCCGACGACTGGTTTGGGGGCAAAGACGCGCCGCCCCTGCTCATCTCGCTCAAAGATGGCTTTGTGACCACCACCAAGGCCAGAGAGTTCAAAGTTCATAAGAGTCTCCTCAAGACCACCGTGGCCTCAGCTGGCTCCACTCACGTCGATGGCGGCGCCGGGGTGAGAAGTTGTCGTCTATTTTCATGATTTAAATTACTTGAACTAAAATGTCCTAAAACGCTGTCATATTTGAGTCGTTTTCATTTTATCGACACTTATTTTCAGGATGTGTCGGCTCTGAGGCGGGAGTTGTCGGCTATGAAAGCGTCACTGGAGGAGCTGAGAAATCGTGTGAGCTCGCTGGAGGACAAACATTAAACCAACAGGATTCTTTTTGTTTTCTATACAAGAAATAATAAATAATAGAAAGATAACTAAAGAAACATAAAAAGAAACCCACTCCAGGCTCAAGTTTGTTGGTCCAATTTTATTTTAATATATACTACTTGAAATAAAAACAATATTTTCCGACCATTCATGTGTGTGTGTGTGTGTGTGTGTGTGTGTGTGTGTGTGTGTGTGTGTGTGTGTGTGTGTGTGTGTGTGTGTGTGTTTACAGAATCAAAACATTTGCTTCAAAAATATATTTAATCACTTGCACTTGTCATTGTACAAAACTCTTACTTTGAGGTCAAGTACTATTTGCATAAGATAAAATACTAACAGCGTCATAGTAACAGATTACAGAAAGCATTGAGGAGGATTTTACATTTTGCCATTCAGTCGGCTAATGTTTTTAATTAGAATTAATGAAATGTTAACAAAAAATAAGCAAACAAAGCCCTCAGGCAAATTGCAGTTTACATTCTGCCATGGAGCCAAGTACTATTTGGAATGAGAAGGAATCAAATGCTAAAATGCTAGCAGTCGGTACGCTAACAGTGACAAAGATATGGAGTATGGAAAATGCAACATGGATTTTCTGTACATTTTGCCCTTTAGTTAGTTTACTTTTCATATAAAATTTTGAATTTTGAACTTGCTAGCAGTTGGTCCGACGACATTTAAGCCACTTAGCCTGTTAGCAATCCAAGTACAGAAAGTGCTAAGGCTTAACGCAAAGGATTTTACATCTTGCCTTATAGTTGGGTAATTTTTTTGACTGAATTGGTCGCTAACATGCAAGCAGTTGGTAAGCTAACATATAACGACAACGCGACCAACTACAGAGAGACGAGGTGGATTATTTCTTGATAACAGATACTATTTAGAATATCTAATATGCAAAAAATTGCTAAGTTAACTAAAATGGCAAGACAGCAACCTGAGTACAAAAAGCGCTAGGGGCAATCGCTGATAAGAAGTAAGCAGATGTTAACATGCTAGCAGTTTTTTTTTTTTTTTTTTTTACAGTTAAGTTGATTGAAACAAAATCCAAATGTACATTTTGATCCCCTCACCACACAAAAAGAAAGATTTTAATGTCATTTGATGACTATGTACAGAGGAGTAAAGCTGAAGCGGCTAATGGACCTCCGACCGCAATCGGACTGATTCTTTCCGGCTCACACGTAGTTCTTGCTGGGTGCGGAGGCGCTGTTGCTGTAGTACTTGGCCGTGCCCCCTGACCCCCGATTTGGGCCTACTGAAGCAGCACAGGAGTCCCCCGCCCAGTAGGAGCAGGACCCCGCCCGCCCAGCCCACGTAGATACACGCTCCCATCTCGCGCTTCTGTGTGGAGGGCACCAGGGGATTGTTAAAGTCCTGAACGATCTTGTGGGCTGACCAGCTGACGGGTATGATTAGAACAAGGCCGGCCAGGAGCAAGCCCACCCCGGCCACCAGGCTGATCTTGGGCTTGGCGTCTTCGTTCTCCACGCAGGTGGTGAAGTCAGCCCCGCAGAACAGGATCAGGAGGCTGAGGGCGGCCAGCATGCAGCTGATGATGGTCATGGCACGGGCCGCCTGCAGGTCCGAGGCCAGGATCAGCAATGAGTCGTAGTTCTTGCACTGCTGCTGGCCTGTACTCTGCACAGCGCACGACTTCCACAGGCCCTCCTGGTGGCTCTGAACGCGCACAAAAATCAAACATAACTCTAAATTACACCACATTAGTAAAATGTACTGTATTCATTATTCCATTGCTCATTTTAGATAGTGGTACTTCCCACCTTCTTCAATAGGGGGCACTGTAGAATATACAATACTGTAATCAATGCTCTCTTTGACTTCATCTTCTAGTTGCAAAGCAATTTTTCCAATTGTAATTCAAATCCAATTTGCCGTACAGTACTTCCTGCGCAGGTGTGAAGAAGAACGTACCTGGGCGGTGATGATGGCTGCGCCTGTGAAGGAAGAAACCTTCCAGCGGGGGACGGCGCAGCACACGATGGCCCCGATTAGGCCCAGGATCCCCAGGCCCACGCACACGATCTGAACGCCCACTGATCCCATCCTGACAAGAAGGAGGTCAAAGCTTAGCACGCACGAGGTCCAAAACACACACAAACTCATTGCAGGGCCCAGAGGCCTGTTTGCTTTGGTTTAGTTTAGTTTAGCTTATCTTACTTTAAGTTAATTTAGCTTAGTTTAATTTATTTTAGCTTAGTTTACCTTAGCTTAGCTTATTTTAGCTTTATTTTGTGGGGCTACATCTTTTAAGGCGAGGATTTTTAAATGTGAATATTTATTGTCAACTGAAAAGTGTGAATTTGACAACATTTTCCTCTTTGCAGCTAAAACCGCCCTTCAAATCCTTCTTGAGGATGATAATCAAACAAGTGAATCATCTCAACGCTTTTCGTGTAAGTGATCAGAATTTTAACTCACTGACTGACTGACAGATATTTTAAAACATTTCACCTTATTTTTCAGGACCCACAAAATATTGCCTTCTGTCATCATTTCAGAACCAAATCTACCAAAATGTTATGATCTTTTTTTAAGCAGCAGTACAAACGGTTGGTTTCACCAAAACAGCAGAGAAACAGTAACTTTGGAGCAAATATATATATATATATATATATATATATATATATATATATTTTTTTTATATATATATATATATATATATATATTTTTTTCCTGCTTTTGTGAAGGCATAAATTATAAAACAACAAAAATAACATTGAGGAAGGGCTTTTGATGGCAAAAAAAGCTTAAATTTTTTTTTTTTTACCCCTCAAGTTTGTTGGGATTACTCACTTGATTTTCCTCACAATGTGGCAACAAGCTGTTCATTACTGTCCTCTTCCTAAATCTGGTCTGCACATGAGCAGTAAGAAGATGGAATAGTCCATTGCATGAGATGAGGAGGCATGTTTTTTGTTTTTTTTTGTAAGCACGTGAATTAATAATTGCTTTAAATCGAAGAAAACTTTATCAATCCGTTTTTAGGAAACGTTTGGAGGCTCCTGTAAATCTCGAGCCGAAGCGTATGAAGCCATGTGTGCTAGAAACTCATTTGAGTGTTTTCCATTAAAAAATGGAATGTCAAGGGTGGTGCCACACACACACACACACACACACACACACACACACACACACACACACACACACACACACACACACACACACACACACACACACACACACACACACACACACACACACACACACAGAGTGTCGTGTAGCTTTGGGCTACGTTTTCAATTGAGCGCATGTCTGAACAGGCCCGCTGACTGTTACTTCTCCACCCATTAGAAGCACAAAACCGCTCCCTAGCGCCCAAAAGTCCAAAAAACTAAAGACGCATGAAACATTCCCGCTCTAAGACATATGGTTCTGATATGGTTACTCCCCAAAACGTATTTTTTTCAAAATTTAGGAATCATTATGGATAGGTGACAATAGAAGATGAAGGAAGCAAGTGACTTGTGCTGCTCTTCAATTTTGTTGCTTTCTATCCATCTTCTTCTTCTGCTTCTTCTCATACTTTCGATTGAGATGAAGATGAAAAATCCTCATCAACAGAGCTCAATTAGCTCCATGAAGTTCACTGAAAAAAATTGGTGTGTTGAATTTACTCAATTTTATTTTGTCAACGGCACGGTGGTCAACCGGTTTACATGTCTGCCTCACAGTGCAGAGGTATGAGGTTCGATTCCGGCTCTGGCCTTTCTATGTGTAATTTGCATGTTCTCCCTGTGCCTGTGTGGGTTTTCTCTGGGAACACTGGAAATTGTCCCCAGGTGTGTGTATTGAGCGCGAAGGCTTGTTTGTCTATGTGTACCTTGCGATTGGCTGGCAACCAGTTCAGTACCCCGCCTATTGCCCGACGACAGGTGGGATAGGCTCCAGCATGCCCGTGACCCTCGTGAGAATAAGCAGATTAGAAAATGGAGGGGTGGATATTTGCTCAAATGGTTACACACAATAGTGTCATCTGGATTTTGGGAAATATTTTAGATGTACAGTCTATTAAAAAAAATGTCTGTAAATCCAGCTGATTTTATTTCATGCAAACACTTGATGAAATAAAATTGAGTATTTCAACAGACCATTTTTTTTCTGTGTACTTTTTTTTGTTTCTGGTTTGTGTTGTTTTTAATTCATAATCTTGTTGAATTGAATTTTTTGTTGAGGTTGTTTTCATTTCTTAAACTAATTTTTTCACTACAGTATTTGGTTTTAAGTTTGTTTGTAAAAAAAAAAAGACATTTTCTAAAATAGTATATTATTAGTTATGGCAGTTACCTTTTTGGTTTTAGTTTTATTTCTCCCCAGGGTTTTTTCCCATCTTCTATAAATTGACTTTAATGTAATTTTTAAAAATGTATGTTGGAATCTTATTTATCCTTTTTTTTCTTTTACAGTAAATATGAAATCTTTATTTTTTTTTAAATTTGGGGTTTTCATCTTTTTTTTTAAGTTAATGTTATGTGGTTATTTTTTATGAGCTGAGGGAAACCGATTCATCTTGGACCAAAATGAGACCCGCCTGGGGTGCAAACATTGTTTTTAGCCAAAAAAAAAAAATAAAATTGTCACTTGATCTTCTTTGGATCTTTTTTGGGTTCAAATTGATACAGTTTGTTAAAATAAATACTATTGAAAAATCCTTTTCAAATAACAACACTCATTATATGAGGAAATAAATGTGCCTTACCTTGGTTGAAATGTGAGATGTTTTTCTTGACTATTTCTTTGTCTTCTTGTTGTTAGGCGTCCTGCTGAGATTGTGTAGCGATGCTGGGACAAGATGGAGTATTTGTACAAGAATGTGATGTGCAGGGTGGGGCCCTGCCGACCACGAACCTGCAAACCAGACTGGACTTGTCCTCCCCTCTTCTTCTTCACTTTTTGATGCCATGGAAAAAAGACAGAGAGAGAGAGAGAGAAAAAAAACGCCCTAGGCTCCTGACAAACTTGAATGTAAAAAAGAAAACGTCACACTTTTTCTCCTTCAATACGCTTTTGTGATGCCAACAAACCAGCAGAAAGTATTTGGGTCTCATGATGCTCATGATTCTGTTTGACTCTTTTTGTTTTTGTGCAGACAAAGTTTACAAATACAACCTAAGCCGCTGAACATGGTAAGCCATGACACACACACACACACACACACACACACACACACACACACACACACACACACACACACACACACACACACACACAGAGCCGCCCACTTTCGAAACTGATGACAAACAGAAGGTTGTGATGTCACAGTTTCGTGGTGGTTGTGGGAAAGACGGTCTGCGTTGCTTGCTGGAAGAGTCAAGCTTGTGAAATGGGATGCAACATTAGATACACCAGCTCATGAGATCCAAACAAGGGGTCATAGAGAGTATTCATTCATGTGTTTGCATGGCATTGTTTCATTTTTTTTCATACAGACATTAAAACGCCAAAAATACAACAACAACAAAAATTGTACCGTAATTCAAAATACAAAATAGATTTGGAAATACGGTGGTTAAACGTATTACACATACAAGTTAAGTAAAAAATTGTACCTAAATAAATGTTTGAAAATAAACAGTTGGAAAATATTTCATGCAGATGTGTTACACTTCAAGAGTTAACTGAACTGAACAAATGTACTTTAAGCGATGCATTGAACATTTAATTCAGTGATACTTTTGTGTACCGCTAGGGAGAGCCCTTGTGCCACTTGTGGTCCTCCTACCACAATTTGAGACCCACTGGCGTGTACAGAAATACATTTTAAAAGATACATAAATAGTCACATCTGTATCACCGGAATATATAATAAAATACAAATATAGAATATAAGTGAAAATGTAAATGAAATAAAATTAACTGTAAATGGAATAAGTAAAATAACACAAAATACTAGACTATATTTCTGTAGAAATTATTATATAAAAGAAATATTACAAAGCACATTTTAAACAGGACAAATGCAATACAACAAATATATCTATATTTTAAAAATACAGGAATTACAAGTAGTGCAGGGGTCGGAGACTTTTTCGAAACAGAGTGTGATGTGAAGGTCTACCAGTTTGATACCCACTTCTGAAATATCAAATTATCTTTAGTAATGATATTTAATTATGATAAGACACTGATCATGAGAACGCTTTCTCACAATAATTAAGAAACATACATATAATTACGCAACATTCTATAAAACTATGCCAGTGTTTACATTTTCAAAGGATTACTTCTACAACATTTCTAGAAAATCACATTACACAAGTTTCTCTCTTTGAATAGGATTACTGAAATCAACTTCTTGTATTCAAATTTTTTGACGAGCTCCTGCATATGTCCGTGTGTGTGTGTCTTGTGTGTACTAAATATACAAATATGGGACATACATATGCATCTAAAAACTATTACGTGTGTATGACAAAGCATATTTAGTATGTCGTCATTGCAATAAGTGAACATTGCTGATGTGTCATTGATACAAGAACAAGTCCGGACCTAATAACGTCACAATGTCTCTTTCCTTAAAACGCTTACGCCACCGTCACGACTGGCTTTCGCATCACTGGAGCGTCAGCAACGTCATAAGTGACAACTTTGATGTCAAAGGCAAATTGGATGCTTGTACAATTTGGTTTCTACACGCAAGATGGCGCCCTTCGAGTTTCGCATTGGACACCACTATATTGACGCGATTGACGTCTACAAGGGGCGGGGTGTGCTCTTTCAACCCAATCCACGATGCCGCCAATCATAGTGTAGCGTGGAAACGCCTCCGTCCAATCATGATTTAAGAATCAAGTGACGTCATTAAGTTTGATTCCGGCCCTCTTCGACGTAGGACAACCGACCGGAGACACTCCGAGTCCGAACGGCGGCGAGCTTAACCCGGCCTGCTTTTAAAGTTCCCGGAGGACGAGGCACAAGGGAACCGAAGCCGCGGCCAAGCTCAGGGGATTTCTTCGTTTCATCGTATTTTCTTCAACTAACACGCCGGGAGAGCTGTTATTCTGATAAGGTACGACGATGCGAGCTAACTTGTCACTGTCGCTTGTTTGGCTATGTGACCCGCTCGGCTAAAGTGCTAACAAGTTAGCATGAGCGCAGAGTGAATGGAATGAGGCTGTGAGTAATGTGCTTAGCTAATTTTAACGATATGTAATGTTATGCTTCGAGGTTTCGATTCGTGGATGATGATTGTGAAACTTCTAACTGATACTGTTTTTTTCCGGTTTATTATTTTGTTCTGTAAATGAAATTGAAGGTGTGCCAAACGGGCGTCGTAAAGCTCGTAAGAGAATCATCAGAAAATGGCGGAGCCGGACAAATTAAACATCGACTCGATCATTCAGCGTCTTTTGGAAGGTGAGAGAACCAATAACGACAGCAATGTGTGTGTTTTATGCCAATAACGTGTGTGTTTCTGCTGTGAGCGTGGAGAGGTGTGCGAGTCCGAGCCCATTGAATGGCAGAACACGAACACCACTACTACACACTAATAAGCATTAACATTAGATCAATGCTGCAATTATCCTCATTTTAGAATGTTGCTTTAAATAGAGACATACTATACAGATGTAAAGTATTTTTAAAATTATTATTCACAGTCGAACACTTGATTGTGTAACGAAGAGACAAGGAAAACCCTGTGGACACTTAAGCGTAATCATCTTATCAAGTGTTGAGTTCATCTGATGCACAAGCGCGGCCGCGCGCGCACACGCACACACACACACACACACACACACACACACACACACACACACACACGCTTGTGTGCTCTGGTGCTAGCAATTTAACCAAAGCTTTAGGGGAAAGCAAATGTAACAGTCTTGACTTTAGCTATGAATTGTGGTTTTGTCTCTATTTTATACAGTGATGACCTGACTTAATAGTTCCGTGACCAGGCTTGCAACTTAAAACACTCGCTTACCAAATCGCCTTTACCTACTGACATAATAGAAATTGTCATAAGAAATTTCCAGCACTTCCAAAAAAGACAACAGAAAGGGCGAGTGCAATACTACAAATATATCAACATTTTAGAAATATAGGATAAAATACAAGTAGTGCAGGGGTCAGCAATCTTTTTGAAACTGAGAGCTACATCTTGTGTACCGATTAATGTCCACCTGAATTATAATAACAAATCCCAAAAGCACTAACAAAAAAGTGTTTTCATTATGAAAAATACCATTCTTTAATAATTTGTTAAAAAAACGTTCTGTAGTAGCATAGTTGAATAGAAATGAAATAAACCGTTTTTGGTTTCTTCTGGTGTCTTTTAGCCACCAGGAGGCTGAATTATACATAACCTATTTAATGGTGTAATACAAAGAAAGCCATGATTTAAAATGAGCTGTCAGACATTTGTAACCGGTAAGGAAAAAAAAATGCTATAAAATTTGGATTCAAAAAATGTGTTTATGGTGACAAATTGGCAAACAAAAAAATACAAATGGACAGTTGTGTGGTCACCGGTCCTCTGTAGGTTAAATGAGTGAATGTTGGCTTTGTAAAGTTGATCTGAAGGAGGTGACTTGGATTATTCACACACAAAAAAAACAGCAAGCACAGCAGTCATACTAACTGCTGTTGACTTTGACTGCACACCAGCTTGTGTGTGTGTGTGCGTGTGTGTGTAAACAAGGCAGATAGTGGCAGTATTTATATACTCTTATGCAACCCTGCTGACCTTCCGTGTGTCTTTTCTTTCTTTTTTTATTGCAGACCATAACAAGCAATTGCTTGTTGGTATTGTGTGGTGTCAAAGTATAACCGCAGTCACACACACATACACTTATGTTTCAAAATGATAGATCAATGATTGATTGTGCTGTATAGTATGTCCACTTTCTCATGAGTGAGTGTCAACAACAAGCCAATTAAACGTGTTGGGATAACAAGTAACTCAAGTCAATTGGATTTGTGGTATGCTCAAGTAACTCAACTCAAGACTTGCTGTGTGTGTGCATGATGCGGTGGACTATGTTTTTTTGTTGTTTTCATGTGCGAATGTTTGTGTTTTTTTGAGGGGGTTGTGAATGTTTTTTATTTGTGTGTTTCATTATTTTATGTGAGGTTGTGTGATTTTAAAAAAATATATATATTTTTGCGTGTGTCACTGATAGGGAGCACCATGGGTGCTAGTGTGTGTGATTTTCATGTATGTGTTTGCTTTTTGTGAATCTGGTTGTTTGCTTCGCTGCCATGTGTACATGACTTTTTGTGTGACGCCGATTGTACATATGTCTGGCATTTTTCTGTGTGCAAGTGAGACAGATTTTTTTATGTGCAACCCGTGGTTGTGCGTATTTTTTGTGTGTATGTGATTAAAAAATGTTTTTGTGGCATCCTGATTGTCAATGTGTCCGACCGTCATTGTAGTGAACATGTCATAGTGTGGTTTAGCGTGGTTTTTATATATTTTCTCCTTTGTATCTGCGCCAGAGGGTGGTATTGCCCCCCCCCGTCTTTGTCACATCACTTGTCCTATTAGCGGCACAGTTAACTCCAAAGTTAGCTGTGTTGCGGCCCTCTGTTATAGCTAATCTGCCTTTAATCCTGCTTTAGGAGGCACTAGGATAAGCGCTGCTCATTTTTAGGCTCGCGTTCACTATTTCAGGCCACCATTTTAAGTAGCTGCTCTACTCTACCCCGACCTCCATTGACTCATTTGTAGCATATCGGCCTGTCTACAGACCTTTGTTAGAATGTCACATAATATTTGGCTACCAGCAACATCCATGATTATCAAGGGAATCTTGTGATACATTTTAGTAGTCACTACTCAGAATACAGGAAGTAGAGTGGAAGAGTGTTCATCATAAAACAACACAGCGGGTGTGCGGGACAAGTGCGGTATGGCTGTGGGAGGAGTGCAAAGTCACGGTGCATCATGACAGCCCTTTGCTGTGCGTGTGCGTGATTGAGGCAATCATTCTTACAGACCTAAAAAAAAAAAAGTCCAAAATTTGGATTAGATAGGGCCTCGAGATGTTACTTGAGTAATAAAAGAATTCTTATAGTGCCTGAGCACAGAAGCTGCAAATTTTGTATTTCTTCAGCAGATAACTGAAGATGGCGTCCCTCAAAGAAGAGACAAATATGTGGGAGTTCACTGTATCATGTGATGTTACTGAATGTGCCACATTGACATATTTTAAGCTCCCTGGCCTCTGAAATGCATCATGTTTGGACTAAATGTATTGTAATCAGCATCACATTTAGAATTTCTTCTCTTTGGACCATATTTTTGAAATTATATTTAATGGACCATACACTTGAAATGCGCCATATTGGCGCATGTTTACTATAGCCCAATTATGCATCACATTTAATGGTCTGTGCATATCTTATGTACCATTTTTACATCGTATTTAATTTTCTAGTCTCGATGTGTGTGAATGTGTTGCCTTGCTTGTTAGGATGACACACCTGTCAAACTGTGACTTCAGCTTATGATTGTGAGGAGTTCTTTTGTTTTGGCAGCGTTTTGTGTGTGGGAGGCGTTCTGGCCTCGTGCGCGTTCATGTGTCCCTCTTCATCTCGTTCTATATTTCGCCTTGCAGTCAAGGGCTCTCGACCCGGCAAGAACGTGCAGCTGACTGAGAGCGAGATCCGCGGGCTGTGCCTCAAATCTCGTGAGATCTTCCTGAGCCAGCCCATCCTTTTGGAGCTGGAGGCCCCCCTCAAAATCTGCGGTGAGCTCAAAACACAATGCACAATCACACACGCGCGCACACACAGACACACAGAGTTTTTTTCTGAGTTCAAATTGAGGTAGAGCTGTTTGCATTTGGAGGATTCGCACATATGGGATAAATACTGCATGCAATAGCTTTGCCTGAGAAACACTTGAGATACTCTCTGGCGCCCTCTGCAGGTGATGTCCACGGCCAGTACTACGACCTCCTGCGGCTGTTTGAGTACGGCGGCTTCCCTCCGGAGAGCAACTACCTGTTCCTGGGCGACTACGTGGACCGAGGCAAGCAGTCCCTGGAGACAATCTGCCTGCTGCTGGCCTACAAGATCAAGTACCCGGAGAACTTCTTCCTGCTGCGCGGCAACCACGAGTGCGCCTCCATCAACCGAATTTACGGCTTCTACGACGAGTGTGAGCAGAATGGGCCACAAATTGATAGTCGCTCGTTCTTCTGTGGTTTATTTATTTTGTTCCTGAGGGGTGTTTTGTGCGTTTCAGGCAAGCGAAGGTATAACATTAAACTGTGGAAGACCTTCACAGACTGCTTCAACTGTTTACCAGTGGCTGCTATTGTAGACGAGAAGATCTTCTGCTGTCATGGAGGTAGCGACACGTTCCACTGGCACTCAAGCGGCGTCCACACATACCGACAATCTTGCCAAGTTAGACTTTGCCCTCAAAGTCAGCAAAGGCCCGATTATCACCAGCAACATTTCTTTCAACATGTAGAATGCATGAAAAAAAATACGGGGAGGGTATCTGCAAATACGGCAAGTGCGAGTACGCACGTAATCATTTATAACCAACTTTATGACATTTATGCACACTAGAAAAGGGGATTAGGCTCTCTAATATGTAAAAACTTGATTAAGATGCTAAAAATGTGTATGTTTGTACCCCGGCTAGGATAGCATACTCTAATGAAGTGACCACAGCATGTCTACTGACTGACATGTCCCCCCCCAGGCCTGTCGCCAGACCTCCAGTCCATGGAGCAGATCCGCCGAGTCATGCGGCCCACCGACGTGCCCGACCAGGGTCTGCTGTGCGACCTGCTGTGGGCTGACCCCGACAAGGACGTGCTCGGCTGGGGTGAGAACGACCGCGGCGTCTCCTTCACGTTCGGCGCCGATGTGGTGGCCAAGTTTCTACACAAGCACGACATGGACCTCATATGTCGGGCACATCAGGTGAGCTGGGGGGTGGGCGACTATTCGTTACGCATGTTTAAGCTCTCCTCATTTAACTGTTGAGACACCACCAAGGTACCGAATTTTGAGATCTGCGCACCTCTCAGCATACTGTCGACTCACCGACCCTTAGATTAAGTGCATCAGAGGTGCACAGACTTTATGAATGTAATAGTCTGTGCACTTGGAATGTGCTGTGTTTTGACAATATTAATGGCCTGCATCGTTTTTAATGGCCTGTAGATTTCTAAACATACCTTATTTAATGATCAGTGTCCCGTTATTGGTGGTGGGCTGCACAGCTGATGCACACTATTTCCATATAGTATATACCCTGTTTCACGGCTGCTACACAATCTTCTACCACGTTGTGACTGCTCTGTGCACCTCCAAACGAACTTGATTTTATGATCTGCACACCTCTAAATTTGCAATTCAATGGTTGATTAACTTATGAGGTATCTTGCGGTCTCTGCCTCTAAATTTGCCTTAATTGCTCTGTTGGCTAATCGTTATACAAACCAAAATGTACCTTATTTCATGGTCCATGCACATAAGCTTTATGAGCTGTGCACCTTTTATATACCACATTTCATATTCTGTGCACCTCGAGATGAGCCAGTTTGACCCTATTTTATGTTGTGTGCTTCTCCAATGTTCCTTAATGAATGCTACGTGCAAGTCTTAATGTATCAAAATGGTCTGTGCACCAATGAATACACCGGAGACGAGACAGCACTTACTTTGCGCCATACATTCGCGTAACACAGCTGATCCCATCTTGAACGGTGCCTTCTGTGACAACCGCAAGTATGATCATTGAAAACATTCACATTACATATTCAAAGACTTCTTGAGTACGCCGACGGCGCAGCCGTATTTGGATGTAGCAAAGTGAAGAAATTGTGAATATGCTTCCTCCTTGAAGATTCATCATCAAGCAATTACGTAATTATTGCTTTTGATTTTATGTTATCCAAGCTCGGTTTTACAATATTATTTGCCGAATTCAAATCTAATATTAAAGTCACATACAATATGGCGGAAGGGCTGACAAATTGCTTAAACCCGGTTCAACAATTGTCTGCTACAGAATTGAAAAGAAAGGGGAAAGGAATATTTCTATTCATTTTAGATTTCCAAAGAGTTTGTGGCCCCCGTGGAATCTTGTATGAAACAGCCTCTTTAGTTGCCTTATGCAACATGACAGTCTAAACCCGTATACATTTTAGGGTGTTTTCCTCCTAAGAGGCGCTCACTACAAAGCTTGTCACTTCATGAGAGAAACGCGTCGTCCATAAAATACAAATCACATGACATGTCTCGCAACATTACACAATGACAAACTTTGGAAAAAAATGCGCAGGATTCTCCGACATTGACGTATTGATCGCACGTACACCTGCCTACCGTACTGATTGGCTGTTGCAGATAAGACTGGACATCAATCAAACGAAAATGATATCACTGTTTCTTTATATCTTTGTCTTTCTCAGTCACAACTCAACGTTAGTATTTCACAACAGAAAAATAGTGACTGTGATAAAATAGTAATAAAAACTTTACTTTTAGATAGCCATCAGCATGATGGGCGGGTACCCAGAGACATACAACAGAGCCAGCTTTCTTAACCGGTTGGATTGATCATTGATGAAATGGATGTCCCTAGGCACTCTATGTTCCCTGACTTTTACACTAAGTGGCAGTGTTGCTATAAAAAAATAGTGTTGAGATGAAATAGCATGTTAAGAAAATACAATGTTTGGCTACACTCTGGCTTTGTTGTTTTGCCTCCCGACACCACATACTTAACCCGATTAAGGGGACGGACGGAAAACCAATTCTGTCCTTGCTTAATCTATCCTTAAAAAAAAAAAAAACCTTTCATCCCAAAAATGGGCATCGAACGGAATTCCCATCTTTGGCAACTACTACTCTGCAACTACATCCTTCTTTAAACAGATAATTCAATTATATGCCTGAAATGATGGATAAATATAATGAATCTGTATTTGGTTCATTTTTTTTTTCCTATGTTTTCCGAAAAAAAGACTCGTTATTGTTTTAGGAAGGTGATGTGTATCATGTTTAATACCGGGTGTACTTCTAATGCACCATATTTCAACCTTTTTTTTAATGGTTTATGGTACCAATGTCCCTTTTTTCCTTTGTGCAGGTGGTGGAAGATGGGTATGAGTTCTTTGCCAAGAGGCAGTTGGTCACACTGTTCTCTGCTCCCAATTACTGCGGAGAGTTTGACAACGCCGGCGCCATGATGAGCGTCGACGAGACGCTCATGTGCTCCTTCCAGGTGTGTGTGTGAGAGAGAGAGAGAGTGAGATGTTTCACAGAATGTGTCACATTTTGACGACTCGCACACAAAGAAAACTGTCCAAAGCATTTTAGCCACCTTTCTGTCCGTGTGTCTCAGATCCTGAAACCGGCAGATAAGAAGCTGTATCCGTATGGCGGCGGTGCTGGGATGGGATCGGGAAGGCCCATCACCCCGCCACGAAATTCCGCCAAGGCTGCTAAGGCTAAGAAATAACACCCACTACTGACTCATTCCCCACCACCCCCAAGTTCGCCTGATGCCCTTTGATGATCTTTTTTCTTCCTTCCTACCTCCCAAATGTCTTTTTCTCCCTCATACATTTCACTCATTTATTCCCCTCCTGGTCTGTGTGCACGTCGTCACACAGGAAGTTTTTCTTCTCATTCTCCTTTCCGCCTCTTGGCAAAATAAGCTGTGTCCACCTTTGAGGTGTACTCACTTGCATTTTCTATGTCGTCTTCTCAGGATGGTGGCTTGCGTGTTAGGTTGGGGTGGGATTGCGGGGGCTTATATAGCGCATGCTGGCTGGGTGGGTGCATAGGCGCTAGCCAGTCAAAAAAGAAGCGATTTAAAATGTGAAATACTTTTTAATTTTGTAGATATGTGAAAGCGACATGTCCTTTTTTAAAAGATGAATAAAGAATCCGCATGGCCCCTCAAAGATGACGCCAATAGCAAATACGAGCTTGTGAAAGATGCACTTAACTAGTTGCTAAATGAGGTGTGGAGGGTGGGATTATCTTGAACTGTCTCTGCAATTCCGAACACCGGTCCAGATCACTCGACTGCAGTCTGTAAAAGATGGAAGAAAGCAGGCAAAAATCAGCCGCGATAATGTTCAACTGCCACATGGCTCAAAGGCGCTCAGGCCACGTTCACACTTGCTGGTTTGGATATGGACCAGCATTAGAATGACAGCAAAACGTGCGGAAAAGACCAGCATCCATGTTTGGGTGCATTTTAAAATGGCATTTTACTCAACTCAACTGTATTTATAGAGCACTTTCAAACAGCCATCGCTGCATACAAAGTGCTGTACATGGAACAACTAACATATACAACAGTAAAGCAACAAATCGATAACAAAAGACGGTAGAAAGCACCGAACAGCAAAAGTAGTGTTTCCCAACATTTACACTGGTTTAAAAATCGCTAGAATCTAAAAATAATGTATGCAAGGGAACAAAGAGCTTTAACAAAATATATGTTCATAAACGCGGTCCAATCAGGTTTAGAAGGATGGGTTAGTATGAATGCAGCGCCAATGTTTTTGGAAAAAAATATGTAATGTGGACATCAAGTGAATTGGAGTACTGAACTACCTGTACATGTGTGAGAATAGTCTGCATGCAGGGGAACTCTGGCACAGTTCAGTTTCCATTGCGCAAAACACAGTCCACTCATGGCGCAAGTCTGCAATTGTATCATTATGACTATTTTTTTTTTTTTTAACTGCGCAGCTGTTGTTAGGATGATTAAAATGCCAAGTCGGAACAGTAAACCAGCCTGACTAGTGTGCCAAAGTTAAAGGTATGAATGAACACGGCGTCTGTTGGCTTGCAAGTACAATCTGGCAAGGTTCGATTCACTTGACTTTGAACGCGGGTCATCGCTAAAACGATGAATCAGCAATATTAGACAGCACAAAAATGCCAAGCGTGAACACTAACCTAACGGGACCTGTGTACGAGTCGACGGGTATGAATATTAGGGCTGCCACAATGGCACCAGCAAGCAGCTGCTCTTGAATATTTCAAGCTGTGTAGAAAAATTAATAACAATTAGGATGATAATACATTCAAGTTAGATTTAATTGAAGGTGATAACGGTGTACATAACATTTGTAGCTGTAAATGTTGAATGCGTTTTTAAAATGGAACCAAAAACCATACACTATGCAAAGTTGCAGGAATACTCACATAGGAGCCTGTGTGCGCTAATGCTAGCTTCCAGAGACGATTGTCCCAATGTCAGAAATGAAATTGGGCATCAGCCACAATGTGCTTCCTTTTTTAGATGCTCGTTTATCACCGCCACGCTGCCATCAAAAGGCAGGTTTGCATGGTGTTTTAAGTATTTTGGGTGAAATGCGCCCGAACGTTCGGGCATGACGCTGGCCGCATTACCCACAAGGCTTCTGTTTCCATCACAGATGACCCGGGTTGCCACTACTGCGCATGTGCGTCATAGCCGAGACAAGGCAGGTTCGACAGAATAATTAAAATTGTCGACGATTTTGATTGTCGAGCTGGTCATGACTAGTCGATTAATCTTGGCAGCAAAGTGAGCTCGGGCACAGTTTGGTTCTGTTGAGCTGTAGTGTCAACGGTGTTTGTCACACCAAAACGTTGTCTAATTAGGTCGCAACTTGGAGAGAAGCTTTTGGCATCCATGCTAATGGTGAGCATAAAAGGCTATCAGGCCGTGTGAACATGGACTGACATTCAGATGACAAATTACAAATGTTAAACGGCACGAGTGGCTGAAGAAACAAAAATGCCAAACGATTTGGTTTATTTGAGGGTGATCGGAACACAGACCACCCTTAAAACAAGAAATCGTAAATGTTTCACAGCACGTTACACAAAATGTCTGGTTGAGACATGCCATTTTTTTTCTTTGATCAAAATGCTTTTGGTCCAGGCCAGAATACTGAACCACAAGTGTGAACGTAGCCTGAAATGGCGAATACTACCGGGGTGAGCGGTTACCATGACAACACAACTAACCAGAGGAGACGTGAAAGATACGGCGGCCGGTATTTGTTTGCCTCTGCTTGTTTTTTTTTTTGGGGGGGGGGTTGAGGGGATAATAAGAGCCATAGACATAATTAACATTCATTATGCGTAACATACTAGGCGTGCATGGAGTCGGTAGTAATAAGAATAATGATGATGATGATAAGGCAAACAGGGTGTCGCTCCACATGGAAACATATCTTTCTGCAGTCTTTCAGGGTTTCTTCGACTTTTTTCGGCCGCCGCCTCCTCTTCTCCATTCTCTGTTTCCACGTTTGTCTGCATCCTCCATTTTAGTCTGGTGATGACGACACGTCAGCGCCCATCCACTGAGATGAACTCAGGAAGCGATCAGGAAAAACAGAAACAAATCATAAGTACGCAGATACATGACACCAAAACCTTCAATCATTTAAGAAAAAAAAAGATTTTTAAAAAAAGGATAGAGAAGGAAAGGCATGCAATTTCAGTCCATGAAGTAGTAAATTAAGTAATTAAGGATTTATCGAGGAAAAAAAAAGTCCAAGTTGGCCACATGAGGCCACTTCCTTATAAACGCATAATAGCTGTACAGACTTGTGCTTTTTTTTTTTTTTACAACATTGTCATTAATCACTTTTCTTTTGTTCATACTGTTTTTGCTGAAAAATGTATCTATGATGTACGATTTTGTTTGTTTTTAAAGGAAAGGATCAGGGATTGCACTATCCTTTCACTGGATGTGTTCATACAGCAGCAGATCAGATCATTCCCATGTTTAAAAAAAAATGAGAGAGAAACGTGTGAAACTAATAACAAGGATATTCTATTTGTTGATTTCACCAGTAGTTCTCAGCCCATTGCCATTTGTCTCTGTTAAAAGCATAGAAATTAAAAAATACAGAGAACTTGTATACTGGTTTTTGGTGGCTTTTTGTGAGTTTTGTTGGTGTTTACATGACTGCAATGCAAGTTCAAAGAAACTGTGGGAGGGGACGCTCTTTTACACTAATCAGTTTATTTTAATTTTTTTAACCAAACAAAGTTTTACATCCAAAGTGTCTTTTGGGGAAATGGATGAGTTAAATCAAAACAATGCCGCAAAAATTTCATTTTTTATGTTAATTTTTAACACGGTTCACAACATATCTGGGTTTGAAACTAATGTATTTTTTTTTTTCTTATTTTCAATGACAAATGAAGTGAAAAATCTAATTACCCCACTCTGCGTGTATCACAATCGGGGTTTCATGCAGTTTTGTACTTGCAAAGGTTTTAAACATGATTTTAAAAACATTTTTATTTGAATATAAAAACAGAATTCAAAAGATTATACACTGTAATTGAATTTTGATCGTACTTTTTTGGTAAATGTGTTTATTTTTAATAAAATTAATTTAAAACTGAACTTAAAAATGCCCACCGTTTGCTATACCACAAAAATCAAAACAACGCCCCACAACTGATGCTGTGTTGTAATTCTAGTTGTTGTTTTTCCTTCTTAAATTTACTTTTAATTTAGTTCATTTAAAAATAGAATTAAAGCCCCAACCCCTGTCACGACAGTGATCACAGTGGTCTTTTCATGTAAAACTTTATTTTGAATCAAAATCTGTTTAGATTTCATTTTAAAATTATTTTCCTGTATGCCACAGTGGGGCCTGTTCTTGCTTGTGCCCAATGTGCTGAGCAATTTATTAAATACGGCTATTGCACGGCTTGCTCCTTCCAACAGGTGGGCAATTCTTGAACGTTCCACTTGAAGCAGCGAATGTTTGCAAATTTGTCAGCACTGCACCGCTAAGGTGGAAACGAGGAGGAGGGGGCGACAGTGGTCAAAATGCTTGAGTGTTGCAAAAGGAGGCCCCTGTCCTATACGCTTTTTTTCTCCTCACCGTGTATAGGCATCAGTAAGACATCACGAAAAGAGCGACCAATTGTAGGCTTTCAACACAACAACCGGGTGAGTGTGATTTGCCAAATAGACGCCGAACTCAACCAATAGCATTCGCTAAATTGAAGCCCACATTGTGCATCAACATACTATATACTCCGCCCCGCACTACGAACCGGCCAATCACAAGAGTTGGATTCCAATTTATATGCGTTTGATTTGCCTGAATGACGTTGAAACCGACAAATGG
The DNA here is from genome assembly GCA_026261675.1 of Hippocampus mohnikei. Lineage (NCBI taxonomy): Eukaryota > Metazoa > Chordata > Actinopteri > Syngnathiformes > Syngnathidae > Hippocampus > Hippocampus mohnikei. The sequence continues at coordinate 12,232,271 of JAKGUB010000328.1, read as the reverse complement.
GGGCGTTGGGTGGGCGTGTCTACAGGTGCAGATCGTTCGGTTGCAGTGGGACGTAGCCGATCAACTTTTACTACCAGAGACTAATCTTATTTTTTTTCTATTTTTTAAAATGATATAACATGCCGAATTACTGTTTTAGCTGGCAATTACAGTCGCAATAATAACAAACAGAACTCATTGCGTGCACTTGTCACGTCAATCGCGGATATTTGCTTGCCGCGTTTTCATTAGATTCCAGAAGTATTCTGGGGCGGAACGCTAGCTAGCCAGTCAGCTAGCTCGCTACCAAGCTAGCATGTTGCTAGACTAGCTGCCCAGGCGAAGAGCTGCTTTTTGGGGGTGATCTAAGTCCTCCACTCTCAAAAGCTCCTGCTTTCGTTTACCGGAAAATACTCCCAGGTAGGATCTGTGCGGCGGCCGTCTACGCTATGCTTTGAATCTTTCGCTAATGTGTTTGTATGATGCGGGGATGCTAGCTCTCCAAAGCCGCTACACACTTGTGCACAGCAGCTGACGAGCAAGATGCTATTGTAACGCGCTAAATCTACTGTAGTCAGTAATGAACTCGTCGACACTTGATGCCTCCTAGTTGGGGGACGTAGTGACACGATTTTAACGAGCGGCCTCATTGTAGCTTTTTATTAATCACGAAGGCCGGTGTGCATTTTTATTCTGGACAGTCAGGAGATGTCAAAGTTGTTTTTCACATCGTGGTTGGGGTTATAACGGAGAAGCCGCATTCTTGTGCAAGGTAGGTGTGAACTGTTTAAATTAACTTTCCCCCCCCTTTACAGGAGGCGTGACGAATGATAAATTGTGTGAATCCAGAACAAAGGAGGTGGATTCCAAAGCAGTGTAAGAAAGGCAGAAAAGCAGAAGGAAAGATGCAAAATAAAAAAGTGGGTCTAAGAGAAGGCAGAAAGGAAGGAAAGAAGAAAAACAGGTCTGCAAAAAAAGGTAGAAACTCTGCTGTGATTGAAGATACATGCATGAATGTGTGAATAAAGAACAAAAAAGCAGGTGTGACAGGAGGCGGAAATGAAGGGAGAATGGCACCAAATTAGGATTGAGTAACTGAAGGATGATTGATGCAGGAACAAAAAGCAGGTGTGAGGAAAGGAAGCCAAGAAGGAAGGAATGAGGACAGAAAGAAAAAGATCCCCAAATGCCGGTTTGGTACGTACCTTGATTTTAGGTCATAGTTCAGTTTGCATTAGTTATTACTTATCTCTAGTAGCAAGTAGTCAACGACACTAAAAATGGAACATCAACAGTCTTGAGTCTTATCAGTAAATTGCAACATAAGTAGTCTTCCGTGGACGAAATGAAGAATGCAGACAAGTGCAACATTTTAAACTGGGTTATGCAGTAAAAGCACTAGTAGGTCACATTTTTCATGCTTTTGCTCAACTTATGTTCTGATTTGACACAGGTTAAATTCATAGATTTGTTTTTGTAAACCCACAATGGACTGCAAGTGATTGAGTTACTGCGGTTTGCTGTTTGCCCTGTTTTTTTGCTGCTCTTACGGTAGATGTTCAACCTTTTTCAGCATGCTGATGGTGGGAGGCCATGGACTGCTGCACTAGAATGAGTGTGAAGGAGCTGTGTGAGATTGATGACCTGGCCACCAGCCTGGTGCTGGACCCTCTCCTGGGCTTCACCACTCATAAAATGAATATCAGGTAAATTAATTTGTGATCCTGCGTCGATTACTTGAGCGTCACTAGGCCATTCGTAGCGTCCATTAACCCACTCGAACCTTACATCCTGACATACGAGATTTCGAGGTCACGAACGGTGTGGAAGGAACCGTGGTTAAGATGCATTCCATTTCCGATTGGACTAAACTTAATTTTACACTTCACAAGTGCAAGGAAATGAAACGTACATGGTTACTATCCAGAAGTGCATGAGCAGTAATTGGAGAACATACACAGTATGTACAGAATGTAAGACTCGAGATGGTATATGTATGTCATGTACAGTATACTATGTCAACATGAATCTATTTGTACAGGTATGTGCCAGCTGAACTAATTTATGGTCCCTATGCTTTGATAGCTGAAAACAGTGTGCACTGTACGTTGCACTCTGCAATGTAAAATCCGAATTGCAAATAATGGATGCGGAAAAAAAGGATTGTACAATTAAGATTATTGACAGTGTATTCGGATTTGTGGCGTCATCCTCGATGTCTTCTATTAAGGGCCTAGTGTAGGTCATAAATTAAGGACTTGCTGTATTTGCTTGCCTAATTTTTTCAAAATAAAACACACTTTTGAAATACTGACATTTCTGATAAGGAAGGCAGCAAACAATTCGACAGTGAGATCCCAGCATTTGTGGTAATACAATATATAGTTTGTATAGCTTACTTGGACTTATGATTAAAAAAAAGTCTCGCCTTGCATTAAAAAAAAATTTAACAGAACATCTTGAAATTTTCCCTGCAGCAAGCACTCAAGCCTAATCTTTATATCTAAAAATTTTTAGGTCCACAAGCAGAACATGTAAGGCTGCACTGGAAAAGGACTTGTAAAGTACATATTCGCATTTCCTGTCATTAACGCTGAATATTTTGACAATAAATGCAGAAACCACAATGCTTTCAATTCACATTATATTGCACAAATTTGAAACAACAGACATGAACGTTTGGTGCTCCCATTGGATGTAAATGACAAGGGCAGCACTGAAAGCACAAACCCCAAAATGGCGGAAAACATGCCATTCCTATATCCTGCATTCTTGCTCTGCTTGTTTCTGCTGCTGTTAGAGCTGCAAAATAATTGTGAGTGTCAAGAACAGGACATTTTGTGACAAGTATTTGGACCTGTAGCCAACCGCATAGAGCCTGTTTGGAAGCGCACTGGGACCACCTCAAAAAGTGGGTCTTGGTCCAGTTGTTTGGTCCACACCAGGATTCTTTTGTGTAAATTCACTCCTGCATAAAAAGTCTCTTTCAAGCGGCCCAAAAGTGTTGGTGTGATTCACCCTAAAAACGATGACCTTCTCTCTCTTTCTGCGTGCGTGCAGCCCAGCTCCGGAGGTGCGTCGCTGGGGCAACCTGAAGGAGACGCTGCTGCGCTTCCAACGCACACACGACTTTAACGCCACCTTCGAGGCGCTGACGGTGGGCGACCTGGCGGGCGACTACTTCAACGCTTTGGGGAGTCACCGGCAGGAGCTACTGAGGCAGCACGTGTGTACTCATACTGTGCAATTTCATTTATATTATTTGAATGACGATACTAATTACATGTTGCCTCCCTGGTATGTCTCTCACAGTAGTGAATTGAAATTTAGGGTAAAAGTTTCAACAGACTAGAATTCAGAACATAAAGGTACACAGTGCTCCCTTACATATATTTTTTCCCCGGTTATTTTTTTTCTTTGTATGAAGCATTTCAAATGGGTGTCAGTGATGATAAGCCAAATGAGGAGAAGGAAATCCATCCATCCATCTATCCATTTTCCGATCCGCTTATCCTCACAAGGGTCGCGGGGGCTGCTGGAGCCTATCCCAGCTGTCTTTGCGCTGTAAGTGGGGGACACCCTGGACCGTTTGCCAGCCAAACGCAGGGCACACAGAGACGAACAACCATCTGCGCTCACAGTCACACCTGCGGACAATTTAGAGTGTTCAATCAGCCTGCCATGCATGTTTTTGGAATGTGGGAGGAAACCAGAGTACCCGGAGAAAACCCACGCAGGCCCGGGGAGAACATGCAAACTCCACACAGGGAGGCCGGAGCCGGGATCGAACCCACGACCTCTGCACTGTGAGGTCGACGCGCCAACCACCAGGCCTCCGGACAAGGAAATGACTCGAAAAATAATCCCCCGTGCAAAAATCTTTCTCACACCTGGACACAGTTGTCATGCGATGTATGTGTCTTAGAACACCATAGCTTGCCTTCGCATAATTGCCATGGCACCACTCTGCACAGTCCAACGAAACAAAAAGGATACAAATAATCCGCAGCACACTGTCAGACAATATGGGACATATCGCACAGTCTATGCTGCGGCTCCACTTGCCGCTTATTCATGATAACCATCACCTCTGACAGAACCACTAGAAATAATCCATAGTCAAAAGTCCACGGTGGCGCTCGCTGTCACGCATACGGTGTGTATATCCGACGTGTCGTGTTAATTCCAAGGCTCACAAAATGAGTGTTCTGAAGTCGCCGCCTTATCCACAGGTGAACCGCTACCTCAACGCCTTCCTTTTGGATAGCGGCATCCAGATCGAGTCATGTGACCGCTACTCCTCGGAGACCAATGGAGCCAAGATTACCTCTACTCGACACTGGTGAGTCAAGACATAGCTCTTCTCCACGAGTGCTCCCCAATGGACATTCTTCACTTAGCCAACGTTAAGCAGTCGTACTGTATTTTTCGGATTATACGTCGCTCCTGATTATAAGTCGCACCAGCCCCAAAAAGCATAATTAAGAAGGAAAAAAAACAAGTCGCACTGGAGTATAAGTCACATTTTTGGGGTAAATTTATTTGATAAAATACAACACCAAAAACATACATGTCATCTTGAAAGGCAATTTAAAATTTAATAAAGAGGAGAACAACAGGCTGAATAAGTGGACGTTATGCTAACGTTACATGACAGACATGCCTGGTAATGTCAGTAACGACGTAACATATGAAGAGTTATTCCGATAACTCTAGCATAAAGAACATGCTAACAAGTTAACCAAACTATCAGTTTCACTCCAAATCACTAAATCCAATGAAATCTTCATCCTCGGTGTCACTTTTAAACAACTCCCCCAACTCGGGAGGTAGACGATGCGCCGCTTCCTCTTCTACGTCGTTCACGTCAGACTCGTGTCGATTTATCAACACAGGCCGAGAGCGACCTCTTGTGGTTTAATGTGAAAATAACGTGAAATGACATAATCATGTGTTAATAATTTCTCACAGTATAATTCGCACCCCCGGCCAAACTATGAAAAAAAACTGTGACTTATAGTCCGGAAAATACGCGAAATAGCTCGGGGGTGTTGGCTGTGTGACCTGGGCTATGGACCGGTGGTTGGGGACCACTATTCTAGAAGGCTTTGCATCATGGCATCATGCGTACTTCCGGGTGGTTAAATCCCTAGCCTTCTCAGATGGTATCATTTAGTAAACAACAAAAGCAGTGCCGCTCGGTTAAAAAAAAAAAATTGCTTGAATGATGGTTTGAGCCTTCATCTTTTTCCACCATAGTTTGATTTAGCCTCCTCACCGACAGGTTCCACTGTATTGGTTTAAATATGAGATATCCAAAGAACTAAAGAGTAAACCATTTGGAGTTTAATGCGGCAGTGCAACCCCAAACTCAATTAGTTATTGTTCCCGTTTTCATTTGAAGTCTGTGGTAGTCAATCACCTTGGACCACCCGGCAACGCCCTGATGCTGAGAAACATGAAAAGACTTTAGCGTGTAACATTTGTCGCTGGCGGTCAGGTTTGCGGGGGAGCGCGTGGAGGTCCTTCTGGGCTGCATCGCCGAGCTGAGTCCGGCTGACAGCGCCGTGCTGCGGGCGGGCGTCAACGACTTCAGCGTCATGTACTCCACGCGCAAACGCTGCGCTCAGCTCTGGCTTGGACCCGCCGCCTTCATCAACCACGGTCAGTTTGGACATTCAAGTGAGCCAAAAAGTCAGGTTTGAACTCAAACAAGTCCTTGATGTTTGTATATTTAAAAACATTTTTTTGGGGGGTGGGGGGTGTCCATAAATGTCCACAGCGGTTGTTTGTGTATGAACGAATGGTGCCCTCTGCTGCCATTCTGCCTTCATTGCTTCAAGATATTTGGGATGTCCACAGCTCTTTTGGAAATCTCCATTTAGAGTTTACAGGACCGACTTGAAAGTTTAAAATATTTTTATGCATAATTAACGGTCTTTGTCTTTAAAATGACATACTCTATCACGCTTAAACCTGCAATTCATCGGGACTTAAAGGCTCAGCGTGTAGAATTTTTACTGCCATCTAGTTGTGAACTGATAGAATGCAGCGAATGCATTTTGAAGCTCTTGGCATGAGTACCACCAATTTCTTCAGCAAAGGTGCAAGCAAAATATCATCCCAAAAGACTTTTAGTCTTCCCTCAAGTGCTGGAATAGGTTCATGGCAGTTTTTAAACACGCTGTAGTCATCAAGTTGAGGAACAACGTTTGTCTTCTTTGAGTACCCGTGGGAGTGCGAAACATGGCAGCCTCTTGTCGGGGAGGCGCACCCTATGTAAGATAATAATTACCGGACCTACAAATACTTTAAAAATATATATACATTGATGTGATGGAACATATTTTCTGTGTGTTATTAAAATTAATTTTTAGACAGTGCCCCTTTAAATTCCATTCTGCCCTCATTGCTTCAATATACTAGTTGTGCCCAGAGCCTTAAAAGGTTTGATTTTCTTAAATATTTATGGATTGTATCTGGTCTTCAAAGGTCCTAAAAATCCACTCTTCATTATAGTCTTGAATTTGTTCTTTCCAAAATGGAAGCATTAAATGTCATGTTCAAGGATAATGAAGATTTATTCTTAAAATGACATGAAGGGTAATTATCCGGAAAAAAAATCCTTCAATCTTGTGATAAACCTCCAGTTGCCATAAACACAAATAACACATTAAATTTCTAATGACATTTTGTCCCAAAAAAAGTTGGAGCAAATTTGTCTAAATATAGATGTATAATACTTATTATTGTACATTATCCACCAGTATTGCTTATATTTAGTGAAGAAACATTAGGTGGCATTAAAAATTCTTGGAACTGAATGTTACAGCAAGTAAATTGAATGCCATGGACAGAATTCTTAACAATCGGTAATCTATTGATGATTTATAATGATGACCAGAGCTGATTTCGAGACGGTATTATCCACTCTGCTTGTTTAGATGACATTATGTACATTTCAAGCACAAGTTTTAAAGCCATCACAGAAAACAAACTTTTAATTTGCAACCCCCAAAATATTTTGGGAATGTTTGCTGTTGCGCGATAAAGGATCTTTTGAGTGTTTAGGAATCTAATCCCATGAAGTCCCTTTGACGGAATGGCATTATTAGACTTGATTGATTTGTGCCCAAACTAATCACATCTTTGTCTGTCTTGTGTTTGTGCTCGAAGACTGCAAGCCAAACTGCAAGGTGAGCAACCATTCATTCATCAGAGACAAAGTAATACGAGGACTAACCTGGACAATTATCCACACCATTGACTTGATTACTTCTAAACGTTGAGCATCAGATTTTATTGTCCCCGCCATCTGTCTATCTGCGCATCTCTTGTGGGCCCGACCAACCCTTTGTCTTTCCCCACCTGCCACCCGACCCCACGCCCAGTTTGTCCCCGGTGAGAAGAACGGCGCCTGCGTGGAGGTGATTCGACCCATCTCGCCTGGGGAGGAGATCACGTGCTACTACGGCGCCAGCTTCTTTGGCGAGGGCAACGAAATGTGCGAGTGCTGCACCTGCGAGAGGTGTGTCGCTTGGCTCTTCCCGCTGGATCTTTCGGACCCTTTTTTGAGTCATGTCTAACGCAACAGCGTTGATTCTCCTCTAGGAAAGGGGAAGGTCACTTTAAACACAGAGGGAAGCAGCCGGAGTGCGAGGAAACAAAAGACCCCGTGGGCCAGAAGTACCGCCTCCGGGAGCGCTACCTTCGGCACCAGCGAGAGAAGGGACACTTAAACTCCAGGCCCATTATTCCAGGATTACATTCAGGTATTCTCTCAGGGCTTTTCTCTTCACTTTTGCTTGTAACAACTTTTGAAATATAGAGTACACTTGGTACCCTGATTTATGAGTGCTATGTTTTTTGTTGTTGTTTTGTTTTTTGCGAGTTAGCTTCAGAATCACCGCAGCTCAAATTTAGTGAGAGAAAAAAATCAAGTAGTTCAGGTAAACATGGTGCAGAGTGACTTGACTTTGTCTTTTGCCTTCTAGCTATCCCCTCGAGGAACTCTTTCACCCATCAGATGCGGAAGAACGCCCTTAAAAACCGAAAGTGGAACCAGACGAATAAGTGGAGGCTACAGAACCACAGACTCGCGAGACCGTGTGAAGAGCAACGAACGCTGCCGCTCCTGTCACAGTGCGTGATCCGGGACCTGAGGATTAGGGTGCGGCGCCACTCGCTGGACTTTTTGCTTGTCTGCAAGGATCCCAAAAGCAAAGAGAGGGCCCTCCTGCAGCAGCTGGAGTTGGTCAAGCCAAGGACATCCGGCAACGTGAAGCGTTTCTCGCTGGGTCGTCTTCAGAAAAACAGAGTTCGGGTAGGCCCCAATGGGAAATCTGTCAGAGGGGTTCCCTTGAGGAGCTCGTCCAGAACCAGAAGCACGGACAGGGTCGACCCGGACAAAACCTCCATCACGAAAAAACAGGAGAGCAAGGAGCAAGAGAACTTGGAGCCCAGCGTCTGTCAGAGTGCCCCGACCCCTTGTGAGAAAATTTCAGACAAGCCAGTCGTGTCACTCAAGCAATACCTGACCGTCCGCCTCACTCGAATCTCAGCGCCTTGCGAAGAGGCACCCGGACTGAGTGTTGACAACCGGGACATAAGGGAGCAGCTCAGAGGGAAGATGAGGCAGATTCAGGGCCTCAGACCACTGAGCACACAGAAATCCCAGCAGAGGCAGGGACCACCATCCCGATTACGCCGGGCCACTGTGCTGCCGAAGCCCCCCGAGGAGTGCGGGAAATGTTCTTTGAGGCCGTTGATCAGGGAACACGACGGAAGCGGCCCACCTCAAAAGAGGCAGTGGGTGACTGCTCTCATCTCGAGGAAGGCGGGAAGAACAAGGTTATTGAAATCCAGACAATAGCGGAAGAGGGTACACAACCAGACAAAGAAAAACCGGAAGAACACAAAAAGAAAAGAAATGCCACAGCTACTGAATGTAAAACCGTGTCCGGTGCAAAAATGAGCCAACAGAATAACTTGCAGGGTGTTAAATCTCCAAATCCAGGTGAGGTTGTTGTTTTAGAACCGTTAAATTGCACTGCAAACAAACCAGTGCACAATCCAAACAATGACATAATCATAAAGCAGGCCAAGGTCCTCCTGTCTGATTTCCTGAAGAACGATAAAGCTTCAGTAGTCAAGCAACCACATGGTGATAGTTCCCCCTCAAACGCGAGAGAAATCCACGCAGGCAGCCATGTGGCAGCAAGACGGAATGTCGGGCGGTGGCAGAAAATCCACAGAAGAATAAAGACGAAAGCCGAGCTGAAATCCAACAGCACAGAAAACGGTTTACTCCCCACTGTGCAGAATCCAACCCAGATCGGGGAACCGGTGGCAACCTGTCTCAACACACTACCTCTCCAGTCGCCTATTTCATGTGCCAACATGTGCCAGACCACTCAGCACCTTGACGCCATGCAGTCCAACATACCTCTGAAGAAGCGGACGTTCCGCAGTGCTGTGGAGCCGGAGCAAGGAGTAACCGCTGCTTCTGCCACGAACCGGAAAGAGGTTTCCGGCCCGTCCTCAAGGCAAGAACTGAATCGTCATCCAGAAAAGACTATCAAACATGACAAAAAAAGCAAAAGGACGCGAGCAAAAGTCCGGAGGGTGAGCTCCAGAAGAGTTACAAGGCAAAACGTGGGCAGGGTGCTCAGGCCTCGAGTTATTGAAACTCCTCCGAGTCGACTGAGGAAAGTTGACACGTTTAAACCTGAGAGGGATGAGAACAGCAACCAAGAGACTGTTCAGCTCGACAGGAACCATCAGACGAAGGATGAGCAAGAGAGAGACTCTCAGAAGGGAACGTCAGCTTTGGAACCAAGTGATGTTGAGGAGACAAAGCCAGAACTTAACTTCAGGATTCGTTTCAAGCGGAGAAGAGGGAAATTGTGGGAGATGCAGAGCAACGAATTGGGCTGTATGATCAAAATGGAAAAGGAAGAACAACTCAACAAAGATCCGTTTAAAGCCATCATGGATTCAGTGTCTGTGTTGAGCATGGAGATGCAGGCGGCTCAGGCCCATGTGCAGGCCAGTAAGAAGTCCAAAAGCAGACTCCTTCGCTTGAAAAAACGGGGCGAGAGGAAGAATGCGTCCACAATTTCGGAGCTGGACAGAGAAGAGAGCAAAGAAAAAACAGACGAGGAGATTCCTTCTGGTTCAAGCCTTCAATTGGACAAAACCCAGAGTGAGACGTCATCTTTTGTCCGTCAAGCGAAAATGGAAGATGGGTTCACGAGAAGCTGCTGCATGTTTGATCGTGGGTCGCAGCAGAAAATGGAGTCCAATTTGGATTTTAAAGGTGTTCCTCTACCGGTTCTCAAATTGCGCAGAAAGGTGAAGGACATCTGGGAGGTGGACGACAAGGATGAGGGGCAGAAGAAGTCCGAAGTTAAAATGGATACACCAGTGAAGCGAGAGGTACGAAGTCCCCCTTTAGTCCAGCAAATACCGGGACTGCTGGACTTAAGCAAGGTCCGAGAGGAGCCACCACCGTTGACTCAGAAGTTGAACTGTCACTCATTGCTCCAGAAAACTGAAGCGCCGCAGATGTCTTTGTCGCTGTCGCCGCTTTCCCTGTCTTCCCCTCAAAGCGAGACCCCAGAGAGCGCGGTCGCAGCGAACATAGCTGCTGAGCGACTGGAAGCCTGCAGCAGCAGCAATGGCGGCAGGAATCAGCGGCACAAAATGGCGTCCAAGTGTGGCCCCGTGGAGACACCCGCGAACTGCCTCAGTCAGTCCCTCCAACAGATTGACAACAGCCTCTCCAGGCTCTCTGAGGGTCTTTGCTCATCACAGATTTTGGAAAAGACAACCGCCTTGTCTGGAATTTCCACTTCCATCATCCAGCCCCAGTCCCAGTCTCCACCGTTCCCAACTGCGGACACCATTCTACCAGGCGAGCCCAACTTCGCAAACTGCTGCGACGACCTCCTGGACTTCCAGTGTCTCAACTTCGAAGGCTATGACCAGCCGCAGAACATCCTCAACTCATCGCCCTCCGATCTGTGTTCACTGGATCCCCCCACGGACCCCTTCAGTAGCCCGCTCTCGCACAGCCCCTCTGACACGTGGCCCACTGAGACACCCTACCTCGGCTCCCCGAGTCCCGACAACACCTTCACCAGTGACGATCTCCACTTCTTCCCCGCTCTGCTCACATCCAAGAATGATTCCGTTCCTCTGGACTGCGAGGCAAAGAGCGTCTCTGGCAAAATCCCACCCCAAGCAGGCTTCAGTTTTTCAGCGTTCACCAATCCCGAACTGGCGGGAAAAGACCACCTTCTCAGTAAAAATCCTGGAATGAGGCTGTCCAGAGAGGACTTAAAATATCATTCCTCATCCGTGGTTAGCAAACCTCGCCTATTTGGCACACCTACGGCCATGTCTCAGAATACTCTTCCTTTAGTACAGCCCACCCCGAACGCCAAACCAAGCAGCAGCCAGTCGAGAGCTGCATCCAACCTCAAAACGAATGGACCCTTCCACCGCATGTCAATTTCCAAACAGCCCCAGTCTTTTCCAAACTGCCAGCCTACTGCGCAGCGAGGCGTCCCCCAGATGAGGCCTGTCCTGACGTCTCCGATGGCCGGTAAATTCCTCAATCCTCAACTCTTAGCTGGAAGAAATCCCAACCCCTTCCCTGACAATCCCTTCAACATCCAGGAGAAGTCCCCCACTGTGATCCACAGGGTTGTTAAAATTCAGGGCGGTAACCCAAGCCAGAACTTGTACAGTGTTCCCTCCAAAGACCACGTGGCTGCCGGCGGCCACTCTACATCTAAAACATTCGGAACAAAATCCACAGAAAACGCGAGTGAGGACCCGCAGAGTCATCACAAAGGCACTCATTCTGCTCAGAACCTAAGCTATTTTGCTCCTTCCGTTAACCCCAGCAGGTCCAGCGTCTATTTCAACAAACACGGCTCATCCTTGCACTCGTCATTCATCCGAAGTAAACCAGCCTCCGATAAGCAGGACGATACCACTTTGACATACAAAAACTTCTCTGCGCTGCCGAGACCTTTCTTCTTCCCCAGTAAAGACGGTTATTCCTTCCCACAGGAGAAAACCTCCAAACATGACAAATCCACTCCGCTGATCTCTGACAAGAACCAGCCATGTTACCCTCAGCAGGATCCGTTTGATTTTAGCTTCACGTCGTCGCTTTCTCCAATGTCACATCACAGCGGTCCTCAAGTGGTCCACAGTACGCCACCCGGCACACCGGCATCGGTCGGCAAGAGCCACCCGGCAGCCTCCTTCTCTTATGGACCACAGGGACCCCCTTATGTACTCAATTTCAGCGGCGACCACTCGTTGACGTTGGGTCTCAGGGACGGGCCCGAAGGTTACCCGGGACTCGGCCCCACAAACTACACCTACCATTGCTTGATGGAGCCGTCTGGCACTCAGGGGCGGCTGGTCCTGGAACCCTGCGGTTCTCAGGCATCCAACCAGCCCTCGTTTTCCATGGGTACCTCCTTCTCGGGACACAAAGGGGGTCCGGACGAACGCCTAAAGAAGGACCCTCACCACCAGAACCACCCAGGCGACCACCAGGACATACCACACTATGGACCAACCTCTCACTCCATGGGCCCTACCAAACCCAAGCGGGTCAGGCTGGTTGTGACGGACGGAACTGTGGACTTGGACCTCCAATACTCTGACTGATCCACAGGAAAACACTGATGTTTTTGAAAAACTATTTTGAGGGTCTCTTAGTTTTCCATCACTGTAATGAGCCCGGAAGACACTTTGATTATGATGATGACTTGTATTGGCGACAAGTCACAGATGCGGTGTCTGGGGCATGCGACCGGTGCGCTGGGCTTTTAACGGGCATCTTCGTGCCTCCGTCTTTCCTATCAGACTTTTTGAAAGCTTCCGCTTTTTATACCCCCGATAATCTCCTTTCTCACAGTTTGTACGCGTGCGTATGTGTTTTTAGTAGTTGAGCAGTTGCTATTGACTGCTGCGAAGCTGTCAAGTCTCAGAGTGGAACTTTAGACGTTTTTATTTTTTGTTGTCTGAAAGCTACCTAAAATTTCATGTGAAATCCGGTCAAAAATTCCCAATCATGTGGTAGCAGCATCTGTGTCAAAGTGTCACTAGCCCCTTTCGCACTGTCAGAATATTTCCCTCACTTTTCTGTGATAATGGTACGGAAAACGGATTGGAAGGGTTGGTTGAACCTCCAAATTTTCCTGACGTGTCGGAGGTTGGATGGTCGCTGTCTGAAAATGTGTAGCCGACAGCCAGAATGGGGTTTTTGAAATTTAACAGCAGGCACTCATTTCTCCCAGCCTGTTGTGGTGTTTGAGAACTATTATTTTCAACATCACACCAGATGCCAGGGTGCCAAGTGTCAGATGAGAATTTTAAAGCCTCTATTCCAACTTTCTGTGATGCCCTTTCAGACACTCCCCAAACTGTCTCTGCAAATTGGTTTCATTTCAGTGCGTTTGATGCAATGCCGGGGTTCACGTGGCTTCCCCACATGCTTTTAGGGGCACGGCAGAGACGGCACGTCGTCTGTGTGTGAAAGGGGGATAGTGGACACCTAGCATGGAAGTTTGAAGTCTGAACACCCGACACTCACCACTCCTGCCTTGTTTTAGTGAAAGCTAGCCGTTGCTGTCTGACAACAGTTTTATACATCACGCCATGCGCCAAGTAAATATGAATTTCACATTGCCTCTGCCCTGCCCGTTGCCCCTTTCACATCAATTTGAATATATCACGCTAATCAGTCTTTTTGAGGCAGGATGGAAAATATCCCAACTCTAGTGAGTTCTGGCGCAAAAAGGTGCTCCGGTTCAGTCGCGGATACCCCGGTTTTCTGGAAACTGTGCAAAAGGTGTAGTGATGACAAGCTCGTAAATGATGAAAAACGGTTCCTTGTATATCTTGTCGTTATACTTACATGACGTTCAGTTATGGCTTTTAAGTTTTAAGACTTTTCTATGAAATTTAATGAGCTGTGGAAGGTCCGCTGTCATCCACGGTCAAGCAAATAATGTATCTTTTGAGGAACAAACGGTGACAATCTCTCCACTGTGTGTGTGTGTTTGTCGTCATCTTTTCCAACGGTCGCCCGTGTCGTCATGATTGTCGCGTTTCCATGGCAGCCTTACATCCCAGTGTATCGTGTATTTATTTGAAACTTGGCCTCTTCCCGGTCCCGGTTTTAAAACTAAATGGTGCTTGAACCTAATTTATACTTCACCTTGATTGTTGATAGGACGAAATGTTTTACTGTTATTTAATGGGACGAAAACCTTATTGAGCAGGATATAGAGATGACAAATATATATATATATAAATATAAATATATATTATATGACTTGTAATGACTTTCTCATCAGCCGTTGTAAAACTTTATATTAGCCACCTCCCTTTTCCAAATCCCCTCCTCCTAAAAAGTGTTAGTCTTATTAAAAAAAAAGTTTGCTGTAGAAATGTATAAAATGTAGCTTGTATTATTAAAGACTCTTAGTGCTTTTCACATTTCACCTTCTGGAGTCGTTTTTATGTGTTTGAGTGTTTATATCGTTTTAACATTTTCGCTAGAAAAATGTGTGTGTATCTATATATATATATATATATATATAACTGCGCTGGGTGAAGTTCTATTATTAATATTTTGAGTGTGTCTCATCAAACTATTAGGAATGGCTATCAGGAACATGAGTTAAGTCCATGGCTCCATGTTATGCCTTTATCTGGATTTGTTTTTTTCTTCTGTGATTTATATACTTCAAAATTCATCTCCGCTGATGTGCACCGCTAATGACGTAGCTGTTAGCATAGGTGAAATCCATGGTTGGCCTTGATTGTCAATGTTTTCCCAGACCATCCGGGAGACTTTTTTCCCCAGGTTGTCGTCCATGAGGTTGCCCGCAGGTTGGATGCGCCCGGAACACCTTACCAGGCAGTCGCTGGAGGGATCCTCAGTGGAAAGGGAGATGAAGTTCCATGGATTTGATTTCTGTGGAAGGAGTACCCGCACCAATGTTCACTGTAGCACCCCAACCGATACGCCGGAAGTGCCGACGCTGGAGGTAGAGGATGGCCACAACAAAATGGGAGTGAGTTGAGCAGGATCCACTCCAGTGCGGCAGATGCGAGCTTTCTGGATATGTCCTAACCATGTAACCATCCCACCAATCTTATCCTCGACACAACCTCTACGTCATCTCTGCTTCCTGTTGTCTCTTCATTGCCACAGTTTCAAAATGCAGACGTGCACTTTCCTCCACCAGTTCCAACCTGCTCAGAGCATTTTCTTCACCTCCTCACCACACTCGCCATTGCTCTGGACTGTTGACACTCAGTCTACAAAGTCCACCACTCTCATTATCGCTTCTCCCTCGAGCCCTTCTCTCCCGCCCTATTCCCAATTCAGGCATATCAATTCTGTCTCTGGCTAATCTAAATTCCTCCCCATTTCTGTCCATGCCTCTTTCAAAATGTTCATCCAGCTTCTCCCTGCTTTCACTGCTAATCACAATGTCGTCTGTGAACGCCTTGGTCCAGAATCCAGTCTAACCTCATCTGTCCGCCTGTCCATCTCTCGTGCACCGAGGAAGGAGCTCAGAGCTGATCCCTGATGCAATCTCACCAACGCCGTGAACACCGACAGCACATCGGGCCCTTGTAATAGTAAATCATTGGAACTAAAAATGAAACTTCAGAGGGGGAGGCCACAGCCGAAACGACCCAGTGCCTCTATCCCGTCCGTGTAAGTAGTCGGGGTCGACTGTGCTGTTCAAATTTTTTCATCACGTGCAATGTTACTTACAGAAATGCGTAAGAAACTGGTAGCCCTTCACATTTAGTAGCAACTCTCCCGTTTCCAAAAGGTTGATGACCTCTGCATTCGATCGTGCAGCCCCCTAAGCACTCCAGAAAATTAGCATAGACGCGAGAGTTTTTACAGAAAACTTCCTGTTTTTCCTGCTGACCTTTCCGTGTTTCATAAGAAGTAACTGCAGCAATGCCCCCCCACACCCCCCTCCCATTGTGAGCCGGTCGCTCACATTGAGTCATGCCGCTAATCTGCTCCACATCTCCCTTTCATTGCCTTATCTCTCTTTTTCGCTCCGTCCAAACATCAAAGCAAGGGGAGGGGAGGATGAGAGAAAAGCGGGGGATACCCAGGATGGAGCTGCAGAAGAGGGGGGGGGCAGGGAATGGGGGGGCGGCGGGTAAGGGGCGAGCGCGGTAGGGGAGGAATGGGGAGCGAGTGAGTGTCACTCCGGGAGGTGGACAGGATAAACGCTTCCTCCATCCCGTTGAGGAAGACGAGAAGAGAGAGCGAGAGAGGCACCTCGGTTACCACGGTGCTGCTTCCTCAATCTTCGGTCTTCCTTTTTTTTTTTTTTTTTCTCCTTTTCTCACACTGCTCTCTCTCCTCCCCAACAGCAGCATCTCGCCTCGTCGCCTCCTCCGGACTTCTTCCTTTTTCATATTCACCATCATCGAGGGGAGCTCGACAAGACTGTAAGAACCTCTTCAATCTTCTCCTGATTAGTCTTATTATTACTACTGTACATGTGCGTGTTGTGTTGTGAGCTCCCAGGATGCCCTGGAGCAAGGTTGCCCAGATGCTGCATCGCTGCCAAATGCTAACGTAGTTGTGTGTGTGTATATGCGAGTGTGTAAGTGGAGCAGCTGCTGCTTCATGTCACGTCTTCGAAGTCCCACCCACGTACAGTATGGATGTATGTAAGGGGGTGGTGGGTGTGTGTGTGAAAAAAAGGCCAACTGCTGCATAAAATCACATTAAGCGGTGTGGAAACAGTGTGGTTGTTTGCCACTTTTGTTGCATGAGTCGCTGTGTGTTGAATTTGAAGACAGTTTGGGGTGGGAGGGGCGGCATTAAAAACTACAGTGGAAAGCCACATCCATAGAAGATTAAGAAAGGGTGTGTAAATCTCGCAAGTCTTTGGGGAAACGCCGTTGGATTTCGGAGGAGTGAGAATGTGTTTTTGTCGATAAGGATACGTTCTTGTGCTTTTTGTGGGGCTTTTGGGTTTTTAGCAGCAGAGTGGAACCACCAAAATATGAAAAAATGAGTGAAACCGATCACTTGTACACAAAATCTCAAGAGATGTCAGCAAATTTTGTGGGACTCCGACTCAATGAATGAATGCCAAATACTTTTTCTTTGGTGTGTAAAAATCCCTCCTGAAAACTGCATCCAACCCGTGTAATTTTGTGCCGTGTATTTTTTAATTAATTTTCCCCCATGATGTGCAGTATTTGTGTTTGTAGCACTAAAAATGTGCGCCAAAACAACTACAGTGAAGGCACACTAGTCATGTGCAAAAACACTTTGGCAAATCCCGCACATTCACCTATTCACATATCTTACTTTCTTTTTTCTTTTGGAGCCAACCACCATGTTTCTTGGAAAATGAAGACAATTGGCAGTACATCCCCAGTTAGTCAAGAATTTCTTGGGTTAAAAATTTTTTTTTTAAGTTTGATTGCCGATCAGTTATTTGCATTTTTTTGCTATTTGCTTGCTGTCTGAGTGTTTTTTTTGTTTTGCTTTTAATGTTTGGGTATGACTGACAAAATTGGTCAACATTTTTTTTTATATCGCAGATTCCATTTTTTATGGAAAGTCATAGCCACAAATATCTGCACGAAAATTAAAAAGAAAAAGAAAATATCTCCTACGTGTTTCTTCATCTGCATCAATGCCTTTAGTGACACAAGAAGCTACCTGATTAAAAAAAATGCAGTTGGCCAGTGTAATAAAGAACAAAAGTGACAATAACAAAACGTCCAATTTTCGGAAGTAAAAATTCTGCGGGGGGGCAGGTATTTCTAAATGTTTTGGCCTGGCTTCTCCGAGTGACATGCAATTGACCTTTTGACGACTGACTGAGTTATGAATTTTTTTAAGCTGAAAAGTCCCAAGTTGAATATTGTGATGGTCATAAAATGTCATTTTGTAATTCAGATTCCGGTGGCACAGTTTTACTTACTTGCTTGCATATAGGACAAGCAGTCGAGAAAATGGATGGATGGAACGGCAACATTTTGAACCTTTTTCTAGGTCTAAAAACCTCCTCCGCCCTGGCTGTATTGTCCCGAATGACGTTCAAGAGCTTTTGTCACAAACGTCGCTCGCTATTGTTCCACCGCTGACTGAGATGAGTCAGTCCCTCGGTTTTGAGCGCCAGTCAAAGTTCAGATTCGCTGGTGATGTCATCGGCGGGCGAGAGCGGGATGACTGCACGATCGTTTTTTTTTGTGAGACTTGACCGTATGCCTTGCAGATTGAGCGAGTGACGACGCATTCGTTAGCATTCATTAGCAACTCTTTGGGAAGACGAGAGCAAACCGGTGACGGACGACAAGAAAACATTTAGTCCGAAATGTGATATTTTTAGCTCTTCACCAGCCGTTTTCTACACAGCCGTTGGAGCTGTTTTGTGAATTCCCTTTCACACCGAGTCAGTATTTCACAAAGCTGCCTTTTAAGTGGATTACTGTCTGTGTGAAAGGTCCTGCAGGCTCAGAGGCCTAAAAGGGGCAGAGCAACAGCTGTGTGTAAGGGGATTGTGCAAAAACCAGACATGTGTGTCTGACGTTGAATTTGTCACTCCCAATGTCTTGTCTTCGCCGACCCCCTTTGACATCAGCAATCAGGAAATGTAATCAACAAATTTGCCATCTAAAAAGTGGAACAGTGGCTGTGTGTAAGGGGAATCTGTGACGTGAGTTCCGGGCGTTTAATTTTTCCAACCCTGTGGCTTGGTGGGACGGATGTGAAGTTTAACAGTTGAGACAAGCAGTAATTACCACCCTGTTGTGTTCTTCTACCCCCTTTCACACAGCTCAGGAGCTGGAGAAATTTGGCAATTATTTTCAAGATCAAGTTCACCATCAATTTCAGCATCACATCAATTGGCTTTTTTTTTTTCCAGAATTTTCCTGGCCTGTTGTCCCGTGTGAAATTTACTGCTACGAAATGAGGCTAGTATCAAAGGTGCAATAAAGTAACCGGGTGAACGTAAGCGGCAATCCCCTTTAACACAGCTGCCATCTCTGCCCTCTGTCTGATACTACCCGGGAAATTTGACAGCATCCTGGCTGGAGATAAAAGATGATTAATTAGCATTAATTGGATTATTTGGTGAGGAACGCGATAGCATCAGAGCGTGGGAAGAAGAAGAAGAGCAGGGACGGTTTTATCGACAGCTCGTCAAGGAGCTTTTACGCGCTCCTCTCAGCTTCGCCCGCTTTTATTTGTCCAAGTGCGTCTTGGCTTTCTTTCCAATATTTGCTCTGCTGCTTATGGGGGTTGTGCTTCATAACTCCACATTTAGCCAGTGCCTTCACTCACCCTCTCTCCCACTTTCTCGCCGTCGGTTAACGACCAATCTGGGACAGGAAGCCTCCCCAGCGCTCTGTCCTACTTTGCCGCCGCCGCTCGGGCTAATTCATTCTACTCATTTAACGCTGTCCACGTGGCCTCGACGTTAGTCGTCAGTCAGATGCCGAGCGGGGTTATTGGGGATGGTTTCAGTCTGGCGGACGAATGGTGCCTGTCAAGATTCACACAGGAGCCCCTTACATACAGTCTGTCAAAGCTGGCTTTTATTTTTACGTCATTGGTCTGTGTGAAAGGCTACCAATAAGGAATGCTGGCTTAATAGTGTCAAAGTCTTGGATCTTCGAGGTTGTATCAGAGGCCAAATGACGACCGTGTGTCAAGGAGATTCTGCAATGCTGGGATGAGGGTGTGCAGGGAATTTAGGGCGTTAAATTTACACCCCTTGCCCCATTCACTTCCATTTCAATACCACATCAGTTTCACATCAAAGTTTCCTGGGCCGCTGTTCTGTGCGAAAATATTCCGCAACAAAATGGCGACTGAACTGCACTTTTACTTGGTTCGGAGGTTATATCAGAGGCAGAATGGGGGCTGCGTGAAAGGGCATGCTCTTGCAGCAAAGTCAATTCAAGTTCTTTGCACATGCTTTTTTGCTATCCCCTTTCACACGATTGTCTCTCTACCTCTCTGATAATACCGGACAGCCCAGCTTATGTACATGCCAACTTCAACCCCATAATCCATGTCAGTACCATTCACACAAGTCATTGCACAGTGATAAGTCACGGGTGTTAATTTTCACTCTTATATGCCTCGGAAGCCTGCAAATTTGATTAGAACGTCTTTCAATGCAACAGGGCAGGAGAGGTTTTGCTTGTCCATACCTTGGTTCCAGGCAGTGATCACCCCCAGTGGTTGAATTTTATACCTTGGTCCGAGTTATCCCCTTTCACCCTTCTATTATGCCTCTGATACTACCTTGAAAGTCGGAAAATTTGACAACTGCTTTTAACACCGCAGAGTTCGAGAAGCGAGTGATGGGTGTGACACTTAATATATGAAGCTCCTCTATCCCCTTTCACACAACCACCACCGTCCCGCCTCTGATATCAGCTCATAAGCTGGGAAATTCACACTTGCCACGATGAAGTCACACTCATTTTATTGGGGCTAATTTCTCTGTATGGCTGCGAGGAGGGGGTTGCCGTGGGTTAGAGGGGCTGTGGGGCTTTTTTTTTTTTTTTTTTACCATCACCGCCGCATCATCAAATTGGCGTTTCTATATTTAGCTGCAATGGACGGGCCGGGATGGGAACGTGTGCGCGTGCTTGTGTGTGTGTGTCATGGGTTTGTTTGCAGTTTTTCACGCTGCATTCAAGTCCAGTGGAAAACACGCACGCTCGTTCCTCCGTCGTAACGCTGAGAATGGAGGAATTAGCTGCCATGACGGGAGGAGTTTCTCGCACTCACTGCAGTGCTTCATCTTTGCTGCTGTGTGTGTGTGTGTGTGTGTGTGTGTGCGTACATTTGCCGTATGTGTGTCAACCGCTGCAGAAAGCTGGCAAGGATCAAAGAAAATCTCCCTATGGATTATTTCATCCCCCCCCCCAAGGCTTTGAATACATCAACAAACCAGCTGGAAAGCCCATGTTGTGTTGTAGGTCTGCGTAAAAGGTATTGGTGTAAAATGGGGGTGTCGACCTGCAAATTTGACAGGGAAGGGAAGAAGACTTTAAAATGCAAAAGCAGACATCTCCATTTTTTGGGTGTGTCTGCAATGCAAGAGTGTAGATGATCGAAAATCACCCCCTCCGTCCCTGTTTTCTCTGATACCCTTTCACGCGTTCACCCCCTCTCCCTGCTTTTTTTACGCTTGAAGTCCTTTTTCACATCTATTTCAAAATCACAATCGATTTCACATGAAAGTCGTATCTTCATGTTTTTCCTGGCTTGGCAGTCTGTGTGAAAGGCACCGCTATGGGTGAATTTGACGGCTTCCATGGTAATATCGGAGGCGGAACAACAGGGTTTTTTTTAGCTTTCCGCGCTCCCCTTTCACGCAGTCACTACTCCTCTTATACCTTCAGTCTTTTTCACATCAGAACTCGCAAAAGAAGCATTTTTAGGATGTGGGCGTAGCAGGCTAGCTAATTGCATGATGCCGTGCTCAAGTTATTGTATATTGGGGCACCGGTGACTCATACTGGCCCCCCCCCACACACACAAAAAAGTCAGGGAAACTCAAATGGTGAAAGCAGTGTAACATTACCTCTCCATTATTCAGTGCTCCATAGTTGTCGGCATATTGTATTTATTTTTTTACATTTTCAGCAAATTTCAATCAGAGTTGGCTTTGTGTGACAAAACTCGTTTTTGACACTGATTTTTAAAAAAAAATTTCGAGCAAACCAGGTTTTGGAGATATTTTCATATTTTCATATCATCACATTTGTTTATAAGTGTGACCTAAAAACTTGCGCAATGAGGATTTTACCATCTGTTGTCATTTATGGCTACGACATCTCAAACAAAAACAATTATTTTCAAACATGTATGCACTTGACAGGCTCTGACTGAAATGACCCTGGAGCACATTTTTTTCAACTGTCCTTTTTTTCCTTTGGGGGGAAAAAAATCATGTGTTTAACTCCTGTTTGAAGGGTTACATTGTATGCTAAATGTGCCTATTGATCGTTGCTCCTCGGCATTCACGGATCCTAAGTAGAGAGGAATTATTTTTGCCTCTTCTTCCTCCTCCTCCTCCTCCTCCGCGTCCTCCACTGCGCTTGTCACGCGTTTGTCTTCTTGCGCCAGCAGTCAGTGGGCACCTGTGGGTGTTTATTTATTTATTTATTTGGAACTTTCTGATGACAAAGCAGCAGGAAGCGTTTGGCCTTCTTGCTGCGTTGATATACTGTACTGAATACACGTAGTTGATTCCCGGTGTGTCAATTCGGCGCTGCGTGTTGGACTTGAGTCGTGAATGTACAATTTAGCAGCGTGAAATTGATCGGAAATCAATATCAAGAGAAGACAAGTTCACTGACTTCAGGTTTTTACTGAGATTAAAATGGGAGTTGTCCTGCTAAGTTTCTCGCAGGAGATCAAACTGGACTCTTCTAACGGCAAAAAAAAAAATGCAACAACCCGCCTCTTTGTCCTCCTTTTAGTTAGCGTGCAGCGTTAATATTTCACAGCGCCTCATATGTTCTGGCAGCCTGATGGCCCAACGGCTATACCCGTCGCCGTTGACTTATGGATGAGCTTGGCTCGCGGCGAGCCCCCCGCAGGCCACCAGTGGGTCCAGGCGGCAAGTCCCGCTGAGTTGAGTTCCCGTACGAGCGACAAAGCGCGCTTCGGTCCCGCAGAGACGGGAGCAGAGCTAATTAATTACGAGGCTATTTGCGAGGGATCACAGCTCTCAGCGGACCGGAGTGCCGTCATCGTTTCTCTGGGGGATAGGAACACTTTCACACGGCGGTTGGAGGGCGGTCGTCCCAGCGTGGGGTAGAGCGCAACTTAAGTTGCGACATTAGTCGATAGTTTGTTTTATTAGTTATCCTTAGGGGGCTAATGGGCTTATTATGCGTCATTCATCGAAGGTGGTGTCTGGGGTTTATTTCTTTTTTATCTCAACTTTTCAAGGGTTGTTCCAAAATGCTCAACTTCCTGTTCAAGTCCGGACGTGGCTCCTTGAAACTTTTTCATGCGTCCCACCCAATTTCATGGTGATCGGTCAAATGTGTAAAGGGGCTGGAATTCACCCAAATTTCCAGGGAGTTCTTCTGAGGGAATTGCCAAAAAATGTCTGACTTTTGAGGTCCACAAAAAATGTGGTCAAAATTGTTTTCATATCAATTCAGCAAGAAAAAACAGTTGAAGTCAAGAAATAAAAGCTATTCATGATATTAACCCCCCCCCCAACAATTCTAGCTTCACATCCCTGGGATTAACCCGCCAAGAAAAAGATGCTCCACAAAATTTGAAAGTTCCTTCTCAAATGAAGTGCTTGATTCACCACAAAAATGCTTTGCAATTTTTTTTTTTAAATTAAATGCTGATCCATCAAATTTCCACTGGGCACTCATAATTGACTTTGTCCCAAATTGTCACCTTTCTGGTAAATGTTGGGCATGGCTCTTTGGGACTTTTTCGTGCATTCTGTTGTGATCAGCATGTCTGCCCAATTTCTCTTAGATCAGTCATACTGGCGGTGGTGCGCAGTTTCTTTTTCTGTCCGCCTGCCTGTCGACTGAAAAAAGTGACAGGTAGAACAATGAAATGCTCATCAACTATTTGCAGCTGAGAAAAGGCCCATTCATACAACAGAAGAAGAGCTTTTGTGGTCAGTTAAACAGGCTGAGATTTTTGAGTCTATTAAGGCAAGACCGTCTTTATTTCGGCGTACGTAAAATACAGACGTTTTGGTTTGGCGATGTGTCGTGAGATTTCTCTGGTTTGTGTTGGGAAACACTAATATCGGCCCTGACTTTTTAATTTTTTGCTCAGAAACATCTCTTGTCATATTTAGGTGTCCAGATAGATGCCTGTCTTCTTCTAATAAATTGTCTTGATGTGACGGGGTCCTGGCCCCCCACTCCCACCTTGGGTTAATTGACGGCGAACCTTTTGTTGTAAGGGCCTGTCCGCTGTCATGTGGGAAGAAATTTTGCAGCAGGTAACCTGGCCTGTCCATTAATAGCGACGCGCTGCGGCTGTCAGCTTCCGTGTGTGACTTCCTTGAATTGGAAAAAGTCCTCCGCGGTGTCTTTGTGTACTTTGAGACGCCCGCTCATATCTTTGCTGCGAGACTCTCCGGTTTTGGCGTGGGGGGACTCGAGCCGACTCCGATGGGATGCGATGACGCGAGCGCAACAGAGGCGCTGACGTCTTGTGGATTTATGGTTGGGATGGTTCCGATGAGTCAGGGTCTGCTGAGAGGTGCTTCTGGGACGTAAAGAGGGGTGACGCTCAAGATTGCAAATTTCATTTCGCCATGATAGCGAGCAGAGTTATTTCGGTGAACAGCATGAGCGCGTGTCAAAATATTCGGCACACTTGTCGAAGCTAAATGAGAGTCAAAAGCAAAGATCTGATACAAAAAAAAAGATAAAATACGCATATATTAAAAAGATGTATAGATAATTCAAAAAATATACTGTATATTCAAAAAAGAAAATTAGATAATGACGAAAAAAAGAAAAAAAAATGCCCGATGTGTGCAAAATACAGATGCTCCAAGTATAGAAAATGTAGGGGGGAAAAAAATACAAAAATAGTTAACCCAAAATAGAAACAAGGAATAATATTCACCCTTTTGCCACACACATGTTCAAATGTTGATTTGAATCAGGTGTGTGGCAAAAGGGCGAATATTTTTCCTTGAGTTTGACACCTGTGCCCAAGCGGGAGTGTTACATCACAGCATGGGTCGAAGAGGGCCATGTGTGACCTCTCGTTCCCTGCGGACGATTACGTGATGTCCTCGGTGACCCCTTTAGTATGTTCTGGATGTCGCACGTGTAAGCATGAGTGCGAGTGAGCCGCATACCAAATCACACAAACTGGCCCTTGCTTTCCGACATTTTGTACGTGTCACTTTGTGTGAGATCGTGTCAAACAAGCAGGCAGGCAAATTGGCCGCTCCACTTTTTCACGGTGGGAAAGTGGGCCGATACGCTCTTTGGAAGTTTCCCAGTCAAATGTCCTGGGGACCGAGACAAGGAGAAGGTCTATCTATCTATACAAGTGTCCTAGATAGACTAGAAGGGCAGAGCGAAGCATGCTGGCGTTTGTGTGACTAAAAAGAGGATGAATGTCACTTTTGTCTTTGCGTTTTGATGACATCACTGAGCCAGCGGTTTGGTTGATTGACTGATGACAGTTTAGCAAGAGACTGCACAAGGAGCCGCAACAATATAAAAAGAACTTAATAAACAAAAAGCATATTTACCTGACTGTATTTGTACACAAATAGAATTGTAACAGAATTTTTATTTTTTTAGCAAAGACAAACACTGGCTAGATTGACACAAATATTTTAGCTCCTGCTACTAGCCGCTAATCAACTAGTCAGTACTGACTCGGCGACTGAGTTTCTGAATCGCCCAATCAGAACAGAGGAAGGTAATGACATCACCACACCTGACAACCCAGCTCCTACCAAACGTAGCTTCCACCAATCCCATCTTCCACCGAAACTCACAATTCTTGTAAGTTTAGCTTCCACCTAGCCTAGCTTCTACCTAGCTGAAATGCTTCATTTGATCTGAAACCCTCTTCTTCTACTAATCTCTTACATATTCATGAAATCTGTCTGTCTTTGGCATAGAGGCTACCTTTTTTGTGTTTAAAAATTAGCGTAGCTTATCCTGGGCCCTTCCTGGCTCTCTCACTGAAGGTTTAGCGGGGTTAATATGCTTTTCAAAATGCCGTTGAGATGACTCAACGATTTGACCCCGCAGTGGAAACGGGTCTCCAAGGAGGGTTGGTAGGGGGGGAAAAAATGGATGACGGACAGATTATCAAACGGAGATTAGCATGGCTACTATGATCTTTTGATTGTTTTGTTTGTTCCTGTTGGGAAATGGCTGTGGATTTAGAGCTACCAATGCCAACCTGGTTGTCAGTTGGACAGGTTTATTCTTGCTGTGCTGTAGTTTTACTGACCGTTCGTTCTGCGTCAGCCAATCAATGCGATGCGGTGCGTTCGGAAAGTATTTACAGTGCTTCACGGTTTCCACATAAGGTTATGTTCCAGCCTTATTCTAAATTGATGGGATGTGACTAAAGCTCCGTTGAATCCTTTAACAACCGGTGTCGGTAAATCAGATTCATTTTTATCTTTATTCTGTTAGCCGCCCTTTTTAATTCGACCAAAGTGGGCAGTCAATGTTTTCTTATTCGCTCCTTCACACACTTCCTTGTAACTTTGTTCTTCCCGTTCAGCATCACCCCACGAATGATGGCGTTGCCTTTGGGGCCTGGTTCTCTGTCGCCATGACGATGCCCTTCAGCCCGCTGTCCAGCGACGAGGAGCACCAGAGGATGCTGGGAAACAGCAGACACCCATACCCGGGGGCAGAAGAAGAGGAGGAAGAGGAAGAAGAAGAAGAGGAGGAGGAGGAAGTGGAGGAAGATGAGCGCGATGAGGACGGTGAGGAGGAGAACGGCGAGCTGGAGGATGAAGATGTGGTGGAGGTCCGGCGAGGGGGCGGCAGGGGCGAGGGGCCGAGGCAGTTGGGGAAAGCGCCGGACGAGTTGGAAACCTGGGTCACGCAGCCAATCCTTACTCGGCCAATCCCCCGCACCAGCAGCCGGCCAATCAGCAGCAGCGGAGGCAGAAGGAGCGCACGTCCGGCACTGGTCCGCCGTCCCCCGAGGACGCCCACATCGCCATGATGGTGTTCCGCATCGGCATTCCGGACATCAAACAAACGGTGAGTGGACACTGAGGAGCTTGAATATAAAAAAACGCCAACGCGGCCGCCACGTCGCTTTTTGGCAACCGCCAACCTCGCTTTTGTGTAACTATGGCAACAACACAACCTTTTGGCCAACATTAAGCATTTTTGACAGAGAATTTTAATTCCTAGAAGCGTACAACTAGTCAATGTTCATCTTAGTCGAGCTATTCTATCTTCAACCTTATCTTTCTCCTATTGAAGCTGAGCTAGCCTAACCAAGTTCTTGCACTGGTCAATTAATAATTTCCCATATTGCTGTGTTCCAACCCAATTTAGCTTCTATAAAACCTAGCTTCCGTCCAATCTAGCTACCACCTATCCTAGCTTGCAGCTAAATCTGGCTTCCGCCTAGCTCATCCTCCATTTAACTTCGCTTCCGGGCCAAAGCAAGTTTCTACCTCTCCAGACTACCACCTATTAGCTCCCACCTGGCTTGTCTTCTGCCCAATATGGCTACCGCCTAGCCTAACTGTTGTATTCTAGATAGATTATTTCCACTCATTTGTAAATGTTTACAAGCCAAAATGTGAAATGTGAAAATTTCTGCTTAATTTGCTTCCATTAATTTACAAAGCATTGTTCCGAGAAACTCTAATAACTCGCCTACTTAGCATGCTAACTAGCTTCCATCCCTATCAGTAAACCGTGCTCGAGCTCAAGAGCCAGACGTTGAAGGAGACCTCTAAAAAAAAAAAAAAATCACTGAAACAACATCACAGCGGTTTAAAAGCCCTCCATGTGGGTAAAGCGTTTGCAGAGAGGAAGTAGAAAGCGACTAGGGGTCCTAAATGGTGCGATACCACCAGGAAAAGCCTTTTTGAAAGAGGGTTTGTCTTCAAATGGGGTGGATCGATGAACTGTTGTGTTCCATCACCGTGAATGTGGCATGTGGTAGCGTAAAGAGGGAATTGATTGTGGCAGGTGACAAGGGCCAAGCCATGCTAGTAAAAACTTTTCGAGTTATTGTGTCAGCATACCAGAGCCTACTGCCGTAATACTTAGCGAGATTTAGAAATACTTTGCCGCTGCCTTTGATTAACGTATGACTGGTTGTGTTTTGTCGCAAGTACATTTTCGACCCTGCCGCTAACAAACTCCGATATCAGTTAGCTTCTGAATAGAAACTTGCTAAAATTGAAATGGCAGTCACTAGGTGGCTACTGACCATGTGTCCGCTAAGTGTGACGTCAGTCCGATAAAAATTGTGTGAAATGAAGGATTTTTGTGTTTAGCCTGTTTGACCTTGCTTTAACCAAGAAATTTTTAAGAGTCG
The DNA here is from genome assembly GCA_026261675.1 of Hippocampus mohnikei. Classification (NCBI taxonomy): domain Eukaryota; kingdom Metazoa; phylum Chordata; class Actinopteri; order Syngnathiformes; family Syngnathidae; genus Hippocampus; species Hippocampus mohnikei. The sequence continues at coordinate 12,204,178 of JAKGUB010000328.1, read as the reverse complement.
GGTTAATTGTTTTGATTTCTCAATCACGACTGGTTCGAATGCCTTCTCAACTAGCTACAAGCTACTCTACCCAACTCTACGCGACTCCACAACTCCGCCCATTCATGACTCCCTCTCTACTTTGACTTGTTCTGCAGCATGATCCCTAAACGCACGCTGCCACCTGCTGGACAGATTTTTAAATGATTTACAATGCAAACAAGCCTGATCGAGGCTGCGTAAGACCTCAAAAAAAAAAAAGGAAATGACGTATAACTAAGTCATGGGTAGGCAGCCATAGCAGGTTTTCAAGACGTATGTATACGTCATGGGGATTGAATGAGTTACGTTTTTGGGGGGCAGATTTGTACGTGTGAGAGTGTGAACGCAAACAGACAAAACCAATGACACCCAAAGTCTGTATCTTAACACAGTCTCAGTGGCTTTTCTTCTCTCTCTCTCGCTGACGTGTGTGATGTATTATTGATCCTCCACGTTTTTCTCCATTTCTAAATAAATTCCAACATGAATAATTCACACAGGCGCACTTGTTTATTCGGACAAATGGGAAGGATGGATAACTGGAAGACAAAAAAAAAAGGTGGCCATGTGGGAATGGAAAGAGAGTTACAGCTGCAATAAAATGAGGTGGCGGCGGTGGCAAAATGGAGACGGACAGAGGTGAAGTGAGGTTGGCAGACGCTAGCTGGCATGATTAGAGAAGGCGTTCATGGAAAAGGATGGCGGCGTAAATCCACGCGGGAGTCGTAAAAGGCGTCATAAAAGTGATCGTTTCTCTTCAACTTGACCTCATTTTGAGTCAATTAAACCTTAAAAATATATTGTCAACAATGCTAATAATATCAGTCAGTCTGGAAAGGCTTCTTCCCAGCCTAATTTGTACCCATTTTAGCATCCAAGCTATCTAATCACATAGCCTATCTTTAGTCGAATCTGGCATGCGCCACCTAGTGTTGCTCCTGAGTCAGCCAGTTGCTCATCGTGGCATGCGTGTGTGTGCGCGGCAGCGGATCGATCGCGGGAGGTTGGTTGATCGAAAAATAGATCATCGGTCAAAAAAGTTTGGGCACCCCTGCTCTTGGCCTAGCTTCCTCCTAGCCTAGCATCCACATAATCATTGTCTACCAATCCAAGTTTCCTCTTTGCCGCGCTCCCGCCTCTTAGTTGCCTCGATTTACCGAGTTTCTACCTCCCAAGATTCGTCCCAGCCTAGCTTCTACCCTAGCTACCACATAGCTCAGCTACCACCGACCACCTACCGAATCGTTGCCCTGGCTTAGCTTTGACCTATCCTTGCTCCCACTTAGTTGAAACTAACCTAGATTCCTCTTAGCCGAGCGTCATGCCTGATTCGAACCAACTTTATTTTCATTTGATTTTTTTTAATCACGGATTTGTCTTTTGCAAGTGAGCTTTCATCCTGCGTACCCCACACTGCTACAAACAAGAAAAAGTCACTTTTCCATAATATAGACTGTGGAACAAGACTTCATAAAAAAATAATAAAACACTTCGGAAGTATATTTTTAGTCCTATTGAGTGAATATTTTCCCTCCCTCTCACCTTGACCCTTCGGAGGTTCCTTGGGTCATAGGTCAGACTCGTTTCGCCTGTCAGCTAATTCACCCTCAGTAAACTCCGGCGGCTCAGTAATTTGCGTCGTAATGTGACTGGGGAGTCATCGCTTTGATCCAGCAAGGTCTGCAAAAGTATTGGGACACCTTCAGGGAGTGGAGAATATCATTCTTCTGGGGAGGACTTCCTCCAACACTGGTGTCAAAGTCAAGGCCCGGGGGCCGGATCTGGCCCGCCACATCATTTTATGTGGCCCGAGAAAGCAACTCAAGCATGGCAAGTTCCATGATGCTTGCTAAAGTCTGAAACACAACTGTCACATGTAATCCACAATAAGAGTCATTCTTCTTGATTTCTGATTTTAAAACTAGTTATTCAATGTAATATGTGGAGGTGATTAAACATTTATATGGTTTCCTGAAATCAAAATGGCCCTCCGAGGCAAACCGTAACTACAATGTGCCCCGCGACAAAAACGAGTTTGACAGACCCTGTCCTATAAATGTTCGGGGAAGAGGAACAAGAATAAAAAATGTCCATTTTGCCTCAGCAAGACTTACTATTATTGCAGAATATCATATACAGTTTTGCTTTGGTTCTTTGTAGCGGGCTGTCATGTAGCTAGCTACCCCCAAAAAAACCCTCTATAAATCTTCATATATCATGCACTGCCGTCATCCCTCGCTTTAGTTCTGTATCGGCAAGCCGTCATGAAGCTACTGACTTAAAGGCAATAAAATAAGACGGTCTTCCTTTTTTAGTGAGTCACTGCAGCAAGTAGAATATCATACACCTTCTGACTGTACTTCTTTATTTGCTACCCGTCGTTTCGATTCAAAAATGGGTCCTGATTTCTGTGGCCGAGATGGTTTTCCCCAGCTTCTGGAGTTCGGCAAGCAGCATATAATTCACTGTCTTGCTTTAGTTCTATTTTAGCAACCAGTCCCGTGGCTGAAAATTGGAAAGCTTATAACGTAAAAATAATAAAAAATCACCACAAAATAAACCCTGCTTTTTATGATATATATCCATAGATTTATACAAACTTTGGGACTTTGTGTTCCTTTTCCAGAGTTCAAATTGCAGCATGTCCTTTATTTTGTGTAAATTGAGAAGCGACAAGCAGCATAGCGACTCTGGTTTACTACAGCTAGTCTCTCTTTGTCCGGATATGTTGTGTCCCCCCCCACCCCCCCTCCCTATTGTGCCCGAGTTCTGCAAGTAACATATCATACACAGTCTTGTTTCAAATGAAAAACTATTTTCGGCTCCTCGATCACACTTACAGGATCTGGTGTTAGATTCGAGTCTTGGCGTACGTATGCGGCACGAAGCCCAACACAAGCGAGTTATGTATTCATGCAGCCCCCCCCCCAAAATAAATGAATAAATAAATAAAATAAGCCCGTCTTAAAGTGCAATGGCACTTTTTCGCTCTCGTCCGCCCACCACGTCTGTCCTCGCTCTTCATCTGCCCATCTGCAACTTATTCTCTCGCTCCCAACGTCTCGCCCTCCCTGTGCAGACCAAGTGTTTCAGGGGACGGCAAGGCTATAATGGCCTCTGTGGGGGGAAAAAAATACCCGAACTCACGCACGCACAGACAAAAAACAAAATCTACAAATCTACAAGTCTACAAAATCACGGTCAGGAGGAGAGATGGGATATGTCGTGGCGTGACTGTAAACTAGGGGGCGCCGCGCTGAATCAAAAGCTTCTCCAACTATGAAGAAGAACACTGTTTTTGGGGCAACCAAAATGGTGACATCGGAGGAGTTATTTTTGAAAAAAAGCCAAAAAAAGCAGTTTTTCTTCTTTGTGAGTTCGGCGAGACATAACGGCAAGCAGCATATCATGCGCGGCCTTGTTTTTGTTCTTCCTAGGCGGGCCATCATGTAGCTACAAACGGGACAGCTACAAAATAAATCCGGATTTCTTTGCTCTTTCTCTCATCTTTGTGAGTTCAGAGAGCAGCATATCGAGCACCGTCTTGCTTTTGGTCTCTGTTGATAGCCCGTCACGTAGCTATGAACAGAAAACCAACAAAACCAGTTCTGGATTTTAAGTGTCAATCTCATCATTTCATGCTTTTCTGAGTCCAGAAAGCCGCATATCATGAAGCGTCTCGCTCTAGTTCGTTTTTGACTGCCCCGCCATGTCGCTACCGACAAACACGTAATAACATAAACTCGTGATTTTGGGGACGACGTCATCTATTTTCTTTCAACAAGCACGAAAGCTAATAATGCTTTTTATGACTATCTTTTTTTTTTTCTTTTTGTCTTTCTCGATCCAGAAAGGAGCATATCACGCACTGTCTTGCTCTATTTTGTCATTTCACTGCCCTCGATGTCGCTACGAAGCAGCAAAATCAATCCAGATTTATGGGACAATAAGCAGCATTGTCTTGTTTTAGTTCTTTATTGGCCAGCTGTCATGTGGCTAACTTGGCGATTTTGGAAACGACGTGACCCTCCTCATGTACTTCAACACCGAAAAGCAGCAAGCAAATACGGATTTTGATGTCTTGATCTTTTTTTTTTCTTCACCGAGGCATAGCTGCCCGCAGCATATCATGGACATTATTCTTGCTTTTGTATTTTATTTACGACCTGTCTGTTTCTAAAGTCATCAACACAAAGAGCAGATCGGTGCGGGGGAATTCTTATTCGAACGAATGTTTACATAACCTGTCTGCGATCGGGCGTCCTTGATGAGGAGGCGGCGGAGGAGGACGACGACGAGAAACTTCGCCCGGCGTGCTTGCGATGGGCCTTAATTGGCGGAACTGGTGGAGCCGTCTAATTCCTGGAGGAGCCGCCACTCGATAGGCCGGCCGAAACGTCTTCGGCGGCTTAAGAATGACCAATGTCAGCGTTTTTATTTCCCCGAGATGTCAACTGAGGAGCACAATTTGTAGATGTGTTTGTGTGTTAGTTGTGTGCCTGAAACTGAGCTCAACTAATCATCACCATTTTCTCACTGAATCTTTTGCCCTCTATTCTAAACCCCACTCCCCTTTAGACACACACACACACACACACACACACACAGAAAGTACCCCATCTCTACGGGAAGTCTCTATGGCAACAAGCAGCTTGCTCGGCTAATGAACCGGTTGCCCTGGTAACTGTGCTGGCTGTGCGAGACGGTGAATAAAACCGAGGTTGAATGAATGTAATGCATACACAAATCACAGTGTGTGTGCGCGTGCGTGCGCGCGTGCATGCGTGTGTGTGTGTGAGTGTGAGAGACAGTGAACTATCTTGTGTAGAGTCAAGACATGACAGTGCAGCGTCGCCGTGACAATTGTCCTTCACGCTTTTTTGTGTTGTGACTTCTTCACTTTGCTGACGGTGCCTCTTTCTGTGTGTGTGTGTGTGTGTGTGTGTGTGTGTGTGTGTGTGTGTGTGTGTGTGTGTGTGTGTGTGTGTGTGTGTGTGCACACTGAACAGCCATTCAATTTCTATGCACCTTCTTCATTGGCTCTGACCTATTTTGCGCTGCTGCTGGCTCCCCCTCCTGGATGGAAGCTGCACTGCTTGTCTTGGAAATGTGATTATTCTGAGTGTTGGTAGCAGCAATCATGGATGATGCCTATTCCTTATGTGAAGGTTTAAATATGTGTAATATATTTGGGGAGTTGGTGTAAAATATTTGCAAAAGTTTGCAGAAGTTAGAAAATGTTTTTTCTAATATGATAAAAATAAGAAAAGTAAAAGACCAAGGCCAGCATTTTATTCTTTTTTTTTACATTAAAAAAGTACATAATCTTTTTAATGCCACTGTCAGAGGTTTTTGCGAAAATGGTTTAAAAAATACTTTATTTCGATATCTAAATTTGAAAATGTGTCAATTAAAAAAAATATGTAGAAAAAAATCGCACTTTTTTGCCAAAATATTTTTCAAGGTTTGTGTCCCAATTGATCAATAAATATAAAATCAAGAAATATCTACAAAAAGAAATGTCAACAAAGGATATTTTATCTTGAGTGTCGTTTTGAAATCCTGTTTTAAATGTAACCCTCCTTCCTCTCCCCCAGAAATGTTTGCGCTTCAACCCGGACGCCACCGTGTGGAAGGCCAAGCAGCAGGTGCTGTGCTCGCTCACCGAGTCCCTGCGAGACGTTCTCAACTACGGCCTCTTCCAGCCCGCCACCGACGGCCACGACGCCAAATTCCTGGAGGAGGAGCGGCTGCTCAAGGAGTACCCGCAGTCCTTTGAGAAAGGGGTGCCCTATTTGGAGGTACGCGTACCAACTTGACACAACACATCACGCGCCGCCGTGCATGCGCTCTCATCGGTAGTGTATGTTTTGACCTAAAGGACCAAAAAATGTGTAAGAAGCCTTCCCTTGCTTGACTTTTAGTTCCGATACAAGACGCGAGTGTACAAGCAAACCAACCTGGATGAGAAGCAACTGGCCAAACTGCACACCAAGGTGAGCAACCTCAGTGTTAGGGGGCGCCGCTGCAAGCTTACCGATGTGTGTCTGTCCCTCCACATGCAGGCCAGTCTGAAGAAATTCATGGATTACATTCAAACCAACGGTGTGGACAAGATGAGTAAATTCTTGGACAAAGGCCTCGATCCCAACTACCAGGATGCCGACACAGGGGGTAAGCACGACCCCCCCCCCCACCCTAAAAAAAAAAACAAATTTGAAATTTTGATACACATTTTAGCAAGTGTCATGGAAGTTGTCATCTTTGGTTTGCTTTCGCGGGCCACTTAAAATGATGCGGCGGCCACATCTGGCCCCCCGGGCCTTGAATTTGACACCTGTGGTTTAGATTGACATCAGCTCTTCATATCTGCAACTGAATTGCAATCAAGAGGCTTTTTTTTTAACGCAAAACATCCAGCGAGTTATTAAAAAAAAAAAAAAAAAAAAAAGAAAAACTCAGCTTTGAAAATGTCATTTTATCGCTTGATTGCCTAACTGATAACGACTACTTCTAAATTCTTACTACATTAGAACGCCACGTCATCGGAAACACGCTGAGCGAATGCAACGGCGTTCAAATGAATAGCGATCCACTTTGTCGCGATTGCAATGTGAGCAAGGCCTCCTCGGACTGCGCGTCCACACTTTGTTCTTGGCGCCTGCTGCTCGCCGCTGTCTGCGCTGGGTGTGTGGAGGCTCGCTTCACAGTCGGCGTGTCACCGAGCGAGCGGGTGGCAACACGCTGAAATCGCGTCCCGTCCACAGCCACTCGCGCACACCCACGGCAGTCAGACAGAAACACACACGCACTCGCACACTGACTGTTTACACTAACACTCGCTTTTGTGTGTGTGTGTGTGTGTGTGTGTGTGTGTGTGTGTGTGTGTGTGTGTGTGTGTGTGTGTGTGTGTGTGTGTGTGTGTGTGTGTGCGTGTTTGCAGAGACGCCGCTTTCGCTGGCGGTCCAGTGCGAGCCGGGCGGCGGCGAGCCCATCCGGGTGCTGGTGGAGGGAGGCGCCCACATCGACTTCCGTGCCAAAGATGGCCTCACGCCACTCCACAAGGCCGTCCGAGGCCACCGCCATATTGCCCTCTTGGTACAAACAACACCACACCAAATTCCAGAAATTGTTTTGATTTTTCATTTCATCCTCAGGAGAGACTTTTTTTTTTTTTAAACACCAAACTCGCCCACGTTGTCACCCACACACACACACACACACACACAACAATGTCGCTTATTGTATTCCAGCAACTTTCAGATCTGCTATTGTGCATCATTTATACCAAAAACATGTCTTACTTTTTTTGTTTTTCGTTGGTTTATTATATATATTTTTTAAGCAAATCAGATTTTTTGAGATTTTGGTTTTGAAGGTTGACCTATAAAAGCTTACGAAATACGGATTGTATTATGCGTGGTCATTTATAGCCGCCCCCCCCAAAAAAAGCTTTAAGTCACTCATATTACTAAATATATTACATAATATATTATTGTTACGATATTATTATGAAAACCTGCTAGACAAAAAAACAAGGGCCATAAAATGGATGGGCGTAATGAATTTTGCAATGATATTATTTATTTCATTAATTAATTTCATGTTGGCACAGGTCCTGCTGTCTCTGGGCGCCTCCCCGGACTACAAGGACCGCCGGGGTCTCACGCCGCTGTACCACACCGTGCTGACAGGGGGCGACACCTCGTGCTGCGAAACGCTGCTCTACCACCACGCCAAGCTGGGCATCAGGGACGAGAACGGCTGGGACGAAACGCACCAGGTCTGCTCGTCTGCGTCTCACTTCATCTTGGTCTTCATCTTCTGCGTCTGTGTGTGTGTGTGTGCGAGTTCACCATGTCGCCATCCATCCGCCAGTCAAGTCAACACCTGGCGGGCGAAATTCAGGTAATTTCATCCTCATTGTCATTTGGGGAATGAAAGAATGAAGCTGTTATCGTTGTACAAATGGTACTGTACCGCGTGCGCATGCGAAAGTGTGTAAATGCGCGCGTGTCTGTTTGTCTCTACACGTGTGTGTTGTTGCCCCTCAGGCGTGTCAGAACGGCAACTCTCAACACCTGGAGCACCTCCTCTTCTACGGGGCCGACTCCACCTCCCAGAATGCATCTGGAAACACTGCCTTGCACATATGTGCTTTATATAACAAGGTACGTTTTGCATCATATTGAGTCCGTTTTACTTTCGCCGAGTGCCCCCGACCACAACAACTTCAAATGAATTAGGAAAGCTCCGCACGAATTCTGCTCTACCGAGGAGCCAACAAAGAGACAAAGAACAACAGCGGCCAAACACCCTTTCAGGTAATGAGCGATGGCGTATGAGTCTCTTGTTGTTTTTAAAAAAGTCAAATAAATGATTGCGATGTCATTCACTCAGGTGGCTGTCATGTCGGGTCATTTCGAGCTGGGGGAGATCATCAAAAACCACCGGGACGCCGATGTAGGTCAGTATTTTGGTTGCTTCCTTGACATGTTACGCTGTTTTAAAAATATATATATATATTTTTCCATAAACGAAGAGAACCTCTTGAGTGGCAACCAATTCAGACGACTCTGACTGATCTTCCAAGGCTCACACATTACATTTTAGGACTACATCAACACAGAAATAACCAAATCAAAGATCCCTCTTCCTTCATCACACATTTATTCATAATCAGCAGTAAAACGAAATTGATTGGTTTCATCCTCAAACTCACCTGTTTTGAACAAAAAAGTGTGAAAAGATCTATTTTATGTGCATTCGTGACTTTGATCATTTTTGCTCGAGTGATGCCGCCAACGTCTGACTCGTCCTTTTCTTCAATAAAATAACAATGAAAATTGTGATTTTTGATGGCAAAATAATGCATTTGCAAAGGAAAATCACCACCGTCACAATTACACATTTGACGATCCTTAAAACTATTAGCACGCTATTTAGTAGTAGTAGTATTTAGTTGTGTGTGTGTGTGTGTGTGTGCGCGCGCCATGAACTTGAGTGGGGTGTATGTACTTACATTACATCATCGCTTCGAAAACCAAATCATTTTCATCATCTCTTCTCTCTGTGATGCGTGAGGTCCTCCAAAGAGATCCAATGCCGCCATCTGCTGGCCGTAGTGAATGCCTATTATTTATTTATTTTTTTAACTTTCCCACCTTCATGCTCAAAACACAGTTGGCCATGACTTTTCTCCACCTATTCTCATTAAAATTAAATAAATACAACACAATACAGGTAACAGCAATTACGTCGACGGTGTTCCTCGTTAGGAATCTCGTTGATGCCGCTTAAAGAGTTGAAAATGGAAAGCCAGATGCGGTTTTGCTAGATAGAAAAATTCAGGCCCTAACCCGTTAATGCCTAACTACCTGATCTTAACCCTAATTCTGATCTTAACCTCTCACTGTTCAACCCTCTCACCTGAGCCCTACCTCCCAACTGCCATAACCCCCTCACGCTCTAATCCTAACGTAACTCGAACTCCTAATTTCTCAACACCCTAACCCCTCTACCTTAACCCGAACCGTCTAACCTTACTTTTTCCCTACTGCCCTAAATGTAACTCTCCTTACCACCTAATGCTACCTGCCTTAACCCCTAATCCCCTCACCCTCACCCGCCAGTTCCCTTTGTGGAGTCTCCAAAGTACGCCCCCCAAAGGCGCGAGAGCACGCACACCCTGACGTTGCCTCATCCACACCCGTTCCTGCGTGCCAACAGTGACAGCAGCATGAATTTACCCGACTGGATGGCCATGCCCAACTCGCTGAGCACCAACATCGTCTCTGTGCAGGTACCCCACCGGGAAAACCTTTTGGACTTTTGTTCGTTACTTTCATACCATTTGGTCCCTCCCAATTCTCGAATGGGCCTCAAATTCAAGATATTTAAAGTGATTCATTGCCATTTTCCCTCGTTAGGGATTCAAACACACAGGAACCATACGCAGCTCCAGCAGCCCCCGAGGGGCCAGGACGCGATCCCCGTCCCGAGGCAGGATGGGGGACAAGGAGGACCGAAGCCGGCAGCAGAGTCGCAAACAAGGGTGAGGGGGGAAGGAGTTTTGATTTCATTTGAATTGCATCCTTGAAAGTCCAACCCATTTTCTTTGGAAATTGTACTTTCCTCGATTCGAGGGGTGTCAAACTCATTTTTGTCGGGGCCACATTTTAGTTACCGTTTCCGTTGGAGGGCCGTTATGACTGAAACTGAATTAAAAGAATAAACAATAAGGGTTTATTCAACTATTGTTGCATATGTATTATGCAACAATAGTATGTATTATTTATTAAATGAGATTTTTAATTTTGGTCGAGATTTTAGCAAGCATCATGGAAGTTGACATGGGTGATTTGCTTTCGCGGGCCACGTAAAATGATGTGGAGGGCCAGATCTGGCCCCCGGGCCTCGAGTTTGACACCTGTGCTCTATTAGAGCCCCGAAACTTTAAACCAAGAATTTGTGTGTGTTTGAAATGTCCGCACTCCCAGGCCCACTGCTGCCCCTGCTACCGCAAGCACAGCCAGCACACAGACCGCAGGCCAGCGACGACGCTTGTACAGCGCCGTGCCGGGACGCGTCTTTGTGGCCACGCGAGCGCATTCGGCCCAGGGAGAGCGGGAAATCAGCTTCAGCAAGGGCGACAGGGTCAAAGGTGAGTACCGAGGATCCGGCCGTCTACGCTCAGCCAACAGATAGCGGCTTCATGTTGGTGTTAAAAAAACATTTCGAAAGTGAGCATGCTAAATGTTGGTTGCCGCACTGTGTTGTTGAGCTCCAGGGACCATTTCAGCGAGTTGCAAGATTCAAATCTGAATGATCGTTCTTGGGTGGATGACATGTCAGTTTTGTGTGTGGTCGATAGTGTTGAGCGTGGGTGAAGGCGGCTACTGGGAGGGAACAGTCCGCGGTCGTACCGGCTGGTTCCCCTCTGACTGTGTGGAGGAAGTCTTGCTTCGAAGTCAAGAAGCCAGATCAGGTCAGTTTTATTTATATTAAAAAAGAAATTAAAAGAGAGTAATTCCAAAAAAATCCGTCAAACCACGAGTATGCAATGATCGATCGTATATGTATTATTGGTATTAACAGAAATTGCGATTCTGATTCCAGAGAGCCGCGGGGAACGTGCCAAGCGTTTGTTCCGTCATTACACAGTGGGCTCCTACGACAGCTTCGACGCTCCCAGGTAAGAGAAAGTCTCCACGCCGCCGCCGACAGTTCCGCCGAAGCGCTTTGTCCTGCTAGTAGTCGAGCGTGCGTTCATGTGTTCGGGCACGCACCACATGCTGAGTCACTCTTGCTTCTGTTGTTACTGTGACTCTGACTGCGCAATGTTTGTCACTGTGGGGTGCGCGATGCCGTTTCCCTGAAGGAGGTACCAGCTGTTTGAGGGTTAGCGTCCTGGCAGCTGTTCACTTCATTTCGGGTTGACTGCCAGTGCACTCATTTCTGAATAGAGTACTTCAAATGCTGCTTGATTGTACCCCTAAAATGATCCATTAGCCGCTAACTGATGCTAAAGTCCTGCTATGTTTTTTATTTTTTATTCTGGCACTGACTAGGTGGCAGAAGTAAAATGCTTATGTATCTGCCTTGGCTTCTTGTAGTTCTGTGGTTGCTACCTCGCAATATGATAGCATAGCAACTGTTAGCATGTTAGCAGTTCATGTTCGAATTGTTGCCTAAGATGCTTTCCGGCCTTTTGGATGACACCAGGGGTCACTTCTTGAGAAGTGCTACCAGTTAGATCAACACTTTGAAAATAATATTTTCAGATTGCCTTTAATAATATCAATATACATTATAATTATTGATTCATGGTAGTTTTCCATGTGAAGGCACCGTTTCGCACAATAAATAAGGCGTAGATGAATATCAAGGTGCAACACTTTATTTCTATAAATCACTGCCAGTGTTTACATTTTCTCATGATCACTTCTCCAAAATTTGTAGAATTTCCTCATATCCTAAGTAAGCTATTTTTAAAAATGCGGTCATTTGGATTGTATCACGTTGGTGACGCCTGGACTACACCAATTACTAGCATGCTAGCATTGTTGCCGAATTGTCATTGATAATCATATCTGACTAGAGGGGAAGGTTTCTTCATCAGCTATTGTTGCTATTATGCTAGAAGTTAGCATCCCATACTAGTATGTTCTCATTTTACTCATTCCCATTCAAAATAGTGCCCGACTACAGATCAAATCGGCTTGCTGCGGTCTTGCTATATGTTAGCACACCAACTGCTACCATTTTCTGACTGAGCATTTTTTTAGCAATGGAAAAATCTCAATTAATCCTCCAAATTTTTATTACATTTTTTAACATTATCCCCACCTGTTATTTCAATCTCGGATACTTCCTCTTCTCTGGCTAATTGTGCTTGTCTCTAGTGACATATTTTATTGATATTAAAATGCTTTTCGTCACGGTGGATAATTCAAGCGGCGGCGTTTAGTCGGCCACGGCGCACGGGTCAAATCCCCTCCGACGCGCCTGTCATCCGTGACCGTCGCAGCATCCCTCCATTGTTTTTTAATTTCGCCGAGAACCCCCCCGATGCACTTTTTAATTGTCCAGCCATCAGTTGCTCTCTTTCCCCTGTGGTGTCTCCATCTGGAGGCCACATGCTGAAGGCCAACAAAGGGGATACTTTCTTTTTTTCAATGCAAATGTACCAGAAAGTCCACTTTAAGCATCTTGACTCTAAAGTGTCCTCCACAATTTCAGTTATTTATATTATAAATAGTCAGCAGTGATGTTCCTGCTATCACATTTTCAGCCAGTGGGGGGAAGCAGCTTTGCACCGGAAAGCAAAGGTGTTTATTTATTTAGTTATTTATTTATTTTTGTATTAAAAAAGTTGTACTTCTCTCGACTACATGGCGAGTACAGCACTGTCTTGAAATACAAGTGACCAGATTTAGGAGTTTTAACCCTTGCATACACCCTGTAACCTGATTAGATGTCCACTGCAGTGTCCCTGAAAGGGTTGAATACAATCGGTTTTGTTTTTTCTTTGACTTGAAAAGATACAGTAAAAAAAATATAAAGCAAAAACAAATAAATAAAATAATTATTTTTTCTGCCAAATGTTAGAATCTGCTTTGGCGTTTAATAAAAATCCATGTCGGGCCCTATTAAATACATCTCACCGTTAATATTTACCCCGCGAGCTGCATATGAGCAATTTGGACCGCATTGTTGTCGACCGTTCCCCGAGGCAAACTCTCCCCCGCCCGCCAAGCAAATGTCGTAAAGCGGCCCGAGTGGAGCGCTGATGACTTTTCGGGTGTCCTCGTCTGACCTGCCGCTGGCCCTCCAATGATCTCATGCGGAGGAGATGAACAGACCGCATGTGTTCATGCGTTAAACAGCTCGCCCCTCGTCGCCAACTCCGCCGAAGGTAATCGGCGGCGACCATGTTTGCCTTCCTGCGCCGAGTGGAGAAAATTGTGCATTCCTCGTGAACTTATGCTGCGTTGAGGAAAACTGGGAATTTGCAGCCTTCCGTGAGGATCTTGAATCGCTTTACGAGGGCACCCACCGAACAGCCCGCAGCCATTAGGGTTCGGCTTGGTCGAGCTCGAAGATGATCAGGACGGACAGCTTCGTGCGGGTGGGGCGAGGTGGGGAGGCAGCCATCTGGCAAGCCCGGCGCACGTCCAATGTGCCCCGCAGACCGCTGGGCGGGTATCTTGCGAGTGCAGCGCTTTGGGAACTACTCTCACTAATTGGGCCTTACATAGTCGTTAAGGAAGTTAGCTTGGCCAATTTTTGTCTTGAGTTACGAGCAAAAATGTTTCCTCAGTGGTAATAGCGGGGTGGGGGGGGGGGCACATTGGAGTATCCGAACCGCATGTGTGATGAAGTCCTATTTTAACCCTTGACTACAAAATATATTTTGGGAGAATTGCTGCATCGCGATATTGTGTTGTGCAAAAGTATCAGAACGCCAGGCAATCAAACGACCAGTCCGTTCATGACACAACAGGAACTAAAAAGGTTTGTTTGGTTTGTGGGGTGTTATCTACCAGGAGGGGAAAAAAACTAAACAAAACATGGCTGGTTGCACAAAGCCCCGATATTGGATCCGTATCCCAATTTATCCCGAGTGGAGGAACCCTTCCAAATTAGCCTTCAAAGATTTCCGTTGCCGTGCTGAGAGGGGCAAAGAGACGCATGCAGATGGAGCTTTGATATGACTTCATAGTCTAATTGTCGTACCGCAGAGTCCTTGACGCTTGGATGGAAAGTGGCCAAATGCGCGCGCACACACATACACACACACACAAGCGCGCAGGGACATGCACATTCATGCAAGAGGAGTAAAAATCCGATTTGTTTTTTTTTTCAAGGCAAAATAAAGCATTATGAGGGAAGGGCCCAATCTTACCAGTCAATAATAATAATAATTTATTTTGACACCACAAAAAGTGGAACGATAATCTTTATAAATCCCTAAATGGGGAAATAATATGGGGGTGACTTTTTTTTCTCTTCGATAAATAAGGCACGATATTACAAAATACAGTCTTATTCTTGTAAACAGCTGGGATAGGCTCCAGCACGCCCACGAGCCTCGTGAGGATCAAGCGTTTTAGATAATGCATGGATGAATGGATGTTGTTTCGCAGCTAAACGTCATAAAATGATGAGATTCTTCCCCCAAAATGTGTCTTATATTTGGAAAAATAATTAATATATTTCAAGGCAAATATAACATATATAATGAAAATAGTCTTTTAAAAAATTTGTGAAAAAAAGCCTAGATTTGAGTTGTACCCTGTTGAAATTTACTCTTTTTGGGGGTCAAAGGTCATATATTTACCAGAAAAAGTCAAATGAAAATGTTTTAAGCCTTTTTAACCCTTTCATGCTCCAATAATGAGAACCCGTCACCCGATAACCTGATAAGCTGTCCACTTTAGTAACCGCTGTCCCCTGAAAGGGTTAAACCCGTAATATTACAAAAATACTGTATTTATTTTTTGCAAAGAAAAAGACTTTAACCACAAAAAACAAACTGATTTTATTGTCCCAGATGGTGGCTTGAAATGATAGCAAAATTGTCATACCGCAGAGTCCTTGACGCCTGACTGGAAGCTGGCCAAATACACACACACACACACACACACACACACACACACTTCGATACACATTCATTCGAAAAGGACTGCCGGCGGGAGCTGCGATGGTTTGCGAGAGATGAGGAGAATGAAAGCAGGGAGGCAGGAAGGAGGAAGGGAAGGATGGATGAAGGCGGTCGCAGGGGAAGGGGGGGGGCAGTACGGAGTGGGTGCGCGCCGCGATGAGGGACCGCTCGCTAGCCGGCCACTCGGACTGAGATGAGGATGACGATGATGTGAGTTTCTACCGCCTCTTCCTCTTCTTGCTGTCTGTCCCGTTCATGTTTTGTTTGTGGGGTGACGTGCACCCATGGAGACAAAATAGTGGGGGAGGGGGTGACACACTACCATATTAATAGCATGACACAGCCATTGCGTGACGATCGATATCTTAGTTGACAAAACAATACAGAGGTGAAAAATGTGTGATATTAGTGACATGGCTACAACTCTCGATCATTGTGATCTGTTGCTTCTTTTCGTCAATTAATCGATGCATCGGGTAAAAAGAGAAGTTTCCTTTTGGTCCCTTTATTCAAAAACTTGATTTAAATTAAGTTTGATCCGGTCCGTTAAGTGTCAGAAAATTGGCAAATATTGTGATCCATTTTCCGACGGTGAAGCAGATGTTTGTAAATGTTTTATTTTGAAAAAAAAAAAGGCAAACGTAAATCAGACTGCTTTCATGGCGTGTATTCGCTGTTAAGAATCTGACATTCTGACGATTTGGACCATTTTAAATTTTGCATGGCCAGGAAACAATGAATTGATTATCAAAAATATTTACCGATTAATTTGATAATAGCTGTTGATCATTTAATTATACAGTAAATATAAAGTAGTATACTACTACTGTACTTAAAATTTGGGATGGGATATTTGAGTTGATTATATATTGTAAGATAACAAAACAGTACATCATAATATCAATATTTTGTCCTGCTGCTGACTATAAAAGAGGCTGGAGAGTAATTGATGATACAATGTGATTGCAATATTTTCTTGTCAGTATCGATAGTGATATTTCCCCGATGATATCGTCAGTCAGAAAACTGATACCATATCACCATACAATTGATTTTATCCTCCTCCTTGTTTTCGGCGAAGTGTGTCATCAGCAATCAGCCACACATTTGACATTTGAAGAGCAATGAAAGTGCGATATCAGTCACGGTATCCATATGTCTCTTTGTACAAGAAGCCACAAGACGATATCTCAAAATATCCATAATGTGTCCCACCCCTGAACATGTCCAATCGCGAATAATCTCGGGAATAACCCGTGATACAATGGAATTATGATATTTTCTGAGCCACAACAATCTTTTCTTTGCTGATATCATCAAACCCAACATAACGATACAGTGACTTTTGTTGTCCCTGTTTCTGTTTTTGGTGACGTACGCAGTCATCAATCAACCCCAACGTTGACATCGAGTGCGTGTCTATTAAGCATGAAAGTCCAATGAAAGTGCGATATCGGCAACGATATCGATCATGCGGCCAGTAGGCTGACCTCGCGGTCTTGGAGCCAACCGTGTCTCTGCGTTTGCGCGTCGTATTACATCATCGCGACAGTCCCTTGATGACTGACAGCTGTCAAGCCGCTCGGACTGTACGGTGTGCGTATTTTTTTTTTTTTTATGAATGGGACTTCATGACAGCGAAGTGATTTTGAATGCGTGTGCGTGTGCGCGTGTTTGCACGAAGGCCCCGCCCCTTTCCTTGCAGAAAGCCAGTCACCTGTCTCCAAAGCATCTCCCTCCTTCTTTACGCCACCTCCCTCCGTCCCTGTCGCATCCAACGCAGCTCCCACTCGCCTGCTGTCTTTTTAAGCATGAAGGGGCTGGGGGAGTGCGGCCCTCTCCCACTCCCGTCCACCTCCTCCTCCTCCTCCTCCTCTTCTTCCTCCTTTCCTCCTCCTCCTCCTCGCCGTTTGCCTCTCGCCGCTGTTGAGAAGGAGAAGGAGAGGGAGGGGAGGAAATGGCGGCGGGGGCATGCGGCGAGGAGGATCTCTCCCGCTCCCTCTCCCTCTCCTCCTCCTGGCCGATGCTGGGCCCGCTGAATCGGAGCATCTGGTTCATTTACAGGTACCCGTCCAACCTTTTAAAAAAAAAAAAAGAAAGAAAATTACACCCGCTTCCTCCACTCCATCCTTCCGTCGCCGTGGTAGCCGGTGGCGGGAGTCGTATTGCCTTGGCGTCATGGCTGGCAGGATCGATTGGAGCGACTTGACAGATGTTGCGGCGCCTGGATTTGTTTTGATTTTATGTGTGCCTGCGTGCGTGTATGAGAGGCACGTGTGCCAGCATTTGACTGAACGAACATGTGTGTGAGTAGCACACACGCGCGCGCTCCGGCAGTGTCACGCCTCTGTGGATTGATGGCATGTTGCGCGCCTCGATCGGTGCACGCGAGTCTCCGGCTACGCAGTCAAAAGCATTCCGTTGTGCCGTTTCCTGTTTGTGCCGATTTCCGATGGGTTTTGCCCGCGATTTAATTGATCACGTTTCCTACGATTGAATGTAAAAATCACACATTAGCATCGTCATTAGCATGTCCTGCGAGTGCAAAAATGACTTGGAACTATTGTTAGAAATGAGCTACAAAGTCCACAAAGTTGCCGTATAGCTAGTCTGACGTAAAAGTGAAAAAGAAACGAATACTCGCCAAACAATCCATCCCATGCATGGGGACGGTACACGGGTCTACTTATTACTAAGAACTGCGACCTCGTTTCGGTGAAACAAAACGGAACCCCAACTCTGTGGAATGTTTCTCATACTTGCTGTGAATTAGAACCCACAAGAGAAAAAACAAATGCAAAAAAAAAGGGGGGGGGGACCGAAAAGCCTCATACTCGGCCACAATCGACACCCCGGCCCTCGCGCGGTTCCGAAGACGGGGACTTAGGTAAAAACCACTTAGGTCCCATCTGGGGTGCGTGTACCTTTAAATATCAGAAACTGTATCCCGGCATGGAAAACAAAGAAAAACACTTGACCCCAAGTTTTTTTTTTTTTTTTTAAGGGTATCACCCCCAGAAGAGGCATGATACCCCCGAAGCCGCAAGCATTTACTTGATTTTACGTCACTTCTCCTCCTGTTTGTTGATTGTCTGAGCTGAGCTTGCGGCACCGCGACACTGCTCTGATTCTTCTTTTGTGTGTGTGTGTGTGAGTGTGTGTGTGAGTATGAGAGAGAGAGAGCAAGCGTCAAGAGTCTCGAAAAGGCTTGCGGAGCACAATGGGGGAATTAGTCTTAAACTGAACTACTCAGCTATTGGTGGCTGTACAGTAGCTTTATCCGCAGCTGTGTCACTTTTGTCGCTTTATTTTTATCCGTACAACTTTGGAAGGATTAAAATATGTTGTTGTTTTTTTAACTTGTGCAACATTTGGAAGATTTACGGTAATTTTATTCATCCCTGCACAGCTTTTGGAAGATTTGTGATGGTATTATTTGTACGAGTTTAACTTGCACAATTTATCGGGGACTTACGGTATTTTTTTTTTTTTAATAAATAAATCCTGCGCAACTTTTGCGAATCCTATTTTAACCTGCGTAACATTTCAGAGATTTAGAGTCTCACGTCAATCAGCACAACTGATGGAGGAATTTCTGGTTGTCTGATTTGAACGCGTGCAACTTTTGTAGGTGTCTTATTTTTAAATTGCTGAACTGCCGTTTTGACTTTTGATGGTTTTGTACAGTAGTAGCTCCGTATCGCCTCCAGATGAGTTTAACCTATTTCCTTTGTTTCCGGATGTCGTATGTATTCAAAGTTATCGCTGGTGTTTATTAATAACTCCTGCTTTGAGGTGTTTATTTTTTTATTTTTTTAATTCACAGACCCGAATTAAACCCCATAGAGAATAAGCTTTGTGAAACTCAACCAGGCTGATAAAACAAAGCGAAGCCTTCAAAGATGCTCGACATCAATGCAAACATTTCTCTTCCTGGTTACTCGTGATTTCGGGTTTTTTTTTTTTTGTCACACACAACGTCTGATTTTGTGCACGATGGGTGTGCGTGCTCAAAGATGACAGTACGATCCAAGCGTCTCATCAGATGCTTTGACAACATCTCCCCCCCGCCTTTTTACCAGCTTACTGTTGTGCAGTGCGTAAGGTGGCGATACCGTTTGAATTCTGTGTTCCCAACCAGCGACTACATCATCAAGGAGAAGACGGTGCTTCTGCAGAAGAAAGACAGCGAGGGCTTCGGATTTGTGCTGCGAGGGGCCAAAGGTGAGGAAGAAGAGCTCCGCACAACGGAAACGACAAGGACCGTGTTCATTTCTTGCCATCTTGCAGCTCAGACCCCCATCGAGGAGTTCACCCCGACTCCCGCCTTCCCCGCCCTGCAGTACCTGGAGTCGGTGGACGAGGGCGGCGTGGCCTGGCGGGCCGGTCTCAGGATGGGCGACTTCCTCATCGAGGTAACCTGCACGTGTTCGATTCGGATCAAAATGCATGACCTCCTTCAGGGATATATACATGGGGAAAAAAAAGCACAGCTTCTCAGTAAGCCACAGTAATAATGATCGCTCCTTGCAGAGGATAAAGACTATATGACCGTGAGCATTGCTGCCTTATCTGTTTTCACTGTTTAAAAATGTGAGTTGCATTCAGGGTTGTCTATGGCGTTTTGCATTATCTGTTAGCATAAAGCTAAATGGACTATCCGATGGCAATATTCTTTGGTTCATGAAGCAACTTGAAAACCTGTTTAAAAAAAAACAAAAACAAATCACAATGGCTCTCAAAAAACACTCCAAAGTCGGTAGCCGCACCGGTAAGCGGCGAGCAGGAAAAAGAATCTAAACGTCTTCCAGGTCAACGGTCAGAACGTGGTGAAGGTGGGTCACCGCCAGGTGGTCAACATGATCCGGCAGGGCGGCAACAGTCTGATGGTCAAGGTTGTCATGGTGACCCGCAACCCAGACATGGAGGAGGGCGCCCGCAAGAAAAGTAAGGCATCAAGAGAGGGTGATTTAGATTGAAGCAATCCTCACGAGCGACCTCTCGTGGCCGTCGTTGTGCTTGCGTTGCAGTCCCGCAGCAAAGCAAGAGGCTGAGCGCACCCGCCATCGCCCTGCGCTCCAAGTCCATGACGTCGGAGCTGGAGGAGATGGGTGAGTCAACGCTTTCAGATTTCTTTCAAGGGCGTACTTTTCAAGTAACGCTGCTTTTACTTTGTTACATTAAGCCTTTCATGCACCAACATGATGAGCTGTCCACTGTAGTAAGCGCTGTCCCTGAAAGGGTTAAGCCACATTCTGTTTTATTTAAGCCTTGAAGAAAAGAGGATTTCTGCTTATGGCAGCGCAGGAAAAGTGAGAGTGATGATTGATCAATTTCCAAAAATCCAAAAACGGACTCACTTGGCCATCTCCACCTCCGTCTGCCAGTGGGTTAAAAATGTCCTCACGGACCGCCCACAGTCCGTCAAACTGGGCCCCCACTCCTCCTCCACAATCACACTTGGCACCGGTTCTCCTCAAGGATGTGTACTGAGCCCCCTGTTGTTCACTCTCTACACATTTGACTGCTCTCCGACCCGTCTCTTTTTTTGAATTTTGAATTTGAGCGAATCAAACTCAAAACGCGGAATATTTAAAAAGCAAGAATGTGTTGTTTTCATTTCATTTATTCATGAAATTTGCACTGGCGTTGTTTGGTTGGCCCGACAGTCACGCATTGTCATGGGGCCACCACGCCGCTGTTCATGTTAAACACTGTTCCTTTTTTATTTTTGTAATTAGAATTTTTAATAATTATGTAATTTATCATTGTCATAATTTGTGACATTATAGATCAACAGTGATGATATTTTTGTAGGATTTTTTTTTTTCTGATAAATATCCAAATATGATTTTTTTAAATGTCCCTCCGGTCCTGTAGGTGGCAGTAATGCTTATTGGAAACCAAGTTCCAACCATTGAATTAATGCAGACTGACGATTTCTTCTGTGTTTTTGTCTCCTCGTGGTGCCACCGGAATGTTTCAACAGTGGAAAGAGGTGCAAGTTTTTATTTTATTAATTTTATTGCATTATTTTAATGTCCTTAATGTATAACCAGTGCTTGTGAAAAAAAAAAAAAAAAAAAAGTGTCTTGGGATAATTTGAGTTGTCATGTGCAAGACAGTATTCGCACCCAAGCGCATGTCCCGCTCCGGGGAACGTTATTAGTATTCCGCATAACTATGCTGTCATGCTCCCGCCAAAGACGAGTGTCCTTTTTGTCCTCCTCGCAGCTGCCACCCCGTGGAAAAAAAAGTCAGGTAATCTCCCGCCCACACTTTTTGTTGTTTTCATCCCGATCGTGTGTGCGGTCACACTCTCTCCTGCTTTCAGAACTGGAATCCTCCCAAGTGGCTGAGAAGAAGAGGACCGTCTATCAGATGGCTCTGAGTAAGACCACGTCGACGCCGGCGTCGTCGCCCCGCCTTCCGCGTCCCGTCTTTTTTTTTCCCCCCGTTGATTCCATTCTGCGTGGCCCCTTTTTTTCCTGTTTCATTGTCATGTGCGTTGCCTCCTCTTCCGCCCTTCCTTTCCTTCCCTCGCTCTTGCTCTCAGATAAACTAGATGAAATTCTTGCAGCGGCTCAGCAGACAATCAGCACGAACGAGGCGTCGGGGCCACGGGCGCAGGGCCCCCCCAAACGGGACAGGGGACGGACTTTCTATAGCAACGAGGTGTGTGACTGTGTGCGGGCGGGTGTGTCCTATGTACAAAGTGGACAATCAAAACAAATACATTCTCAGTTTTTGTCCTTCCCTCCGGTCGAGTTGCTCTCTATTCTTGTTTTTTTTTACTTTCATCTTATCCTCCCTGAAATCGGCTTTTGCTGCAATTTTTGGGGCTTCTTTGCTTCCTGTCCTCCTCCTTTCCTCAGACTTCTCACTCCGCTTTTTACTCATGCCTCCTTGCAGACTTCCTTCTTTCATTTCAAGCTTTTTTTTTTGTCTTTCTTCCAGACCGCCTTCCTTGCACTTAAAATGTTTTGTCTTCGTCCTTTGCTGTCCTCCAGCTTTCTTGGTCGTCCTCTCTTCTTTACTTTGTCTCTGCTTCCTGCCTTTGTACCCCATTCCTTCCCTCCTTATTTCCTTTGCTGCTTGCTTCCGTCTGTCCTTCCTTCACCACCTCCTTCTTTTTTCCTTCCTACCTTTTTTTTTTTACATTTTATCCTACCTTTGTTCCCCGTTCTCCTTCCCTCAGACCCACTTCTTTTCTCCCTAACCTTCCTTCCTTTTCGCTTTCCCTCCACCCCAAACCTGCTTTCTCTTCTTTCCTTCCTGACCACTTTCCTGCTGTCCGACCTCCCTAACCTTCTCTCAAACCAAAGCTTTTAATTTTCCTTCCTTCTCTTAAAACGACTTTTCTGCCTTCCCATCTTCCTTCCTTCCTTCCTTCCTTCCTTCCTTCCTTCCTTCCTTCCTTCCTTCCTTCCTTCCTTCTTTCTTTGCAACCAGTCAAATACTGCTCTCCAATCCACATTCTTTGTTCTTAACATAAATGATCAGTCATTCCTCAACGTACCTGTAAAAACACAAGTCATTTTAGAAACGTACTTGTGACCCCCTTGTCTATAAGCTATGTGCCAGTTTTTGTAAGAAATCAATATCTGCTCTTTCAGCCAAACTACGCCGACCAGGCAGTGTCGGCGTCTGGCCTGGTTCTGGCCTACGAGCGGGGCCACTACGCCACGCATCACGCCCCCCCGCACGGTATGCTGCGGCAAAAATCCATCGGTGAGGTGGTTTGTTTCTCCTACCCGTCCGTCTGTCCGCCCTTGAGGGCATCCGCCTGTCTGTCTGTCCCCTGGACCCCGCTGGGGGAGGGTCTGCCTCGTGCTGGTCTCTGTGTGTCTGTGGAAGGCCGCTGTTGTGTTTCTCTCATGTGCTTATGCTGTCAACATGGTCATTCTAATAATTATGGTGTACACTTGACTGTTGTCGTTGAGTCGCCGGGTGCAATTTATTCCTGTATACTTGTATGTATACTTTTCGTGTCATAGAATTAGTAACATTACAATTCACACCAGTGTTTTTAAGTTGTGGTTTTGACTGTTCAGATGTAAACACTGCTGTTGAAATCTCTCAAACACTCAGGCTTACTTTTAATAATGAACCATGTCGATCTGCGTTGCAGGTGTGCCTCACGCGTCTTTTTTGGGGGGAGAGGGGGGGGCATTCTTTTACACAAGTGTAAAACAACTTGACCACAAAACAAAACAAAAATTATTAAAATGAGTTGCCCATAGAACACTGTAGCCTGACTTGGAAGACTTGCGACTACGTTGAATGTACTGCAACTTACCGTGTATGCAGTATTTTTCTTCCCCAATAAAGCCTTCTCCTTCATCTGGAATACGTGTCACAAAAAAGGCCAAAGAAAAAGTTTACTGCACTGAGTTAATCCTTTCGTACTACCGTCACAATGTGCCAACATGATTTTTTGACCTTCTGAGCAACTTTTTCCGTTATGTTTTTTCCATTTCCACCAGTGAGCCCTGGAGGAGTCATAAGGTGTCACCCCTAGTCTTTTCTCACTTCACATCACTCTTTACAGCTTCTATATTGTAACATGACAATGTACAGTAACAAAAACTGACGTGTAAAGTCAGTAGCCCAAGACTTGAGGACAGACTTGGCGGTGGGTAGACGGGCAGGTAGATAAAGACAAACATCCTCCGTTTTCCTGTGCCGGATGTAGCTGCTTTCGGAAGTCAAATTCAATTGGTTTCTTCATCCTTTGTGATTCCAGGGGTGCCCGAGGAAGAGAAGCAGTTCCTGCATCCTCCGGCGATGAAGTTTGCCCGCAGTCTATCAGTGCCTGGCCCGGATGACATCCCTCCACCCCCAACCACCGCGCCACCAGACCCTCCCTTTTCCTCTGCACCGCCCCTCGGTTGGCGAGCCAAGCAGCCTCCCGTCTCTGTGTCGCAGTCCTCGGTCGTTTCCTCATACTACCAGCCCTACTCCCAGGCGCTGCACTTAACCCAAGTGGGCCGGGAGAGGGCAGGCGGCTCAGCGGTGGACCATTCAACTTTCTATTCCCACGTGGGCGCCCACACTGTCCAAAGCAGGACGGCTGCGCGTAAGGTCGCCTATACCGGCGAGCCTATCGGTGGGGCTGGGGCCGTCAAAGCGGCTGGTCTTCGGAGGGGCTACAGCAGCACCGTACCCCCGTCCAGCATCGCGACCGTCATGCCGCAACAACAACAGACAGGTCAACCGCAACGGGTAGAGCGCAGCCTAACTGGAGCAGGGGGTCCTAAAGGTGTTGCCCGGAGAGGCAAGGGTCCCCTGGTGAAACAATCCAAGGTGGAGGACCTGCGAGCAGCCCATGGTACACAAGGGGGCAAAGTGGAGAAGAGCTCCATCCCCATCCCCACCATCATCGTCAAGGCCCCGTCCACCAGCAGCAGCGGCCGTAGCAGCCAGGGCAGTAGCGTGGAGGCCGATACCCCCGCCCCCGGGGAGGCGGAAGAATCCAAAACTCCCCACGGTCCTCCTCCTCCTCGTACGCCTGCTCCTCAGCCCCCCGCGCCACCCTCCGTCCCTGCGCCGCCGCCCCCGTCTCTGCCTCCCATGCGAGCCCAGGACGGCTTGGACTTCACCAGCCAGTTCGGGGCGGCCGTCGTGGGCGCGGCTCGCCGGGACCGCGAACGCTTTCACGAAGCCCGCAGGAAGAGTGCCTCGTTGTTCATGTCCGCAGATGAGGACATGGGCTTCGGTAGCGATGGTGCGGGAGGACTAACGCGGGCTCACCTGTCGCAGCAGCAGCTCAACACGCAAGCTGAAAGTTCCAACTCCAAGCTTCGGCCTTCAAAATCCATCGACGAGGGCATGTTCTCCGGAGACACCTTCATCCACCACACCCGCAGCATGCCTCCAGCCTTTGGACTACCAGAGTACTCCTCGCCCGCCCTGGACTATCAGCCCAAGTCTGTTCCTGCTGACCTGTACACCGCTGCAAGCAGACAGCCCACCCCCTCCTCGACTTTCATTCACCCCCTGACGGGAAAAGCTCTGGATCCCACCTCGCCGCTCGGGCTCGCCCTGGCAGCCCGAGAGCGTGCCCTGCGGGATGACAGTCGGTTGAGAAGGGGCCCGGAGCGCCCCTTCATGCGCCAGATGTCCAGTGCTGTCTTCCCTTCGTCTACTATCACCTCGCAGCCGGTGTCGTCCTCTGCCCAGTCCTCCAGCTCCTACTTGGTTACTTCCTCTTCCCTGGCCGCCACCACTCCTTCCGTTGGACGGCCACCCTCACCGAGAATCCTCCGAGGGGGCGTGTGGGCTGAGGAGGGCGGTGGCGGCGGCGTCGAAAGAGAACGAGAAGGAGGCGGCGCTCGCGAGGGACTCAGAGTTCGCTTCTCGGAGGACAAAACGGTCCACACGCACCCTTACCAATCCCAGCCGTATCAACCCGGCTTGAAGGAACGAGAGCGCTCAGCGGACCGAGGGAGGGAGGCCTCTAGGGAACGAGAGCGGGAGAAAGAGCATGAGGGCTACGTGAAGAGAGCTGAACAGTCCGCTAATGAGCAGGCATCCCAGCAGCCTCGGCGGCCTTCGTTCCTCAGGATGGAGAGTCAAACCGACGCTTACATCTTGTCCCGCACCGCTAACTCCACCCTACCAAGCAGTTCTCAACAGACAACCAACGTTACCGGGAACACCGGGTCTGGCATGATGGTTCTTCCACCCCGCCCCTTCGGTGGACGCGGACGATGAATTTGTCTACGCAGACCCCCTCCCGCCGCCCTTGGAGTTTGCCAACAGCTTCGACAGGGGATACTCACAACGCCGGCTTCTCCCCAACCTCACCCAACAGAAGATACTTCTGCCTCCCCCACCGCCTCCACCGCCGCCGCCTCCGCCTCCGCCCCCGCCCGTCCAAAAAGAACTGTTTGGAAGCACGTTTCCCACCCACACGCCCCTACCTTCGCCCCAGGCGGGTGACTCCACCGCCTCCAGCCTCACGTCTTACGACAGCGAGGTAGCTAACCTGACTCAATCTGCTCACTCCCCCTCCCAGACTTCGCCCAACCCACCTCCTCGTCACTCGCCTTCTATCTTGCAGCCCACGTCAACAAGCGGACCCCCACCTCCGCCCTCAGTGTCGCCGCCCCCGCCTCCCGGCTCCTATCACAGGCCCATGTCCGTGTCCCACCCACACCACCTGTACAACAGCACCCATGCTCCTGGGCGCTCCTCACCCACTCCCCCGCTCACTGTAACTCCACCCCCTGCCTACCGGGGCCCCGCAGCCCTTTCCTCCGCGGCTGTCACCTCCGCCCCTGCGCGGGCCACAGGCTCATTTGCCATGACCACAAGCTGTGCCGCCACCACCACCGCTGCTGCCACCACAACAAGCACCTCCACACAGCTCTACCATGAGCGAACGCACTCCACATACACTGCCCCCATCCAGGGCACCCACCACAGGACGGGGGAGCGCCACCGTCCACCCCCCACGGCTAAGAAGGGAGAATCCCAGGAGACGGTGGTGGACTCGGGCATAGAAGAGCTGGACAGCCGCAGTAGTAGTGATCACCACTTGGACAGCATCCTGGCCAACGTTCGGGCTGATAGGTTGTACCGAGGGGAGAGGGGCGGCAACCGGTTAGCAGGGGGAGCAGCAGAATCGGTGGAACGTGGGGATTTTCTCGAGTCGTACATGAGCTACACGGACGGGCAAACTTTCGAGATGCAGAATGCCACAGCAGCAGCATCAACCTACCCGAAAAGCAGCCGGTTCAGGGAGGGAAGTCGAGGGGGCGAGCTCCACAGACAGACAAGCACTGCCCCCGCGTCCTTCCACTCTCACAGGCGAAGGGATGACCATGAACAGGAAGAGGAGGGGGCTGAGGACGGTGCCACGACGGAAGACGAAAGCGGCCAGGACGGATACGGGATGAGGGACATGCAAAATTTTGGACGTCCCAGCTCACCTTATTTTGAGCGCTCACGCACTCCTGAAATGAAGCCCCTCTGGGGTGAAGGACCGTTGGGCGGTGACACCGGGGGGCAGTTTGGGGCACTTTTAGAAGGGAAGAAGATTTACCCTCCTGCTTCGAGTATGAAGCCAAACATGATCAATGACCTGAGCGGCAAACTGCAGCAAAGAACCAAGGACAACTGGAGCAGCCAGAGACCACTGAGCAGACACAGGTACACGGGTCTTTTTGTCGCTTCGTCACCTTCGGATCAGAGGTGGGGGACTCGATTCACATGACTTGACTTCAAGTCAGTCTAAGTCGCCAGTTTTAGGACTTTGAACTTGTTTGTATAAAATTATGGAAGACTCAGCTTTAACTTGGTATTCTCGATCCTTGACTTGACTTGGACTTGCTCTTCCTGACAAATCTTTCCTGTTTACATTTGGAGAAATTGCATAGCAACATGCAAGGTTTCCAACTCAAAGGTAAGACACAGAGCAATGCGATTTTAACTTCATCTGTCAATATAAAACCGACAAAGCCAGGTAAGCTACCGTATGTTAACTTCACACTTTGGTTCTTTGATCGCTTGTCAATCATGAATTAAGTTTCATGTTGGTTTTCTGTTGAATTGTGAGGAAAACGTAATAGTTCAGATGGAGAAATATTCAAATCTGTGATTGTAAATGAGTTTAGCGAATTTATCCAAGTGATACCAACCTGATACAGTATTTCGGTGCCTTATTCCCTTTTTATCTTCTCATACATAGTCCGAACGTCTCGACGTGACTTTCCCTTTTTCTTCCTCAGATTCTCAGAAGATTCGGCCTCAGCTCTGAGTCCCCCGTCGGCTCGCTCCCCGTCACCGTCGCCAATCTCTTTATCGCAACCTTCCCTGTGCCCGTCCCCGACCCCCGCCTCCCAGTACCCCAACTGGGGCCGTTCGCCATCCCCTCAGCCTCCTGCCCCCTCACAGCCTCCCCGTTCGCATTCCCCACTGTCCCCGACATCATATTCCCCATATCCGACTTCCCCCAAGCACAGACCTGTCTATCGGACCAAAGCACTCGAGTTCCAGTTCATCCCAAGTCGTGATTCCCGCAAGGACCCTCACATGCTCCAGCGCAAGCGGGCACCCAGTCCTCTCATCTCCCCGTCGGAGAGGCCCAAACTGGGCCCGCCCCGTCCCTCGTCCCTCCCTCTGCTTCCCACTTCGCCCCTGTTCAGTGCCATGTACGATCTACGGGGCTCAATCACCCCACCCTCGCCCGGTAACGCGCTTGGGGACCCCTACTTCTCACCCTCGCCACCCCTCTTTGCACCTTCCGGGGCCCCTCCTCCTCCAAACTCCACCTTGGTCGTTTCCCGCTCTCTTTCTCCCACTCACTTCCTGTCCGGGACGTCTTCGCCACCCCTGCACCCGCTCCCCCCACCTACCTGTCTGAGCTACCCCCACCTGCCGCCACCATCCCCGAACAAGCCCTTCGCCTCCAAGCCGCTGCCCTACTGGAGCAAGTTCGACGTGGCCGACTGGCTGGGCTACCTGAATCTGGCCGAGCACCGTGAGCGCTTCCTGGACAACGAGATTGATGGCACCCATCTGCCCTCGCTCACCAAGGACGACTTCCTGGATTTGGGCGTCACTCGCGTAGGCCACCGCATGAACATAGAACGGGCCCTGAGGTCGGTGATTGACAGGTATGGCTACAGATTGACTGATGAGAGCGAGGTTGTCGCGTTAGACTGGCATGGATGGTAGAGCGGTCCGCTTTATTTAAGATTTAGACGCAATGCAACCAGTAACCCAACATTGACACCAAGTTTGAAATCGTCAGCTACAAAACTTGATTGTATATTTTAAGCCTATCCTGGCTCATCTTTGGGGAGTGAAGTCTTCAATGAATTTTAGAAGCACCATTTTGGAATGTGGGAGGAAAAGAGATTCAAACCCAGACGTTCTGGCATGCTTAGCACTATTTTAATCTTAGCGAGCAAATTTCAAGTCGTCACCTAAACAAAGCAACAAAGTCCGACTTGTTTTTTTTTTGGTGTCCTCCAGGCTCTCCAGCAGCCCCTTCCCCATGTCGGTGCTCTCACCTCGAGACGAGGGGAGGATGGATGACGGGAGTCGCAGTTGAAGTGGCGGTAGAGGAGGAATTCGCTTGAATAGGTCGGTGCAAGAAGTCGGTGGATTGACCCGAAAAGTCACGGAAGATGACGTGGTGTCTCAAATGGAATCGCCGGGATATGGTAGGACTAACAAAGGGCTCCCCGTATGTGACCCGTTCATCCCCAAATGCCGTTTGGCAGCGCCATGACATCACAATAGCAAAACTGACCAAAGGAATGGTCCGAAATCCAAAACAGGAGCCCGAGAAGGTTTTTGGTTGACACTGGAGAATATGTCCAGGCTTACCTCAGCGCTGTGATCGACATCCGACGTCACTTTTAATGACAAATGTACAGACTGGTCACTGTATCCTGTTGTTGTAGCATAAACAAGTGCCCAGACCCACAATATCAAAAATGGTACACACACAATGGAAAGTCCTTTGAGCATCTGGTCCCTGTCATATTAGTGCGATGAATTGTCCATGTACTAGTATATTTTGTCCTTGCTATTAAGACAATTCAGCACACTAGAACAACAACTCTCCAACTTCTGATGTTTCCTTCTTTTTACTGCTTTATGACATTTCTGTGCACTGGTAACCAAACATGTTACTCGCCAGGCAAAACTATGCACTAGTTGACAATTTTATGCTTCTAGTATTACTAATGAAGCACGAGGTGTTAACTAGTCGAATTTTATTATGTCTTACTAGTGACATACAATTGTAAAATAGTGGACAGTTTTGCCTCATTAGTAACATGCAGTTGTTCTACTAGTGCGCCCCAGTCAGTCTACCAGTGCAGGAAATGTCATACAATAGTGGAATGCACTAGAGGAAAAATCACTGCTATGACAGTATTTCTACTATTTCAACCTAGTCATTGTAGTCGTATACCCCACTTGTTCCATAATGTGCCCTTGTCTTTCTACTAACGTGCTGAATTGTATTAGTAGAGGCTGCAAATAGCATACTAGTATACTAGTACATACACCAATCAGGGCGCCAATTTACAGACAAAAACACACTTCCAAGGCACACTTAAACAACATTTTATGGGATGCATGCAGCACACACACACACACGTATTTGGATAATAAATACAGAAGAAGATTGCGGACTTCCTGTCTGGCAAAGCCACTTCCTGGATGCAAACTGCCATGTCCCGCGTTCTTCCGATCCCGGAGGACTTCTTTTATTACTCGGATTCTTCATAGTACAACTTTTTACCAGGCCTGCCGACGGACATCGTTAGCGGAAAGAATTAATTTTGTCGTCGTCCTTACTGTTATTCCCACGTACACTTTGATTACCAGACAAAGTATTTTTGCATTCAAGCACATTTCATGGTTCTTCCCGCCCTTGGCCACAACCCCGCTTGAATCCTATTTTGGAAGTATCGCGCTCAGACGCTAACATGCTAACGTAAACGCTAAAACGAGTAATGCTAATGACGGAGGGCTTGTTAAAATGGAGTGGGAAAAAAAGGGCTGTCTCTATCTCTCATTTTACATCCACGTTTATTTTTTGCCTTTTACGGTAATATTGTCATAATTTGCTGTGACTGGCCAACGACAGATGTTTGAGAATAACAATAAGGACGAATTAAGCCAATGTGGTTTTAAGCTCTATACACAATCTCTTGTCTTCCAAATGAAAAGGTACAGTATTATGTGTTTATTATGATTATTATCATTAACACTTCCGCTTTCTATCCAATTTGAGCCCCATGTTAATTTTTTTTTTTGACCAGCATGTTTTATGCAAAAACATCCTGCTCCCATTCCCAGAGAAGAGTTGCAGAAGCATTTTACTCGCTTCAGACTTTATCCTTCTGACAAATCATTAGAAGACTCCATTTGTAAACATTTGGCTCAACTGCATAGAAAGCTCTTTTTTTTTTTATTATTCTGTTCAGTTAGATATTTAAAAAGAAGAAAAAGGTTATGAACTGTGGAAATTATATATATATATATATATATAATCTCACCCACACACATATCTATATATAGTTATATACATACAATATATGTGTATGTGACATGCATATACAGATTCCTATAAATATATGAACATAAAGTGTTTTAAGAGACAAATTAGAATTATAATAAAGATGAAAAGGTTTTAATACACTCACTTGTAATCTCTTCATGAAAGTAGTTTTTCTTGCACATGCACTTTTTGGGCTGCAAATTAGATTTTTTTTTTTCAATATGTGGAGGGAGGGGGATCTGAGCACTTCAAAAAGGACAGTTAATCATGTCAGAGGTCAAATCGAAGAATCACACAGATGATAGAATTTTGGCGTTGCACATTTGTTTTTACATTTTGTAAATTGTTCTGAATTTGCATTTCAGATTGATGTTTTAACATTCTTGTGTGACAGCAAAGCAACGGTTTAAAATTTCTAGCCTGTACCATTGACAGGTTGACTTTAAAATACAATTTAGGCCCAAAATCATTCATACTTGTAACAGCTTTGCTCCATACCACTTTTTTTTTTAACCTGAAGGGGATTTAAGAAACGAGTGACATTAAGAGATGAGACCACTTTTGGTGTGCCAAACAAACAAGGATCAAGTACTTCTATTGCCTCCATGTGGCATCATCATAATGTCTTTCAAACATCTATCAAGATTAAAATTATTTGTACGCAAGTACATTCTTAGTGGTAGTTCTGCAGCAAATACAGTATATCGTTTATAGCATTTGCTCAAGTTTCCACTTTTTTTGGGCTCCAGGGTTTGTGCATGAAAGAGATAATTCGACTCCATTAAGACCATGGGTTGATTTTATTACCAACTGAAATTGAATACTGCAAGTAAAACATTTAATTCACAACACATTAAATTTAAACATTTAGATGAAAATGATCCCCATCATTGACAAGATGGAGAGACGTCTCCACTGGTGGCCTCGGACACCCAACAGATGCTGGCCCTCATTTCTGCTGCTTGTACCAGTGAGCTTTTTCCTCCGAGTAACCGCCGCCCTGGCCCACGTCCTTCTGACGACCAGGTACTCGCCATCAGCGTGCCATCGATGAAACTGCATCCAGGGTTAGTGGACACACTTTGCAGCAGGCAGGTTAGGGTGCACAAGAATGTTGCAGCTCATTCTTCGTTTGATCAATCAACCTGGGGACTTTGAAAAGAAGAAATATCCTTCAGATGGATGATTCATCCACTTTTGGAGGAAAAAAAAAGCTTCACATCTCAGACCCTGCCATGTCAGGAGCAGAGGGGCACTTTTATCAACATAACTTTTCGGAGCCCAGTGCGATCCATCACAGAATTTATTTTAAATTATTTCATTAAAAGGAAAAAAAAAATACCTCCGTGTCTCGACGACCAGCTTTGGCATCCCCCGTGAGGCCACGGAGATGCCCAACACGGGCGGATCCACACATGGATGATCCCATTTTGGGTCTTTAGTGGATATCTGCAAATATAAAGGTGTACAAAAAGTTACAAGTTCGTGGTCACAGATGGTGTCATTTTTGCTAGATCCTCCTCAGTATCTTTGACTTGTCAAGGCCAAAGGTGCACACAATCTTCAAGTGGTCTCAGAGCCCAGTGCACGTCATCACAGGAGAATTTTCAATATGAAAAAAAAATTAAAGTAAATTCTAGTTTACAATGTTAAAGTTAGCTTGGAGCTAAAGGAGCCGCCTCGCAGGCTAACCACGTGCGCAGAGGCCCACTGGAGCAAGACTTCACTGTACAAATGCGTCTCTTGAAACCTTTTCTCGTCGATTAATCAATGACAGGAACCATTAAGAGTGCTTTAATTCAATAAATAGTAGTAACGCACTTGTAATATTAATTCAGCTAAG
Organism: Hippocampus mohnikei; assembly: GCA_026261675.1. Taxonomy (NCBI): domain Eukaryota; kingdom Metazoa; phylum Chordata; class Actinopteri; order Syngnathiformes; family Syngnathidae; genus Hippocampus; species Hippocampus mohnikei. The sequence goes on along the minus strand of JAKGUB010000328.1, from coordinate 12,171,121 downwards.
ATTGTAATACAACAAGTATTACAATATTGTTGTAAAATTAAGTGCAGTTAAAAATGACACACGCATTACAGACGACAGGCAAAGTTACTGCTGCTCTGCTTGAGGGGTGGAAAAAATGGACATTTGTGTAATATATTTCTCCTGATGTTAACGGTTGGTCTTACCTTGCACGAGAGAATCTCACGAGTTAAAGTGAACGACTCCTCCTCCTATACCTCGCTTTATACTCGCTTATTGGCTTCCGGTCACATTCTGTGTGCTTTCCTGCCCTCGCGTGGACGGAGGGCGTATTGCAAAGCAGTTTTCCCTGTGCTTTACTGCCTTCGCGTGGACGGAGGGCGTACTGCAAAGCAGTTTTCCCAGACCCCATTTTAGAAATCTGCCAGTTCAGTGCTGATTCGCTAATGACTTTTACAATTTGTTCCGTTTTTCTAAATTGTAACAACTCCACTGAAACGAACAGCAAATTTAACGCTGCCTGGCCGATTAAGTGATGGCACGAGTAATTACGATTAGAATAATGTTGACGCCTCGTGACAACATTGCCCCCGCGCGCCCTCCACATAACGAGACAAATTAAATGGCGACACAATTAATTAATACGAAGATTATGTTACAAGTGAATGCTTTGTTTCATTCGGCATTATGTTTGATGCAATAGTTACAGTCACTGTAATACAGTGACCTTCCAAATGCACTTGAAAGGCGTTGTCTCCTGTCTCTTGGTGTCTGCTATCGTTTTAACCACAGGACATCCCAGTGTGTGTCCCGTCTTGTCCGCTTTTGATGGCAGGATGACTAACGACTGGATTGCCGTCTGCTCACTGCTGCTTCCAGCTGTTTGCATTACAACACAGCAGCTCCAACAACCGGCTTACGACAAGGCAAGTTGAAACACGGTCAGGCTGCACGAGAGCAACACAGTACATGATGTAATACAACAGGCGCCAATGGGAGACACATTTTTTTTTTCTACAGCATTTCTATCTCAAATTACAGTAACTTTTCATTCTTGGTACTTTCTTGGAACAAAAAAAAGGTTGTTAATCAAATCTGTGGACTCCCACCCAAAGATTCCTGGACCCCCTAAAAGGACCCCACCGCTTTAATTTATTTATTATTATTTTTTTTTACATTGGCCGTTGACGCGCTATGAATCGTTTTTGTTCTCCAAGAGTTTGTCCTAATTTTCCTCCTGCCAAAATGCGGCTGCATTTGTTTGGGGCGGTGTGTGTGGGGGATGGCGGGGGGTGTCATTTCACACACACACACGCGCGTGCGCCGGATGTCTCTTCCAGCTGTGCTCGCAGGGGAATGCTGAGGGGGTAAAGAGTGAATTTTGTGCTGCTTCAAGCTTATTTTGTGGGGCAGTAAAGTTAGTAATGGCCCCATCTGGGACGCGCGCGCATACACGCGCACACACACACACACACACACGGCGTAACAATAAATTGTGCATGAAGTTGAAGACGGCGAGCTTACAAGCGCGTGATACAAATAAGTCCCGCAGCTGTTTCAGGGAGGTAAAATGGGGGGTAGAGAAAGGGCTAAAAAGGGGGCGCTGAACAAGGGAAAGAGAGGAGTTCGAGGACTGAGGGAGGAGGGGCGAGGAGGCTCTAGGAGGGAGGAGGAAGAGGAGGCCAACTCATCTGACACAAGCGCGAAAAAGCCAAAGGGAAGAGAGACGATCGGGAGCGGCACCGTGCAAGACGAGAGCAGGATTTATTTAAAAAAAAAAAAAAAAAAAACTTCGCGTAAAAAGTGATTACTTTGAGAAACAACGGGAGAAAACTTTTACGGGTTAGGTAAGTATCTGAAGGGAGTGTCCCTCATTGCTCTTTATTCTTTGCTGTTTTTTCCTGTGTGCGTGTTTGCGCGCGTGCGTGTGCGCGCGTGCGCGCACGCTGAGTTATGTCTGACAGATGAAAACGGGGGCAAGGGGGAGCGGGGGGGGGTCTACTCTAACATGACGCCCGCTTGGCTGCAGGATTCATGCTCGTTCAGTTGCCAGGATGCACCACATGAACTTTTCTTTTTTTTTTTTTTTTAATGTTCTAAATTCAACAACTTCAACTCCCGTTGTCTCCGTTGGGGCCTTCTGCAAGCACAAGCAAAACATGAAAGCGCTTTGGATAAAAACGTTCAAGTTGGGACCATCTGAGGTCCCCTTTTTGCGAAAAACAAGAGTTGATTAGTGCCGCTTTGCTATGTGTGCCAGTTGACGTGTGACTCCTCTTAAAAATCAGCCAAATGAATTTCTGATGACAAGATAATGACATGATGAGATGTTGATGTGACGAGAATGTTCATGTGGCGGCTTCCGAGTTGCAACATTTTACATGCTAGTCAATTCACAAAACGAGTTAACGCGACTCGCCCTGGATATTTCTGATTTAACTGATGATGGGTGATTAGTGACGACAACGTTTATGAGCGGTCGCGACATATTCATTCGGCTCAGTGTTTGACAGAATAGCTCATCAGCTTCTGATTAGGGATTTTTCACACATTGTTCTACTTACACTGACGCGAACGAAACTATAACAATACCGCATTAAAGAAAACTGCAAATTAAGATTGGCTTGCTGATAAAGCGAGGGCACCAGCAATCAATGTGGTTATGATGATAACAAGCGGTGGCGACATTTCCTGTAATTAATTCAGCTTGGTTTTTGACGCAGTCATGGCAAATTAGCTTTTCATTTGTGACTTTTCAAAGTGCATACATACCAAAGATGACACCCGTCACAAGAACATTTACAAATAGTAGCAAAGCAGTTCTATGCGTTAATTCATGTTCAATTTAATCAATGTTTTTTTTTTAAATGCGACTTTGTCCACTCAGCTTCACACAGAAAACTGTTGGTCTCGACTGCAACGAGTCAAGTGATTTGACGCACAGTAGCAATGCGCTTTTGTTTTTAATTCGGCGCGATACAATAACATCACATCAACTTCTTATTTGACTGACAGATGACTGCAAAACCTGCAAAAGTGCCTTTTCAAAGTAGCCCCATAGCCCCCCTGTCTGTACAACACAGGAAGTAGAGGTCAGGGTTCAAATGGACAGCAATTCAGCACCTCCTTGAGGGTTATGTCTTTCTCACCAGAGAAAGAGACAAGATAGACGGGGTGAAACGCTGAGCATGTGATATTCCACGCACAATGGCAACAAATCTGTGTGGGGGGGGAAAAAAGCTGAGGCGCTATGGATGGGAAGATAAAGGCTGTGCTAGCGTTAGCAAGTGTGGGAATCAAGTTGAATTTGGACAGGAAGTTACGACTGGCACGTTCCCACCAGATCTATTTTTAGACAACAGTGAGTTGAAAATTAGGAGATATTAATACAACATGAACTGATTTGGGGCGCTTTCATGCGCATGGTCGTAATAGGCTAGTAAGTAGCCTAACTACTAACTAGCCGCTAGTTAGTGGTTAGCGTCTTGGCAGGATTGTGCTGAGGGAACCTGCACAAGGGACATTCAATTTGGTGAAATGTTTGTGGTTCCTTTTTTGATGAATGATGAAAGCAGGTTTTGGATAAAGCCGTGCAGCTGCCACATAGTCAGTTGAATTTGTCAAACAAAAACAGACACACTCGATGGCAAATTCTGTGTGAAGCTATGTGTCCAGTAGCATAGTCATCCCTCTAGAATTAACAGGCAGACTCTGGATAAAGTTATGCGATGCAGTTTACAGATAAAGCCATGTGTCCCTATTGGCACAAAAATGACATAAGAGCTAGCTTGCTATAGCTATATGTGTCATGACGCTAATGAAACACTGCTTCATCTTGCAGACACCAAAATGTCGACGCTGCCAGCCAACAACAACCACGAGGATGCGAATCATCGCAGCTTCTGGATGGTAAGATGATGTAAGATGTACGAAGTTCTCGCTATAAGTGCCAACTGTGAACATGTTAGCATTTTAGCAACTTTCATTTGATAAGTAAAACGCTTATCGATTTGCCAAGTTTTCTAGTTTTCTGCATTTACATGACAATATTTCAAATTCACATTGCAGAAAAAAAATATAAATGATTATGATTTTGTCACTGGTTTGGTCGGTAACATGTCAAAAATTGGTTAAAGTGATGATTATTGTTTTCGAATGTAAGTGCAGATGTTTGCAAATGTCTTATTTAAAAAAGGAATAAGTGCTTTCATGGAGTATCACAAAAATCTGAAAATATTTTGTATTAAGGACCTGAAATTCTGAGTTTTTGGACAAATTTAAATTTAACAAGGGCTCGAAACAATTAATCGATTCTCAAAAAAACTGACCATTATTTCCCATTGCCATAGTAATGGAATCTGGGACATGACTGCAAATTCTTATTCATCTGCTAAAACACTTTATTTACCCAGGTTTATGTCTAAGCATAGCCAAACCTTAGCCTAACAATGGTTAGCTTGTTAGCATTTTATCCATGCGAGATAATAGTGACTTATTGCAGGGCAGAATGTTAAACGTGTGTGTGTGTGTGTGTGTGTGTGTGTGTGTGTGTGCACACGTGTACGCGTCTGCACATGTGTGATGGGGCTCGAGACTAAACACATGACAAAGTATCGTCTGCGCTTGAGGCAGTGGATCGCTCCTAGTTAACAAGGTGTTCTTTGTTTAAACGTAAATAGAGGTCAGCCATTATGACACGGAAGCATGAACGTGGATTCGCTTCTGATTGAGTTTCACATGACTCAATAGATGAATCCAAAAAATCAAACTTGTATCAAACTGGTTCCTGCACTTGTTTTACTGTGGCCTTCGTGCAGGATGAGAAGACATTTTGGCTTGTGGCAATGTGACATTCATTAGAGAGGCGCCCTCTCCCCCTTCTTTGTTTCCAGTTAGCATGCTACGCTAGACTAATTGGATGCAGCTCACAGTTGAGACACAAGAAACCGTATGCCTCTAAGTCAACTGCTGTTCCCCAGAATGTCCAGCCATTCCCTTAACGCAGACTTTTTCTACCTTTATGCATTTGACGTGTAAAATTTGGGATATGTGGCTCCTAATTTTATATGATTTCATTTTAGATAGCAACCGTTAACAAGTCAACATTTTATCAATCCTTATGAAAAAATATTTTTCCCACAGTCCGCCAGAGTGCTTTCCATACTCGGACTGCCGTCTAGCTACAAAGTTAGCATGCTAGCATTTTAGCCATTTTAAATCGTTTTTAAATAGTTCCTAACTGCAAAGCAAGATGTAACATTTTTATTGATCGTCCTACAATATTTGTGTACTTAGTGCTATCTATTTTATGTATTTTAAAATTATATATCATTTTATTTTGTTGTTATTGTTTATAATTTATTTATTATGTTTGAAAGATATATTTTTAAGTCTTTTCATTTTTTTGGGGTGATATTTTTCTGACATGTTAGCATTGCTACAGCTAGCATGTTAGCATTTGTTAATCTTTACAGTCGTTTAACCATTGTTGCAGTGCACACAGAAACCTAACCGCACACGCACTAACACACACACACACACACACACACACACACACACACTCAAAAATGTCTATTTGCGTTAGGCTAGCCATGGTAGCATTCCAGACTTCCCAGATTCCATTGCAAGCACAATATAGAACCTGCTGCTAGCCTGTTAGCATCTATCAACTGGTTTTGTGCTGTGTTGTTTCTGTTGGCCCGCCAGCGGATTCCTCAGCTGGTTCTGCTTAGGGAAGACACATGCATACACACATACACACACCCACGCACAGACGTGCACACACGCACAACTCTCTTACTGTTTAACTCACTCACCCAGTTGCTGTCACACACTCTCAATCGCTCACATACTAACCTCTTTCGCCATAGACTCACCCACTCTCACACCCTTGCTCTCACGTGCACACACTCTCTCTTGCACACACATACACACACACCGTGAAGCTCTTAGTAATAGACGACATGAACGAGATCAAACACTGAAATAGACATTTTGATGGGAATGACAGTGGGACTGCCACATTATTTCATACATCTGGAAGTCTCCAAAGGCTTTTTACAATAAATGTTCCTTCCTATTTATCTTAATTCCATGCTCATTTCCTGTCATGTCATGAAAGGAGATGACTTACTGTCGAACTGACAGTAAACTGAGTGCAGGAAAAGTCGAAGGCTGCCAGGAAACTTTGGACCGTGACGTCCAAGCTCCACATCCACAAACTGGCCTCTCTTGCTTCTTTCCTTGTGTGGGACTCTGGCTTGGTGTTCTTTGGCGTCCTCTGGTGGCCGTCCTGTTAACTCCCAAGCCCAAACGCCCTTTGAGGAAATGTGTAACTTTGGATTACGTGCCACAAACCTCTGACTTTCTCTCTAGATTTCATTAGCGACCAACCTTTGTTAACATCGTTGGAGCAGGAACGTTCTTGATTTTGAAGGACTAAATCCTCGTCTCTTTGTCTTTTAGCCTGGCAACTACCAGCGCACGGTACGACGCACGGAGGACGCGTTCCAGGCGTGCAGCGACCTGGCAACGTGCATCCAGGAGCGAGCCCGAGTGGAGCGTCAGTATGCAGTGCAGCTCAAAGAGTGGAGCAACAAGTGGAAGCCTCATGTGGACTCCAGTGAGTGCTTGAATGTCAGAAAGCCACAACCAACCTGCAAACCTGTTTAGGAGTCTAGACCAGGCTTGCCCAAGTCTGGTCCTTGAGACACCTTGTCCACAGTTTTAGACATCAGTGAGCGATGCAGAGGCCTGATAATGATCCTGATCAGTTGAATCGGGTATTTTGAAGGGAATCCGGCATCTAAAACAGGCTGCCTCGAGGCTCTCAAGGATCGGACTTGGGCACCCCTGGTCTTGACTCAAGATTTTTTCCAGTCCCAATTGAAGGTCCTGAGAACTTTCTCTCTGCGCCTTTTCTAGAGTCCAGTATCCCTCATCCATACGAGACTCATTTCTTAGGACCAAAAAGTCTATTTGACTAGAACCTCTTGGGACTAGACTAAAACCTTCTCCCAGGAGTAGTAGCTCCACTCTGGACCAACAGCCTCTTGGGACTAAAACCTTCTCGAGACTGACACTTTCCCTTCAGACTACAACCATCTCTGTGAGACACAAACGTTATTTTAGGAGTAAAGCCTTCCCTAGGGACTAAAACTTTCTGTCAGGACTAGAATCTTCCCGTGGGACTAAGATTTCTTAGGACAAGAACCTTCTCACTGGAATGGACCTGTCTCCCAGGCTAGAACTTTTTCTCTGGACAATACCTTTTCTCTGGACTACCGTATTTTTGGGAACTAAGACTTTGTCAACAGTAGAACTTTGTCTTGAGACTTCTCGGAACTTGAACCTTCTCTCAGTCCTAAAGCCTTCCCTTGAGATTTCAACTACTATCTAGGAAAGTCCGTAGTCCAAAGCTTGGCATGTGTTATTTTACTGAATGTTTACAGCTAGCAATGTATGTCAAACTGTTGCTGTGGTGATGAACTGGAGCCTATTCCAGCTGACTTGGGGCAGTATTGAATCTGTGTATATATTTCACCTTCCTCTTCTTCAGGTCCTCTGTACGGGTCCCTGCAGAAGGCCTGGCAGTGTTTTCTGTCTTCGGCCGACCGTCTGGCATCTCTGCACGCTTCCATCTGCCGCTCCCTGGTGACCGAAGACGCCGAGAGGCTGAGGGTCTGGCAAAAGGACAACTTCACCAAGAAGATCTTCGGGGGGTTCAAGGAAGCCCAGGACGCTGAGACCGGCTATGCCAGAGCACAGAAGCCTTGGACCAAACGTCTCAAAAAGGTTAGGAAAAGTCAGTTACAGACCGTGAGAAACTGAGATTTTCATCGCTGAGGATGTCGAGTGTGAACTAATTTGATATGTTGTCAGCTGGACAAAGCCAAACGGGCATACCACAAGGCGAGTCGCAAGGAGCACGCCGCCCGGGAGCGCGAGTCACAAGCACAAGCCAACCAGAACATGGCGGCGGACAAGCAGAAGAAGATTCAGGAGGACCGAGAGATGGTCCAGCAGGAGACGCACAAGGTAATGAACCACCAACAGCAATGAGAATTTATTCGTGTATTTGGTATGTGGACGGTGGGCCAGCCTCTGCCCACCCCCGCCTTAGTTACATCACAAGCATCATGTTGTGGTGCTTCCCTGTGCACGGTAGGTGCGAACCCGCTACGAGAAAGTACTGGAGGAGACCAATCGCTACGCCCCTCGCTACATGGAGGAGATGGAGGCCGTCTTTGACCACTCGCAGGACGAGGAGCGCAAGAGGATCATCTTCCTCAAGCAGGCCTTCCTCTCCTTCGACAAGCACCTCGACGTCACCACCAACGACAGGTTGCCTCACCCGGGTCGATTCCTATCCATTGTATATTCGCGTCAACTTCACGTATACCGCTACTGGATAATTCCATAAACCTAATCAAAGGTACAAATGTACATTCAAGTCAACTTTATTTTTACCTCTATACGTTTTTCAATGAACCACACGAGAGGTACCGTTGAATTGTTAAATGAACATCAAAGGTAAGACTGTGAAAGCAAATCAACTTCTTCTGTACCATTACTTTGTATTTTAATGACCTTCAACCCCGAGACCCCGGAGTACATATAAATCACCTTCAAAGGTACTGCCACTGCGTTCATTGACCTTCACCCAACTTCAAAGGCACTGCTGTGTATTTTAGGGAACTACGTCTTTGAAAAGGCAGTCACCCAACATCAAAGGCACCACCGGTTAGCAAATTAACTTCAAGTGTACCAAAACTGTATGGTACTTCCAAGGTACTTCTTCATATATAAAAAATTTCAACCACCAGCTTATATTTAAATAAAATTCAAAGATCTTTCTTTAAAAACACAACTTCATTGGTACTAACCATACATTCAAATTAAGATCTAGCACCTAAGTAGCATTGTTCTTTGAAAAGACCTTCACCCAACTTCAAAAGAACTTAACTTTAAAGGTGCCACTGTATATTTAAATTAGCTTTGGAGGTACCACTGTTTATTTAAATGAACTTCAAGGGTACCACTGTATATCTTAATAATCTTCACGCAAAGGCGCCACTGTATATGTAAATAAATGCAGCATTTAACTTCCCGTGTGCCGCTTCCTCTCCCGCCCGCCTGTGTCAAACTAACAGGAAAATAATATCCCTCCCCGCTGACGAACACAAGGCCGGTCAGCACTTTATAAAACTCACATAATTCATCATCTGCATGTTGATAAACATCATCAATCACTCTCTCATTTCTCTCGTTGCCGCAGTGTGAAGGAGGTTTACGGCCAACTGCACGATACGGTGGCAGCCATCGACGAGCACGAGGACCTCCGTTGGTGGAAGAACACGCATGGGCCTGGCATGCCCACTGACTGGCCGCATTTTCAGGTGCCTCTTACGGCTAAGTAGCTTAGCATTAAAAAAGAAAAGAAAAAAAAAAACACTGAAAAACTGGCAATACTAACGGCCAGTAGCTATTGATAGGTCATTAGCCACATTGCTATAGCTAGCCGTGATGTTTCTTACATTCAACATCATAAAATATGAGACTGATGACATCGTTGACAGCGGGACTGGTCTGTTGTCAACTGCCTGCGGTCTCAGATCTTACCAACAGAGGGCGCCAACACACTGGAACAGCAGTCACGTTCAACTGCATGCAAACATTATAGTCTACTAGCTAACATTAAATTCTTAGCCATAACGTCAAAATATGTTTTAGGATTTTACAGAACATGCTAGTAGTGAGCTAACATTTACTCATGCTAACATACTGATTCTGTTTTTGGTTTTTTTTCCCCAATTGAACTAATGTTCAGGAATGGACACCTGAGAAAAAAAATAAAAAAGGGAAAGAGGTGGTTGGAGAGAAAGCAACATTAGAAAAGAGGTAAAGAAATTCAACGCAAAAGTATGATGATGACGATACGGTCGATGACCTGTATTTTTTGTTGTTGTTTTTTTTAGAGCAATGATTGTTGGTGTGAAAGTGAGAGCGTTGTACGACTACGTCGGCCAGGAGACGGATGAACTCTCCTTCAAAGCTGGTAAACGTCACTCCCAACTTCTTTTTTTTTTAAACACTGTTTGTGTGACACACACACACACAGACACACGCATTTCGTCTTCCTCTTTGCAGGCGAAGAGTTCATGAAGACTGAGGAAGAGGATGACCAGGGCTGGTGTAGAGGAGTGAAGGACGGTGGCCTGGAGGGACTTTATCCCGCTAATTACGTGGAGGTGGTTTAGTGGAAAAGAAAATATATTTTTTAATCGAGTTGATACATTTCTCCTGTGGATGTTTGCTTTGTAAGACAAAAAAACAAAACAAAATCAACAACAATGCTGTACATAAAAATTGTAGCCCTTAGCCAAAGATCTGTGGACATTTTAACATGCAGAGACATTAAGATGATTTTTAAGGTGACCATTTACACTCTGAGGCTATGCTGTGTTTGTTTAGTTCACTATAGCGACCACAAACTTTTCCTCATTGTTTTTGTTCTGTTTCGAAGTCCTATTCCGAAGTTACATTTTGATGCACGTTCCAAGTGCATGTTATGTAGTTACATCACAAAGTTGCATTGCGAAGGTTACGAAGGTACGTTATGAAATAATTTTGTGACGGAACATTACAAATTCATGTTTTGAATATACGCTTCAAATGTACGTCAGCGAATTTACATTGCAAATGTACGTTAGGAAAGGTAAGTTATGAACTTAGTTTCTGAATGGGAGTTAAAATCAGATGTTATGAAAATACTTTACAGGTGTACTTTGCAATTGTTTGATTGTTTGTCAATCACGTTCTTTGTGGCTATGCTGTTTTATATAGAACATGAGTCGTCAGGTGTGACGGAGAAAATTCTAAATTGTACATTTCTACATCATGTCAAGCGCATTAGCGATGCTAACGATACGCGTGCTAAATGCCAAACTCTCAGTATTTATTGTGTTAAAGTGTGGTGCTAAAAATCTTATTTTATTACACTTCCTTGTTTGAAAGAAGCTATGTTTAGCAAGAAATACCACTTTTGGCAAACGTGTTCCTTTGAATATATACCTATAAATCGTAACTGTAAGTGTATAAATATAAGAAGCATTCCGCTTTGGTCTTGTCCGCTATATGTGTGTGAAACACTCTGTACCCCCAATTTGTTTCTTTTTTTTTTTTTAGGAAATAAAATTTTAGAACTTTCGTGTGAGCGTGTTTGCACTTGCCAATGCCATTTTATAAATTGGGGTGATGTTGTATGTACCGCACATGAGAAATATGGAGTGCGTTGCTGCTTATCTGTATCATCCATTTTCTTGGGATTCCAATCTGGCAACCCTGACTTTGTGGTGATTGGTGCTCAAAGCTAGCGTGGAAAGCAGATGCATGATATAAACTGCTCAACAACATTATTCATCCATCCATTTTCTGATCTGCTTATCCTCGTGTGGGCCGCCGGGCATGCCGGAGCCTCTTCCACCTGACTTCGGGCAGTAGGCGGGAGACACCCTGACCTGGTTGCCAGCCAATCACAGGGCACGCACAGACAAAAAAACCATTCACGCTCACACTCACACCTATGGACAATTTAGAGTTTTCCATTAACCTGCCATGCATTTTTTGGAATGTGGGAGGAATTCGGAATAAAAAACCCAGCAAACTCCACACAGGAATTGAAACCTGCACCTCTGCACTGTGTGTCACGATTGTTCTGTTGGTGACCAACAGGTGGCATCGCAGCTGTTGGTGATCATGTCATTAGTTCTTTCTTTCAAAAGGAACGCCATGTTGACCACTCGGGGCTTGGATCGTCTTACTTTAGCGAAGTTTTGTTTGTTTGTTACTTTTGGTTTTACAAGAGTTTGTGTTATTGATTTAGTTTGTTCAGTATGCGCGTCTAGATGCTTTTGTTAAAACAATCCTGCTTCTCCTGCTTTTTGGATCCACGGACTCATGACTCTTTGAGGCGCACATGCTAACTTGTCGTCCACCATGCCACCCACACACATTGTGCAGTGCAGTTTTCCCGACGCATTCGCAATTTTTTTTTCTCCAAATGTTTGACTAAGCAGTAGTGGTCACTGGCTGAGTCTTATAAACGTAATTAAAAAGAAGACACATTAACCTTCAGACTTCCTCCAGTGCCCTCAACTTTTTCACTTTTTGAAAAATTGCTTCCCATACTCTTCTCTGTAGTTCTGTTTAATTGCACAATAAACTTCAAGTAGGCGTGGCCTTTATTTGTTCTAAGAATTATTGAGTAATGCTAAGCTTCTTGTGGATGATTTATGATGAGTTCCCCATAAGGCGCTTGTCTTTAAACATTTTTTCTTGCAAGTCAAATGAAAAAAAAAATCTCACGGCACCACTGCCCATGATTTGACTGCTTCGGAGCAAAACTCATGGTAAGAGATTGACCCCCCCCCCCCCTTCTAAATACAGTACGAATTTAATTTACACTAATGATCATTCCGAAACTTATCATGCGCGATATTATGTACAGCACTTTGTTCGAGCTGCACTTGTTTTTTGTTTTTTTTCAAGTGCTCTATAAATAAAGTCGAGTTGAATCTTGAAGCCGCTCCACTCTTGATAAAGTTTCCTTGTCGGATGCAGGGTGCACTTAAGGAGCTGCGATGATGAGGCGTTCCAGTGAACCAAATGAATAAAAGGTCTTGTGACACCTCGGGAAAAAAAACAAAACAAATGACTTTAAGTGCGCTGCTTCACGGCAGCCAAGTAGCGAGTGGCTGAAGACGTCCTTCATTTTCTTTAGGGGAACGTTTACGAAGAACGACAAGCTAAGTTGATGACCGGAGTGCTTGTTTGTCTTTTGGTCTGCCAGTGAAGACTTTGCTCGCCTCTTGGCCTCAGTTCACCAAGGCCTTTAAATGTTATTAACGTCAAACGTCCACGGTGGCCGTCACTTGCTGAAAAAGAGCCCTTGACTGGGGGGTGCGCCCATGGGCCGTCATACGCCGAAATGTATTGGGCTAGTGGCTGGGCTGTTCCTTGCCGAAAAATAATCGTTGAGGAGCTGCGAGCGCCCGCGATGGCCAGGATTGGACTGTAATTTAACAGGCGTTCGGGGAAAATTAACATTTACCCGACATTACCGATAGCCGCCCGGCTCCTGGAAACAACAGCGACTCAAAAATACGTAAAGACGTACCAGGTCAGACACACTGTGTAGCAATCTTTTTTTGGGCGGGGGGCACTGATTTTTATTTATTTATTTGTTCAGAAACAGGTCCTTTTGTTTGTTTGGGCATCAAATTTTGATGCCACACAGCCCGCAAAAAATGGCATAGACAAACAAGTTTGGTAATTTGTAATGGTAATTCTCCCATCTGTTTAGTCAGTGCATCTACTTCCAATCGCCCAAATTTGTGAAAGTACAAGCCAAGTCTGGTTTCGCGTTTTTCAAGGTGGGACTACGATCGAAATTGACACGAATGGTTGGTTCAAATCAAAATGGCGGACTAGGTGTTCACTTTTGCACAATGGACTGTCATGTGTGTCCTGTCATGACAGCCCTTCTGATCACATTTTCGCCAACTGATGAAAATGTTGTCTGACGGCTATTTTTTCTAAAACGGCTCTTATTTTTAATGGTTTGTATTTTAGCGTAGACACAAGGGACATACTGTAGTACGGTGGCCCTAATAGTTTTAACCTAAATGTTTGATATCTTCCAGCAGAGGGCGCCATGAGATCATCATCCTTCTCTTTGGGGAGGCTGATGATCATTGGGCTGGCGGCCTAATGGGAAAATGTATTTTATTCCCTCATTTCTCACGCACCGACTGCACGCAACTTTGCGTCGTCATGGCAACGGAGAGCTACCGTGGTGGCGCCTTAATTAAGATCAGCAGACCCCGCTGAGGTAACTCGCCTGAGTGTATGAATGCTACGTGTGCTTGTGCATGTACGTGTTGGGGAAATAGTCACTACCTTGTCAGTTCTGAAAGATTACCTGTACGTTGCAAGCAAAAAGTTGCAATCTTATGGACAAATATAAATGAGACACAAACACATACACACTCCTACAAACCAACGCGTAAACAGATGCTCACACATGTAGAAACAATACAATACAATACATGCTGATTTATATAGCGCTTTCACATACACATACTCTTGCACTGAAAAAAACAACTATCCTTTGGATTTACGAACATGTACATCAGATATACATGATTAAATGTGGTAAACGGATATCATTTTTTTCTTGCGTCTTCCTCGAAAATAAACAAATGTGTTCCATTTTAATCACGTGCAACCAAAAATCATGTACTTTATTTCAGTGTGTGACACCTCACATGTCATTTTAAAGGGTCCTCGACACCCCCGCCAACATGTCGAGGAGTACACGTGTTGTCTGGCTCCAGCACGATTGACTCTTGAACGTCGTCTCAATGGAAATTTGCGGCCGAGGCGAGAAAAAGTACAGCGAGTTACCGGGACCGAGAATCCCAGAGGAGCACGGAGGGCACAAGTGAGGTCGGGGGCAACAACAGCAGGAACAAGAAAAGTGGCAACCTTCAATGAGAACGAAAACGTCAAGAGCAAGCAGTAATGAGTACTAGCAGTACTCAAAAATCCCACCTAAAATCTCCTTCACTTGAACCGCAGCCAGGGAGGGATCCCTGCAGACGTCCGCAAATCAGGCACACAGAACGAGTGGCACAAAGGCACAGCACAACAACCTACTCCAGAGGACCAAGGTGTGTCACGATGTGTTAGTTTGTCACTCCAGGGGTTCGGCAGTCAAGCAGGGCAAATTAACCCTTTTTTTGTTTTGTTCTTTCCCTTCCACAGCCTGAGGGGCACACAGGCGCACACAGGCGCACAAGCACTCCTGGCTGGGCCGGGACGCGGCAAGCCGCTGAAGCGCACCGGGATGCGTGATGACTGCAGCGTTCCAGGTGAGGGAATGTGTTTACTCCGCTACTGTCAAGCACAGGAAACATCACGGCTCGAGTAAAACAAACAACTACAATACGAGTGAAGCACAGACCTCCACCAAGGCCAAACGGACACCTTGAGTCAGATAAAACACCAACTGCACGTACCTTTTTAAGGAGTCATGACTTCAATAATGAAAAATGCATTTAGCATTGTGAACTAGTCAACCCTGAAGCTGCAGTACACCAAAACGATTTTGTCTTTGCCACCCTTTCACACCGAAATGTACTTTCTGGCAGCTAGAAGGTTAACCGACACACTCGCATCCGGCTGCCAGATGGTCGTGGGGCGTGCTGACAGCCACACACACACACACACACACACACACACACACACACACACACGCACACCCACGGTGTTGCCACATCAGCATGGTGGCGTGTTAACAACACTGAGCGCCATTCCCATGTCGTTTACATCCTTTTCATTCCTTGGTCTCACTCTGATGCTCACAGTTAATTGGCTGCCATGTCTTGGCGCCTCATTAGCCGCGTGATACCTTCCCAACGTGAATTTCCACAGGTACATACGTCCATAAATTCTCATGCACCGGAAAGTCTTGCTGGCATTCGGCAACGTTTGTCCATTGAGGATATATAACGGTGAACCCCATCCCCCACATTTTTCTCTTGAGCGCCCCCCCTCCGCCCCACCTCGCCCTCATTCTCAATTGAATGTGTTTGGGAGAAATGTGGTGGCTTTGATTGCTGCCTCAAGGCGAAGTGCTTTGTTGGCGTGGCCCGACGATCCATATGCCAGAAAAGCGGAGTTGGCTTTCCAAAATGCTTGTCTTCTGGCCGCGCACGACCGTGTCTCCGCCCAACAACAGCAACAAGGAGATGAATTACAACCGTAACAGCAGGCGCAGGAACAACAGCAACAGAACAAAAGACCGTCAGCCACCGGAGTGAGAGCAACAGCAGCAATAAAAGCAAAGGGTTTCCCCACACCAGCAACAACAACAACACCACAAAAAGGAACAGTAAGAGGGACGAGATCACCAGTAATACTACGAACAGCAGGAACAAGAACACGGGTGCTAACGAAACCCGTAAGAAAACGAGCAACAAGAAGGATGAAAAAGGCAATCTAAAGAACACCAATTAAAAACAAGACGGGCAAGAGCACATTGAACAGTGGAATCAACAAGATCAACAGCATTATGGACAAAAATCCCGCTAACAACAACGATGCAACGCTGAAAATAGCAGAAAAAGTAACAGGGACAAGAATAGAAGCACTTACAGGAAGACCACAGGCTGTGGCAAGAAAATCAGCATCAGAAATAAGAACAACAAGAACACCGTAAACAGGAACAAGAACAGGGAGACAAGAGGGAAAAAGAACACCAGCTTTAACAAGAAGACCGCAGGAACAAGAAAGAACAACATCGGGGCTAGAATCAGGAACACCTGCCAAAGCAACAGGCAGAAGAACAGCAGCAAAAAAGTTACCTCAATAAGAGAAACAAATGCACCAGCAGGAACAATACCACCACCACCAGCAGCAAGAAAGCAGCAGCAGACGCCAGCTACCAGAAGTGCAGTCACATACACGCAGTTCCAGGAGCGTGATTTATGCTTGAGGAACAGGCCCCCGCTGAAACGTGACACTAACTCTTCTCATTCGTCCGAAGATGACCTTGTATACTTTATTGTGCGCACTCTCCTATATGCGGTCTTGTCCCTCAGTGAAGGTTCAAGACGCATTTTGGCCCCTCCTAAATTTTTCTTTCCAAGATTTCTTTCCAAGGTTTAATCACTTCCTGTAAGTGTCCCAATACTTTTGCCCGAAACTCAACATTGTGATACTACAGTCAACAATTGTATGTTTGTGATTGTGACTGTGCTCATTGGCACATCTGATATACTGTATTCTGTACTTTCTTTCAAGGCATGCAGCCGAAAGATGATTTTGTTTCCCAGGCGGAAACAAGTGGTGTGTGTAAAAAAAAAAAAAAAGTGAGTGGTGGGTGACGGGGGAGTGGCGACAGACACTCCAAAGTCAACGGAAGCGGTGGGCGACCAGATAGAGGGAAGGTTGTCACGGCAACGGGTGATCACGAGCAGAAAACGATGTACATGAGCTGGCGGAAGACATGACGCGCCGACGCCAGAAAAGGGGATCGCGTTGGGAGCAGGGGAGGCTGGCAGGGATGAGGGGGTAGGGGGGTGGTCTTAAAGAAACGAGAGACCTCAGCCAGCCAAGTGTACTTAAAGCCTTTCGCTGGCTCAGGAGTTCTTCACTGTCGGGGAGCCATGAAAGTGGAAGGAAGGCAGCAAGAGGCTAGTCAAGGTCATAAGCCGTTCAAAAGATGGACAAGGCAAACAAAAGCTCAATTTGAAATTCCACCTTCATTATCGGTATACACTAAAGGGCAAGGAGGTTGAAAGCTCAGTTCGTACATTTTGCCTTGGAATTTTTTTTACTGTCCCATTAAAAAGTGTCAGACTGTTTTACTAGGACAGTTAAGCTGTTATTGCGATACTAGCAGTATCGTGATATCAGCTCAACACTGTATCTCATCAGACTGATAGTGTGGTGATACTATTAGTGTTAATACTAGCATTAAAGTGTGATGAAAAGTATACAGTATGATTTATTGTTTTACTCTGAACCATAACTAGCTTGTTTTTACACTTGTATACCATTGCCAGTCCACTTATTTTGTAAAGACTCTGTGATGTTGACAGTTTGACGCTAGAACGGATTATTTTCGACAAGGCTGGTTAGCTGTGGTGGCTATTAATCATTCGGAGACCTTTAGCGTGCTGACGCTACCTAAATGCTAACAGTATCTGTAAAGGTCAACGGTCTTACTTTTAACTGGCGTTGCCACAGTGAGGAATTGTTTGCTTTTCTCATTCAAGTAGTTTGTTTACCTGCGACTTTACTTGCTCTAGGTCCTCGTTCGAGTGAGGCCAAATGTGATGCGAAAGATTTGAGACCATTAGCTCTGTCATAATAATTGTGGCGTTGTAATACCAACTGTGTCATTAGTAGTATCGTGATACCGACCGAACTGTGATACTATCTATCCAGTTCATGATAATCGACGATACTAGTTGTATACCAGCACTATCAGGATACTAGCAGTGTTGAGATACTAGCAGGATCGTACTACTAGCCTTTGTGAGATATCAAAGGTACAGTATTGTGATACTAGCCGAACTGTAACACTAAGTTGTAATGCTAGCTGTGTAAATGCAAGCCTTATCATGACATTAGAATTATCCTGAAATTAGCAGTGTCGTGAGAGTAGTTGTTTTGTGATATTAGGGTTACCCTGGTGATCAATGGTCCGCTTTTGCCATCCAATCAGTTTGTTTACCTGCAACTTTACTTCCTGGTCTGTGTGACACTGAGACAGATGTGATCTTGTGCTGCCTGGTTTTCCTGCCGTGGAAGCCAAACTCTTTGAGCTCTGGTGTCCTCGCCGCGTCTGTCCCATCTGGCAAGAGAAGACGGAGCAGATGGACGGACACGGAACGTGGTTGTTGTTGATGATGGTGATATTGTTGTCATCCATCTGTCCGAGAGTGACCGACGGTGTGCAAATGTGTTGAATTGTCAGCACTGGCCACTAATTGACTTTAGGAGGCAGCAGTGGCCCGTATTGCGATATTAACTGTGTTTTGATGCTACTTGTATCGTGCCACTGGTAGTACTGTAATATGTTCCATGATATTAGGATACTTGCGATACTAGCCATATCATGATATCTGCTGTATTGTCCAAGGTTTATCATGACACTAGCAGTATCCTGTACCTACCAGTATTGTGACCCTAGCGGTATTACAAAGTTAGTCTTAATGTAAAATTATTGGTATTAGGATGGTACTAGATGTATCATGATACCGGTGCTTGTGATACCTGCGGTATAGAGATACAGTACTGACTATACTGCTATTTGAACTATACGGTGTTATGAGAAGTATCATGATACTATCTTTTGACAGCAGCAATATTGTGATATTAGCTGCATCCTTATACTAATTGTATCATGATACTAGCACTTGTGATATTAGCAGTAGAGAGCTACAAATTAAAAAATGCTGTATCATATTTTTCTCATATCGTCATCATGAATTGGTCCCAAACCAACACACCTTACTCCAGAATGCCTGCCCGTAGGCATATATTGTGTGTGTGTGTGTGTGTGTGTGTGTGTGTGTGTGTGTGTGTGTTAGAGCAGATGATTTTCCCCTTAAAGAAAATTCAAACAAGGTTTCTGGGTTGGTTGTTGCTGCTTGTTTTTTTTTAATCCTCCCAATTGGAATCCCATTTTTTCTTCATCATCATCATCATCATCAGCCTCCTCTTCCTCTCCTGCTGTCTCTGTTGACTTTCTCAGTGTGTGCTGTGACATTTGGCCTATGTCACAATTTAGCCACAATTAGTGGACAATCACGGCCCTTCACTGCAGGGGTAGAAACACAGGAAACAATGCAAAAAAACAAAACAAAATACTGTAGATAACTCCTGGTGTCTCTATGCATCTTCTCATGACAACATTTCATTTGAAGAAAAAAATAATCGACAGGATGCTACCAAGTCAAACGGGTTGCCTGGGCTCCTGGTGCTGGCAACCCACGCACTGCTGGCTTGTTGTTCCCCTTCCTGTTTATAATGTGAGTGACAGTTCATCAAGTCCGCCTGACAGCTCGTTAGTGAGGCGGTGGCCGTCAGTCATCAGGACAAAAAGAAAAGGCAGAATGAGAGGCGATGATGAGACGAGAACAGTTCTGATTGCTCACTTAATTAGCCTGCACATGCGAAAGAGATTTAAGCCAAGCTACAAGTTCTTACCTTTGATTTGACACTGTCAGAAAATGCTAAACTTAACATGATTATGATATTGTAATGTACTGCATTGTCAATTATCTTATCAATACAACAGTAATAAAAAAATATTGCTGTGCTGTTGTAGTAGCGGTATGATACAAGCTCTAATGTGATACAGTACTTGTTTTGTGATATGAACGGTATTGCGATACATGTGATATCGCGATACAAGCTTTATTTTGATATTTGTGCAATTGAGATACAAACTTGATCTATTTTTAACGCTAACATCGTGGTATGAACAGAATTATTACATTTGCGGCATTGGGACACAAACTGAATCTTGCTACTAGATGTAAAGTGATGCTTTAGTTATTATTGTGTTACTTTTTGTATCGTGATACTGGCAGTAATGTGGCACAAGCGGAATCATGATACGGCATAGGGCAACCGTCGTGCTTCCGGTATGTGGATGTTGCATTTTTTTTGTCCAATGAGACTTCCTCTCTGTGTGTTGCCATGTCTTCCCACTGCCTTCAGAACCACATGTGGTGCCCATGTAACTGGTTCTTTAACCAATGGGATTTCAAATTCACCCTTGCAGGGGCCAGAGTGCTGGCCCGTGATGACATCTGCATTTTTCAGTGTTCTGATTGGTTAGTCCAAGCAAAATTTGTTCCAGCCAGCTCCAACCAAAAATCTGTGTACATCATTACATTCAATAATCAGCATCTTTCATTTGCATTTTTCGATATTTTGTCAAGTTATTAGATAAATATTGATTGCGAACTGATCCAGATGGTGTATGTGGAACGTCACAGTGCAGCGGTCACATTTTCTTTAGTATTGGTGTTTTTTTACTACCTTCGACGTGATGGAGGTATTAGCGGGTGGATTAGCTTGGCTAAGTCCCCAGTGAAGACTTGCCTCTAGAAGTCATGCATGTGCATAATGGGGAAAAATCCCGCTGTGAAAACAGGTTCCAAATAACAAGGATGTCTTTCCACTTTCCCTAAATTGCGCCGAAGTAACCACACTGATTGTTGTTAGTAACTAAACAAACTTTTCTCAAACAGAAAGCATTGAGAAAGCAGTCAGAAGTTGCTATTTCACTATTCACCCGTGATTGTTTTTATTAGTCGTTAAATTGATAGAAATTCCAAAATAGCGCATAGCAAATTAACATGATCAATTAACCCATTCCCTGCTGTGCACATTTATATTTCTCAAATGGAATCCGAGCGTGGTCCCACCCAGCTTGTCTGTGAATCTGCTGTAAATTTAATTAAATTTGGATTTCCGATCAGCACAGCACAGATCAGCACAGCTTTTGGGTGGAAGATAAAGATGAGGCGGTGAATCTTGTCTTGTCATTTCGGTTATAAAGGAGAGTAATGCCAAACCATTGGAGGTTGGACTACTTTAGGCCCCTGACACTCAAACATGTACATGTTACATACTCTTATCTTAAACCACTCATAAATTAAATCATCTTTAACCATTGAAATGCATAGAAATGCAATTCAAATTATTTTTGACAAATCAGATGGCATATTCTTTTGGTGAGTTTGGTGCTTCACAATATTTATCTTAAGAGATCAGTCAAAACGCTGTAAAACAGCTGGTCGCGAATAAGCCAAATGTAAACTTTAGTGCGTTCCGATTAACGAGCCAGTTAAGAGTCAATCCCTTAAGTTTTGCTTTGTGGACTGCTCGCCTTTTGCTTGCCAGGGACATGAATGAATTGTCCCTTGCGTGCAATGAAGTGGCAATGGCAGCGCGCCCAACGCATGCATGCGAGAATGGCGGCGGTGGGCCGTCTTGAGGGGCAAATGCGCCACTTCTCGACCGCTTACATAACCACACGACAGGCTGGCGTCGGGCCCGAACCCGAGGCTGAGGGCCCCCCTTCGCACACGCTCTCTGCAGGGACGCCCAACGACCCCCCCCCCCCCCCCCTTCCAACCATCTAATCACTTTGTCTGATAACTCTGATGAGATTTCTCCTGATGGATGCCGTATGTTACGGAGACGGACATCTCGCTGACATTCCAATTACATTTTTCCTCACGGCTTGATCAACAAATCAAATCAGATTCTCTCCAGGAAAGGAGACGCAACGGCGCCTTGCGAGGGCAACGCCGTTTTGGGAAACAATCAGTCTCTTGTTAGCCTTGGTGAGATATTAACGGCTTACGGACTAAATGGAATCATCGACGACGACCGTTTTAGCTTCTTCATTCACTCGCTCATGGTTGTGATCGACATGCGTGCCGGATTTGGAAACATTTGATGAGGTTTACAGTCACAGTGGTCTGGTGGTACCAGTTGCGTAATGGCACTACCGCAGTCTAAAGACACGGGTCACAAATAACTCCGCTTGGGTTTAAAAAGGGACCAACCTGCTAATTGGGACAGTTTGACCTCACATTCTGTATTGTTTTATCCAAAACAACTTAAAAATGGGTTCTAAAAACAGCTGGGTCCGAAACAACCTAATTTGGGGAAAGAAATGAATTGATCCACTATTTGGGACATTTTGCCGCAACTTTCTGGGTCATTTTGTACAAAACAACTCCATTTTGGGGGTGAAATTGACCCAAATCGCGGGTTGGTCCCTTTTGACCCAACTGTTTTTAGAGTCTTAGCGTATATTGGTTCTAGCTGGATTGTGTTACTGGTTATATCATGCGAGCAGTATCGTTAGAGTAGACATAGTGTGGTACTAGCTGTGATAGTACTAGTGATACTGGCAGTATCATAGTACTAGGTGTATCATGTTACTAAATGTATCGTAGTACAACTTGGGTCATGATCCCACTTGTATTGCAATATTGTATTATTATCATATTCTGCCATTTCACAATGCAGGCTGTATCATGGGACTATTTGTACTGTATCATGATAGGAGCGGTATTATTTCACTCCTTGTATCGCAATAGTCATTATATTCTGTCACTAAGCATTGTATTATGAGGTGTATCTTGATACTAGCTGTACTGAGGTACTGGCTGTGAAGTATCATCATGCCAGGTGTATCATGCTACGAGGCATATCGTGCATATAACTTGTATCATGATTGTATTGTGATCCTAGCAATGCAATAATACTTGGAGAATCTTGGTACTAGCTGTATCATGATACCGGCTTTATAAAGACTGAATTGTATTATGATACTGATTTTCTAATGAGACTATAAGTACCATGATACCAGCTGTATCGAGGTATCTTGTTCATCATGCTGCTAGCTCTATCATATATTCCCGGTATCATGGTGATACTGGTTGCATGTGATACTACCCGTATCATGATACTAGCAATAGCATCCTCGAAACTTTATCGTGGTACTAACTGTATTGTGATATTGGCTGCATCATGACGCAAGCATTTTAGCAACACTGGCAGTATCGTGATGATACAGCTGCATCATCCGAACAGTGTCGTGACACCAGCTGTGTCGTGGTACTCGTGAGTCCAGTAACTCTACTGGAACCACACTTGCACACAGAGCCTTCACACCGTCACCACCGCCATCGAAACACCTCCAGGGACCTATCCAGCAGCAACGGCAGCACTATTGTTACTATAATTATGACCTAATCACAGCTGTAACAGCACAGATGTCATGCTATATGTAGGTAGTGCGCGCGCACACACACACACACACACAAAGACACACACACACACACACACATACACACACAACACTTCACACACATCAGTATGTCTTTAGTAGAGGAGAGAGAGAGAGGGAGAGAGCGAGGCAGAGAATTAGTATTCCGAGCACAGGGCGGGAAGCTGAGAGCGAGCATCCAGCAAGGAAGGAGGAGGAGGAGGAGAAGGAGGGTGGTGGGTTTGGAATATTAGAGCGAACAGGAGGGCTGCCATCATTTGCTCCATTTCTCTCCGGCCTCGTCAGCTCATCCTGGCGCGTGCGTGCGTGCGTGGAAGAGAAAGAAAGAAAGACGTGGAAGAAAAACAAACGCTGGGACCGCTTGCTTTTTCCACCCACCCCCCCCCATCCCCTGCAATTGTGTTTTTACCTGACGTGACGGCAGCAAGCGACGAGATTCGTGCACGTTCCACGGTAGGAACGCGCGCACCCTCACACGCAAACATCCCGTGACGCGCACATCAATGTTTCATTTGTAGCCCGCATGGCGTCCTTGTTGCTTTTCTTTTCTTTCTTTTTTTTGTGCACGTACTGTAGACGCTCCAATGTAGTATTATTTTTTCTGGGCCATCAGCAACAGCAGACGTTCTGGGATGACGCGCGCGCACGCCAGGTTTTACGTGCGCGGCCGACGACTGTCTCCGCTCCCCCGCTCGCAGATCCCGCGGGGCCACGCCCCTTTACCTTGACCACCGAATGTGATTCAGGCTAATAGGCGCGTGTGTGTGCTGCAAAAAAAAAAAAAATACAAAAACGGTCCCAGTTGGAGCAGAACATGGCAGCTGGTGTGTATAGTGTAGAACCTCAGCAGCGTATTTAAATAGAAATACATGACCGATAGCAGTCAGTTAGGGTGCAGCTATCATTACCTACATGCTGTCAATATCCAGCCTGTCATAGCACAATGACGACATGTGACGTGAAAGTCGTGACCTCTACCTTCCAAGTGAGAAATCGGCCCGCTTGTGAACCACAAAATGCCAGGAGGAAGACGGCCCAGGCAGAAGCAATCGAAAGCAGAAACATCCCATTAGGCAGAACCGATGGATTAGCCTGCCGCGTCAGAGATAAATGAGCCAACTAGGGCTCGTTAAACTGCCCCGAGTCCTAAAAATAAAAAACAATTGAACTGTATCTTTGTACACAAAGAGGCCGTGAAGGTGGTTGAAGGCGGGTTGTATTGATCCATATCATTTCTCGCCGAAGCAACAACATGTTTTATTCAGTGTGCACGCTACTGTTGCTTTGTTTGTCTCTAATGATGGCAACTCGCTGTCCGAACGTCGGCATTCCTGTCAGTCGCAAACACACACCGGATGAAATGAAACCTTGCACTCTGTTGGAAACGTCTTGCTGGGAGTGGGATTTTTGGTTAGCCCACGTGGAAACATCCTCATCCAACCTCTTGCCGCCATTCCCAAGTGTGTAGTCGAGGTGTAGGAAGAAATTCCATAACCCTGTCACTTGGGAAATAATCCCCCGTAAATCTTCTACTTGGGTTTGGATTTGTTAGTTGCGAGTCATGTCTATGCTTTTGTCTCCAGTAGACTTGAACGGTCTTCTGCCTGGATTCCATTTAAAAGGCTGCAGCTCAGGTTCTGCCCACGAAAAAAACCCATCAGAACCTATTACTCCCGTCCTAAAGGATTTACACTGGTTCCCACTCAGCTGTGGAATAGATTTAAAAATTCTGCTACTGGTTTACAAAACACTGAATGTCTTTGGTCCTTGAATACATTAAAGAAATGCAAATTGAATATCAGAGGCCAGGAGACTCGGGTCAGTTAGAGAACCTCAGAGTCCAAAGCAAACACGGTGAAGCGGCATTTAGCTGTTATGCTGCACACAAATGGAATAAACTGCCAAGAGAACTATAACAAGTGTAAATGCTCTTAAAACCAGTTAAAAAAAAAACACTTTTCCCCTGTACCTACGATTGTCTTTTAAACCAGTTCGATAATCTTTTTTTTTCCAGAATCGTGTTCTTGTGCTGCGTGTTAGTTAATAATTATACTGAAATTTGCGTTTCTCTTCTATGCTTTTTTTAAATGGCTAATATTATTTTTAAAAATTCGAATGTCTTAAATTTGTTTGCCTTTTAATGTTACTCAAGGTTACCTTGAGTATGAAATGCACGATAACACATCAAGATACCTTGCCTTGCCTTCACTCGGAAAAATAACCCCCGTTATTGTTTTGCTTGGCCCGTTGGTGAGTGGTTAGTGCGTCGACCTCACAGTGTAGAGGTCGTGGGTTCGATCCCGGCTCCGGCCTTCCTGTGTGAAGTTTGCATGTTCTCCCCGTGCACTTGTGGGTTTTCTCCGGGTACTCCAGGTTGCATGTACACTCGAAATTGTCCCCAGGAGTGAGTGTGAGCGCTGATGGTTGTTCGTCTCTGTGTGCCGTGCGATTGGCTGGCAACTGGTTCAGGGTGTCCCCCCGCCTACTGCCCGAAGACAGCTGGGATAGACTCCAGCACACCCCTACACCCCCACCCCGCAACCCTTGTGTGGAAAATGGATGGATGGATGTTTTGCTTGGGTTGAGTTTTTTTGTTTGTTTGTTTGTTTGTCTTTTCTCAGAATCTCTCAGTGAGGGAATTCCGTTGTCCTTGTCTTCCCTCCTGTCACACGTGCTCTTAAATTTTCTACTCTGCACTACATCTGAAAGTGGGATTGCACAATCCCATCACTGTGGAAAAATCCCTTTTAAACCTTTTGCTTAGGTTGGTAAAGCTCAAACTGAGGGTCCGACAAATCATCTTTATCTTTTCTCTGGGCCTTTTCCAATTATTCTCGAATTCAGACAAGGAGTATCGAGAGATTCCATAACTTTGTCACTCGGGAAATGATCATTTACAAATCTTCTGGTAGTTTTGGGATTGTCTTCACTCTGGAAAAACAAAATCCTGTAATGTCTGAGTCAGGGAATTCCAAGGTTCGTGTTTCTCTCCTGTCAACCGTACTCATAATCTGCTCATTTCTAAATCCAGTCAAATTGTAAAGAGAGATTCCACAATCCCGGCACTCTGGAAATAATCCCGGTTATATGTTCTGATTCAACTAGAATTTGATGATTGCATTAATTGGAAATCTCAAAGCAAGGGAATTCCATCATTCTTGTCTTCCCTTTCCTCTCTGCTATTTTCAAAAATAGCCAAGGTGTGTTATTCACACCGGATTAAAATATTTGACATGCCCGCCGTTTTGGAAATAATCCTTCATAAACCTTCTGCGTGGGTTGGGATTTGTTGTTAGTCTTTCCCGGAATCTCTGAGCAAGGGGGAACCCATCATGCTCGTCTTGCTTCTCACCCTTTCCCAGCCATTTCTAAATCCACAAAAGGTGTTGATAGCGATTCCATAATCCCGCCACATTGATAGTAATCCCTCATAAACCTTTTGTTGTTTCTCTCTATCACAATCTTGGAGCAAGGGAATCGCATCTTTAATCCAGTCATTCCCAAATCCAGTCTGGGGATGAAGAGAAAGTCCATATTCCATCTGTTGTGGAAATAATCTTCT
Source organism: Hippocampus mohnikei (assembly GCA_026261675.1). Taxonomy (NCBI): domain Eukaryota; kingdom Metazoa; phylum Chordata; class Actinopteri; order Syngnathiformes; family Syngnathidae; genus Hippocampus; species Hippocampus mohnikei. The sequence continues at coordinate 12,144,209 of JAKGUB010000328.1, read as the reverse complement.
GATAGAATTGGATTTTTTTTTTTTTTGCTGTCGTTTCTATTGATCAATTCCAAGATGGTAAAGTGGCATTTACAGGTCAAATAATTTTTGGGGAAAAAAATAAACTTAATCTGGAATTGGATCTCTATTGGTTCATGGAGTTCTCCGCCCACCCGTGTTGTGGGAACTCCAGTACACTGCTGGGAATGATGCAACATAAACAGCTCATCGATTTGATGGCCTCCTGAATTGAAATAGTAATGGCAAGATGGAGTCATAAAAAAAAAATGGAGGATAGAGCTTGTTAATGACTAATTGGAGGTTGTCAGTTGAAGTTTTATCTTGGCTGCCCTCCTTTCCACCTGTTCCCTTCTCATCTAACCGCCCTATTGTCTCCTGTGATTTTCCTTTCGTGTGCCATAATGAGAAGCCAACCTTGTCCGATGGCACGGTTGCAACTGGGCGGCCCTGCTGAGAGTATCGATCCCAAGCGGCGCACGAGACTGTGGAGCGTCTGCGGGAGGTTTCGTGTTGCCGCGCGTACACAAAAGGCTCCTTTATCCTGTAGTCATGGAAATGTTCCGCTTCCGCGACCCGCGCATACTGTGGCCGAGTTGGTTAGCCATTTTACCGGTAACTGGACTCTTAGAAACCTTTAAAAAAAACATTTGACATCTTACAGCCAATCAGCAAACTAAATACCATATTGGCCCGAATATAAGACGGTGTTTTTTGCATTGAAATAAGTGGGGGTCGTCTTATATTCGGGGTCTAGACATTATACCCATTCACGACACTAGATGGCGCCAGATATCATTGAAGCGAATGCTGAACTTGACTTCCCAGGCCAAAGTGAACCCCTGCCACGAAGAATAAAAATAAAAATAGCGGTAGCACAAAGAAGAAAAATATAAAATAGCGATAAGAAGGAAAAGAGAAGAAAATAATAGAAAAGATAACAGAAAATGGAGAAATGTCGTGACAATTTGGAGAAAAGTGGGTCGAAGATTGGCCAGGTTAACCGGCAGCTGAAGAGAAGTTATGACGAACTGTAATTTACAATTCAAAAACCAGAAGCCATTCATTTACGAATGTGACTGCACTTTAGTTTACATATTTCATGTTCCGATATTAAGATTTGAATGAGGCAAAATAACATGCCTTTTCTCTCAAATATATTGTTATAATCATTTGTTTTAGATGTACTGTAATTATTTTCTGTATAAAAATTAATTTGGTGTTCAAAAAGTCTTTTTTCAAACTTGAGTCTTGGAAAAGAGGGGGTCGTCTTATAATCAGGGCCGTCTTATATTCGGGCCAATACGGTAAGAATTCGGGAAAAACATACCGTACCAAACTAAGCTAAGTAACGCCTGACTATTCTGTATTTATGTAATTTTTTCTCGGCAGATGCTGATTCCAAGATTTGGCAGAATAAAATTCCGATAACATAAAATCATTTTTCACGTCATTTTAGGATTGGAGTGGAAAAATGCAAACTGTCATGCCCCGAAGTCAACGGGGGCCGCACTGCTCAGTGGTAACAGGATATCAGTGGATGTAAACAATGTCTTTGACTGCCGGCCCAGCCCGCAATCCCCCCCAGCCCCTTCCAGGCTCGCGGTTTCTTCGCTACCAGACGGCCATTGCTCATAGTGAGACATGCTCGTTCAAAAGCCACTCAGACAGATTTACTGGAGCGGAGACCCATGTTAGCAATATTGGATCTTTTTGTTGTGCCCCCCTCCCCCAATTTTGAATTCCACAGCACGCTGTCACGGCCAGACGAATAGACTAAAGTGCTTCTCCCTTAAATGGACAGACGTGACAGTCTGTGACCATTCAAAGCCGGTGGGACTCGGCCTCATTCTTGCCCGATGCGGCCGACCGGCTGATTGACTGATTGATTGATTCATGCATTGACGAACACTCCGGCTGCCAGCTGCCACTCAAAAGGCAAACGTCTCCCTGAACGGCATCCAGCCACGGATGGATCAATAGTCCAGCTCCTCAAGATGGCCTCCTGCCGCACTTTTGCCTGCTATTTATTTGCCCCCTCTGACACGTTGGATATGACATGAAGCACATGTTTAAAATGGTGGAAATGAGCATTTTGTGTCCCAGGCCAACCGTTGCTGCCAAAAAGGACTCAACCAAAGCCTACCACTCGGAGGAATGGAGGATTTGTGATAACTAGCGCCAGTGATACTGACAGAAACGTGCTAAAATGTGGGATGTTAGCTTTTAGAAATTAGTGCAAAGCATATTAGCCTATTCTGTGGAAACAAGTATTTACTATACAAGCGCAAAAATGAATGGAAACACGCTTTGTGACATCGGAATCAGAAGTGAGCATTATTAACACTACGTATATTTTTAGAAACAACTAGGGCGGCCCGATGAGCCAGTGGTTAGCGCGTCAACATCACAGTATCGGGTTCAATTCCAGCTCCTGTGTGGATTTGCATGTTCTCCCCGTGCCTGTGTGGGTTTTCTGCGGTTTCCTCCCACATTCCAAAAACATGCATGTCAGGCTGATTGAACGCTCTAAATTGTCCCTCGGTGTGAGTGTGAGCGCGGATGGTTGTTCGTCTCTGTGTGCCCTGCGATTGGCTGGCAACCGGTTCAGGGTGTCCCCCCGCCTACTGCCCGAAGAGAGCCGGGACTAGGCTACATCACCCCCACCCCGGGATCCTTGTGAGGATAAGCGGATCGGAAAATGGATGGATGAATGTAATATATTGTATGCGGGTGTACCTAATCAAAAGTCCTGTGAGTGTGATTGATCTTCACTTGTCCCTAGAGGTGTCCAGGCTGTGAGAAAATAAGAGTTTCAAGATCTGACCTGTCTTTTGTTTGTTTGTTTTTTTTAATGGGGGGAGGAGGGGGCAGAACAAGTTCAAAAACAATTTTTCCCAGGAGCTCATTTACATGCGACTTACCGTGTTTGGAACTTTTTATCCTGGTTTTAGACTCCGATTGGTGTCTTTTATTCGTGTGCTTTCAGGTGATGCCAGGCAAGCTTGGAGAGTTCTTCCAGGAAGTCCGTGCTGATTGGCTGATTGGTTTCAGCCACAGGAAAATAAAGCGAGCTGCTTTAGCAACGTGACAACATGCCAAAGGTAACACACACACACACACACACACACACACACACACACACACACACGCACACGCACTCTGGGCCAGTGATTCCCAACCAGTGTGCCGGGACACATTAGTGCGCCTTTAGACCTCTAATGCTTTGCGGCGGGACATTATCAAATGTCACTTAATTGGTGAGAAAATTATTTATCAATCACAAATAATGTGTGTTTGTCCATCTATCTATCCCAGCAAATTATAGTGACAGAAAAAAAATATAAATGACCTTTTATTGGATGGCAAAAAGTATTAAATTGACATATGGATCCTTTTTTGACCTCTGTTGTTGATTTTGTTTTTCCTGCAGACTACGTGAGTCAGTGGGGTCAGTCACTCCTTCATGGGCCCATCATCCTTCCGGTCCGTGTGATTGCGGCCCCGACGTTAACGGGCTGAGCCTTATCTCACGGGTGGCGGGTCGAGGCGCTGCGCTGTGACTGGCCGAGTGCGGGCGAGAGTGCGATGCGGATTGGAGGATGTCGGGCGACTGGGATGAAGACTTGTGCAAGAAGGCGCTGATGCTAGTGGAGGAGCTGTGCTTCAACTCGCCTCGTGGACACAGCCAGAGCGAACTGTGCCAGGAGTTCAGCTACCTGCTCAGGGGACGCAACAGACAGCTGGACGCAGGTAAGGAATCTGGACCCAACTCTACCAAACTGAATTGGGATTTACCAGACAAGTGCAGTTGATATGAATGAGAAGGCCCGATACGTGTGACGTATCATGTTGGTCATGGTTTAGGACTCTAAAAGAATATGCTGGTCGACTGGTTAGCGATTCGGCCTCACAGTGCAGAGGTGCAGGGTTCGATTCCCGTCTCCGGCCTTCCTGTGTGGTGTCTGTATGTTCAGCCCGTGCCTGCGTGGGTTTTCTCCGGGTATTCCGGTTTCCTCCCACGTTCCACAAACATTCACGGCAGGTCAACGGAACGACGAGAGCTCTTTGATTGTGACCTCCGATGGACTCGGCGCTCGTCGGCGAAGGCTCTTGCGCAGATTGGCGGCGCACGTCGCCATGTAGATTAGCCCGGATTGGTCACCGCCTCGGGAGATTTGCAACGGGAAAATGTCAGGTCGCAAGCCCAAGGCGATTGTGTCGGAAGTCTGCGAGGCCCTCGGAGGAGCGTAAAAACGGCTTTGTCAGCCGAGCGGCGAGCGGTGGCAACGGGATGTGATTGACAGCATGTGTCACAGCCCGTCGCGACAAAGACAAACCTTCCTCACCGCCATGCTGCTCACACACCAAAACGTGCTCGACTATGTCGAGAGACGCTTTGGCCCGAGAGCAACATCTTTTTTGGTCATTATTTAGGATTTGTTTATGTCCTTTTTTTTTTTTTTTGCAGGTTCTTGGTGTTATTTTTCTTTTGTTTTGATTGTCTTAGCTTTTATGAGTCTGCTGTTTTTACTTTAATGTGCAGCTTTTTATAAGCGACTATGGTTGTTTTTTTCAAGTGCTCTGTACAAAAAGTTGAATTGAGCCGCTGCTCATTTTTTGGGGGGGTTCAGTTCTGCCTTTTATTTAGTTTTTGATGGTTGTTTTTGTCATTGTCATACGTTCTTCATTTTCTGGGGGGGATTGCTTTTGTTTTTGATTTTTTTTTTCCCTTTTGTAATACTTTGTGGGGTTTTTTCATCTTTTAATAATGGCTTTGAATCTTGTGGTTTATTTGTATTTGTTGTTTTTGAAAAATGTTTAAAAAAATGTGTGGTCTCATTTTGAGGGTTGTTTTTTTTCTTTGATTTTTTTTCTGTAATGATGATTTTTTGTAAATTTTGGTTTTGATTTTTCTTCTTGTCTTTAAGATAAGATATCCTTTATTTGTCCCACACTTGATTTTGGGTATGATTTGGTCTGAATTGATTTTGTCCCTATTTTGTCCTTGATGATCATTTTTACTTTTTGTCTTTGATGATTTTTGTCTATGATCGGTTTGATCTTTGAGGATTGGTTTGCCCCTTTTTTTGCCTTCATTTTGTCCTATTGATTGTCTTTGTCGTTGGTTTTGTCTTTCATTATTCTCTTTTTTGTCTTTTTTTAAACATAGACTCAGAGCGCTATCAACACATCCTGGCATGTTGGCCCCTACTTCCATTTTTGTTTTTCCTCCCCCGATATCCTCTCTCCCCTTCACCCCCCCCAATCAATACTTGAACCTTACTCATAGCCCTCGCCAGCCTCGGCCTTAAATCACCGGCAGCTTGCTTTTCACCCACCTCTCCTTCACACGTGCTCGTTTTCATTAACTTCCTTGGGACAAATGAAAAACAGGAACGGACGCGCTGGCCAAGAACCATCTCCCTCCGTCTATTATTGTCCCCAGAGGCACTCGTAATATTTTTTCGCCCTCTCGTGGGGCTGACTGAGGCGAGTGCAATATGAAAAAGCCCTCCCGAATCTCCTCCCACCCCCGCGTTTTTTGCAATCATATCGCTGAGGAACAAGTGCCGATTAATGACATACACAGACTGATGAATAATTCACAGGAGGCAGGCAGAGGGCATCATGGGAAAACTGCCAGCAAGCAGTCGGCGTTTTCCAGACGCTTTTCACAATTCCGCCGCCGAGTGATTGAACGTCTTGGCCCAAGAAAAGATGACCTTGAGAAAGAGAGACTTTGTTATTTATTTGATAACTTGAGTCCAAATGGGAGCCTCGCTCTCAAAATTGCGTGACTTGCGGAATTGTGGCCCTTGTCAAAGTTAGCTCATCAACTAGATGTTTTTTCTGTCAGTCATGAGTTATTTCGTCAATTGGTCGTGACTGCAGTTACTCGGTTCTCTAATCTGTGTGCCAATTAGTGTCCTGGCTTTCCAATCAATGTTGTTTAGCTAACGAGCGCTCGGCGTTGCATTTGCAGAGATCTCTGTGAGCCTGCTGTCGGTGATCGTGACGTTCTGCGGCATCGTTCTGCTGTCGGTGTCGCTCTTCGTGTCGTGGAAGCTATGCTGGCTGCCGTGGCGGGACAAGGAGGGCGGAGGCCTGAGCCTGACATCGGGGCTGTTGCCCGGAAGCGCCGGCGTGGGCGGAGTGCCCGGCTCCTCCTTTCTGCCGCCGCTGCTGCAGCGCAAGGAGGGCCAGTCGTCGTCGTCGCTCTACCCCTCGCTCGGCCAGCAGGGGCAGCACCACCCGCACTTCTCCGACCTGGTGGGGCTGGAGAGGGGCGATGGCGGCGGCGGCGGCGGCGGCCTGGTGGGCGGCCCGCATGAGACCCAGGAGCACTCCTACCTGGATATGGATACCTACCCCAACAATGCTGGTGAGACACTTCCTAAAATAATAAAATCCTTAAAAATAATACAATACAAAAAATAATATAATACAATATTTTTTTCCTTTCAACAACTGCGTTTTATTTTCTTGAAAAATGTGTATTTCCTCCTCTCAAAGAATCAGATTTTTTTTTCCCACCCCCTAAAATGACTTCAACCGTATCATGATAAGATTATTATTTTTCTTGTTTAAAAAAAGAAAAAAGAAAAATTCCGCTACCTATTTGAAGAAACTATGCAACTTTACTTTATTATCTATCCAGCCATTATCTGTGCCGTTTTATCCTCACAGGGGTCGGGGACATGTTAGTATTATTGTAAAATTCATATATATATTTTTTTTTAATTAAAAAAAAAAGATTACCTCATTCTCAACAGACACAAAAACGGACTTTGCCACTCCCACTCAAATGATCACACCCTATTACTATTTTCTGTTTTATAAAAGGGCTATTTTCCACCCATTTTATTTTCCCCCATGACAAATTCAAACTTCATCGGTCAAATAATTTCCTATGTATGTTAAGTCTTTCATGTAAATGTAAAGCATTTTTTTTCCATGGCTATCGTACATTTTGCTTTTAGGACTGCATCATGCAAAAAAAAAAAAAAAAAAAAGAAAGAAAAGCAAAAAGGCCTTTCATGTTGAGTGAGCTGTTCTGAAGTGTTCCTCATCAAGTGCCCTGTGAATGTACATTACAGTGCTATTTAAAGTGTGTGGTGCGTGTGTGTGTGTGTGTGTGCGCGCCGGTTCGTGCATGTGTGTGGGTGTGTGCGCGTGTATGCACGCTATAAATAGTCCACACTGCACTGCTATCCTTGTCTTGTCTGGGGGAGGGGCCCGTATAGAGTCCCTCAGGCTGGCCCCCATCAGAATAGTACTAATTGGGGCGTTTTTGGTGTCCCCATGGCAACGTTGCCTTTTTGTCATTTTATGTTAAATGCCGACATTTACAGCAACATGTTTCTTGTGTCGTGTCTTGGGTGTTTTTTGTGCTGTTGAAGACATCCAATGGCAGTTGTAGACCATGCTACTTGCCCCAAAGTCAGCCGGGATTGACTCCAGCTCACCCACCATGCAAATAAGGATATGCCACGGAGAAAATGGATGGATTGATTCTGAATCATCTGAAAAGAGGGGAAAAAGAAATGTTTTGGCATGGTGTTTTTTCTCCCCAATAATTTTTATTTTCGGGAAGGGGTTTCCTGGAAGACACAAAAATCTTGAACATATTCAGAATTCCCAAAATAGATGCTTTTTTTCCCTTGCAAAACAGAAATCATTTGTTGAAAGATTGTTTTCCCTTTAAAAAAATTGGTGTAAAAAATGGGGGGGGGAAACAATTCTAAGGAAAAAACACCAATATTTTTCTCTGAAAAGAAATATCATTTTCAACAAAATAAGAATGTTTTTCAAACTGAAAAACATTTTTGAATTGTTTTCATTTTCATCAAATACTTTCTTGAAAAAAAATCATTTTCAAACACAATTTTTTTCCTTGAAAAAAATATAGAAAAATAGGAAATGTTCTTCATCAATAAAACATATTTACAAATATTAAAAAAAAATGTAACAGTAAAAACATGTTGACGATAAATGACTTCTCAAAAAAAAATACAAAAGCTCTTGAGAATTAAAAAAATCTACTCAATATAAGAACTAGTTTTGAAAACTGGTTTTAGTTTCTGCTTCCACAGTAATTAACACTGCTTTTCTTCCTGTTTTTTTTTTTTGCGTCAGGAACGCTGAAGCTGAGCCAAACGTCTCCGGACGTGCCCAACTCGGAGGGCGGCACGCACCCCCACAAAGATCTGCCCAATGCCGTCTCCCAGCAGCAGGTCACCGCACGGTCAGTTTGCCATCATCAATTGACATTCATCAGTTCACGACATCCTCAAGGGAGCGACTCACTCAGCTTCCGTGACAAAATGGCGCAATCAATTAGATTTTATCCCCCACCCTAAAAAAAAAAAAAAAAAAAAGACTAACTTTTATAAATATGTTTATGTTCTAAATGAATAAATAAATAAAATACAAATGTTGCAAAAAAAAAACAGGACTTTATTCTTGCAGAATTACAAAGTTCCTTCATGGGTGGGGGAAAAATATTAAAGCATTTCATCTTGAGTTTCATCATCAAATTAATTCCCTTGGCCTATAAAAGCCTTAAGTGCACTCAAACACATGTTTAGTTGATATTAGACCGGGCTTATAAATAGTTTGCAATAAGGCCAGGCTGTTGGAAAGGGTCGCACTGGAAGTGGCATCACCTGATATCCTGTTGTGTGTGTGTGTGTGTGTGTGTGTGTGTGTGTGTGTGTGTGTGTGTGTGTGTGTGTGTGTGTGTGTGTGTGTGTGTACATATGTTCAGGCCCAAGCCGATGACTCACCAGCTGTCCAGTCCCGACTTCCACGGCGAGGAAAAGGAGCAGGTGACCAGCATCGGTCAGATCAAACCCGAGCTCTATCGGCCCAAAGGTGACCAGGGTGACGGCAAGCAGGGCGAAGCCTGCGGCAAGATCAGCTTCTTACTGCGCTACGCCTTCAAGTGAGCACACGCACGCGCGCACGCACGCTAGCCAAGGTGGTGGGAAGATGCCGAGTCAGCGTCTGCGCTGAGCCTTATTGACTTTATGTTCCTTGGCCGCCGCCTTCAAAAGAGAAATCTTCCCAAAACGTCTCCAAGGTTGCTTGCACCTCCATCCACGTCAGCATCATTTTATTGTCTGCGCCAAAAACACACAACATAATGAATACAGAGAACCGGCGAACAGCAATGATGGTACACGCTTACCGGACACAACATTAGGGACACCCACCTGTACGATGCAAGTCACATAACCGTATCGAGCTATGGGGTGACATCCTCAACAAGTATGCTCAGTGATTTAACAGCCACTGGTCAACGAGAAGTGTCCCCCCCCCCCATTTTCATTTAGGGCAGAAAAGCATCATTTAAAAAAAAAAAAAAGACCAAAAAAGCTATTTATTTTTTTGAAAAAATCTCCCATGAAAAATTGGAAAAGAAAATCTATCTAAAAAAAGACTATTCTTAAAACATTTTTGAAGAATTGTTCAAGTCTGAGCGTGGCCGAGGTTTCGCAGAATCGTGAGGGCATCACACGGTGGGCGGTGGTGGCATTGCGCCCTCACGAGCTATTGCCTGTTCCCATGTGGCCCATGTGTCGGTTTTTAATGGACTTGCCGATTGAATGTTTGTTCCCGGGAGAACGCAAGGAAGATTGACTCTGTTGTTGTGACGCCGGCAGAATCCGTTAGTGTTGTCGCGCGCTAGCAAACATGCGACCCCACGCGCACGTTCTGCTTTGGCGCCATAATGAGCCTCAGGAGTGGAACGCGTCACATCATAAATCATCTTGCGCTGGCCCTCCTAAATGGGCCACATGAATGCTTTTAATCATGAAGCTATCCCGTCGCCTGGCTAATTCCTGCCACACGTGTTTGTGTTGGTGTGTGCGCATGTGTTGTTACGCTTTCAAGCGGCTCAGCATTTATAATTCATGCGCCGCCTTTTACTTTCCTGACCGTCAGCAGTTTGTGGCGCCTTCGCAATGCTTCAATGTGTCGCCGCCGCTGCCGCTGCTGCCAGGTAGAAAAAAAAAAATGTCCAAAAAACAAAAACATTGGAATGCGAGCTTGTTGGTTTTTTTGTTTTTGTTTTTTACACGCCCACATCAAGCTGAGAGGACTTTCGAATAGCTCGCGGGTTCTCTTCCAGTAGAAGGTCTTCAAAATATTAAGGCACGGCTCTATCACTGTATGCTGTAACAACATTCATAAATATTTTGTCACATGAAAGCAATGTCTACCAAAAAAAAGCAAATACCGAATATAAACACACAACAAAAATGCTGCGTTGTTTTCTTAATGCAGTCAGTGGGTAGGATTTTAAGCAGATCAACATAATTAACCCCACCAGATTGGGTTGAAGATTGGATTTGGGAATGCTGAAGAGTTGAAGCTGCTCACCGTTTTGGACAGTTGTGGACTGTCAATTAAATGATGAAATTATTCAACTCCAGGCTTTGTTCGCTGATTGTCCTCATCTCCATCCATCATGTTCCATGAGAGTTATTGCTCTAATTGCCTTAACGGAGGTGAACACGTGTGCTCCGATCGGGCGCTTTGGTTGCCTTGTCGACAAGCTTGTGTGGCGAATTTGTGGCCTAAAGTTCACGGTGAGCGGATAATGAAGAGGCGACATGTCGGCTAATAAGCGCAGACACCGCATAACGAGGTCTGATTAGTGGCCGCCCTCTAATTAAATACGCCATGTTGCAACACACACACACACACACACACACACACACACACACGAACCGGTTGTTGTGCTATTCTGGTCCGCCATTGCTCCAGAGACAATCAACCTCCCACCTTGTTATTTGTGTACACAGCCTGTCCAGGTGTGTGTGGGCCGAGCATGTCTGGCGTATTCGCCTAAAACGTGTGTGTGTGTGTGTGTGTGTGTGTGTGTGTGTGTGTGTGTGTGTGTGTGTGTGTGTGTGTCAGCACGGAACAGCTTGTGGTGAAGATCCTCAAGGCATTGGATTTGCCCGCCAAGGATGCCAACGGTTTTTCCGACCCTTACGTCAAGATCTACCTGCTGCCCGACCGCAAGAAGAAGTTCCAAACTAAGGTAGGCTCACCTGACCGAAGTTTGCTGCCTCAAAGAGTTGCTGTTGATGATCTAAACCGGAATTTTGTCATGTGGAATTCGTTAGCATCATCAAGGTGATCTTTTGGGATTACTGGAGTCTGAGCAATTTGCTGCCTGAACAGGCTGCTGTATAAATGGAAATTGGAATTTTGGTTATATGGTTACATAACCAAAATTCTCAGGTTATGCCGTGTTGTATGGCGCTATGTCTTCAAGCAGCAGAGGATCATTGTTTCTCTTCTGACTATATTGCTGCCTAAACGGGCCGCTGTGAAGAGTGAGTCAGGGTTTTGGGAGCAGTGGTTGGTTGTCTATCTTGAAGCGACAGAGCAGAATCATATCAGGCCCTACTAAATTACTGGCAAGATAGGTTGCGGTTGACACTGAAAACGAGGAATCCAAGTGATGTTGCACCAACGCGTCGAAGCAACACGCAGCCCGCTACTTCCGCTTCGCGCTAGCTTGCGCTGCTAACAGGAGATGACGGGGCGCTAATAATAAGCGGGAGTGACAGATCCTCTCAGGTTGGATTTAAACGACTGAGCAAGCATCGCAAAGCAACGCCTTGTTGCCGTCTTTGTTCATTCCATCAAACGCTTCGATTCCCGCGGTGAATCAGCAAACTGTACAGAGGGATAAACTCAACGTGCTCGCTTTAGCATCTTTCCATGTCTGCGGCGCAAACACAGAATGACATATTTTTGTGAGACCAGATAGGAAATTTTTAATGAAGGTCAGTTGAATTATCTGCCTGCGCGGAATTCAATTTTGCGCTCTACGGCCGAGCATAAAGGTTGCGCTTCTTTCTCAAGGACGTTTCAGTGAGTACGACCTTGCAATTAATCAAGAGGCGTGTCGATTTGGAGTATGTGTGGGGCCCTTTTTTTCTTTTTTGTTTTAGGCGGTTTACGAAAGGTGCCGGCTTGGTGGGCCGGAAATGTGGGAATGAAACATGCGTAGCGTTAAGCGGCGATGATGGGCTAACAGCGGGAGAGGCGGCCAGATAAGAAGCGAGAATCAGCGAACGTGTCACGGGAATTAATAGCTTCTGTGGAAACCAGGCAATTGTGCCAGTCCCCAGTGCGTAGGTATCCCATTTTTCATGGGCAAGGAGAGATGCTACAAGGTTTGAGAAGGGAGTACATAAAGGACAGAGAGAACAAAATGACCGACGACAACAGCGTCAGTGGCAGCTGCTAGCACCTGATTTGGAGTAAGTGGTTGATAAACAAGGAGGTAAAAAAAAAAAAAAAAAGCACGCACAAAGCAGAAAAATAAGTGAATAACAACAACAATTTTCGGAAAGTGGTTGGGGAGCCAAGTGGTAAAGGAAGAGAGGGGAAAAAGCAATAAAAAAACAAAACAATAAGACGTGGTGAAAAGTGGCACTTGGGCACTTTGTTGGGCAACCGGGTGCTAAACATTAGTGGGGAAGAAACGACGACAGGTAATAACCAAAGACAACAATAAGACCTGTTGGAACCATCAGGACGGAGAAACGAGAGAGCAAAAAGTGTTGATAAAAATGACAACGATACGTAGCGAGACTTAGTCGGCGAGCCCGGCTGGGGGAAAAGAACAAAGAAGAGCAGAATAATCAAAGATGGAAGAACGTAACAGCACCTATTGGTGCTTGAAGAGGGATAAAAGAGCTGCTAAATGACCTTTTGGAATTGGGTTGGTGATCCTGAAGCTGAAAGGAAAGGACAAAAAGCAACAACAAAAGACATGAATGACTTGCTTGCGATTTACGGTCTGTAGGTGCACAGAAAGACGCTGAACCCCGTGTTCAATGAGACGTTCCAGTTCGGCGTGCCTCTGAACGAGCTCCACTCCCGCAAGCTTCACTTCTCCGTCTACGACTTTGACCGCTTCTCCCGCCACGACCTGATTGGGCAGGTGGTTGTGGACAACCTGCTGGACTTCAGCGAGGGCAGCGGAGACAAACCAGTGTGGAGGGATATCGTGGAAGGCACGGCGGTGAGTCACCACGGTTGGTCAAATTTGAGCAAAAGCACGTCAAGGTAAACGAACCTTGATTCAGTTCTCTTTGCGTACATTTTGCAAGTTCAGTTTGCTGCCGTCCGTTAAAAAGCATGCGTCTTAAAACAGGTCTCAATTTTGGTTCTGGTCCATTATGAAGCAAAGCCTATGGCAAACTGAACTATGACCACTGCGCAGGGTAAGCCTGAACTGAATCCAAAGGAGACCACTTAAGATAATTCGTTGAGGCGTATCTTAAAGGACTAACGTAAAGCTCATAACGTGGCTCTGACACAAATCCGAGTGGACTAACATAGACCTAAAAGACTTAAAATGGACACAACTGGTTTCTAAGATAAATTCCTAATCTAAAAAAAAAAAATGTGGAGCAGGTGGGGTGGTGGAGCCTACCCCAGCTGTCTTCGGGCAGTGGGCTGGGGACACCCTGAACCGCTTGCCAGCCAATCGCAGGGCACACAGAGACGAACAACCATCCGCGCTCCCACTGACACCTAGGGACAATTTAGTGCAGGGGTGTCAAAGTCATTTTTGTCGCGGGCCACATCGTAGTGACCGTTTCCCACGGAGGTCCGTGATGACTATGAAAACATATAATGAAGTCAAGAATAATGGTTCATTCAACGATTGTTTAAATTAGTGTAATGAGGGATTTGGTAACAAGAAAATGCTGACAATATCTTGCTCATTTTTTATATATTAGAAGGTAACATTTTGGTTCAGATCATTTGTAGAAGTTGACATGATTGATTTTCTTTCGCGGGCCACATAAAATGACATGGCGGGCTAGATCTGGCCCCCGGGCCTTGAGTTTGAAACCTGTGATTCAGATAAAAATCAGCCTGCCATGCATGTTTTTGGAATGCGGGAGGAAACCGCAGTACCCGGAGAAAACCCACGCAGGCAAGGGGAGAACATGCAAATTCCACACAGGAAGGCCGGAGTCGGGATCTGACCCACGACCTCTGCACTGTGAGGTCGTCGTACAGACTCAAGTACACTTGAGACCATATCGAACAACCAATTTTGGCCATAGCGGTGCCCGATCAATAAATGTCTTTCGTGAACAGCTCACCGTTTACGTTGCGTCTACTTGCTTCTTTTCCAAAAGGCACATTTCACGTTCGCGTATTGAATACTGATCGGCGGTTGACGTTAAGTCGTTGAGCCCTCTAACCGTTTGCCGTTCTGGCGTGTTCCTTCAAAGTTACTTTTGATGAGCGGTGCACACGCTGCCACGTATCTGATTGGTCGGCTGAACAACGACAAGACGCATGCAGACTCCGAATGAGGAAAAAAAAAGGGGCGGCCAGTCCATTACAAATGAAATATTCATACGAGACAACTCACGGAAGTCTGATTTATTAAATAACTGCAGTCTCCCGGAAGGAGTATCGATCCGAAAGGGATGCGAGGCATGAAAAGGAAAGAGTCACCGCCTCCGGTCGGCAGTGACAGAGTGGCGCAGGATTTTATTTACAGCGGCACGTCACCCGGCCGCCTGGAAAGCCGCTAACCGCCTTCTTTCTCCCTGCCGCCTGAATCCGCAGGAGAAGGCCGACCTCGGGGAGCTCAACTTCTCGCTGTGCTACCTGCCCACAGCCGGCAGACTCACGGCCACAGTCATCAAGGCCACCAACCTGAAGGCCATGGACCTAACTGGTTTCTCAGGTGAAGGGGTAATGTAATTTTCAAAGAACTGATCTGATTGTGACTGCTTTCTCAGGTGAAGGAATACTGTAGGCCTGAAAGAACTAACGTGGAAATGAGTTTTCTCTGGTAAATACTGAACGTCGTTCTAAAAAGACCAACTTGGGACTGGTTCACTGGGTTTAGGACCATCTGGAACAATCTGGTTTTCTCTGGTAAAGGACCAACGTGGACCTAACAAGACTAATGTAGACCTGACTGGTTTGTCAAGTATAGGACTACCACAGACTTAAAAGTCTGTGGAACTGACGGGTCTGTTCAACAAAGGACCAAAACCGACCACAGAATGACAAAGCTGGACCTGACTGGTTTTCTTAGGTCCTAGCTAGTTTTTGTATTAAACTTGAGTAGTTTCTCGGTTAAAGAACTGCGAAATTAGCTAACGGTATCTGATCAGTTTCTCATGTAAAGGATTACCTGGAACTACTTTTGTTTTCTCTGATAATGGACTGACACAATCGTGACCAGTTTTTCAAGTACAGGAGATACGGATGAAGGACTAACTTGTTTCTCGCGTGAAGGACTACCTGGAAATACTTGGTCTTCTCAGATAATGGACTCACATGAGCCTCGCCAGTTTTTCTCACGGAAAGGACTCTACTAGGCCTGACTAGTTTTCTTTGGTCAAGCTGCTTCTGGTTTTAAACCCAGAGGAGACAGACTCTGTTCTTGAAAGGTCAGGTTTATTTTGTTGTTCCATGGTTTTTGCTCCTCGACAGCGGTATGAACATTCTGGCTTGTTCTTGTCCAAGAAAAGCGACACCTGTTCGCCGCCGTCTTTGACTGACAGCTGTTTTATTACTCGCCGCTCTGGGAGCAGCAATGGTGGCGGCAACAGTAGCGTTAGCGTTAGCCACAAGGCCCTCCCGGAAAATAAACGAGATGGCAACTGTTATCGCCAGTGTGGTCTCGACAGACGCTCGGGAAATAGAGTGCGGAAAAAAAGGGGGGGGACGGCAGCGTGGGTGTGTGCGTTTCCCACGGCGGCGTGCTGCTGAATGAATAACAAAGCATATCAACCTGCTGATTTTCATCCGCCGCTGTTCCCCAAGGTGACTTCACATCACGTCGCGCTCTGGACACATTTTTTTAATCAACGTCTCTCTCTCTCTTCCTATCAGACCCTTACGTGAAGGCCTCGTTGATCTGCGATGGTCGCCGGCTGAAGAAGAGGAAGACATCCATTAAGAAGAACACGCTGAATCCAACCTACAACGAGGCGCTGGTGTTCGACATTCCCAACGAGAACATCGAGAGCGTGTCCATCGTCATCGCCGTGATGGACTACGACTGGTGAGCCTTTGCCGTGGAGCCGGTGGACCCGCCCCGCATCAATAGTTACGACGGGCGATTTATTTATTTATTTGTTTGTTTATTTCCCCATCAGCATCGGTCATAACGAGGTGATAGGAATGTGCCGTGTGGGCAGCGATGCCGACGGCCCGGGGAGGGAGCACTGGACCGCCATGTTGGCTAATCCACGCAAGCCAATAGAGCACTGGCATCAGCTGGTGGAGGTAACAAGTGGAACCCCGAGCCTAATGTAGCCCCTTAGCGTTAGCCCTCACCCCTTACGCAACCGTACAATGACTTTTTTTTTTCGCCATCTGTGCAGGAAAAAGCAATCGGTACGTTTGTGTCGACGAAGGACGAAGCGTCACCCTCCTCCAAGCCACACATCGTGGTGGATAGTCCTCACTCCGATTAAACAGGTCAGTTGTTTATTCCCCCTCTGCGTTGTGCGTCTCTATTTGTTTATTGACGGGCATCCTTTCTCGGTAGTTACATTCGCCTGTATGACAACTATTCCTAAAGCTGACGGTTGTCAGGCGGACTGTAGGAAGAAAAACGGGTCAAGTGGATAAAATCTGAGCCTGACAGCAAACGTGGCGATGAAGAATTTGTCATATTTGGGCGAAGGCGTGCATATCATCGCATGTTACAGCCCTTTTGCACGTTGGCGTGGGCGCCGCATTGGCAGAACGAGGACAAGAGTACAAGGACTGTGGCATTAATGTTATGGTTCCAGACCAGTCCGAACAGGAGCGAATCCCGCAAATGCAGTCGAGGATAAGATCGAGTACAAAAAAAAGGTTTATTTCTGAAATAAGGTCGCGAGACCGACAAAGTGCAACATAAATCGCTGCGATGACATAAGGGTTTAGATTTGTGGTCTTGACTTTGGCTTTGGGTTAGTACAGGGGTCGGCAACCCAAAATGTTGAAAGAGCCATATAGGACAAAAAAACCCAAAAATCAAATATGTCTGGAGCGGCAAAAAAATAAAAATTTCTGTTTTTCGGAGGCTGTCTTTGAACGCCTCTCGAGTCGAACGAGAAGAGAGAAGGCACGGAGTCGGATGCAGACATGTCTGTGTTTGTCGAGACTGTTCAAAGCAGAAATAAAGTGTACGCTTTAAAAAACCAACAGCTCTCCTTTGTCGGAGCTGCAACATGTATCTATTCGAGCTATATTAGCCTACTATCAAAATCTTTTTCCATTTTCAATTTTTTTTTATAAAGCTCCAGGGAGCCACTAAATGTCGCTAAAGAGCCGCATGTGGCTCTGGAGCCGCGTGTTGCCGACCCCCGGTGTAGGGTGATGGTATTCATTTTACTGTCTAGGGTTTTGGTTTAGGATGGGATTCAGTTTCAGGTTTCTGTTGAGTACTTGAGATGAGGGCTAGCGTGAGATTTCTCGGGTTCGGGTACGATCAGAGTGGTCGTGGCTTATACTTTGGGAATGGCTACTGGAATGAGTTTGGGGTTTCGGCCTGGGTTTGGGTTCGTGTTCGTGCTTGATTTAGAGATGGTATGAAAGTTAGGGGTCGAGTTTATAAAAGCTTGCGATCAAGAGTCTGTCAGATGTGGGCGCGCTCTCAAGTTCTTATATAATACCTCAAAGCCTTTTCTCTCCTCTACCCAGTCGAGCTCCTGCCGTCGGCGGCCTAATTCTTCTTCATTTCCGCTCTTTCCTCAGGTCCACAACCGTCTCTCCACCTCCAGACGTTTCCTTTTTCTCTCCTCTCATCTGTGAATACACCTTTTTTTGCCATCAAAGAGAAACTTGGAGACACACTCGAAGTTGTTGTGCTTCCGCTCAATCCGTCGACAAAAATAAACAAACCAAAACAAAACGGGAAAAAAAAACAAAAAACGACGACCACGCAGCAGCGGAGACGACCACACCAACTCACAGTCAGTTTGCTGTCTAGGCGTAGTTGATATGTAGTATTTGCTCTAGGCGGCGTTTGCTGTGATAAACTCTTGAAAAATAATAAGAAATACATTTCAAAAATTAAGCCATCCTCAAGGGGGGGGGTCACCTGGAGCGGGACCAAATCTCTTGTACAAACTCTCAGAGAAGAAGATTGACCGTATCATACAAGGTAGCGGGACCTGCTGGATTCACCGGGCCTTGCAGGCCTTTGATGCACCCGAGACCAGGAGGAAGGAGGACCAACGTGGTCTTCATTGATGTCAAAGGAGCCAGGACAGGACTGACTGTAGCCTGAGCATGTTACCTTGTGTCCGTCTTCTTCACGCATCCGGTCGTCATCATGGCTTCTTCTTTTAATATTCTCGGGACGGAGCAATGTGAAGTTTGGTACCAGGAACGCGAGGGACGCCTAAAAACACTGTCCGACTTTTCCCTGGGGGAGAAAAAAAAAAAAAAGGATTTTGCTTTGAATTGTTCCCATCGCGAGCGAGCTTTAGAATCATCGAGTGACACGTGGCACACGTCTGTGTTGCTTTTATCCGTGTGTTTCCGTGTTCGTTGGTGTGTTTGTTTTGTACTTGTGTGGGTGCGTGTGTGTGTGTGTGTGTGTGTGTGTATACGTATGCCTGTGTGTCCTAGTGACCTCCTGCTGTGATCATTTCTCCCCATACCCTCCCTAGACCACTTCGTCTTGGTCTGACACTACCCCCCCATCCCCCCAACCCCAAACTTCTACGAGTTCTGTCTCACATCATAAGGAGCCATATTGTTGTGTGAACACTATCCAGATGGCAGAACATCGACATTGCAACATCATATAAAACGGAAGTTGGGCAATCACTTCACGTTTGGAATTTGGGTCCAACTGCTGAAACTAGGCGGCCCGGTGGGCCAGTGGTTAGCGCATCGACCTCGCAGTGCAGAGATACCAGGTTCGATTCCAGCCGCGGCCTTCCTGCGTGGAGTTTGCATGTTCTCCCCGGGCCTGTGTGGGTTTTCTCCGGGTACTCCCGTTTCCTCCCACATTCCAAAAACATGCATGGAAGGCTGATTGAACACTCTAAATTGTCCCTAGGTGTGAGTGTGAGCGCAAATGGTTGTTCATCGCTGTCGTGTGCCCTCCGATTGGCTGGCAACCGGTTCAGGGTGTCCCCCGCCTACTGCCCGAAGACAGCTGGGATAGGCTCCAGCACCCCCCGGCGACCCTTGTGAGGAAAAGTGGATTGAAAATGAATGAATGACCTGCTTAAACTCCACCAGGAAAAATGTTGTCCCACATGAATTCCGTCGTTTTGGGCCGAGGGCCTGGGCTTCTGTGGAGGCTGGGAGTTCAACTCCATCAAGCGGCGTGGACCACGGACGTTTCCGTGGACCGAAACCGGCTTTTGATTTGAGCTAGGGTTTAGGTTAGGGTTTGAAACTGGGTTGGCAATGTGACATTTTCCCCACATGGTTACGGTTCGGGTTTCTCTGGAGGCTAGAAGATGGACTCTGATAAGGATGTGCAACATGACTGTTTACAAGGAGTGAAACTTCACAGAAATCATCTTACAAGTTGTTTTGGGGGCGGAGACTTAGGTGATGTTTTTACACTTACATTTCATGGGTAAGAGTTTTTAGGTTTGGGATTTGGCTCCCAACACTACCAAGGCGCTATTTTCCCCACATAAATCCCATAGATTCAGGACTTGTGCGGCTTCCCGGTTAAATACACTTCACTTGTCGTCAGCAACGTTGTGTCTCGGGGGCAATTTAGTGAGATGGTCGTGTCCATCTGTCATGTAATCGCTGGAAGGAAGGGAGCTCACCAAAGGGACAATAGACACAGAGTGTTGGAGTCTTTTTCGGCAATTGTCCTTCAGGGATCCTCCTCCTTTGGAGCGTAGTTTTCGGTGCAAAACTCAAATCCAGTAAAACTACATCTCTGAACGGTACCCCATCGAGTGTAGCGTTTGCTGTGAGCAGGCTCTGCTCACCCGTCTTTTAAAGACCAGTAAAAATGATGGCTCGTTCAAGATCGGGGTAATCCATGAACCACTCCAATTGAACTGCGGGGCCATACGGTCGCCTAGTGGCAGTTTATAGGCACAGTTGGAGTTGCTTTTAAAATACAGTCAAACCGCTCACCTGACTGATCTTACAGTCTGTGTAACGGCGCTCTTTCTCACCGCCTCATGAAACCCTTCTGGCCTCCCACCCTCTTCCTCCCTCCCGGTGTCGTGTAACTCTGTCGTGCTTGGCTGTTTTGTGTGCTATGCGAAAACCCGGGCGACGGTCAAAAAAATACAACAAAATGTTTTTTTTTTTTTTAATTCATCAGGTAAAAGGAATGGAGATGAGTGTGTGTGCGTCATGTGACTTGTAGAGTATGGATCAGCTTTGTCCGAGTAAAAAAAAAAAAAGATCGATCTGGCGGTCCCAGGGCTCCATGACGCGCCCCCTCTCGCATCCGCTTGTCAGCTCATTTTGACCCCACTTTACCACCATGCTGCCGCCTCGTTTTAAACACGCCCCTTTTCCTCATCTACCTTTTTCACCACTCATCCTTCCCTGTCCTCCATCTCGTCCCCCGCCCCGGCTGTCTTGTGGTGTTGTGAAGGGTCGCGATGGAGATCTGCATGCTTCTCAATTAACACGAATGATGTCAACTCGATGCAAAATGACATAAGCAACACTCAGAGCTATTAAAAAAAAAAAAAAAGAAACTGATGAACTAGCTACTAACACAACTAATGACCACAATGATGATGCGCGAGGTAAATAAGTGTTTTCTCTCAGTGTCAGAATTAAGATGCCTATTTATCAATTAGGATTATTTTTTAAATGAAAAGGGTTTATTCTCAAGTATGTTTTCTTTTTTTGAAGCCGGGAGCAATTGTTTCAGTCCGGGGAGAGTGAAGCAATGCCATTGGAAATAAAAGATCATGTAGCCCGCTGGCGTCTATGACTTCTTTCAACACACATCTCTGCCATTTGTAGTGCTGCTGCACACTCGCAACCATCAAACGCACAAAGAAGACAAAAAAAAGTGTTATATTATATAAAACATGGCAGAAAGTAGCTTTACTCCATTTTTAAGTGTATTTTTTTCGAGTACTTTTGTTTATTTTTTGCTGTATTTTTTTCCATGTAATATTTTTGTCTGTTTTATGGATGTTGTGTTTTTGTCTCTTTTTTTGTGTGTATATTTTTCTTTTATCATTTATGTCTAATATTTTTATATTTTTCATCTAATACTTTTCTTTATATTAATGGCTAATTTGAGCAAATATTGTGTATTTATCATTTTATATTTTCTGAAAATTATGTGATTCTTTGTTTTTTTCCCTTGACTATTATTTTTCTTTTTTCTAATATTTGTGCATTTGATATTTAGAATGGCTTTTTTTCAGTTTGTGTATTTTCACAGAATATTAGAGTAATTTTTATTTAATATTTTAAATTATGTTTTTGTGTTTTTGGATATTATTTAAAAATGTTCTAAATAATGTTTTTGTATTCTTTTTTGATATTCCCGTTGTAAAAATGTCCTGCGTTCTAAATATTTTTCCTTTTTTTTTTCGAGTGGTGCCTTCACACATACTTGAGGACACACACACACACACACACACACACTATATATATTTTTTTTTCTATTCTAATTTTATGTTTTTTGCATGAGGATTTCTTTAAATTTCTTTGGGCGGCGGGCACCTTATCATTGCCTCTTTCAGCACACATCCAGTACGTATACAATGTGTAGGATGCTGAAAGAAGAGGAGCACTGACTGTACAGACCACACATCAGTATTTGTCTATCAGGACCGACCAAATGTGCTCTGCATTAAGTCAGCAGTGTGTAATTATTCAGCCACTTTGCCATGAATTCTTTATTGTAGCGGCATTTATTTTGCCCAAATGCAAAATGGAGCACGACTTGGCTTCGTTGCCTCCATCTGACCCCCTACTCCCCGAACCTCTACTAGAATCCTCATAGAACAGAGGCATTACCTCCTCCTCGAGCTGGAGATCGCCACGAGGAAGAAGAGCAATCTGGAATGATACCGGAAGATGACAATCCAAGAGGGGATGGGGGATCTGTGTGAGTGTGTGGGACAGAGCTGGATATAGACGCACGCACGCACGCACGCACACACACACGATGACGCACCAGCCCGAAAAGAAATATAGGCGGGGAGAGATGAGGGGGGGTTAGCGTCTCCATGGCAACATTCCCACTGACGAGGAGAGGGGAAAAAATCATTTAGCCATGAAGACATTTGACTCAGTAATATCTCAAATGTGCATTCAAAATACTGGTAGGTTTCAGTGAATATTTATATAATTTTTGACCGTTTTCTCCAGTTTTTTTCTCATATTCGTATATAACTTTGATATGGAGATTTTCTTTAAAGATAAGTTTTGTTTTCTTTAGTTATTAAAAAAAACGTATCCCTAATATTTTTGTATCGTATACTGATTCTGTAATATTTACCCCCACAAATGTTTAACATTTTAGATTTCTGTATTTTTAAAATATTTGTCTTTTATCCTTTATGTGCAATTTCGAGCTATTTTAAACATATATGATTACTAGTTTATTCTCTCTGTGTTGTGATTTTTTTTTTGTTAATTCAAGTATTTTTTTCTCAGTTTCTTTTTTTTTTCATTTTTTGTCTTATTGTTCAATAGTTTTCCTATTCTTCAACCAACAGCAATATTTCTGTATGGGTTCCCAACATTTTCGAATAATTTTCTAACATTTTTGTTGTATGTTTAGTGCGGGACAGCTGTGTATATAGACTCACTTATCAAACACATACAACGCAGCATCTTCAGAAGAAAAACGTGAAAGGTGGGGGCGAAGGAGTGAGGGTCACCATGGCAACGTTGCCGTCGTGCTGAAGAGGCGAAAACATATTTTAGTGGAAGAACTTAAGTGAATTGAGAGAAGCGAGGAGCGGCGCGGGGTGATGTGACGGGTCTTGGGGGTGGGGGGATTGCGAGATGTTTCTACAACACGCTGACAGGCTAGGCATTAGCTGCTCATAACAAGAGCGACGAATCACGGCTGCAACTTCGCACGGAGCTTTGCCAATGATGTCACACAAAAATCATCCGTTCCGAACGTCAAAAGCACTACACTACTCAATATACCCAATTTGACTAAAATAAAGTAAAACTAATCAGTCTATGAATATGCCAGAGGGCAGCGTGTGTGTGCGTGTCGGAATCGAACCCTGCACCTCTGCACTGCGAGGCTGACGCGCTTAACAGACGTTCAGCGGGTCGCCCAATTTATCACGTGTATTGTAATTTGTACTGATTTACGGACTTTTAACTCCCTGGTGGAGGTGGTAAAGAGTACTCGAACAGCCCTGAAAGCCTCATGTTCAGTATCAGACGTTCTTTTTAAAAAAATCCACTGTAGATATTTGCTGACATCTACTGGACAACGTGACTCACTGTGAGAAGTACAGAAGTCTGTAGAAAACCGAAATGTCCGCTAAGTGGCGGCAGAGTTAGAGTATCGTCTCAAAATAGCGGACGAAGAAGATGGGAGACCCACGTCACTTTACGTTTTTCCTCCACCACTTCCCGTGAAAATACAACAAAACACTTCTACTGCCCATGCTCTGACAAGTCCGGTTCGCGCGTTTGCTCTGCTCATTTCGCTTCTAAGTTCACAAAAAGCTTCGCCTCCAGCGTGGTTTATGTGGCCGAACGTCGCCATGTTGTGACGGGACGGACGGACATTTTGATTTCACTCGCGTGAGTTTTAAAAAATAGGCACCCAGCTCATGGCTGCTTTCTGTGCAGAATTTTCATTGGGGGTTTCGTTGTACTATCGCTTTCTATTTGCCCTTCTATATCACTATTTTATAGGATAATAGCAATGTTAACGTACGGGGTTTGGAGCCATTTCTATGCGTCCCTTAGCCTGCCTGAACAGTGTTCAGCGAGATTCAGCGAAGCGAAATGTTGACAAAAGTTTTTTGTTGTCGTGACGTCACGGTCAATTCCCACTGTTGTTCTGATACCTGCAAACCTCCAGACCTTTAAACTATAATTAATAATGTGAATGGATTTGTAATTGATACATTTGATGGTCCTTGTGTGTGCAGGTCCATGGTGTCCCTCATGGAGGCTTCCACCAAGCCGGGCAGCAACCAGGTGGCTGATGTGGTCTTTGTCATTGAGGGCACAGCCAACTTGGGACCATACTTTGAATCTCTCAGGAAGAATTATGTACTTCCAGCTATTGAGTAAGGCCATCATGAGTCATATTTTCTCGATCCTCATGAGTAGAAGCACATAATTTATGCACAGCATGTGTCACTGCAGGTATTTCAATGGAGGACCACCAGCGGAAACAGACTTTGGAGGCGATGTGAGTGTGATGAAGTACTGTTTATCTGCAACCTGTAAACCGTGGTGTTCGGCAGTAGTCTACAAGCGCAACCACAGTACCACGTGCCACTTGGAACCAGGCTGCACAGAGAGACAGACAGCAAAAATCAGGACATGATTTTATTATTTATTTTGTAAATTACAATTTGTTGTGTACAAGTGATAATGCAATGAGACAAACATTTTTGTGGTCTCGCTGTCATAAGTGCCCTCCAAGGGAAGACGTAACTCCACAGTGGCCACCGACAAAAATGAGGGGTATTTCTCCCTAACTGAATTTCTTTAATTACTCTTGAAAATGGCACATTGGCGTTAAATCCATGTTCAAGTGTTTTAAAATGACCACAGATGGATATGTAAAGCTCTCACAAGTAATGAAAGAGAGGTTTTAAATTTGATTAAAGGGCTTCTTGAGAAAAGGGTAGTTCATGTACATTATCGTCATAAACTTTTGAAAACAACACTTAGTGTCTTTCTAGTTTTTTCCTGGCAAGAAAGGGAAGAAGTTGTACTGAGCAGACAAATCATGATTATGAAGATACAGTTTTTTACAGTCGCTAGCAACAGAGTATAATAATACTTGAATCACAGGCTGCCTCACCAAAGATCATATCAGCTGCTCACATTTAACAACCTGCTCTGTAACATTTTCTTCACGCTGTTCATCTCAACGCATTTTTTTAACTTCCACACCTTACACCAGTACGGAGGGACTCAGTACGGCCTGGTGGTGTTCAACACAGTGGACTGCGCCCCCGAATCGTACGTCCAGTGTCACGCTCCCACCAGCTCCGCCTTCGAGTTTGTCTCCTGGATCGACAGCATCCAGTGAGTCCGCCTTTTTGCTATGCGTGTGCTATATTGAACAGTGGGGATTCTCAAGTGTTCCCCTACGTTTCGACACAGATTCATGGGGGGAGGAGCGGAAAGCTGTAGTCTGATTGCCGAAGGCCTCTCAGTAGCCTTGCAGCTCTTTGACGACTTCAAGAAGATGCGGGAACAAATGTGAGTGAGACTCCTCACACTCAGCTCCTACAAATGATATTAATAAAGTGATGGAGAAGCACAATGGCAACTACCATGATGGTAATTCACTTTTCATCTACCATCACCAGCGGTCAGACACACAAAGTGTGCGTCCTGCTGTGTAACTCTCCGCCGTACCTGCTTCCTGCCGTGGAAAGCGTCAGCTACACAGGCTGCACCGCCGACAACCTGGTCAAAATCATCAGAGATGTGAGTCCCCCCCCCCAAATGCTTGCAATGTTCACTTGTGAGGTGTTGTTCACGTCAATGTCTTCTTTCCAGAGAGGAATCCACTTCTCAGTGGTGGCGCCGAGGAAGCTGCCCGCCCTGAGAGCTCTGTTTGAGCGGGCGTCTCCAGTAGGGGGCGTCATAGAGCCCCATCCAGACTGCAGCCAAGATATGGTGCTGGTCAGGGGTATCTCACTGCCTGGTAGGTCACACACACATGACCGGGATTGTACTTTGTTGTTGTTGTTTTTAATTGCTGTTTTTTATTTTTTATTATTCCATTAAACATAACATGTTCTTTCTAGTTTACTCTATTACTACATATATGTGAATATGAACAACAGCAAGAATAGTGTGTAGTGTTGTATCATTTAAAATTTAATCAGCTAGTCCTGAATCGGCTCAAATGGCTTACCAATTTTGCAAACAAAAATGGCCTGTAAATAAAAACAATACAATGATTTTCATCTCATGTTCAACCTATATTGAATTGAATACACTAAAAATACAAGATATTTCATGTTCAAACTGATAAATAAGTAAGCACACAATGTCCCAAATTAATTGAAGCTGGGTTTGCACTTTTGCCCAAAAAAACCCCGTCATAGTCCAAAAAAAAAAGAAGAATCCAATTTGATTATAATCATAAAGAGTAAATGGAGTGCACTCAAAGAGAGCTTTATCTTCACCAAATGTTGTCCAATGTGCTTTACCAAGCCTCATATTTACTTTTTTGCAAACATTTTGGATTGTACACTGGTGCACGTTAACAAAGCCACGTCAAGCTGCAGAAAGGTTTTCCGTTTTAGTTGAACATAACTTACCGTATCCTCTAGAATCCTTTGCCGTACACTACCCCACAACAGACCAATTTTAAATCCATCGGCTTGTGTCTTAACGGCTACTATCTTGCGCTAAGTTAACCTTGGTGTTTTCGTATTTCGTCTCCCTTATGAGGACTACGTGAGAGACCAACAGTGAGTAAACAATGGCGTTGAATACACCGGCCCGCTGGGCTTTATTGACGCGCACTGACCACATACATACTGTAGCAACCTTTACAAGCTCTGTGGTTTCCTGTGGTCTGGAGGTAGGGGGGGGGGGTGCCTGAAGGAAACAAGAGAGAGGACGTTGGTGGGCAGGGGAGAACGAGGCACTGTTTAGCCTTGTTGTTTGGACGTGACCTGTTCTGACTCTGGTCCGAAAATTCTGTTTTAGTTTTTAACGGCCAAAGTGCTTCTCCAGTCGAGAAACCTCTGGTTCGTACACAGTATCCACAAAACAATATTGTATTATTCTTACTACATATGCAGAAAACCAAAATGAGCAAGAATAGTCAGCAGAATTGTATGTGATGATTGAACTTGGCTCAATAAAATGTCGACACTTTCATCAAAGAATGATGTTATCAAAACATGCTCAGGAAACATTTGTCCATGTCTTGCAGTGTCGTCAGCCGGTGGTCCCGGGCCCCTGAAGCCTGTTCTGCCGCCTCAGCCGCTGGCAGTCAATCAACCTCTGGTCGGAGGCCCGCAGGCTCCTCCCCCCATGAGCGCCGCGCATCCTTATCAGGTATGCAGCCAGTGCCACGCGTCGGCAGTCTTAATTTACGGCGATTTGCGTTTGGCCGCCGTTCAGCCGCTGCCGTTTGTGTTGCCGGGGCAGAAATATTTGACGCAGCTTTGTCTTCCTTTTTAATCCGCGCGCCGACAGAATCCACCCACCATGAGTGCTGCTCAGGTGGCTGCACAGATGGTTGTGGAGGCAGCCAAAGGCCAGAAGAACCGATGTGAGTTGCCAGCTGACTCGTGTGTGTGTGTGTGTGTGTGTGTGTGTGTGTGTGTGTGTGTGTGTGTGTGTGTGTGTGTGTGTGTGTGTGTGTGTGTGTGTGTGCCAAGTTTCCACTTGTTTTGTCTTGTTCTTGTTTATATGCATTTAGTGGATGTTC
The DNA here is from genome assembly GCA_026261675.1 of Hippocampus mohnikei. Lineage (NCBI taxonomy): Eukaryota > Metazoa > Chordata > Actinopteri > Syngnathiformes > Syngnathidae > Hippocampus > Hippocampus mohnikei. Next base: position 12,116,614 of record JAKGUB010000328.1, on the reverse strand, counting down.
TCACCAAGAGCTACATGCAAGAGGTGTTAATGCACGGGACTGTGAGGGGGGATTATTAACACTACTGAGGTGGAATTTGAGTACTTTTTGGGTTTGTTTGTTTGTTTGAGTGTCATTGGACAGGACACATCACTGGCCATAACATTAGGGACACGTGCAACATCCCGTGATTCAAATGGATTGGCGTGCTGGAGCCTCTCCCAGCTGTCTTCGGGCGTGGGCGGGGTACACCCTGAACCGGTTGCCAGCCAATCGCAGGGCACACATAGACCAACAGCCATTCGCCCTCACAATCACAGTGTTCCGTTAAGCCTGCCGTTTTTGGAATGTGGGAAGAAACTGGAGTACCCGGAGGAAGCCCACGCCGGCACGGGGAGAAAGATGCCAACTCCAATTAGATTACAAAAATATAAATGGGTCGTGACGTACTCATGAGAACATTGTGAGAAAGGGAAAGCATGACTACGAATGACACGTCCCGCCTCTCTCCTCCAGTCGCGGGGATGGTCGGTGCAGGCCCGCCATTTGCTGGCCAGCCGTCCATGCCGTCGCTGTCGGGGGTGAAGCTCAATCAGCCCAACATCGCCTCCGTCACCACGGCCGCTCAGTCCATGATGCCGCAGCAGCCGGGCGCCCCCAACCAGCAGCAGCAGGCGTTGCCGCCGCCCGGCCAGCCGCCGCCCAATCAGCAGCCTCAGCCGCCCACTCAGCAGCAGCCGGCGCCCAACCAGTCGGGCCCGCCCAACGCGCAGCCCAACATGGTACGACAAGTCTGTGTGCAGAGTGACGCCGCGATGTTAAGATGTGTGTATTTTTATTTATTTTTGAAGCAGGGTGTGCAGGCACCGCAAGGGAACCCCAATCCGATGGGGCAACAACAGGGGATGGCCAACAAGATTGTGGCGTGGAGCGGCGTGCTCGAGTGGCAGGAGGTAAACCAATTTGATGGCTAGCGGTAAAAAATATACAGTATATATATATCTATATATATGTATATATCAAATGTATTACAGCTTGAACAATTGGAATTATGCAATCGAAAGACCCCAAAAGCATATTGCTGAAAATAGATGGCTAGCTGCACTTCCTCTCCTCTACCTAAAAAGCCCTTAATATTAGTGATCAATAACCGAAAAATGGATGTCTTGTTTTATTTTTATTGGTTCGTGTAGGAAAAAGTGTTAGAAATTGACAAGAAATATACTACAAATTACCGACTCGTCCGAAAAAGGAGCCGACTTCTCACGCAGACCCAAAATAGAAAGTGTCGGCGATGTACCTCGCCAAATCTCGTGAAATCTTTCACCTCGTGACTTTGCAGATCAGAGCAGGTGTTAGAAGAAGAAGAGGGGGCGGGGGTGTTTTGAGTTGGACTGTGGGTTGCTCATATTTTCTTCCTCTTGCAGAAGCCCAAAGCCTCGTCCATGGATTCCGCCACCAATCTGACACGTTCCCTGCCGTGTCAAGTGCAGGTTAACCAGGGAGAGAACCTGTGAGTAGACTGCTCGATCTAAAGGCCACCTTTGGGCTTTTGTTTGTCGCTGACGCTTTTGTCACCACAGGAACACGGACCAATGGCCACAAAAGCTCATCATGCAGCTTATCCCACAACAGCTTTTGGTGAGCCGCTTATAAAAAAAAATTGTTCTAATGGCAGCAGTTTTGTTTTGGTTTGTCTCTTTTAACCGCTTGATGCTCTCTCCGCAGACGACGTTGGGTCCCTTGTTCAGGAACTCTCGAATGGTTCAGTTTCTCTTCACCAACAAGGACATGGAGTCGCTCAAAGGCCTGTATCGCATTATGGCCAACGGTTTTGTAAGTTTCCAGATGTGGTCTCAATCCATTGCCAAGTACCGTATTTTCCGCACTATAAGGCGCTTCGGGGTATAAGGCTCACCTTGAATGAATGGCCTATTTGAAAACAATTGTCATATATAGGGCGCACCGCATGAAAAGGTGCATAGAATAGAAGCTACAATAGTGGCTGCGGTTGCGTTATGTATCCACTAGATGGCGCCACGCTAAAGTGAATACAATACAACACCGCTTTAGATGGCACTTTCACAACCGCTGCAGCTGTAACAAAGCGCTTTACAGAACATTTAAAATACTATGTCCAAGAAATCAGAATATGGATCCATATACAAGGCGCATCGGATTATAAGGCGCACTGTCAGCTTTTGAGAAAATCGAATGCTTTTAGGTGAGCCTTATCGTGCGGAAAATATGGTAAATTTTGTATGGGGAAAAGTGGTTAAGATTGCGCGACTGTCCCTCTTTTTACGTTATGTGTTGTGTTTATGATTATACTTTATGTGAACTGTTTTGTCAAGCGTTATGTTACAGCTGCAGCTGGTGTGAAAGCGCGACAGTATATCAATCTGAATTTATTGTATTGTACACGGAGACTGTTTCAGTTCCTCTGCTCTAGTAATATTTGTCGTTCTTGGCAGAGCAGAACCAATATATGCACGTGAGTATTGTTACATTATCTGTCTGTCAAGCATCAGTTTGTTTCAGGGTGTCTGTCAAGACTTAAAAAGTCAGTTGTCTTTGAGATGTTGTCACTGTGCAATACAGAAAGCATCGCACAGCGCACCGGAATATGTTTCATTTTTAATCAATTATAGTTCACTCACGTGTACCCATAATGCATTGTCACAGACAAATACGTATATTGGTATTTTGTACCATGCTTAGTTAGTACATGAACAGAAGGAAACTTTAGCATATAAAAGAATCAAGTGGCAGTTTTTTTTTGCTGTTTTTGCCAAGCTGCTAAGCGTTTCACCTTCTAATTCCAGGCTGGATGCGTCCACTTCCCGCACACCACGTCGCCGTGCGAGGTGCGCGTCCTCATGCTGCTCTACTCGTCCAAGAAGCGCATCTTTATGGGCCTCATCCCCAATGACCAGAGCGGCTTCGTTAACGGCATCCGACAGGTCATCACCAACCACAAGCAGATCCAGAGTCACCGTGCGGTGAGTGCTTAAAGGGGGGTCGTGGTGGGGTGGGGGTGGTGGGGGGGGGCGAGATGATGTTCTGCTGGAGCAGAAAGATAACGATGATGAGGAGTTAACGTAGAGGAGCGCCGGCGGAGTTGACTGGTGTTTAAGCGGCATCGCTATTGACGTTTCAATCAGCGCAGGTACTCCACTACAGCCCTGCAAGAGGCGAACGGCAATCGTGTTAGCGCAGCTTTTTTACGGGGCTATTTGTGCTCACGTTAGGTTTTCAAGTGGTCTTGTTTTTGTAGAAGGCAGATTTTTGAGTGTGTATGACGGGGTGGGGCGCCCAAATTTGTATTTATTTATTTATTTATTTTTAAGAATATTTTTCAAGCTTATAATACTTTAATGGCCCTGGAAAGTGGATTTGGACATTCACAATGGTTATGCAGTGACATTGTTTAAAAATGCTCATATTAGACAGTTGAGTGGGTGTGCCTTCAGCATATTCAGGGGACATGCCCACAACATTCACGAGCAGTGAAAATGCCCCCCCCCCCGTTTTTTTTTTTTTAATGAGTCCTGGAATGTACCTAAACCATCGAAAAATGGACTCGTCAAACCAAACCGGCGAGCCTCTTGGTTCTTTTTGGATGAGGTTTGAGGGCCTAATAAACATTTACACAGCATGCGCAAAATCCAGTACTGTAGTTAAGCAGTGTTGAAAATGATAAGATTAGACAAAGCTAAAGTTGGACTGCAATGAATAATGGAGAGCGGCTGGCACAGATGTCACATATATTACACGAGACATGCCATACGCGCAGTGTGCCAATCTGCAGGGATGCAAGCACAGCCCCCTTGCTCCCCCGCCCACTATGTCTTCTGATGGAGGTAAAGCCTCTTTTTCTGCTGCCTCTCTTTCGATGCAGCCAGGAATGAATATGTGACAGAAACATCATTTTTGTCCTCATCAGCAACCTTTCTTTTTGGTTGTACACAGTCTGCTCATTTAAAATTTTTTTTTTTTTAATACAGCCTTGAAGCCAGTTTCGCTTTGCAACCTGAAATTTGGTAGGAATGACTATCATGGGTCGATGCACACAAAGGTCATGCATGAATGAAGCCATGCTTGAAAAGACACAGGAACTCGGTCTTCCATTTTGCTTTTAAGTAGCCATTTTAGGGTGATTTTGTTTCTGTAGGTCTGCCAAAGACAAAGACGTGCTATTGATTTTGTCCGGTTGTTATTCAATTTGGGCCAAAGTCTGTGACTCCAAAGTTTGCGTTATTGAGAATAAAACAAAAAAAGTAGAATAGAAAAAGAAACAATACAAAAACTACGCTGAGACGAGACTAAATTACAAAGTCCAAATAGCCGTAATATTTGTTCAATGGCTCTAATTTGATTATCCATCTTGTCTCTGCTTCACAATTGCTTGTTTTTAATGCAAAGACAAGTCTTTGCTTTCCCCCCGAAGTGGTATACAGGGGTGCCTTGAGATACAAATTTAATTCACTCCATACTCTTAACTCAAAACACCATTCCCCCATTGAAGTGAATGGAAATGCCATTAATTTGTTCCGGCCTCTCCGAAGAACTACAGATAATTTGAATAAGGACATCAGCGCTCTGTAATATCTATCCATCCATTTTCTGATTCGCTTTATCCTCTCAAGGGTGGCGGAGCCTATCCCAGCCCTCTTCGGGCAGTAGGCGGGGGACACCCTGAACCGGTTGCCAGCCAATCACAGGGCACACAGAGACAAACAACCATTCGCGCTCACAATCACACTTAGGGACAATTAAGAGTATTCCATTAACCTGCCATGCATGCTTTTGGACAGGAATAATGTAATTGTGTCAAGTATATAAACATTGATGAATTCATTCTTTTGGTGTGTGTAACTTGGCCACTGGGTGGCGGTGTAATTCAGGCCCGAAGACAATGAAAGGCGACATTCACAACTTCTGTAAGTGACTCAGTAAGCCGCTTTAATCATGAATTTTCGTAGAGAATAAAACAAAATGTGCCTGTGATGCGCCTGGCTCGGATCTTGAAAAACTTGGAAGTTGTTTCACTTGCGTCAATGTAGTCTTGGCCAGGCCCCTCCCCCCCAAAAAAAAAAAAACGCATTGTGTTGACTGAGCCATGTTGTACCGCAGAATAAAACTCATGATGCAATATCATCCTCATTCTATTTGTATTGCTTGCTGGCGATGGTTGTTGTTTAGTCATCCTGCTAATTTTACATCTGGACAAAGTGCGTGTGCGTCTTGAGCATTTAGAGGCAGCAGAACGCATAAAACAATAATGATGATTTTTTTTTTTTTCCCCCCTCTCGCTCTCCCTCTCACTCTGCCTCTTGTGCATCATCACATATTCAGTGTTGCATCGCTAATAAAGGGCGCAATCTTGAGGCGTAATTAAAATTTCAATTTGCACCAAGTCGCCGGGATGGGCTAGACGGGACCACACGCTCCTCTTAACGCGTGATGCTTTTCCCTGGAAAGTGCGCCCGACGTCCCGGGGCTGCCACTTTAGGACCTCCGCTTCTGCTCGCATGTTCGCGCCGCGCCACCATGATTTGTGAGGCTCGCCCAGGTTTCGTCTGACATGCTCGTTCATCACGTCGTCACATCTAAATTGCTTTCCTCCTCCTCGTTCCGGTTCTGGTGGATGGAGCGCATTCAATTAGTTGAAATGATGACACTTTTAGGACTACTAACTGTCTGGCTTGATAAATGGCGGAATAACCTGCGCAAATCTGATATTTCCTCCCGCATTATCTTTTCATGTCATAAAGTTAAAAGGCTGAATTATGAATTTAGATTCCGATGGAATTTTGCCTTTGGAAAAATGCAAGAAAAGGCTTTGATTCTCCACGCCAACAGGTGGCAGCGTGTACACTCTTGGGCCAGTGTGGCATTCGAATGACGGAAAACTTGACAAGCGCAGATGGAAAGAAAATCATTTTTTAATTTACTTATCCAAATATAAAATTGTATATAAATTGGCATTGGAAACGATTTTGCTTGATTTTATTATTTTTAACTTCTATAATTTTTCGTCAATAAAATAATTTGCTTTAAAGTGGTTTTGTTTGACTAAAAGCTGTGTAAGTATGAATTTCATATTCAGAATTGTTACATTTTATTTGATGTTCTGTCCTGTTTTTTTAAATGATTTTCAATATGAATTCAGTGATACAAATCAAATCTAGCTTTTGATTATAAATGTGCTTTTAAATCCTTAAACAGCTTAGATGATGAAATGTTCATTTCTTTTTAAAAATTTTATTAAAAGTACTTTCTAAATCATTTAAAAATATATGAATATGAATATTGAGTTTTAGATTTAATGTAGGCAAGTCGCACCTGAGTATAATTATGTCACAGGACCAGCCCCAAAATATTTAACTTTAAGTCTCCAAAATAAGGGATTTTGAAATATTCTTTCATTTAAACAGTAATACATCTGCTTAGTTTTTTTATTTATGAATTTCAACATGTTTTTCGCAAAGTATCTTACAGATGATGTTGATGACTTTATTGATCCGTTTTTTTTTTTTTTTTTTTTTTTTGTTCTGGCAGTTGGGCGGCGGCGGTCCGATGCAACCCGGTCAAGTCCCCCCCAACCAGAACTTCCTCAACCGGGCCCCCGGTCCCATCCCTGTCTCCCTTGGCAACGTGCAGCAGCAGGTTGGTGACAACGACAGCAACAACACAGATGCACGCACACACACACACACACACACACACACACACACAATGGTTGGTGCTGCTGACTTGTGTGCATGTACTCCTGCTCGCCTCTTTTAACGAACTCTTTCATTCTTGTCCAAAACACCGCCAACACCCTTCCTTTTCCTCCTCCTCCTCCTCCTTTAACTCCTGTCCAGTCGGTGGTGGTGGGCATGCCCCCTGTTAGTCAGGTCACTATGATGGAGGAGCAGCAGAGGCAGAACAACATGGTGAGAGATTCTTCCATGGACAGTAAATGTGATGTGTGCGGAGGCACGTTTAGTCGTGCAAATAATTTCAACACAATACAATTTCATGTTGGGATTTCCATATCCATTCTGACAGTGGGAAAAGAGGGTTTTTGAGTTACGAGCATGGTCACAAAATGAATTCACTCGTACCTCAGGGCACCGCTGTACCCACAAAATCATTTCACACAAATTCACGTACTCGTATCATACAAAAAAATACGCAGGGGGAAAAAAAACACGCACAAACATTCATACACTCGCGCCGAAATTAACATACTTACACAATGGAGCCATCATAACATATCCACAATAGCATCTTGTGTCGCCAACAGTGTGTGTTTTATTCATGCTAACAGTGGTTGAGACTTTGAGCTGCGTCCTCCTTCTCCTTTTGCAGCTGCATGCCGGCACGCTTCATGTATTCTCACTGAATGTCTTCCTGGCATACGTGTATTCAGAGAGAATGTCTTCATCGTGACTTGTGTTTGTGCAAGGGTAAAAAAACAAGCGTCCGTACCGCGCGGCGGGTGTGACTAACACTTGGGAATTTGACCTCAGATGAGTATGAGAGCCGCCGGGCCAAACAGCCAGCAGCCGCCCGTCAGCGGGGCGCCACCCAATCAGGTGACGCAGGGCGGCCAAGCTCCGCCCCAGGGTCCCATCCTACGCTTGGCCAACCCGGGGGCCAACCCGCAACTGCGCAGCCTACTCCTCAGCCAACAGCAGCCGGTGAGGAGGCAGCCCGACGTCCCGCGCGTTTGCCCGGAAAGCTTGGTGGTGGAGGTTCAACTTTGTTGTCAACCACACCTCTCTCACAGCAGGGGGGCGTGTCCCACATGCCCGGGATGATGTCGCACCAGGGACTCGGCCAGCAGATGGTCCACTCGGCGCCAGGAGCGGCTGCTCAAATGCAGGCGCAGTGGAGGCAGCCCATGCCAGGTTGGACTCATTCAGTAACGCTGCTTAGATTCTTTTTACACTTGTGAGACGCCAGCTCACAGTGTGGTTGACTTCTTGTTACTCTCCGCATGGCTCAAGTTGAACATCACTGGCGTTTTTTTTTTTTAAACTGGTTTCTAAATTGGTGCTGATCTCAAATCCAAAGCACGCAAGCCAGCCATCTACTGGTGTGTGTCTGTCATTACAGTTATGTAGAAACTGCAATTTCAATTGTAGGATTTTTTTTTCTGGCTTCAAAATAAGCTTTAAAACGGTTATTGTCCCGTTGTCTCGGTCTTTGTGTGTGCGCAGGCCAGATGCTGATGTCCGGACCTCAGCGTGGGGCCGTACCCCAACCCGGGATGCCCCAAGTCTCCGGCGTCATGGAGGATGATATCCCCATGGACCTCATTTAAGGGATCTTCAGGAGCGGGTCAAATCCTGGACTTACTTTGGCGCTTTTTGGACTATTGTGTATTTGTATTTTTTTTTTTTTCATACCTCGGACTTAAGTACAGCCCAGATGATGAGAAAGACTGGATCGAGTGTGTGTGATGCTAACATTGGTTTGCTTAGATCACACACACGCGCACACATACAAGAAGTAGTCACAACGCTTCAGTAAACATGGCTACGTGTTCAACAGTTAATTTCATAAAATAAACACAGTTCGCCGTGTGCTTTTTTTTTCTTTTTTTTTTATCCTGTTTGCAGCCAAACGGTGTCAGCGTGTTAATTTTAACCGCTCCAATATGTCGCCCCCCCCCTCCCGCCTCGCAGAGCCGCCTCTCGTGGCCAAGTAGTCCTACCAGATGGCGCCGCTCCGCCGCCAATGGGGCTGACCAGGAAGTGACGTCGCCGCCCGTCACCTGGGAGATGGTTGCTTGGATACGGCGACAGTGGGCTCTTGTTTTGCTCCTCTTTTTTTTTTTTTTCCCTCCTCTTCCTCCCCGAGATGAACTTCACTGAGCTCCGTCACTCGGCCTCCTTACTTGGACCCCTTCACTCCTTGCTTGGCCCCCCACTAGGCCCCTTAACTCGCCCACTATCTAACTAACCAGGCCCAGTTTCTCCACCCCTCCCCCATTAGGCACTCCCTCCTGCCGCCCCCGCCCCATTTACCTTTCACTAGGGCACTGTAACTAGGCCCCCCTCACTAAATGCCCCTTACGAAGCCCCCCCCCGCACGAAGTACGCTTTTCTATGCCCTCCTCACTAGATCACCCCTACTAAGGTCCCCTAACTAGGTCCCCCTGCCTAGGCCTCTTCATTAGGCTGCTGCTCATCTCTTGATCAGCAGCAGGTCCTTCGGGGCCCGACTCCAAGTCGTTCTCGCCTACCTCCCTCTGTCTCGCCACCTCCGTCTTCCTGCCCCCGTCGCTATTAGCAGTTGCGTGCGCACGCCTACGCTGTCCTGCAGCACCAGACATTGTTGTCTGAGGCCCCTTTTTACACCGCACTTAAGAGTTAAAAGCAACTAGGTATGGTTCCAAGCCTGGATGTGAAGGTATTTGTACTCCATCATCCATTTTCTCGCTATCCACAGTCTCCTCTTGGATAAAATTGGTCAAGCACTGAAACAAGATGTCGACAATTGCCCTCACTCATCACGCACGTTTGTCATCGCTCGTTTGAAGATCCCAAAAATATGACCAAAGTGACACACTTGCAAGTCATCTTGCTGTGCTTTTGTGTAGTCCTTCTATGCTCCACATTCTCCTCAGTCAGTTTTCTTGCCGCCCACATTCTCATCTCGGTTGAGTAGTGAATACAGAAGATCTCTACCTCTGGCCGAGGCATTTAATACGCCGTGATTTTGCGTTTAGCATCACCAACTGAAGTAGCTTTTTTTTCCCCAGCCCTTAATCTCTTCTCCAATACATTTGCTCCTGTAGTGAATGCAGGTGATTTCGTGTTTTGAGTGATGCGATCAGTGCAGCATAGAAAACTAATCAATTCAATGCCTTACTGTCCCTGAGCCTGACCTAAACCTCTAAAACAAACATGCAGGCTAACAGTGTCTTACTCTGTTGCTGAGACTTTCCGCACTTTAAAGGTTTTACTTTGCTGCAACGCTGCCCTCAGTCTCCTCTCAGATAAAATTGTTGAACAAGCAAATATTTAAAAAAAAAAACCCCAAAATCTCATGTTGAAATGTGTGGAAAAAAATCTGCCAATTTTGAAAGAGCTAGTATCGGCTAATTTAATTGCTTGGGCCCTACTTTTGACAGTACCCCACTACTTGTACATCAGTAAGGTACAAAGCCATAGATAAGTTGTTATAACGTACATGTGTACCTCTTGGTCAGGGTTTTACACTCAGAAGTTTGAATGGGATAATCAAAGTCGAAACTGGCCATGGAAAAGAGAAGGTTCGAAACCCGGGACCGGGGTGTCAAACTTTCTCCCGCCCTGTATTTTATACGTCTGAGACCAACCGAATGATGTCATTTTCAGATGTTGCTGTGTGAAATCACGCCCAATCACAGCAACCCCTCCTGACAGCCTGCTGTGTGAAAGGTAGAGGCTGATAGCCTCTCAAATGCCACCCGAGGCGCTTGAAGCCGAACGCCGGCGGCCATCTTTATCCAGTCCCATGCACTGTGTGTGTGTGTGTGTGTATGCGTGTGCGCGTTGAAGGCTCTGCAGCACAAACAGGAAGAGGAGGGGATGTGGGTGAAGGTGGGGTGGGGGTGCTTATTTAAATAATGAGGCATGGAGGGAGGGGTGTGGCGTCAGGGTGGGAGGTAGAGTGACAAGAGAGGAGGGAGACATCCGGAATGACCATAATACACACAGTGAAGTCGGGAGGGGGGGAGTCTGTGTGAAAGGCAGGAGGGTGTTGGGGGGGGGGGGAGGGGGGGATCTCCACTGCACTGTTGTGTGACTGGAAATTTAATAGCAGCCACACTGAGGGAGCCACTAAACATGCTGCTGCTGTGTATGAGGCATCTTAACGACGGACCCTCACTGCAGACGGCGTGTAAGGGGACTGGGATGTGGGGAGTGGGGGGGGGCTCGGCTAATGAGCAATTTTATAGTGCTCATTAAGTACACGAGGGGCGCATGCTGCAGCAGTTGCGAGTTCAAACAGGAGAACAGGTTGATCGTCCTGTTGCTAGGGGGGGTGGGGGGGGGGGATATGATCGCCGATTGCGCCGCTTCACATCTGTGTTGCATGGAAGGAAGCCCAACAATCTGCGGAACCAGTCAGCTGCGAGCCCTGGCCCAGCAGTAGTCGTTAGTTGTGTCCTGGGCTGGAATAGCGGGTTCACACCAGCCCGTGTCCACGCAACACAGATGTGAAGCGCTTGTCTCATGATCCGCGCATGAAGCCCCACCAACCTGGCACCAGCTGTGTCAGCGAGGGTTTTCTGTGAGAGCCGGTGCGAGTGTGTGAGAGAGTGGAAGAGAGTTTGCGCGTGCGACTGTGTGTGTGTGGAGGACAAAGTGTCAATCATTTTTAAGCGAGTCGGCATCAGTGAGTGTGTGAGAGTGTGTGTGAGTGCGTGCGTGTGTGTGTGTGTACACGCTGCACCGAGTGCGCGTGGGCGTTGCCACAGCGACCGCTCGGCTAAGCGACGTGACGCAACCTGCAGAACGCGCGCGTGGGAATCGAACACTTTCACGCCGCGTCGTGAATAATCGGCATCTTTCCTAAACCACCACTTGCTCGTCTTTGTGCCGTTCAGGGAGCTCACGTGCGTTCCGCAATCATCATCATCACCATCCTCCTCCTCCTCACGGGAAAGAGAGAGAGAGAGTGAGAGCGAGGGAGGAGGGAGAGAGGTGGAGGAAGACATCCTCCCATTCGGCGAGCTTTCTGCAGAGAAGCGCGTCGCCGCCGCCGCCACCGCCGCCGCTGCCACCGCGAGAGCTCTCGGCGCAGGATGCGTCTTTCCCCGCTGGCGTTGTCGTCATCGTCCGCCTCTCCTCCCGCCAAGGTGAGTCGCTTCCGACCGTCCGGTCGTCCTTCTTCCCTTCCGAGGATGGATGACGTCCAAACAGAAACACTTGTGAGCGTGCGCGTGCGGAATTTGGCCCCGCACTTGCGATTTTGCGCATCCTGCGCCCGCGCCGTCCCGGCGTGGACATCCAGGAATCGATGTTGCGTGCGTGCGTGCGTGCGTGCGTGCGTGTGTTGGCATGTGAGCGAGAGTGAGCGTGTGTTTGCACGTGTGTGTGTGTGTGTGTGTGTGTGTGTGTGTGTGTGTGTGTGTGGGTTATTTTGTGTGTGTGTGTGTGTGTGTGTGTGTGTGTGTGTGTGTGTGTGTGTGTGTGTGTCCGTATGTACGGTACGTGTGTGTTTGTTGACCTGGGTTATTTTGTGTGTGTGTGTGTGTGTGTGTGTAGTTGGTGGAGTGTTTTTACCATACACGTGTGTTTTGTTTTTTTGAATGTGTGAAATGTATGAGGGGGTGCAGGTGTGTGTCAATGAGTGAGAGAATATTTTTTGGGGTGAGTAATGTCAGTGTGTGTGTGTGTGTGACTGCGAGCATGCGTGTGTGTGTGCGTGTGTGTGTGTGTGTGTGTGTGTGTGTTAATGATTGTATGTTTGAGCGGGTAATTGTTGATCTGGATGTGAGAGTAGGTGTGTTAGTGCGTGCTCATTTGTTGGGGTGTTTGTATCATCCATGTTTGTTTTTTAGTGAGCGTGTGTGATGGGGTGAAGGCTTGTGTGTGTGTGTGTGTGTGTGTTGTGTGCGCGAGTAGTTAACTGATTTGCATACTCTCAATTCAACAGATTCCACCCCCGCCCCCCCCCTCGCTCGAGTTAGTGGGGTGGTCTCACCTTGAGCCCCTCCTCCCCCCCCCTCCCCCACCACCGTCCATTAATGGCACTTGTTTGTGCAGATCGTTCATTTCCCAGCTCACCTCCGCCCCGATGATCGCAGGAAATTGCGCAGGCACCTTGCGGGGCTGCTCCGTGTGCGCCAGTTTAAGCGTGTGAGTCAGTCAGAGACCCCCCCCCCACCTCCGCCGCTCCTGAAGACCCACCCCCCCTACCATCCCACACTCGCCCCTCCTCCCAGTGGAGAACAAGGAGCAGATAGATGAGGGCTTACGAAGGAATACTCTGTCTTAATGGGGACATTGGGAGGATGAAAGGGGGCACTGGGGCGAGATTGGGCAAGAATAGAGGGAGGGGGGGCACACAAGGTGGGGGGTGCGGGGCGGGAGGATTGTGTGAAAGTCACCTGTTCATGAGCGAGGGGGGTTGGTTTTGCATAATCTCCTCATTGCGCCTCCCTCATCAAAACTCTTTCACACAGGCAGGAATTTGACGCTGTTTTCATGGCTACAGCAACGACGCGGAATGGGGGGATTGAAGTTGCCGGCTTTGGAGCTGTTATCAGACAGCCCCTTCAACCCTGCTATTTAAAATCGACGTTATTCTCATGTCTGTGTGAAAGGTCTAGAAAGGTGGAAGTGGTGACCCCCAAAGTTAGCAGCTTCAGAAGTAGTAGCAGATTCCCGCTTTCACACTTGCCAGTCGGAGCCAGCTTTTTCTCCCCAAATCACTGTCCTGTGTGAAAGGGGCTTACACGGAATGGGGGTCTCAAAGTCGCTGTTTTCACATGCTTCAGATCATACTGGCCTTTGAATTCTCTTTTAAAATCACTGACATCAAAGGTGTGGAAGTCGAGCCACAAACGTACCGACATTGGAGGTAGTATGAGATGAGCCCCTTTCACGCCGCCATTCTAAATCCAACTTTTCACGTGCAGCCTTTTCAGTGTGGAAGGGACTGACGTGGAAGGTGGCTGTTGACCCACAAATCTGCCTGCTTCACAGGTCGTTTAGGTGGATGTAGCCCCTTTCGGCCTGTCAGTCATCTTTCCTCTGAATTATTATTTTGTGTGAACAGCAGTGCGCTTTTTCCTGCTTTGACTGGAATATCATTGATTGTCTTTTCTTGTGTTGTTGTTCTGTATGAAAGGCTCCAAGTCAACTCAGATTTTTTTTTTTCTGAGGTAGTATCAGTTGGCCCCTTTGTGCAAAGCTGTATTTTCCATGTCTCGCTGTTTTGAGTGAAAGGTACTGAGAATTGAGAAGGGGAAGTTAACCGGATTCAGAGAGAGTACCAGATAGCCCCTTTCGGCCTGTAAAAATGATACTTTTCCCGTCTTTTTCTGACTCCTTATTCTGTGTGAAAGGTAGTGACACAAATTGCAGAGTTGTCAAAATCATCCCTAGAATTTTCCCACTTTGGTGGTGGTATCCAAGATCCTGTTTCTAAGCATCAAAGTTGCCTTTCTCTCAAGTTTTTCACATTTACTGTTCAGCATGAAGGTTACCGACACCGAGTGGGGTGTTGTTAAATTTTCCGCCTTTGGCGGTAGTACCCGATAGCCCCTTTACAAGTGTCAAATATGTTTTTTTTATGATCTTTTCTGGGTCATTATTCTGTGTGAGAGGTACCGACTCAAACCGGGCACTTGTCTAATTCAGCCGTTGAATTTTCCCCCTTTGGTGTTTGTAACATATAAGACAGGGGTGTCAACCTCATTTTTGTCGCGGGCCACATCGTCTTACAAAAAGGGACATCTTGTAATTGATTTATTACGTATGAAAATTGGACATTTTGGTCCAGATTTTAGCAAGCATCATGGAACTTGACATGCTTGATTTGCCTTCGCGGGCCACATAAAATGATGTGGAGGGCCACATCTGGCCCCCGGGCCTTGAGTTGGACACTAGCGGGATAAGATTTCTCCTTTCCTGCTGTCGACGTGTATCTTCTTCAAACGTCGTTGAAGGTATGCCGCATGACTTGCGAGGGACCTTCCGCTGCTGCTTTCGGATGCAAACCGAGTAACTCTTGCCCTAAATTTCGTGTGTGTGTTTGTGTGTTTGTGTGTGCACAGGATGTAAATGTGCAGCATAGAGGCTGAGATTATGGATGGCGGAAAAAGTGCCATAATCAGGGCGGGTGAGATGCGCTGATGTCGTCATAGGGCGGCCGAGCCTTTTGATTGATACCGCCGATGGGAAACACCAGGGCACCAGACGGAGACTTTTGTCTTTCGAGATCAGGGGTCGGAAACCTATGGCTCGCGAGCCATATATGGCCCTTTTGATGATTGCATCTGGCTCGCAGATGAAACAAAATATTTTCGCTTGTTTAATGCATCCATCAATCGATTTGTCACTGCTCATTTCCTGTTCGGGCTTCAGTTGGCTCCGGGAGCAATTTTGATTGGATGATACTGGCCTATGTTGCCGTTGCGGGGGAAACAGGTAAACGCCCCCCTTTTGAATCGGTCATTAGCTCAAAGCTAATCCTTCGACGAATAAGACGAATGGCCCGAAGGATTCGCCTTTGTGGAGAAAGCAGGTTCTGCGGCGTGTCTTAATTTGCATTGACAAAATACCATCGATGAAACGGTTAGAATGCAAAGCGGCACTTTGACACGCCCCATGCTACGTTCGCATCAAAAGACTTTGCGAGATACAGCAGAAAGGAAGCGTGCAAGCTACTGAGCAGGGTGCAAGCTAGCCAGCAGCAACTTTGCGTATGGACCCGGCAAGATGACTTTCATTCCGATAGGTTTGCTGGATTTTTAGCAATCGTAAGGAACGGAAAACCAATCACATTAATGGTGGGTATTATCACAAAATGATTTCAAAGAATACAATTAGAGGCTTATTATCCTGACATTTTGTTGAAATCACTTTTAAAATACAGTTTATATATACACTGTATATGGCTCTCATTGAAATACATATCCAAATATTCTGTTATTCTGTTCTGTTCTAGATTATTCCTTGCAGAAAGAGATGAGTTGACCAGTCTTATTGTTGTTTAAAAAAAAAAAAATTTTTATTACAATTTTTTCTTGACACTTAACCCTTTCATGCACAAATAATGATAATATGAGAAGATGCCACTGTCGTAACCGCTGTCCCTGTAAGCCAAAGGGTGTCAAAGTCATTTTTGTCGCGGGCCACATTGTAGTTACGGTTTGCCTCGCAGGGCCGCCATGAATTCAGGGAAACCATCTAAATGTTTAATCACCTCCACATCTTACATACACAGCGCACAACAAATTGACGGAGAACTAGTTTGAAAATCAGAAGTCAAGAAGAATGACTGTTTTTGTGGATTACATATGACAATTTGAAATTTTGGTTCCGACTTTAGCAAGCATCGTGGAAGTTGACATGCTTGATTTGCTTTCGCGGGCCGCATAAAATGATGTTAGGTGCCAGATCTGCCCCCCCGGGCCTTGACTTTGACACCTGTGCTGTAATCGTTTATGTTGTTTTTATTGATTTCTCTTTTTATCTTAAAAAAATATTTTAATTATTTATTTTTAAATATTATTTACTTTTTTCTCTTTTTCTTTTCTATTTGTGATAGCTTTTATTTTTGTAATTTTTAAATTTTTCATGTCCATCACATCTTTCTTTTTATATGTTTCTTTCTGTATGTCACAGTTTATGCATACCACATAGTGAAGGTTCAGCAATTTTTATTTTTTATTTTTTTTTGTGAGGTTTGAAAAATGTTTTTGGTAGTACAGTATATCTTTGCTTATTCGAGAATTTTATGGGTTGAAAAAAACACCCACATATTTTTTCAATGCAAATATAATGAGCATCAATACTAGGCGGATTCTCGTTATTCTTAACAAATATCCTAGCGTCTTGTTGTTGTTGATTATCGGGCTAAATATGGCCGAGTTGGGCTTGTTGTCGCGGCACTCGGGGACCAGCATGCATTGCAGCTCCGGCATTGTTTTCCAGGTCAGCGACGCCATAAGAGCCGGTGGCCCCGTCGGTCCCCCGGTGGTCCCGGCGGTCCCTGCCGCTTAGCGTGTAAACATTGACGCCATGGATGGCGAGTAGCGAGTGAATCAACCTGCTCGCTTTCCCCAAGCGCCCGGGGCGCAGCGCGAGAGCACTGTCGCACCAGATAAGGCCTAATCTGGGTGCTAATGTCACGAGGAGGTGGGAGCGGTACCAACCGGTGTGATGCGCGCACGCTTCGGACCGTGACTCTCAGTTTGTTGACTCGTTGCTTTATTTCCTGGTTTTGCCCCGTTTGCACTTTTCTCCCGCAGCGCTAGTGAAGGCATCCAAGCTTCCATTTTGTTGCTTTCCGTTCTGGCTGCTAGCAATCTTGGAAGCTCACTTGCGGCCGCCGCCATCTTGCAAATGGGAGGTGGCCCGGTATTACTGTCGGGAAAACGGAACGTAACCTTGACAACAGCAAAAAGACGGCAACTCTTGTTGTCAGCGCCTCAGATTGGAGCTAGAATGATGGAGCCACGGTACGGCAAGATGGCGGGTGGATGCGGTGGCACGTTACCGTGGCAACCGCCGGGCGCTTCCATTTTGCACATGGGCGTGAGTGTAGCGGGAAGGCGAGGTAGGGAGGAACGCGGTAGCGGCGCCGAGAGCTTCTTCCCGTTCTCGCATTTGGAAGCGTGCGCCGCGTCGCCGTGGCAACGTCCATCATCCGCTGGTCTCGGGGTCGCTGTTGATCCGGTCGCATATTAGCCGGTGAGTCAGTCATCTCGGGAGAGGTCGCCCGAGAGTGACGCGTGCGTGACCGGGCGCAATTTGTTGCTCGTTTAGGCGGACGCTTCATCCTATGTTTTTCCTTTGTTCTGACTGTCTCTATAAGAAGCCGCTCTAGCACAACTCTAATTGCCCCACGGGGATAAATAAAGTTTTCTGAATCTGAATCTGAATCTGAATTAGGTACGCACAGTCGTACAATTATTGATATCCATGATCAGATTTCAGTGGATAACCTTTTTCTTTTCTTTTGCACATGCACACGCAATCGTGCAACATTAAGTCATAAAAAAAAAAAGAAAGGGAAATGCAGCCCAAAGTAAAACAGTAAGAAGAAAAAAATGTGATTTTTGTTTTACTTGTTCATTTTTATTTGCCTTGCTTTTAAATGTTTTGCTTTTTAAAATAATTAGTGTTACATTTGGACTTTTGATTTGAAAAAGTTTGTGATTGTTTTTTTATGCTCCTTTTTTGTATTTATGTAATTTTTCACAAATATTTTTTTCCTCCTCTTTAGCTTTCTTTTCATTTTTCTCAAGTTACGCTTTAAAAAAAAAAATCTACTTCATACTTCCTGTTCCCTTTTCTTTCTTTTGTACTTTCTTTTGTTTTATTTACATACACGTTTTCCTTTTCTTGTACCATTATTCTCTCCTGGAAAAAAAACGCAACAAATTTCCTCACTATTAAAATTTTAATAATAATTATATATATAATAATAATAATAATAATTAAATCATTTTTTTCTTGAAAATGTTTTTGCATTTCATTTCGATTGCTTTTCTTACTGTTACTATGCCATTTTTTCTCTTGTTCTTTTTTTTTTTTTTTTTCTTAAAGTGCTCTCATCTGATCTTGTTTCTCTCCACCACCAATGCGCCGTGTCTTTTATGTGAATGCGCAAGATAGTAGTATACGGTGTGTTTGAATATTTATGATGTCGCGTGTCCCCGCATTCCAAATGCAACATGCCGATTTCTTCTTTTTATGACATTCCATTTCCCATATTGGCGTACTTCTTTTTGACGTGGTTTTTAAATTCGTGAGTTTGTACCTGACCTTGACGTGGACTTTGACATTGAGCCACTCGCAACTGGCGCCGTTTGAGTGTCTCTCTTTTTTTTTTTTCTTCTTCTTCTTCCCAGCACGTGATTGCCGGAGGCCCGCGTGCGTCTTTTCAGCAACTTTTGAATATTTCATGTGGAAAACAACAAAGGCCGCCGCACTTCTTTATGTTGGTCACCTCAACCACGGCACACATCATCATCATCATCATCATCATCCTCACACGCAGCGAGTGCAGAGTTCACGTGCGTGTCGTATGTGTTCGCGTTGAAGGCGACTGATGTTTGGGCCCGCAGGGGGTTTGGTTGTGGGTGAGATGCTCCTAACGTCCCTCGGGACTGCCGAAGCAAGGAAGGGAACTTTTCTTATTGACTCTTATGTTTATTTTTGCTTTTTCGGTGTTTTATTCAATTACTTTTCAATGTTTGACTTACCGTATTGGCCTGAATATAAGACGGCCCTGATTATAAGACGACCCCCTCTTTTTCAAGACTCAAGTTTGAAAAAAGACTTTTGAACACCAAATTAATGTTGTATACAGAAAATAATTACAGTACATCTGAAACAAATGATTCTAACGATATATTTGAGAGAAAAAGCATGTTATTTTGCCTCATTCAAATCTTAATATCTGAACATTTAAATATGGAAACTAAAGTGCAATCACATTCGTAAATGAATGGCTTCTGGTTTTTGAAATGTAAATTACAGTTCGTCATAACTTCTCCTCAGCTGCCGGTTAACCTGGCCGATCCTCGACCCACTTTTCTCCAAATTGTCACGACGTTTTTCCATTTTCTGTTATCTCTTCTATTATTTTCTTCTCTTTTCTTTCTTACCGCTATTTTTTATTTTTATTCTTCGTGCTAACGCTATTTTTATTTTTATTCTCCGTGACTGGGGTTCACTTTGGCCTAAGGAGTCAAGTTCAGCATTCGCTTCAATGATATCTGGCGCCATCTAGCGTCGTGAATGGGTATAATGTCTAGACCCTGAATATAAGACTACCCCCACTTTTTCAGTCTTATTTCAATGCAAAAAACACCGTCTTATATTCGGGCCAATACGGTTAATGCCAGTTAAAAAAAGTTTTACTTTTGCACAGGTTCTCTTTTTTTTAAAAACTTTTATAAAGGTAACATTCACGGCTTGTAGCTTTCTGCATTCCCTTTTCAAAATGTCTTTTTTTTTAATGTCGTGTTATGTCGTTCTCGTTTTTCTCCTTCTCAGTCTTCTTTGTCTTCTCCAATCTTTGATCTCATCTGCTACTTTCTACCATCTTCCTTGTCGTCGACTTTTTTCTTATTGTCGTCTGTCTCTGTCTTGTGTGTCTTTGTTTCAATTCCTCTTTTACGTTCTCCTCCCTCCTCCTTTTCTTCTGCGTCTTCGTTGACGTCTTCTTTTCGGTGTTCTCCGTCTTCATCTTTCTCTCTTGTTCCGCCACCTCATCTTGTCCTTTGTCTTTTTTTTTTTTTTTTCTTAGTCCGTCTTCTTTGCCTTCCTCCCGTTTGGCTTTGTCCTTTTCGGTCCTTTTCTGTGTCTATCTGTCTTTATCTTTGCCCTCAATTTCATCACTTCATCCTTTTCATTACGGCCGTCCTCTATTTCTTGTTTTCCTCGCGCTTATCCTCCTCATCGTCTTGTGTTGTTGTCTTCATCATCTTTTATTCTCTGCCTTTTTTTGGGAGGAGGGGGGGTCATTTTTCTTTGTCTTGGCCTTCTGCTTCTTTGCGTTCCTTGTCCTCAACTTGTTGGCCGTCTCTGTCTTGCCCTCTTTTTCTCCTTCGCCTCTGTCTGTCGTCATCTTTGCCCACGACCTCTTCGTTTGATTCCTCTTCTTGGCCACTTTTATGATTTTTTTTTCGGGCTCCTGTAGTCCTCCCTTCTCGCTCATCATGTTCTTGCCTTAAATCCGAGCATCTGCCAGCTCCATCCTTTTTTCATAAATCAAACCGTGTGGTGGGGAAATTGTCGTGGCAGCATAATTGGAGCGCGTTGTTCTCGGGATCGGAACGAACCGTAGCTTACTTTTGCGCATCGTCTTGAAATCGTATCGCATTCCAACTGCAGTGAATGGTATCGGTAATCGAAACAAGTCGGCTCGTGTTTACGTTTGCGAGCCCATGTCAGAACTCGTTTCCAACACGTAAAAATCAATCCAAATATTTCCCGACACGTCACCCGTGAGGTATTTCCCAGTTCACGGACAAAGCCACTTCCCCCGAGGGCCGCCTCGTTTTCCCACGTTTCAGCCCGTCGATAACGACGCGGCGAGCCTGAGAAAAGACGGCGCGGCGGCGCAGATGGCGTGCGGCGCCAGGCGAATCCCGACCGCCGCCGCCCCCGAAGGGGACGGCGAGACGAAATCGGACTTGAACTGACGCCATCCCGCTCAATCGGGCACGATATGTCACAATATATCGCATTATGTCACAATATGTCACAACATGTGCTATTCCGCTCAGGTTCACTCCGATTATTATGAATATGGCCGCATTTGTTGGACTTCTGCTCCACCACAATTCACTCCAACCGCGACTTCACACCAGTTATTCATCACTCAAATTTTACGCGCTGTAATTTGTTCCAATTAGGATACGAGTGGCCCCGTTGTTGACGCAACGCGATTCGCCTCAATTTACAATGCGATGTGATACGAGTCGTTTCAATCACGGCGGAGCGCGTTCAATTCACCGCTTCCGATCACTTCGATTACAATGCGGTTCAAGTCACCGCGGGTACGATGCCTTTTCGTGATGCTTCACTCCATCGCGGTGCGTTCGGGTACTCCAATTCCAAGGTGTTTCCAGTCACTCCAATTACAGTGCGTTTCTCCTTCATGACAATCTGATTCACTGCGGTTACCACGCGATTCAATTTCTTCCAACCGCGGGGTCGTTTTCTCCATAATTACAATATAATTCACTCCAATTGCAATGCACTAGGATTGACTCCAATCGCGGTGTATTTGTCTTAAGATTCTCTCCAACTTCAGATGCCCTTCAAATTGGGGCGCACTACAACAGAATTCTCTCCAGAGCAATGAGACTCTTTCCAATTACGATATGATTCTCTTCCATTAGGAGCCAAGCCACAATGTCCCGCAGTATATCACAATATGAGGCGATACGTCACACCGTGTGACATTATGTCACAATATGTGGCACGGCCGCCGGCCGCTGATTGAATCCATTCACTCCATCCATTAACGTTTTATTAAAATGCGTTTAGCGGCGCGCCGGCTCTGACATGATGTATTCCATCATGCCGTTTTAATCAATAGCGCCATTGATTCACCGCACACGTACACACGGGAAGCGGCTCTCGACTCGCCCTGAACGGAGAGTTTTAGCGTGTCGCGGATTATGACGGCTGATGTGTGGTAGAGTGATCACAAGAGACAAGCGTACAGTTGCTAACCGGTCTAGCGGAAGCTAACGCCACAGCCTGCCTTGTCACTCCGTATTCCTTCTTGTTAAACATCCCAAATGGATGCTGGCTGCACTCCAGCCATGCAAGGACACAAGGCAGTGTCGCAATCATCCACACTGATGCCTCACTGCCACTCCAGAGCTAGCTGCAGTATCCACCTCTAGCTACGCTACTAGCTATGCTCAAAGACACAAAGAAGCAAGTGCCGTCGTCGCAGTCCCTAGTGAGCTGCTAGATAGGCAAGGACACAACGGAGCAACTGAAGCCATTGTCCCGCCGATTTCTTGCCACTCGCTCCACCATTGCTACGCTATTGGTATACCGGAAGAGTACGGAAGCGTTGCAGTCGCGCTACCGCTTGCTATGCCGTCACTCTATTGCTAGCTACACCGTCGCTGCGCAGGAAGTGTCTGACGCCTTTCCGCCGCAGTTTCCTTGCTGCTAGCTAAGCCATCGCTACACTAGAACTGGGCTGTAGTCATTTCTGTCTAATCTTTTCTATCAACTCTGCCTCACTGTAGCGCCTTGCAGCGTGTCAGTTCCGGCGGGGGGGCGGGGGGGGGGGGGGGGATCATCCAGGTATTCCCGCCTTATCTGAGCGCGGATGACGGATTTAGGTCCTCGTTCACACTCGACTGGACGCGACGAGGAAGAAGAGAGAAAAAAAAAAAAAAGAAGACAAAACCGCTTAACCTGCAGATCATTCTGACAAACGGAGCAGTTCGCCCGCCGTGGTTCTTTCCAGTGATTCACACGTCCAGCAGACAAAGCGTCAAAGTTGGTCAGTGTCCTCGCGACGCTTCATCGCATCATCATTCGGCCGCCGTTACAACTCTTTTCACGCTCGGTACGTTTGACGTTTTTTTTTTTTTTTTGCGCGCTCATCTACAAATGTGTGGGAGGGACTCCATCACCGAAGCTGACGCCGTGTGT
Organism: Hippocampus mohnikei; assembly: GCA_026261675.1. Taxonomy (NCBI): domain Eukaryota; kingdom Metazoa; phylum Chordata; class Actinopteri; order Syngnathiformes; family Syngnathidae; genus Hippocampus; species Hippocampus mohnikei. The sequence continues at coordinate 12,093,773 of JAKGUB010000328.1, read as the reverse complement.
ACACAATCTTGCTGATAGATTCGTGATACAAATAAAGCTCCTCCTGATGCGAGACGATTCCTCGCAGTTTGTGTACGGTTTACGGATGTGATAAGAGTCACTCCAATAGCCGTATGAGCCGATACAGAGCAAATTAACTCCGATTTTGATAGCATCCAATACGATTCATCCCATTCGGACCCAATTCCCGGCATTTGATACAAGTTGATTCCGAATTTTGATGCAATCCAATTAACTCCACTTCACTCGAAATATGATTCCCAAACGCGCCGACATCTTTTTTTAACCTCCTCCGGCCGACACATCGGCCATTAAGCATTTAACCCGTGTGCGATTCGGAATTCCTGTCATGCGTCCAAACACATGAAATATGTCAGCGTGCGCCACGGCCCGCGCGCTAAACGCACCAAAGCCTCGCGCGCAACGTCTGGAATATTTCACTGAGATAAAATATATGAAGTCAGAGAGCAAGAAGAAAACGATACCGAGCAGAATGTCTGTAGGCCAGGGGGCGTGTTGGGAATAACGTAAAGTGAAGTGCCTACATTTCACCCCGCTCGTAACACACAAACATCAAATCCACTGTGTCATGTGCCTGCTGGATGCTATGCTAAATGTCACAGTTTAACATGGTGTCCTCAAACGCACCGACGACACACACACACACACACACACAGAAAAATGTATACGTTTGTTTTAAAGCACCGCAATTTTGGACTCGGGGTGATGAGGACCAAGCTGATAAAAAATAATTTCAGGGACAGCGGTTACTTGTCAGTGGACAGTCTTGTCATGTTAGCAGGTTACAGGGTGCATGAAAGGATGAATGTATTTCTAACATTAAAAAGCCATTGTAGAATTCTTATTCTTCTACCTGTCTAATAGGAAAGTAGTACAATATTGGTGTCAAAGAAATGTGTTGAAGTGAGGAGCTAAGTGAAGCGGCAGTGGTGTAATGGTGGTGGTGTTGTTAGCTGTAACGGGGTTAGCAGCAGTGTAGCAATGGCGGCGTAGCAAGTAGCTAGCTGCTGTGGTATCGCTAGCACTGACAGCGTATCGATGGTGTGTTTAACGTAGGCTGACACAGATACTCAAGATTTTGATTTTCGTCGACGTTTGTTGAGGTGTTTGCGGGCTGCTGGTTTGATATTGTGGAGTTGACATTTTTTGTGTGTGTTTTTTTTTGTGTTGATTGTTTGCTCTGTATAGTGATTTTTGATTGTGGGTATGTTGATGATTGTAATTGATGATTGCTAACAGCGATGGTGTAACTGGTGTTGGCAGACGTACGATATAATATATGATGAGGTTAGCTATAGCATAACAGAGGGGCCACCCGCCAGCACTATTAACGAGCTCCCAATGTTGTCTTCGTAGCATCCGCATGACGTGTGGCGGCTAATACGCGATAACGTCGTCATTTGAGGTTGCGGCGGCGGTGCGATGATGTTCAGGCCGTGTCATTTGTACAAGCTTGTGTTTGGGCTGCTAATGAGCGGGAAGGAGGGTAGGGGTAAGGCGGGAGCGGGAGGGCGGCAGCGGGATACAGCTGGATGGAGGCTGAATAGGGTTACCATGGTAACTGTTGGCGAACATTTGAATGCACAGCGAGCTGGAGCAAAGCTGGGAGAGGAAGCTGCGATCCGTGTGTGTGTGTGTGTGTGTGTGTGTCAAAGGGTTAATGTGGGGTTGGCGGGTGACAAATGTGTGTGTTGGGGGGGTGAAGGGTGAAGATGCTCGATGATGAGAGCAGCAGTCTAACGAGTCCTCCACTGGGAACAAAGCATTAGAATTAGAACAAATTAGGACATGCTTGAACACCACATAGCAACGGTCACGTTAGTTGATGGCGATATTGCCCACAATCTTCTGATTGTCTTTCGTTTTACTGCAATGATCCCATATATCAATGATATATATACACAGTATCATGATATTATATCATAATATTGATATTATGTCATACTACAAAGGTTGACAGTACATGGAGGAGAATATTCGGATGACATGAACCGTGCTCAAAGGAGATACTTGAATGCCGCATTCCAAATGTATCAATATCTTATGTTGTGTAGCGATACCGAACCGATACCATTTATGATGCGATCGATATTTTGTCCCACCCCTTCGTGTGGACAAGTCCATTTCAAACTTAAGAGCGCAACTATACATACTTGAATAGTATCCATACTGTATCTTGACAGGTAATGATACCTGTGATCATGAGAATGATATTTTGTCCCAGCCTTTGTGTTGACGGTATTTGGAGAATGTTGAACTTGTGAAGATCACATATGAAAACTGTACATTTGATACATTACGATATCTATACTTTGTCCCACTTCTTGTACTGAGGATATATGGAAACTCGGCTATATATATATATATATATTTTTTTTTTTTATGTTGACAGTGCTTGGAGATACTTGAATGCCGCAGAGCATTAGTAATGATATGTGATGTTGGCGTATCGACACTATATTTTGACAGGTAACAACATCCTACCTGGACAAAGTCGAGTCATGCGTGCCTTCCAATATCAATACCTGGAAACATGTAGCGATACCTGACAACATGTATTAATACAATATATGTTGATATTGATTTTTTCCGTCAAGTCAAACATTTCATGGCAGTAGGATCAATACCCAGCGTTGGCGTGTTGATACTCTACCAATCCCATACAATAGGGCAGTAGCGATATTTAAGCATTGCCAGAACAGTGAGAAGTTTAATGATCTTAGCATTTCATTAAAAATGATTATTGATCACACCAAAACTTCCCGGTAAGTGCCTTCGCCAGTCAACTTCTGGATCAACCATTTCTCATTTTCTCATCGGCCTCCTTCTCATTAATATTCCAAATTCCTCTTTTCTTTCTCTTGTTAATCTCTCTCTCTATTTATACCATCTCTTTATCCCTTCATCCATTACGCCGTTGATCATTCCCTCTTCTTCCACCTCCTCCTTTTCCTCCATCCATCAGATTAATAATCCTTCGCTCCTTCCTCACCTGGCGGTGTCAAAGCGGCATCATTAAAAGTCGTCGGCGTCCGTAAAAGATGTGAAATTAAACCTGTCTGAGACTGTAGCGGGGGAGGCCTGCGCAGGGCCAGGCCACCTGCCGGCATTTCCATCCAGGACGCTAACGCTGTTAGCGTAGCCGTACTGTAACGCAGACTGCGGCAGGCAGGCTAGCATCTTCCTCCCGAGGCTAGCAATTAGCATTGTAGCTTCCTTTAGTGCTTGTGGTTTGTTGGCAGTGTCGTTTTTGGCTGGGAAGGATGACATGATTAAGAAAAGAGAGCGGACGGTTTGTTTTGGAAATCAATTTTCATAATTTACAAGAAACGGGGTCCCGAAGTGTATCAACCTTCCTCATTCAGTCACACCAGTCTGACTTTGGGATTGTTAGGCCTTAGTGGAAGTCTGCCAAGAACAATTACGTCTGTTTGACACAATCGTTCCCAAAGATCTTCTTGTCTTTGGTAGAGATCTAAATGCCTGCATTGTTTATTGTGTTGAAAGAAAAGGCTTTGATAGGCTCTCTTCTTCCTCTTCTTCTTCTCGTTTTGCTTTTTCATCTTTGTTGTTCCGCCATGGTGACTCCCGGGCTTTATGTTCCCCAAACAACTCGAGCGCTGGGAAGAAAGGGAATAACATCTGCCTATTTGCGGCGCTGTATGCCACCCCTAAAAACTGCAATCTTTTAAGGTGACCGTGGGAGAATTTGTCTAAAATGGCTTCTTAAAACAAAACGGCAGATTTTCTGTTCAGTTCCGGGCGTGGTCCTTTTAGCCTTTTATTTATTTATTTTTGGATTCCCTCTTGACAGACTTGCATACCCAACTTCATGTCCACCTGTACAGCTGTTTGCTAGCTTTTCAGAGGCATACCAAGAATTAGCGTAAAATCGACAGTTCAAATCAGAACGGCTGACTTTTTGTTCAGTTTTTAACCATGCGTCTTTGAAGCTGTTTTGTGTTTGTGTCTATCATGACAGTTCCCAACACCAGTTTCACCGATTGGAGATTAAAAATTGGTGGACATGTCTAATCCTGTTTTAGCTTTACAGGAAACACATCTGAAAGAATTCACCCGAAATGACCATTTCGTACCAAAATGTCTCCATTTTTTTTTCATTTCGTGGCATGGGTCCTGTTCTGGTAGACATGTCAACCCATTTTTGTGTTGTTTGGTTGAAACTGCTTTCTGGGGCTGGTTTTTTTTTTTTTACTTTCCAGGAGAACATTTGGGGAATTGTTCCCAAATGGTTGCTTCAAAGCAAAATGGCCGACTTTCTGTTCAATTGCAAACATGGGTCCCGGAGACTTTTTTCGTGCATCTTATTAAAGCATATTCTGTGTCCATTGGTGAAACTGGTGTTTGGGGCATGTTTTTTATTTTATTTTTTTGTGTTTATGAACCATGCCTAAAATATGTAAATGTACCTTCTTCTTGTCTTTGTTGTTTATCCTCAGTGACTCCCTGTTTTGCGTCCTCCCCAAACAAGCGTCGGCAGAAAGGGAATAACATCTGCTTATCTGCGCCGCTCTATGTTCCCACGGCAAGCGAGGGAAGAAGCCCAGAGATCGGCAGCGGCGCCAAAGCGGCAGAGGCGCGATGCGGGATTAAGGAGCGTCGGATTGGGATTAAGGAGTGCGGCGGGATCCCCCGAGGCTTTTCCGGACACGTGGGCCGCACCTTTGGATCGCAGCGCCGGGTCATGACCCAGTTGCCATGCGCATCGCCACGCTGACCTGCCTTCCCGGCCCTTCTTCCCCCTTCCTCTTCGCGCTGCTCTACTCCCTGTCGGCGCTGGTGGTGTTGGTCACCTCGTCCTCATCCTCGTCGTCCTCGTGCCCGGGCCGCTGCACTTGCTCCAACCAGGCCAGCCGGGTCATCTGCACCCGCCAGAGCCTGGACGACGTCCCTGACAGCATATCCGTCAACACCAGATACCTCAACCTACAGGAGAACGCCATACAGGTGAGCGGGCATGACGTGGTGCCTTCAGGGACACGCCCCAATCGTGGCGTTTCAGAGTGATGGCTCCAAAAGTCCTTTCAATGTTTGGTCTCGCCATCTTTTTTTTTTCTTTTCTGTCTACTACGGTGGTCACCAATCGTCTATTGAGCTATTTTTAGAACAGGCAACGTTGATGACCCCTGGTCGACTCTATCTATGCGTCAAGTCAGGTGTTACCTTCATGGACAGTCTGAAATCATCACGAGTGTCACCTAAACTGCGTGAGTGGTCCAGATTCCCTGGCAGCCCGCTGTCACAAAAATGCGCCACACTCTGCGTTTATAAAATATTCCTTTCGTTCTCTGGCAGATTAAATATCATTCATTCATTATTCCGGCTTCACTTTTCCGTCTGCTCAAGTGCAGTTTGAAAAAGTGAACATTGACAAGTTAATCCTAAAATCCTGCACTTGCCCAATGACGTATAAAAAACTTTTTTTTTTGTTTTTTGCGGTCGTGCGCATAAAAATCCCCCCCCCCCCCCGGGAGAAATATGCATGGCACTTATTGACTGGCGGCGATAAACAACACCGTCAGACATGTTCCAATTAAGAGTTTATATATTACATATCGACTCACAAACGGCTCACTTTTGCTCGCTCGCTTGATTGCAAACCACGCAGATGATTTCAATTAAAAACTAGCTCGGGGTTTACGAGAGAAGTAATTACAAACATGTCGGCGGTGCGGGAGGTGGGAAGGTGGTGATTTATGATGATAGCTAGGTGCTTTGTATTGCAGTACCGCCTTCTTCCTCAGGAGGCAGCATTCTCTTTTGACAGAAATAGCCACTCAATTTTGTGCTAAATAGGCATTCTGTCCTGATAAATATCTCCACCAAATGTCAGATTGTTTTAGTTGAACTTGCGTCACGGAAATTATAGCCAAACTCCATATGGTGCAATTTTTGGGGGTGGTTCTGCCATCGACGTCCCTTTTTCTGACATCTTTGAAACTACTTCAGCAAGCTGCCACATGCAAAAAGACTAAAAAAAAAAAAACAACCCACAATATTAGTTTTCCTTTGGAGCGGATACATTCCGATTCGCTCGCTCGTATCCCGCAGCTCCTCTTGAAATGATTAGAAAATCTAAAAATGTTTCAACACCTGAAGGCATCCTAGATTCTCCGGCTTATTTTTTTTTTTTCTTTGCTTGGCTGAGGACCCTTGCGGTGAAGCCTTGACAGCTCCCACCCCCCTCGCTAAAACACCCCACCAGCCCTGCAACAAGCCCTCAACACCTCCCTCCCACTTCCTGCTCTACATTTGGAGGCGGAGGTGGCTCAATTCCAGGAGTGTGTGTGTGTGTGTGTGTGTGTGTGTGTGTGTGTGTGTGTGTGTGTGTGTGTGTGTGTGCGTGCATGTGTGCATGTCATATCAAGATTAGGCAACACACATACACTCACAGACCCCCAAAGTGGAACGCAATCCGTTCTGTAACGCCGCTTCATGGTAAATCCTTGATCGTGTCAGTGCTGTGTGTAACCAAAATTTGGTGGGATCGGCAAAAAAAAAAAAAAAAGCATAGCGATTTCAAGTTCATTCGGGTGAATTCCCTTCGTAGGACTTTGTCAAAGTACAAGTCCTGAAATTCACCTCCAATGGCTGCTTTAAAACCAAATGGCCAACTTTCTGCAAAATTTTGGCCATGGTTCCTTGAGGCTTTTTTGTTGTTGTGCGTCTGGTTGTGATGGACACATCCACTTTATCTTGTAATATTTCGTGAAGTTGTTGTAGGGTTCATGTGTCAAAAGTTAAGATTAATCGACAACTAAATCGATTAATCGACAACTAAAAGTAATCGACAGCTATTTTAGCCGCCGCGTTATCGTTTATAGCCGTTGTTAAAATTGATTTCAGCATCGAGATTTTTGAGGTCTTTCATGAAATCAAACCGATTTCTCTTTCGATTCCTAAATTACAAAACAATTCCACAGGATGGCGTGCTCCTAAAAGGTACGTTCTTTGGAACGTTGAGAACCCCGGCACGTCAGTATCAACTCCTACCGCCTACCGTAGTAATCTTGACCTTAAAAATCCAACGTAGCAAGCAAAACTCCTCTGTGATGTTCCACCGACAGAGACCATCACTTTCCTAACATCGACTTGTCACCCGGCAGGTTATCAAGTCGGACACCTTCAAGCACCTGCGACACCTGGAGATCCTCCAGCTCTCCAAGAACCAGATCCGTCAGATCGAAGTAGGCGCCTTCAATGGCCTCCCCAACCTCAACACGCTGGAGCTGTTTGACAACCACCTCACGCTGGTGCCATCGCACGCCTTCGAGTACCTCAGCAAGCTGCGCGAGTTGTGGCTACGCAACAACCCCATCGAGACGCTGCCGGGCTACGCCTTCCACCGCGTGCCCTCGCTGCGCCGGCTTGACCTGGGGGAACTTAAGAAGTTGGACTTCATCTCGGACGCCGCCTTCGTGGGCCTGTTCAACCTGCGTTACCTGAATTTGGGGATGTGCGGACTGAAGGACATCCCCAAGTTGACGGCCCTGGTGCGGTTGGAGGAGCTCGAGCTGTCGGGGAACCGGCTGGAAATCATCCGTCCCGGGTCCTTCCAGGGTTTGGTTTTACTCCGGAAGCTGTGGCTCATGCACTCGCAGGTGTCGGTCATTGAACGCAACGCCTTTGACGATTTGAAGAACCTGGAGGAGCTCAACCTGTCCCACAATTCCTTACACTCGCTCCCGCACGATCTGTTCACGCCGCTGCACAAGCTGGAGCGGGTGCACCTGAACCACAACCCCTGGGTATGCAATTGCGACGTGCTTTGGCTCAGCTGGTGGCTGAAGGAGACGGTGCCCAGCAACACCACCTGTTGCGCCCGCTGCCACGCGCCTCCCTTCCTCAAGGGAAAATACATCGGCGAGCTGGACCAGAGCCACTTCACCTGCTACGCGCCCGTCATCGTGGAGCCGCCCACCGACCTCAACGTCACCGAGGGCATGGCGGCCGAGCTCAAGTGCCGCACCAGTACCTCCACCACGTCGGTCAACTGGATCACGCCCAACGGTACTCTGATGACCCACGGCTCGTACCGCGTGCGGATCTCGGTGCTGCACGACGGCACGCTGAACTTCACCAACGTCACCCTGCGAGATACGGGCCAGTACACCTGCATGGTGACCAACGCGGCCGGAAACACCACGGCCACCGCCGTGCTCAATGTCACCGCCGCGGACGTCAGCGTCAACTACACCTACTTCACGACGGTCACGGTCGAAAGCGTGGAGACTCCGGGAGAAGAGGAGTCTGCTCTGGTGGCTATCAACGAGACCTTCATCAGAGTCCTCCCGGTACCAACCCCGTCGGGGCATCTGTGGCCAGACAGCATCCCAACGACGGTCTCCTCACTCTCCATCGACTGGTCGTCTCCCCGCGCCACCCGGCCCACCTTCACTGTGCCCATCACAGAGCCGGGCTTTTCTGGCCTCGACGACGTGATCAAGACCACTAAGATCATCATCGGCTGCTTCGTGGCCATCACTTTCATGGCAGCGGTGATGTTGGTGGTCTTCTACAAGCTGAGGAAGCAGCACCAGCTCCACAAGCACCACGGGCCGGCCCGGGCTATCGAGATCATCAACGTGGAGGACGAGCTGAGCGGCGGGGCGGGCGGGGCGGGCGGCGGCCGGGGCGGCGGAGGTGGCATCTCAGGGGGCGCTACCTTGACGCAAAGCAGCGGAATCGGGGGCGGCCAGAGCCTGAGGCGCCACCATTCGGACGTGGTCACCCTGCCACACTTGACCCGTTCGGAGCACCTCAACTACTACAAGACGCACCACTTTGGCAACAACATGGTGGGACTGGGTGTCAACAACAACAACAACCCGCTGCCTTGCTCACAGAACATGACCATGTCCTATTCCCAAGTGGGCGGCGGCCTGGGGACCTGCGGCACCCTGCCCACACCGGTCCCGCTGCCCCAGCTGAGCCTGCACAGCTCCCTCAAGGGCCTCATGGCCAAGGGGCAAAACGAGCCTCTGCTTTTTAAGAGCGGCTCCAAGGAAAACGTACAGGAGACTCAGATCTGACGGAACTCGGAACACCCCGTGTAGCCCCACGTCGTCGTTGAAGGTGGGGCGTCATCTGCGGACGACCGCTTCCCCCGCCCCCTCCGCCTCATCGAGCACACGCTCCCGCCCTCATTCAGGTGACAAGCAGCTCTAGTTATTGCCAAAGTCCCAAGTCAAGCCAACTGAATGGACGCCGCATTTTTTTGTGGATTATTTCTACGGACCGCACGGCTGGTCGGAATAATGGAATGCGTCTCCACGTGGCTTCATGGACAAACCAGAGCTAAAAAAAAAAAAAAAAAAAAAAAAAGAGGAGGGGAAAAAAAGAACATAAAGTACTTGATATTATTATATATAAACGCTAAATATATTTTCACTGGAAGAAATAAATTATAAAGAATCTTTATGGAGCCGCCGACGTAGAAAGTGTGAGGAATATATTTAAACAATCTTAAAAAAGAAAAAAAAAAACTGTCCTTGTGGTCCGCCTTTCAAGATGGCCGCTGGATGAATCTATTTTCTTTTTCTAGCCAGGCCCATTTTGGGGGGGGAAGGCAGCGCTCACACCAACAGGGTCAGCGGCGGCGTGCTGTGTAGCATCAATAATATTAATAATAATAACAATGATAACAATAATAAGTGTCATAAGCTCACAGTGTACATAGTCCCAAAAGGCTGCTCGCTAATCACCATCTTTGGATTCACATGTTAGCGTTAGCATTAGCATTGTTATTGTCACGCCGTTGGCTCTTTTTTTTTGTTGTTGTTGTTGTTTTTGTTTTTTGTTTTTTGTACACTTGAGGGTCTTTTTTTTAATGGACTCAAAATGGCAGCAGGAGCAAAATGTCAGGATTGGAAGATTTTGGAAGGATTACGTCACTTGCCAATGGCGGTTTTCCAAAGGTAAGCGGCACTCGTCGGTGGGACAAAAAAAAAAACTTTAAAAAACAAACTAAAAACAGACTTTTTTTTCCATTGCAAAAAAAAAAGGACAAATTAATGAAAAAAATATAGAAACGTCTAGGTCTCTTTTAAAAGAAAAAAATATTAAGATGATGATGATTGATTGAGTGGGTTTTTTTTGTTTTTTTTTTTCCTTTTTCTTAATTTTTTTAAACGTGTTCTCTTTCTTCTTGTACTCTTCTTGTTCTTGTTCTTCTAATTCGGGTTCTAATTATGCCGACAACGTTCTGTTATAGCCCAGGTCACTTTGGAAATTAAAAAAAAAACTGGCACACAAAATGGCGATAGCTGTTTGCTCATGGCTGTTTTCTTCTTGATTTATTGTCTGTTGTTTGAAATATTTTTGTTTTAAATGTTTTCGTGTACAATATTTGTTGTTTGTCAGTCGGTCAGTGGTATAAGCAAAAAAAAAAAAAAAAAAAAAACGCTGGGCAATTTAGCTTAGCCCATCTCGCTGGCATACCTGCTTTTGATGGGCACCATTGGGAATTTTCAAACCAAAATTTCAGACTTCCAGTTCAATTTTGAACATGGTTTCTTGAGACTTTTTCAAATGTCACGGATGATGCCCACCAAATTTCACTTCCATCTCTTAAACTAGCGCTGGGGATTCCGTTTTTCAAAAGTTCTACGCTACTACACAAAATGGCAGCCCCTTACCAAAATGGCTGACTTCCTGTTCAGTTTCTGCCATGGTTCCTTGAGTTTTTTTCATGGTCGTGTCCATCCAATTTCATGTTGGTGGCAGATTTTCATTTATTTAGTCAACTTTCTAGTAGACACCGCTGAGGGAATTCACCTGAAATGGCTGCTTGGAACAAAAATGTCTGACTTCCTTTTTATTTCTGGCAGTGGGTTCTTGATATATTTTTTTTGGTCCAGCAAATTTCGAGTTGTGTGAAACCGGTGCCAGGGCTGAACATTCACTCCCATTTTACTCGCAAATCCTTGATAGGATTAGCAAACTTTGGCTGTGTTTTCCTTGCCATATTTTTTTTTTTTTGTATTTAACATGGCGGCCAAGGCCTGAATGTCAGCATCTTGTCGCCATGACGGCGCGCTAACAAACTCCGCGCCGCATCGACCTCAACCGCTGCCCATACCCCTCCCAAATCCTCCGCCATTATCATCATCAGGTCTCCTTGGCAACTGTTGCTGCTGCGACAGTCCTCATCAAGGTGTCTCCATTTGCTCCATAAACTCTGCAATGGACTCCTCGGCCCGCCCACGCTTGCTGTTGATTGGCTAACATCGCTGCTCGTCTGCGGCTTTGCGCTGACGGCCATTTTTGAGCACCGTCTTGTGCAACCTGGTGCACACACACACACACACACACACACACACACACACACACACACACACACATATGCTGCATCGACGATTAGCATATTGTCCTCAGCTTATTTGCATATTCTTGCATTTGTGTCAGTGAGGAACTGAATGTTTTTTCACCACCATGTATCAGGATGGCATGTGTGTACCTCATCTTGTTATTCAGTGTAATTTACCTTCATTTAAAGTCTCCAAATTTCGGAACTTTGGTGTGCCATTGGGTCAGCGAGCGCCCTGACAAGCCATCATTGTCATCATCATCATCATCATCATGGTCACATTTGATGCTTGTGGATGTTTCTTTTCACTAATAACACTCAGCTGATGCATACTGACGCTTGTCTTTGTCATCTCACACACACTAACTTCCCGGCTGATTAATTCATGACGACGTTGGGGTGTGTGTGTGTAGGAGGAGTGGTGTTGTCAGCAGAGGTCACCGCAAAGCTGTCACCTCACTTCCTGCCAAGGTGTCCTCCATTAGGGAACGTCTATGTGTCGCCTTGGTGACCGGGCGCCGGCGGCAACCGCATGTCCGTGCCGTTTATCTTGCCAGGATGAAGGTGCTGCAATGCGTGCGTGCGTGTGTGTGTTTGGTCAATTGTTGCTAGGTAGAATAGGTTGATGAATAAATGAGCATGTCAATCATGCTCCGAAAGGCCACTCCTTAAAATGTTGTGGTGCGAAGTGGCTAACGATGAAGTTTTCAGGACGTGGTGATGTGACGAAGCCGTCTGGGCTTTCGATAGATGTCCGATGTGGGCGATGAACGGTTTTCCCCTGGAAATGGCTGCCACCCCCGCTGCCGTTGACGCTTTGGGATGTCACGCTTGAAAGTGGAAAAGCGGAGCTTTTGTGGGCGGGAATGCGGTGAAGAATCCGTGACTGGTTTGGGATGTGCTGATCCAGCCGCTTGAGAAAAGCCGTTTTGGCCTTTTCTGTTTTGATTTTGTATTTTTTTTTTTTCCCTCTCAGCGGCCACCTCGGCTCTGCTTTCCCGTCGGGACGAGGCCGGGCGGGAACGCCGGCGCCGCCTTTTCGGCCTTTGAAGTGTAAATGGCGACGTGGCGGAGCGCCGTACCGGAGCTTCTGCCGGCTGCGCTGATGTAAGCCGCCGTTGTGATAATGGAGGCGTCTGCTGAGGCCGAGGTCACGCGCGCCGCACAAGGCCAAAAGCAGCTTTGAAATCCCGCCGTATGCTCTCGGCTGTTGAGGTTTTGCTTTTTTTTTTTTTTTTTTAAAGAAAGCAAGCAAGAAACAGCCGTAAAGCGTCATCAAGATGAAATCAACTTTGACAGCCCATATCGATTTTTTTTTTTAGCGCTTTTTGTCCACGCCCCCGCCGGTCAGCCAGTGAGGCGCAGCGTTTTCCTCGCTGCCGGAAAAAAAAAAAAAAGCTTTAAAACAACCAGAAATAAAATGTCATGAAATGAAAAATGTGTGACTTATTTGTTGACTTAAAACAAGTCAACTTAGTGAGCATGGAACTGTCAATGTGGAGTAAACATTTTCGACTGGGCGTTGTCATTGGAGCATACCGCGAATTCGTTCAAAAGTCTTGGTAGAGACCTTTGATGTGATCTACATGTGCTGGATGTGAGATCTGAATGTGTGCGCAACACGCGCGTGTGTTTGTGTGTGTGTGTGTGTGTATGTGTGTGTGGGAGAGTCTCGTATGTGTGTGTGTGTGCATGTGAGTGATCGGCATAAATATGTGCGTGTGCAAAGGAGGCAGGCCGCCGCCTCGCTTATATGTCACCCAGCGCCCCAGGAGCAATGACTCTCCTCCGTGCCCCCATTGAGGGGGTGGGGGGTAGTGGGGGGGGGGGCAATTGGTTGGGGGAAGGAGGGGGTCTTCTTTTCTCACCCCCCCATTCTTGAATCACACACGTCCAAATGCTCGCTCACCCCCTCCTCCTACTTTCTCTTCTGCCATTATCCGCCCACCTGCAGCATCGCATTCTGTTAACTCACGCACACACACGCATGAACATGAGGACACACACACTCACACACTCACACACACACACACACACACACACACACACACACACACACATGTATATTTCAACACTTCCCACAATTTTTGCTGTTCCACCCCAGTCCTATAGGTGGAAGTAATGAGCATAACAAAGTGGATGCTAGGTCTTTACAAAACAAGCAGATTTTAACAACCGAAATCGTTTTTGTGGGTGTGTGGGTAACTAAACTAAACATGTTGTTGCCGTCATACATGTAATTGTTGCGTGCTCACCTGAGCCTGCGGGCTGTTGTGCTCCTTCGCCATCAAGCATACAGCAAATTGTCTAATCTGGTTGTCGTAATCCCGTTAGACGGGTGTGGATTACGCCTCCACTTTCCACGTGTGCGCACGAGTCCACGTGCCGTCCGCGCGTTTGCCTCTCTTGCTATGTCGCGCGCTAAATTGATTATGCAAAAATGTTGTCATCGTGACAGACGTCAGTGACTGAAATGCCAGTAGCGGCAGTGTTATCGTGTTATTTATCATGTCAAATGGTGATGTGGTCACGAGGCGCAATTTGTCACCCTAAAACCTACTCCCTGCATGGTCGCTTGTTGCTAGGCAGAAATCCTATAGCCGTGCCTATTGGCTAGCCTTCACCAAAATGTTTTCATTTGTGACAGGTCATTTGTTGCTAGGCAGAATACAAAGGGCTGAAACAGAATTGCCCCAAAGACTACACTGCATTGTCCATCGGTGCAAATATGAGTCGCTGTTTGTCGAATTAAGTCCTGCGGGCAGCGTGCTCGGAAGTAACAGGCTACTCAAACATATTAAGTTACTACAGTAATGACTAATCTAACACGTTATCAATTTTATGTGAAGCAGAATTGACAGCTTCTCTTGAATATAACGAATGAAGTAACTTTCTATCTAACTCAGTGACTTTTAAGATGAGGTAATAAGTACTTTTGAGTTACTTTTAAAGTGTATGAGTCAAGTTACTTTTTCAAGTTAATTGTGGCATGAGTCACGAGGGCAAAGGCTTTGGAAAATGGAAGACTGGATTTTGACAAATAGGCTTCGGTGGTTGTTTTTTCGTAGCTGGGCGAGATGTGATGGGGCACTGCCCCGAATGTATAATAACCGGGCAAGTGCTCCATTGCAAGCGAGTTCAATCGTGAAGCCGATTTGTGCCGTTGCTGCATTTAACTTCAGCACGCGTGATTGGCCACCAAGGGTGACGGAAATGTCAATTCTCGCACATGGTTGGAGTCCAAGTGATTTCTCACGTTGTCGAAAAGGAAGAGGCGGTGGTGAGCGTCGTCTGGAGGTCAAGGTTGGCCTTGGCAGTCTTTGATGGCCATCAAGGGTGGTCGTCATTGTGCCCCCCAAGACATACCCACACAGATCCCTCCCTCCGTCCATTTGTCCGGCCCTCCCTCGACGTCATCTTCTCGTAGTTGATCAACGATTCTTCCTGGTTGTGTTTGCGTATCCGCTGGAAGAACATTTGTTTTCCTGCGGTGTGGGGGGGGGGATGGATGTTGAAAGACGAGTTATCGATTCGACAGCAGGATGCCGACTTGATGCCACTCGGACAGACTGACAAGCGAGCCCGGGAGATAGCGAGGGACATGTGACACACAAGCTTGCGAAAACCCAATACACACGTGTGATGTGAAACGCCTTTGGCGCATGCGGGAGGGACCATGTATAGTAAGGCGTTTTTTGCCGAAAAAAACGACCATGTATAGTAAGGCGTTTTCAGCCGAAAAAAACGACCATTTATAGTAAGGCATTTTTA
This sequence comes from Hippocampus mohnikei, assembly GCA_026261675.1. Taxonomy (NCBI): domain Eukaryota; kingdom Metazoa; phylum Chordata; class Actinopteri; order Syngnathiformes; family Syngnathidae; genus Hippocampus; species Hippocampus mohnikei. The sequence goes on along the minus strand of JAKGUB010000328.1, from coordinate 12,078,652 downwards.
ACAAAAAAGACGACCATATATAGTAAGGCGTTTTTAACAAAAAAACGACCATGTATAGTAAGGCGTTTTTAGCGAAAAAACGACCATGTATAGTAAGGCGTTTTGAGCGAAAAACGACCATGTATAGTAAGGCGTTTTTAGCCGAAAAAAACGACCATGTATAGTAAGGCGTTTTTTGCCGAAAAAACGACCATTTATAGTAAGGCATTTTTAACAAAAAAACGACCATATATAGTAAGGCATTTTTAACAAAAAAAAGGACCATGTATAGTAAGGCGTTTTTGGCCGAAAAAAACGACCATGTATAGTAAGGCGTTTTTAACAAAAAAACGACCATGTATAGTAAGGCGTTTTTGCCCAAAAAACGACCATGTATAGTAAGGCGTTTTGAGCAAAAACGACCATGTATAGTAAGGCGTTTTTAGCGAAAAAACGACCATGTATAGTAAGGCGTTTTGCTGAAAAAACGACCATGTATAGTAAGGCGTTTTTGCGAAAAAACGACCATGTATAGTAAGGCGTTTTAATAAAAAAACGACCATGTATAGTAAGGCGTTTTTGCGAAAAAACGACCATGTATAGTAAGGCGTTTTTGCGAAAAAACGACCATGTATAGTAAGGCGTTTTTGCTGAAAAAATGACCATGTATAGTAAGGCGTTTTTAGCGAAAAAAGACCATGTATAGTAAGGCGTTTTGAGCGAAAAAAGCGACCATGTATAGTAAGGCGTTTTGAGCGAAAAAAGCGACCATGTATAGTAAGGCGTTTTGAGCGAAAAAACGACCATGTATAGTAAGGCGTTTTGAGCGAAAAAAGCGACCATGTATAGTAAGGCGTTTTTGCGAAAAAAGCGACCATGTATAGTAAGGCGTTTTTGCGAAAAAAAAAACGACCATGTATAGTAAGGCGTTTTTGCGAAAAACGACCATGTATAGTAAGGCGTTTTTGCTGAAAAAATGACCATGTATAGTAAGGCGTTTTTGCTGAAAAAACGACCATGTATAGTAAGGCGTTTTTGCTGAAAAAATGACCATGTATAGTAAGGCGTTTTTGCGAAAAAACGACCATGTATAGTAAGGCGTTTTGAGCGAAAAACGACCATGTATAGTAAGGCGTTTTTGCGAAAAAACGACCATGTATAGTAAGGCGTTTTGAGCGAAAAAACGACCATGTATAGTAAGGCGTTTTTGCGAAAAAACGACCATGTATAGTAAGGCGTTTTTGCGAAAAAACGACCATGTATAGTAAGGCGTTTTGAGCGAAAAAACGACCATGTATAGTAAGGCGTTTTTGCGAAAAAACGACCATGTATAGTAAGGCGTTTTTGCGAAAAAACGACCATGTATAGTAAGGCGTTTTTGCGAAAAAACGACCATGTATAGTAAGGCGTTTTTGCGAAAAAACGACCATGTATAGTAAGGCGTTTTGAGCCAAAAAACGACCATGTATAGTAAGGCGTTTTTGCGAAAAAACGACCATGTATAGTAAGGCGTTTTTGCGAAAAAACGACCATGTATAGTAAGGCGTTTTTAGCGAAAAAACGACCATGTATAGTAAGGCGTTTTGAGCGAAAAAAGCGACCATGTATAGTAAGGCGTTTTGCGAAAAAAAGACCATGTATAGTAAGGCGTTTTTGCGAAAAAAACGACCATGTATAGTAAGGCGTTTTTGCGAAAAAACGACCATGTATAGTAAGGCGTTTTGCGAAAAAACGACCATGTATAGTAAGGCGTTTTTGCGAAAAACGACCATGTATAGTAAGGCGTTTTTGCGAAAAACGACCATGTATAGTAAGGCGTTTTTGCGAAAAAAACGACCATGTATAGTAAGGCGTTTTTGCGAAAAAACGACCATGTATAGTAAGGCGTTTTTGCGAAAAAACGACCATGTATAGTAAGGCGTTTTTAGCGAAAAAACGACCATGTATAGTAAGGCGTTTTTAGCGAAAAAACGACCATGTATAGTAAGGCGTTTTTGCGAAAAAACGACCATGTATAGTAAGGCGTTTTTAGCGAAAAAACGACCATGTATAGTAAGGCGTTTTTAGCGAAAAACGACCATGTATAGTAAGGCGTTTTTAGCGAAAAAACGACCATGTATAGTAAGGCGTTTTTAGCGAAAAAGCGACCATGTATAGTAAGGCGTTTTTGCGAAAAAAGCGACCATGTATAGTAAGGCGTTTTTAGCGAAAAAACGACCATGTATAGTAAGGCGTTTTTGCGAAAAAACGACCATGTATAGTAAGGCGTTTTTGCGAAAAACGACCATGTATAGTAAGGCGTTTTGAGCGAAAAAACGACCATGTATAGTAAGGCGTTTTTGCGAAAAAACGACCATGTATAGTAAGGCGTTTTTAGCGAAAAAACGACCATGTATAGTAAGGCGTTTTTGCGAAAAAACGACCATGTATAGTAAGGCGTTTTTAGCGAAAAAACGACCATGTATAGTAAGGCGTTTTTGCGAAAAAACGACCATGTATAGTAAGGCGTTTTTGCGAAAAAACGACCATGTATAGTAAGGCGTTTTAGCGAAAAACGACCATGTATAGTAAGGCGTTTTTGCGAAAAAACGACCATGTATAGTAAGGCGTTTTTGCGAAAAACGACCATGTATAGTAAGGCGTTTTTGCGAAAAAACGACCATGTATAGTAAGGCGTTTTTGCGCGAAAAACGACCATGTATAGTAAGGCGTTTTTGCGAAAAACGACCATGTATAGTAAGGCGTTTTTGCGAAAAACGACCATGTATAGTAAGGCGTTTTTGCGAAAAAACGACCATGTATAGTAAGGCGTTTTTGCCAAAAAACGACCATGTATAGTAAGGCGTTTTTGCGAAAAAACGACCATGTATAGTAAGGCGTTTTTGCGAAAAAACGACCATGTATAGTAAGGCGTTTTTGCGAAAAAACGACCATGTATAGTAAGGCGTTTTTGCGAAAAACGACCATGTATAGTAAGGCGTTTTTGCGAAAAACGACCATGTATAGTAAGGCGTTTTTGCGAAAAACGACCATGTATAGTAAGGCGTTTTTGCGAAAAAAAAACGACCATGTATAGTAAGGCGTTTTTGCGAAAAACGACCATGTATAGTAAGGCGTTTTTGCGAAAAAACGACCATGTATAGTAAGGCGTTTTTGCGAAAAAACGACCATGTATAGTAAGGCGTTTTTGCGAAAAAACGACCATGTATAGTAAGGCGTTTTTGCGAAAAAACGACCATGTATAGTAAGGCGTTTTTGCGAAAAAACGACCATGTATAGTAAGGCGTTTTTGCCGAAAAACGACCATGTATAGTAAGGCGTTTTTGCCAAAAACGACCATGTATAGTAAGGCGTTTTTGCGAAAAAAGCGACCATGTATAGTAAGGCGTTTTTGCGAAAAAACGACCATGTATAGTAAGGCGTTTTTGCGAAAAAACGACCATGTATAGTAAGGCGTTTTTGCGAAAAAACGACCATGTATAGTAAGGCGTTTTTGCGAAAAAACGACCATGTATAGTAAGGCGTTTTTGCCGAAAAACGACCATGTATAGTAAGGCGTTTTTGCGAAAAAACGACCATGTATAGTAAGGCGTTTTTGCGAAAAACGACCATGTATAGTAAGGCGTTTTTGCGAAAAAACGACCATGTATAGTAAGGCGTTTTTGCGAAAAACGACCATGTATAGTAAGGCGTTTTTGCGAAAAAACGACCATGTATAGTAAGGCGTTTTTGCGAAAAAACGACCATGTATAGTAAGGCGTTTTTGCGAAAAACGACCATGTATAGTAAGGCGTTTTTGCGAAAAAACGACCATGTATAGTAAGGCGTTTTTGCGAAAAAACGACCATGTATAGTAAGGCGTTTTTGCGAAAAAACGACCATGTATAGTAAGGCGTTTTTGCGAAAAAACGACCATGTATAGTAAGGCGTTTTTGCGAAAAAACGACCATGTATAGTAAGGCGTTTTTGCGAAAAAACGACCATGTATAGTAAGGCGTTTTTGCGAAAAAACGACCATGTATAGTAAGGCGTTTTTGCGAAAAAACGACCATGTATAGTAAGGCGTTTTTGCGAAAAAACGACCATGTATAGTAAGGCGTTTTTGCGAAAAAAACGACCATGTATAGTAAGGCGTTTTTGCGAAAAAACGACCATGTATAGTAAGGCGTTTTTGCGAAAAAACGACCATGTATAGTAAGGCGTTTTTGCGAAAAAACGACCATGTATAGTAAGGCGTTTTTGCGAAAAAACGACCATGTATAGTAAGGCGTTTTTGCGAAAAAACGACCATGTATAGTAAGGCGTTTTTGCGAAAAAACGACCATGTATAGTAAGGCGTTTTTGCGAAAAAACGACCATGTATAGTAAGGCGTTTTTGCGAAAAAACGACCATGTATAGTAAGGCGTTTTTGCGAAAAACGACCATGTATAGTAAGGCGTTTTTGCGAAAAAACGACCATGTATAGTAAGGCGTTTTTGCGAAAAAACGACCATGTATAGTAAGGCGTTTTGAGCGAAAAAACGACCATGTATAGTAAGGCGTTTTTGCGAAAAAACGACCATGTATAGTAAGGCGTTTTTGCGAAAAACGACCATGTATAGTAAGGCGTTTTTGCGAAAAACGACCATGTATAGTAAGGCGTTTTTGCGAAAAAACGACCATGTATAGTAAGGCGTTTTTGCGAAAAAACGACCATGTATAGTAAGGCGTTTTTGCGAAAAAACGACCATGTATAGTAAGGCGTTTTTGCGAAAAAACGACCATGTATAGTAAGGCGTTTTTGCGAAAAAACGACCATGTATAGTAAGGCGTTTTTGCGAAAAACGACCATGTATAGTAAGGCGTTTTTGCGAAAAAACGACCATGTATAGTAAGGCGTTTTTGCGAAAAAACGACCATGTATAGTAAGGCGTTTTTGCGAAAAAACGACCATGTATAGTAAGGCGTTTTTGCGAAAAAACGACCATGTATAGTAAGGCGTTTTTGCGAAAAAACGACCATGTATAGTAAGGCGTTTTTGCGAAAAAACGACCATGTATAGTAAGGCGTTTTTGCGAAAAAAACGACCATGTATAGTAAGGCGTTTTTGCGAAAAAACGACCATGTATAGTAAGGCGTTTTTGCGAAAAAACGACCATGTATAGTAAGGCGTTTTTGCGAAAAAACGACCATGTATAGTAAGGCGTTTTTGCGAAAAAACGACCATGTATAGTAAGGCGTTTTTGCGAAAAAACGACCATGTATAGTAAGGCGTTTTTGCGAAAAAACGACCATGTATAGTAAGGCGTTTTTGCGAAAAAACGACCATGTATAGTAAGGCGTTTTTGCGAAAAAACGACCATGTATAGTAAGGCGTTTTTGCGAAAAAACGACCATGTATAGTAAGGCGTTTTTAGCGAAAAAACGACCATGTATAGTAAGGCGTTTTTAGCGAAAAAACGACCATGTATAGTAAGGCGTTTTTGCGAAAAAACGACCATGTATAGTAAGGCGTTTTTAGCGAAAAACGACCATGTATAGTAAGGCGTTTTTGCGAAAAAACGACCATGTATAGTAAGGCGTTTTTGCGAAAAAACGACCATGTATAGTAAGGCGTTTTAGCGAAAAAAACGACCATGTATAGTAAGGCGTTTTTGCGAAAAAACGACCATGTATAGTAAGGCGTTTTTGCGAAAAACGACCATGTATAGTAAGGCGTTTTTGCGAAAAAACCATGTATAGTAAGGCGACCATGTATAGTAAGGCGTTTTAGCGAAAAAACGACCATGTATAGTAAGGCGTTTTTGCGAAAAAACGACCATGTATAGTAAGGCGTTTTTGCGAAAAACGACCATGTATAGTAAGGCGTTTTTGCGAAAAAAACGACCATGTATAGTAAGGCGTTTTTGCGAAAAAACGACCATGTATAGTAAGGCGTTTTTGCGAAAAAACGACCATGTATAGTAAGGCGTTTTTGCGAAAAACGACCATGTATAGTAAGGCGTTTTTGCGAAAAACGACCATGTATAGTAAGGCGTTTTTGCGAAAAAAGGCGACCATGTATAGTAAGGCGTTTTTGCGAAAAAACGACCATGTATAGTAAGGCGTTTTTGCGAAAAAACGACCATGTATAGTAAGGCGTTTTTAGCGAAAAAACGACCATGTATAGTAAGGCGTTTTTAGCGAAAAAACGACCATGTATAGTAAGGCGTTTTTAGCGAAAAAACGACCATGTATAGTAAGGCGTTTTTGCGAAAAAACGACCATGTATAGTAAGGCGTTTTTGCGAAAAAAAACGACCATGTATAGTAAGGCGTTTTTGCGAAAAACGACCATGTATAGTAAGGCGTTTTTAGCGAAAAACGACCATGTATAGTAAGGCGTTTTTGCGAAAAAACGACCATGTATAGTAAGGCGTTTTTGCGAAAAAACGACCATGTATAGTAAGGCGTTTTTGCGAAAAAACGACCATGTATAGTAAGGCGTTTTTGCGAAAAAACGACCATGTATAGTAAGGCGAAAAAAACGACCATGTATAGTAAGGCGTTTTTGCGAAAAAACGACCATGTATAGTAAGGCGTTTTTGCGAAAAAACGACCATGTATAGTAAGGCGTTTTTAGCGAAAAACGACCATGTATAGTAAGGCGTTTTTGCGAAAAACGACCATGTATAGTAAGGCGTTTTTAGCGAAAAAACGACCATGTATAGTAAGGCGTTTTTGCGAAAAAACGACCATGTATAGTAAGGCGTTTTTGCGAAAAAACGACCATGTATAGTAAGGCGTTTTAGCGAAAAAACGACCATGTATAGTAAGGCGTTTTTAGCGAAAAAACGACCATGTATAGTAAGGCGTTTTAGCGAAAAACGACCATGTATAGTAAGGCGTTTTTGCGAAAAAACGACCATGTATAGTAAGGCGTTTTTGCGAAAAAACGACCATGTATAGTAAGGCGTTTTTGCGAAAAAACGACCATGTATAGTAAGGCGTTTTAGCGAAAAAACGACCATGTATAGTAAGGCGTTTTAGCGAAAAACGACCATGTATAGTAAGGCGTTTTTGCGAAAAACGACCATGTATAGTAAGGCGTTTTTAGCGAAAAAACGACCATGTATAGTAAGGCGTTTTTGCGAAAAAACGACCATGTATAGTAAGGCGTTTTTGCGAAAAACGACCATGTATAGTAAGGCGTTTTAGCGAAAAACGACCATGTATAGTAAGGCGTTTTTGCGAAAAAACGACCATGTATAGTAAGGCGTTTTTGCGAAAAAACGACCATGTATAGTAAGGCGTTTTTGCGAAAAAACGACCATGTATAGTAAGGCGTTTTTAGCGAAAAACGACCATGTATAGTAAGGCGTTTTTGCGAAAAAAGGCGTTTTAGCGAAAAAACGACCATGTATAGTAAGGCGTTTTTAGCGAAAAAACGACCATGTATAGTAAGGCGTTTTTGCGAAAAACGACCATGTATAGTAAGGCGTTTTGCGAAAAAACGACCATGTATAGTAAGGCGTTTTTAGCGAAAAAACGACCATGTATAGTAAGGCGTTTTTAGCGAAAAACGACCATGTATAGTAAGGCGTTTTTAGTAGCGAAAAAACGACCATGTATAGTAAGGCGTTTTTGCGAAAAACGACCATGTATAGTAAGGCGTTTTTAGCGAAAAAACGACCATGTATAGTAAGGCGTTTTTAGCGAAAAAACGACCATGTATAGTAAGGCGTTTTTAGCGAAAAAACGACCATGTATAGTAAGGCGTTTTTAGCGAAAAAACGACCATGTATAGTAAGGCGTTTTTGCGAAAAACGACCATGTATAGTAAGGCGTTTTTAGCGAAAAACGACCATGTATAGTAAGGCGTTTTAGCGAAAAACGACCATGTATAGTAAGGCGTTTTTGCGAAAAACGACCATGTATAGTAAGGCGTTTTTGCGAAAAACGACCATGTATAGTAAGGCGTTTTTAGCCCTTCAAAACGACCATGTATAGTAAGGCGTTTTTGCGAAAAAACGACCATGTATAGTAAGGCGTTTTTGCGAAAAAACGACCATGTATAGTAAGGCGTTTTTGCGAAAAAACGACCATGTATAGTAAGGCGTTTTTAGCGAAAAAACGACCATGTATAGTAAGGCGTTTTTGCGAAAAAACGACCATGTATAGTAAGGCGTTTTAGCGAAAAAACGACCATGTATAGTAAGGCGTTTTTGCGAAAAACGACCATGTATAGTAAGGCGTTTTAGCGAAAAAACGACCATGTATAGTAAGGCGTTTTTGCGAAAAAACGACCATGTATAGTAAGGCGTTTTGCGAAAAAACGACCATGTATAGTAAGGCGTTTTGAGCGAAAAAACGACCATGTATAGTAAGGCGTTTTTAGCCATGTAAAAGGCGACCATGTATAGTAAGGCGTTTTTTGCGCCAAAAACGACCATGTATAGTAAGGCGTTTTTGCGAAAAAACGACCATGTATAGTAAGGCGTTTTAGCGAAAAAACGACCATGTATAGTAAGGCGTTTTTAGCGAAAAAACGACCATGTATAGTAAGGCGTTTTTGCGAAAAAACGACCATGTATAGTAAGGCGTTTTTGAGCAAAAACGACCATGTATAGTAAGGCGTTTTTGCGAAAAACGACCATGTATAGTAAGGCGTTTTTGCCAAAAAAACGACCATGTATAGTAAGGTTTTTAGCGAAAAAACGACCATGTATAGTAAGGCGTTTTTAGACCATGTATAGTAAGGCGTTTTTAGCGAAAAACGACCATGTATAGTAAGGCGTTTTTGCGAAAAAACGACCATGTATAGTAAGGCGTTTTTGCGAAAAAACGACCATGTATAGTAAGGCGTTTTTAGCGAAAAAACGACCATGTATAGTAAGGCGTTTTTGCGAAAAAACGACCATGTATAGTAAGGCGTTTTTGCGAAAAAACGACCATGTATAGTAAGGCGTTTTTAGCCGAAAAACGACCATGTATAGTAAGGCGTTTTTGCGAAAAAAAAAACGACCATGTATAGTAAGGCGTTTTTGCGAAAAACGACCATGTATAGTAAGGCGTTTTTGCGAAAAAACGACCATGTATAGTAAGGCGTTTTTAGCGAAAAAACGACCATGTATAGTAAGGCGTTTTTGCGAAAAAACGACCATGTATAGTAAGGCGTTTTTGCGAAAAACGACCATGTATAGTAAGGCGTTTTTAGCGAAAAACGACCATGTATAGTAAGGCGTTTTAGCGAAAAAACGACCATGTATAGTAAGGCGTTTTTGCGAAAAACGACCATGTATAGTAAGGCGTTTTTGCCGAAAAACGACCATGTATAGTAAGGCGTTTTTGCGAAAAACGACCATGTATAGTAAGGCGTTTTTGCGAAAAAAACGACCATGTATAGTAAGGCGTTTTTAGCGAAAAAACGACCATGTATAGTAAGGCGTTTTTGCGAAAAACGACCATGTATAGTAAGGCGTTTTTAGCGAAAAACGACCATGTATAGTAAGGCGTTTTTGCGAAAAAACGACCATGTATAGTAAGGCGTTTTTAGCGAAAAAAACGACCATGTATAGTAAGGCGTTTTTGCGAAAAACGACCATGTATAGTAAGGCGTTTTTGCGAAAAAACGACCATGTATAGTAAGGCGTTTTTAGCCAAAAAACGACCATGTATAGTAAGGCGTTTTTGCGAAAAAACGACCATGTATAGTAAGGCGTTTTTGTATAGCGAAAAACGACCATGTATAGTAAGGCGTTTTTGCGAAAAACGACCATGTATAGTAAGGCGTTTTAGCCATGAAAAACGACCATGTATAGTAAGGCGTTTTTGCGAAAAAACGACCATGTATAGTAAGGCGTTTTTAGCGAAAAAACGACCATGTATAGTAAGGCGTTTTTAGCGAAAAACGACCATGTATAGTAAGGCGTTTTTGCCGAAAAACGACCATGTATAGTAAGGCGTTTTTGTATAGTAAGGCGTTTTTGCCGAAAAAACGACCATGTATAGTAAGGCGTTTTTGCGAAAAAACGACCATGTATAGTAAGGCGTTTTTAGCGAAAAAACGACCATGTATAGTAAGGCGTTTTTGCCGAAAAACGACCATGTATAGTAAGGCGTTTTTGCGAAAAAACGACCATGTATAGTAAGGCGTTTTAGCGAAAAAACGACCATGTATAGTAAGGCGTTTTTAGCGAAAAAACGACCATGTATAGTAAGGCGTTTTTAGCGAAAAACGACCATGTATAGTAAGGCGTTTTTGCGAAAAACGACCATGTATAGTAAGGCGTTTTTAGCGAAAAAAAAACGACCATGTATAGTAAGGCGTTTTTGCGAAAAAACGACCATGTATAGTAAGGCGTTTTTGCGAAAAAACGACCATGTATAGTAAGGCGTTTTAGCCGAAAAAACGACCATGTATAGTAAGGCGTTTTTGCGAAAAAACGACCATGTATAGTAAGGCGTTTTTAGCGAAAAAACGACCATGTATAGTAAGGCGTTTTTGCGAAAAAAAGCGACCATGTATAGTAAGGCGTTTTTAGCGAAAAAACGACCATGTATAGTAAGGCGTTTTTAGCGAAAAACGACCATGTATAGTAAGGCGTTTTTAGCGAAAAAACGACCATGTATAGTAAGGCGTTTTTAGCGAAAAAACGACCATGTATAGTAAGGCGTTTTTGCGAAAAAACGACCATGTATAGTAAGGCGTTTTTGCGAAAAAACGACCATGTATAGTAAGGCGTTTTTAGCGAAAAACGACCATGTATAGTAAGGCGTTTTTGCGAAAAAAAAACGACCATGTATAGTAAGGCGTTTTAGCGAAAAACGACCATGTATAGTAAGGCGTTTTTAGCGAAAAAACGACCATGTATAGTAAGGCGTTTTAGCGAAAAAACGACCATGTATAGTAAGGCGTTTTTGCGAAAAAAACGACCATGTATAGTAAGGCGTTTTTAGCGAAAAAAAGACCATGTATAGTAAGGCGTTTTTGCGAAAAAACGACCATGTATAGTAAGGCGTTTTTGCGAAAAACGACCATGTATAGTAAGGCGTTTTTGCGAAAAAACGACCATGTATAGTAAGGCGTTTTAGCGAAAAAACGACCATGTATAGTAAGGCGTTTTTGCGAAAAACGACCATGTATAGTAAGGCGTTTTTGCGAAAAACCATGTATAGTAAGGCGACCATGTATAGTAAGGCGTTTTTGCGAAAAAACGACCATGTATAGTAAGGCGTTTTATAGTAAGGCGTTTTTTGCGAAAAACGACCATGTATAGTAAGGCGTTTTTGCCAAAAAACGACCATGTATAGTAAGGCGTTTTAGCGAAAAAACGACCATGTATAGTAAGGCGTTTTTGCGAAAAACGACCATGTATAGTAAGGCGTTTTTGCGAAAAAAATGTATAGTAAGGCGACCATGTATAGTAAGGCGTTTTTGCCGAAAAAACGACCATGTATAGTAAGGCGTTTTTAGCCATGAAAAACGACCATGTATAGTAAGGCGTTTTTAGCGAAAAAACGACCATGTATAGTAAGGCGTTTTTTGCGAAAAAACGACCATGTATAGTAAGGCGTTTTTGCGAAAAACGACCATGTATAGTAAGGCGTTTTTGCGAAAAAACGACCATGTATAGTAAGGCGTTTTTGCGAAAAAACGACCATGTATAGTAAGGCGTTTTTAGCGAAAAAACGACCATGTATAGTAAGGCGTTTTTGCGACCATGTATAGTAAGGCGTTTTTGCGAAAAACCCATGTATAGTAAGGCGTTTTTAGCGAAAAAACGACCATGTATAGTAAGGCGTTTTTTGCGAAAAAACGACCATGTATAGTAAGGCGTTTTTAGCCAAAAACGACCATGTATAGTAAGGCGTTTTTGCGAAAAAACGACCATGTATAGTAAGGCGTTTTTGCGAAAAAACGACCATGTATAGTAAGGCGTTTTTGCGAAAAAACGACCATGTATAGTAAGGCGTTTTTAGCCGAAAAACGACCATGTATAGTAAGGCGTTTTTGCCATGTATAGTAAGGCGTTTTAGCCCTTCAGCCAAAAACGACCATGTATAGTAAGGCGTTTTTAGCGAAAAAACGACCATGTATAGTAAGGCGTTTTTGCTGAAAAAACGACCATGTATAGTAAGGCGTTTTTAGCGAAAAAACGACCATGTATAGTAAGGCGTTTTTGCGAAAAAACGACCATGTATAGTAAGGCGTTTTTTGATGTGCCGAAAAACGACCATGTATAGTAAGGCGTTTTTGCGAAAAAACGACCATGTATAGTAAGGCGTTTTTAGCCCTTCAAAACGACCATGTATAGTAAGGCGTTTTTGCGAAAAAACGACCATGTATAGTAAGGCGTTTTAGCGAAAAAACGACCATGTATAGTAAGGCGTTTTTAGCGAAAAACGACCATGTATAGTAAGGCGTTTTAGCGAAAAAACGACCATGTATAGTAAGGCGTTTTAGCGAAAAAACGACCATGTATAGTAAGGCGTTTTTGCGAAAAACGACCATGTATAGTAAGGCGTTTTTAGCGAAAAACGACCATGTATAGTAAGGCGTTTTTAGCCCAAAAAACGACCATGTATAGTAAGGCGTTTTAGCGAAAAAACGACCATGTATAGTAAGGCGTTTTTGCGAAAAACGACCATGTATAGTAAGGCGTTTTTGCGAAAAACGACCATGTATAGTAAGGCGTTTTAGCGAAAAAACGACCATGTATAGTAAGGCGTTTTTGCGAAAAACGACCATGTATAGTAAGGCGTTTTTGCGAAAAACGACCATGTATAGTAAGGCGTTTTTGCCGAAAAAACGACCATGTATAGTAAGGCGTTTTTGCCGAAAAACGACCATGTATAGTAAGGCGTTTTTGCGAAAAACGACCATGTATAGTAAGGCGTTTTTAGCGAAAAAACGACCATGTATAGTAAGGCGTTTTTGCGAAAAAACGACCATGTATAGTAAGGCGTTTTTAGCGAAAAAACGACCATGTATAGTAAGGCGTTTTTGCCGAAAAACGACCATGTATAGTAAGGCGTTTTTAGCGAAAAAACGACCATGTATAGTAAGGCGTTTTTGCGAAAAAACGACCATGTATAGTAAGGCGTTTTTGCGAAAAAACGACCATGTATAGTAAGGCGTTTTAGCGAAAAAACGACCATGTATAGTAAGGCGTTTTTAGCGAAAAAACGACCATGTATAGTAAGGCGTTTTTTGCGAAAAAACGACCATGTATAGTAAGGCGTTTTAGCGAAAAAACGACCATGTATAGTAAGGCGTTTTTAGCGAAAAACGACCATGTATAGTAAGGCGTTTTTGCGAAAAAACGACCATGTATAGTAAGGCGTTTTAGCGAAAAACGACCATGTATAGTAAGGCTTTTTTAGCGAAAAAACGACCATGTATAGTAAGGCGTTTTTGCGAAAAACGACCATGTATAGTAAGGCGTTTTTGCGAAAAAACGACCATGTATAGTAAGGCGTTTTTGCGAAAAAACGACCATGTATAGTAAGGCGTTTTTGCCGAAAAACGACCATGTATAGTAAGGCGTTTTTGCGAAAAAACGACCATGTATAGTAAGGCGTTTTTGCGAAAAAACGACCATGTATAGTAAGGCGTTTTTAGCGAAAAAACGACCATGTATAGTAAGGCGTTTTTGCGAAAAAACGACCATGTATAGTAAGGCGTTTTTGCGAAAAAACGACCATGTATAGTAAGGCGTTTTTAGCGAAAAAACGACCATGTATAGTAAGGCGTTTTTGCGAAAAAACGACCATGTATAGTAAGGCGTTTTTGCGAAAAACGACCATGTATAGTAAGGCGTTTTTAGCCGAAAAAAACGACCATGTATAGTAAGGCGTTTTTGCGAAAAAACGACCATGTATAGTAAGGCGTTTTTGCCGAAAAAAACGACCATGTATAGTAAGGCGTTTTAAGAGCGAAAAACGACCATGTATAGTAAGGCGTTTTTAGCCGAAAAACGACCATGTATAGTAAGGCGTTTTTGCGAAAAAACGACCATGTATAGTAAGGCGTTTTTGCGAAAAAACGACCATGTATAGTAAGGCGTTTTTGCCAAAAACGACCATGTATAGTAAGGCGTTTTTGCGAAAAAACGACCATGTATAGTAAGGCGTTTTTGCGAAAAAACGACCATGTATAGTAAGGCGTTTTTGCGAAAAAACGACCATGTATAGTAAGGCGTTTTTAGCGAAAAACGACCATGTATAGTAAGGCGTTTTTGCCGAAAAAACGACCATGTATAGTAAGGCGTTTTTGCGAAAAACGACCATGTATAGTAAGGCGTTTTAGCGAAAAAACGACCATGTATAGTAAGGCGTTTTTGCGAAAAACGACCATGTATAGTAAGGCGTTTTTAGCCAAAAAACGACCATGTATAGTAAGGCGTTTTTGCGAAAAAACGACCATGTATAGTAAGGCGTTTTTAGCGAAAAAACGACCATGTATAGTAAGGCGTTTTTGCGAAAAAACGACCATGTATAGTAAGGCGTTTTAGCGAAAAAACGACCATGTATAGTAAGGCGTTTTTAGCGAAAAAACGACCATGTATAGTAAGGCGTTTTTTGCGAAAAACGACCATGTATAGTAAGGCGTTTTTGCGAAAAAACGACCATGTATAGTAAGGCGTTTTAGCCGAAAAAACGACCATGTATAGTAAGGCGTTTTTGCGAAAAAACGACCATGTATAGTAAGGCGTTTTAGCGAAAAAACGACCATGTATAGTAAGGCGTTTTTAGCCAAAAAACGACCATGTATAGTAAGGCGTTTTAGCCGAAAAACGACCATGTATAGTAAGGCGTTTTTGCGAAAAAACGACCATGTATAGTAAGGCGTTTTTAGCAAAAAAAACGACCATGTATAGTAAGGCGTTTTTGCTGAAAAACGACCATGTATAGTAAGGCGTTTTAGCGAAAAACGACCATGTATAGTAAGGCGTTTTGCGAAAAAACGACCATGTATAGTAAGGCGTTTTTGCGAAAAACGACCATGTATAGTAAGGCGTTTTAGCGAAAAAACGACCATGTATAGTAAGGCGTTTTTGCGAAAAACGACCATGTATAGTAAGGCGTTTTAGCGAAAAAACGACCATGTATAGTAAGGCGTTTTTGCGAAAAACGACCATGTATAGTAAGGCGTTTTTGCGAAAAACGACCATGTATAGTAAGGCGTTTTTGCAAAAAACGACCATGTATAGTAAGGCGTTTTTGCCAAAAAACGACCATGTATAGTAAGGCGTTTTAGCGAAAAAACGACCATGTATAGTAAGGCGTTTTTGCTGAAAAAACGACCATGTATAGTAAGGCGTTTTTAGCGAAAAAACGACCATGTATAGTAAGGCGTTTTTGCGAAAAAACGACCATGTATAGTAAGGCGTTTTTAGCGAAAAACGACCATGTATAGTAAGGCGTTTTAGCGAAAAAACGACCATGTATAGTAAGGCGTTTTTGCCAAAAAACGACCATGTATAGTAAGGCGTTTTTGCCAAAAAACGACCATGTATAGTAAGGCGTTTTTAGCGAAAAAACGACCATGTATAGTAAGGCGTTTTTGCGAAAAAACGACCATGTATAGTAAGGCGTTTTTAGCCGAAAAACGACCATGTATAGTAAGGCGTTTTTGCGAAAAAACGACCATGTATAGTAAGGCGTTTTTAGCCGAAAAACGACCATGTATAGTAAGGCGTTTTTGCGAAAAAACGACCATGTATAGTAAGGCGTTTTTAACGAAAAAACGACCATGTATAGTAAGGCGTTTTTGCGAAAAAACGACCATGTATAGTAAGGCGTTTTTAGCGAAAAAACGACCATGTATAGTAAGGCGTTTTTAGCGAAAAACGACCATGTATAGTAAGGCGTTTTGAGCGAAAAAAGACCATGTATAGTAAGGCGTTTTTGCGAAAAACGACCATGTATAGTAAGGCGTTTTTGCGAAAAAACGACCATGTATAGTAAGGCGTTTTTGCTGAAAAAACGACCATGTATAGTAAGGCGTTTTTAGCGAAAAAACGACCATGTATAGTAAGGCGTTTTTGCTGAAAAACGACCATGTATAGTAAGGCGTTTTTAGCGAAAAAACGACCATGTATAGTAAGGCGTTTTTGCCAAAAACGACCATGTATAGTAAGGCGTTTTAGCGAAAAACGACCATGTATAGTAAGGCGTTTTTGCGAAAAAACGACCATGTATAGTAAGGCGTTTTGAGCGAAAAAACGACCATGTATAGTAAGGCGTTTTGAGCGAAAAAACGACCATGTATAGTAAGGCGTTTTTGCGAAAAAACGACCATGTATAGTAAGGCGTTTTTGGCCGAAAAAAACAACCATGTATAGTAAGGCGTTTTGAGCCGAAAAAAACGACCATGTATAGTTAGGCATTTTTAACAAAAAAAACGACCATGTATAGTAAGGAGTTTTTAGCCGAAAAAACGACCATGTATAGTAAGGCGTCTTTAGCCATTCAAAATGAACCATGTATAGTAAGGCGTTTTTAGGTATAAAACGACCATGTATAGTAAGGCGTTTCAAACCCCATGTATAGTAAGGCGTGTGAAAAAACGACCATGTATAGTAAGGCGTTTTTCCTGCAAACCCATGTATAGTAAGCATGTCAAATACGCCAATAGTGTAGTTCAAGTCACAGTCAATGGTGGTGTAGAGGTATACATGCCGTTGTTTGGTCCAAGCAACCCCGGTTCAAACCCCGCTCAGTGACCTGTGAAAATGCAACACCAAACATGAGTTTACTTTTTGCTGCAAACCCTCCATAGTGCATGTCAAATACACCAATAGTGCAGATCAAGTCACAGTCACTGGGGGTGTAGAGGTACACATGCCAGTGTTCGGTCCAGGCATCCCCGGTTCAAACCCTGCTCATTGATGTGTGAAAAAAACGACCATGTATAGTAAGGTGTTTTTTGCTGAAAAAAACGACCATGTATAGTAAGGCGTTTTTAGCCCTTCAAAATGTACCATGTATAGTAAGGCGTTTTAGGTAAAAAAACGACCATGGTAGTAAGGCGTTTTTAGAAAAACAACGACCATGTATAGTAAGGCGTTTTTCCTGCAAACCCTCCATGTATAGTAAGGCGTTTTTAGCAAAAGTGACCATGTATAGTAAGGCGGTTTAGAGGTAAAAACGACCATGTATAGTAAGGCGTCCCGGTTCAAACGACCATGTATAGTATGGCGTGAAAAAACGACCATGTATAGTAAGGCGTTTTTGCTGAAAAACGACCATGTATAGTAAGGCGTTTTTAACCCAAAAAACGACCATGTATAGTAAGGCGTTTTTGGCCGAAAAAACGACCATGTATAGTAAGGCGTTTTTGCGAAAAACGACCATGTATAGTAAGGCGTTTTAGCGAAAAAACGACCATGTATAGTAAGGCGTTTTAGCCAAAAAAACGACCATGTATAGTAAGGCGTTTTTGCGAAAAAAACGACCATGTATAGTAAGGCGTTTTTGCTGAAAAAACGACCATGTATAGTAAGGCGTTTTTGCGAAAAACGACCATGTATAGTAAGGCGTTTTGAGCGAAAAACGACCATGTATAGTAAGGCGTTTTTGCGAAAAAACGACCATGTATAGTAAGGCGTTTTTAGCGAAAAAAGGACCATGTATAGTAAGGCGTTTTTAGCGAAAAAACGACCATGTATAGTAAGGCGTTTTTGCGAAAAAACGACCATGTATAGTAAGGCGTTTTAGCGAAAAAACGACCATGTATAGTAAGGCGTTTTTGCGAAAAAACGACCATGTATAGTAAGGCGTTTTAGCGAAAAAACGACCATGTATAGTAAGGCGTTTTTAGCGAAAAACGACCATGTATAGTAAGGCGTTTTTGCCAAAAAACGACCATGTATAGTAAGGCGTTTTTAGCGAAAAACGACCATGTATAGTAAGGCGTTTTTGCGAAAAAACGACCATGTATAGTAAGGCGTTTTTAGCGAAAAAACGACCATGTATAGTAAGGCGTTTTTGCGAAAAAACGACCATGTATAGTAAGGCGTTTTTAGCGAAAAAACGACCATGTATAGTAAGGCGTTTTTGCGAAAAACGACCATGTATAGTAAGGCGTTTTTGCGAAAAACGACCATGTATAGTAAGGCGTTTTTGCCGAAAAACGACCATGTATAGTAAGGCGTTTTAGCGAAAAAACGACCATGTATAGTAAGGCGTTTTAGCGAAAAAACGACCATGTATAGTAAGGCGTTTTTAGCCGAAAAACGACCATGTATAGTAAGGCGTTTTTGCGAAAAAACGACCATGTATAGTAAGGCGTTTTAGCGAAAAAACGACCATGTATAGTAAGGCGTTTTTGCGAAAAAACGACCATGTATAGTAAGGCGTTTTAGCGAAAAAACGACCATGTATAGTAAGGCGTTTTTGCGAAAAAACGACCATGTATAGTAAGGCGTTTTTAGCGAAAAAACGACCATGTATAGTAAGGCGTTTTTGCGAAAAAACGACCATGTATAGTAAGGCGTTTTTGCGAAAAAACGACCATGTATAGTAAGGCGTTTTTGCGAAAAAACGACCATGTATAGTAAGGCGTTTTTGCGAAAAAACGACCATGTATAGTAAGGCGTTTTTGCCAAAAAACGACCATGTATAGTAAGGCGTTTTTGCCGAAAAACGACCATGTATAGTAAGGCGTTTTAGCGAAAAAACGACCATGTATAGTAAGGCGTTTTAGCGAAAAAACGACCATGTATAGTAAGGCGTTTTTGCGAAAAACGACCATGTATAGTAAGGCGTTTTAGCGAAAAAACGACCATGTATAGTAAGGCGTTTTTGCGAAAAAACGACCATGTATAGTAAGGCGTTTTTGCGAAAAAACGACCATGTATAGTAAGGCGTTTTTGCGAAAAAACGACCATGTATAGTAAGGCGTTTTTAGCGAAAAACGACCATGTATAGTAAGGCGTTTTTGCGAAAAAACGACCATGTATAGTAAGGCGTTTTTGCGAAAAAACGACCATGTATAGTAAGGCGTTTTTGCGAAAAAACGACCATGTATAGTAAGGCGTTTTTGCGAAAAAACGACCATGTATAGTAAGGCGTTTTTAGCGAAAAAACGACCATGTATAGTAAGGCGTTTTTGCGAAAAAACGACCATGTATAGTAAGGCGTTTTTGCGAAAAACGACCATGTATAGTAAGGCGTTTTTGCGAAAAAACGACCATGTATAGTAAGGCGTTTTTGCGAAAAAACGACCATGTATAGTAAGGCGTTTTTGCGAAAAAACGACCATGTATAGTAAGGCGTTTTTAGCGAAAAAACGACCATGTATAGTAAGGCGTTTTTAGCGAAAAAACGACCATGTATAGTAAGGCGTTTTTGCGAAAAAAACGACCATGTATAGTAAGGCGTTTTTGCGAAAAAACGACCATGTATAGTAAGGCGTTTTGCTGAAAAAAACGACCATGTATAGTAAGGCGTTTTTGCGAAAAAACGACCATGTATAGTAAGGCGTTTTTGCGAAAAAACGACCATGTATAGTAAGGCGTTTTTGCGAAAAAAAAAGGACCATGTATAGTAAGGCGTTTTTGCGAAAAAACGACCATGTATAGTAAGGCGTTTTTGCGAAAAAACGACCATGTATAGTAAGGCGTTTTTGCGAAAAAACGACCATGTATAGTAAGGCGTTTTTGCGAAAAAACGACCATGTATAGTAAGGCGTTTTTGCGAAAAAACGACCATGTATAGTAAGGCGTTTTTGCGAAAAAACGACCATGTATAGTAAGGCGTTTTTGCGAAAAAACGACCATGTATAGTAAGGCGTTTTTGCGAAAAAACGACCATGTATAGTAAGGCGTTTTTGCGAAAAAAGGCGACCATGTATAGTAAGGCGTTTTTGCGAAAAAACGACCATGTATAGTAAGGCGTTTTTGCGAAAAAACGACCATGTATAGTAAGGCGTTTTTGCGAAAAAACGACCATGTATAGTAAGGCGTTTTTAGCCGAAAAACGACCATGTATAGTAAGGCGTTTTTGCGAAAAAACGACCATGTATAGTAAGGCGTTTTTGCGAAAAAACGACCATGTATAGTAAGGCGTTTTTGCGAAAAAACGACCATGTATAGTAAGGCGTTTTTGCGAAAAAACGACCATGTATAGTAAGGCGTTTTTGCGAAAAAACGACCATGTATAGTAAGGCGTTTTTGCAAAAAACGACCATGTATAGTAAGGCGTTTTTGCGAAAAAACGACCATGTATAGTAAGGCGTTTTTAGCGAAAAAACGACCATGTATAGTAAGGCGTTTTTGCGAAAAAACGACCATGTATAGTAAGGCGTTTTTAGCGAAAAAACGACCATGTATAGTAAGGCGTTTTTGCGAAAAAACGACCATGTATAGTAAGGCGTTTTTGCGAAAAAACGACCATGTATAGTAAGGCGTTTTTGCGAAAAACGACCATGTATAGTAAGGCGTTTTAGCGAAAAAACGACCATGTATAGTAAGGCGTTTTAGCGAAAAAACGACCATGTATAGTAAGGCGTTTTTGCGAAAAAACGACCATGTATAGTAAGGCGTTTTAGCGAAAAAACGACCATGTATAGTAAGGCGTTTTTGCGAAAAAACGACCATGTATAGTAAGGCGTTTTAGCGAAAAAACGACCATGTATAGTAAGGCGTTTTTTCCAAAAAACGACCATGTATAGTAAGGCGTTTTAGCGAAAAACGACCATGTATAGTAAGGCGTTTTGAGCCGAAAAACGACCATGTATAGTAAGGCGTTTTTGCGAAAAAACGACCATGTATAGTAAGGCGTTTTTGCGAAAAAACGACCATGTATAGTAAGGCGTTTTTGCGAAAAAACGACCATGTATAGTAAGGCGTTTTTGCGAAAAACGACCATGTATAGTAAGGCGTTTTTGCGAAAAACGACCATGTATAGTAAGGCGTTTTTGCGAAAAACGACCATGTATAGTAAGGCGTTTTTAGCGAAAAAACGACCATGTATAGTAAGGCGTTTTTGCGAAAAACGACCATGTATAGTAAGGCGTTTTTGCGAAAAACGACCATGTATAGTAAGGCGTTTTAACGAAAAAAGGACCATGTATAGTAAGGCGTTTTTGCGAAAAAACGACCATGTATAGTAAGGCGTTTTTGCGAAAAAACGACCATGTATAGTAAGGCGTTTTTGCGAAAAAACGACCATGTATAGTAAGGCGTTTTTGCGAAAAAACGACCATGTATAGTAAGGCGTTTTTGCGAAAAAACGACCATGTATAGTAAGGCGTTTTTGCGAAAAAACGACCATGTATAGTAAGGCGTTTTTGCGAAAAAACGACCATGTATAGTAAGGCGTTTTGAGCGAAAAAACGACCATGTATAGTAAGGCGTTTTGAGCGAAAAAACGACCATGTATAGTAAGGCGTTTTTGCCAAAAAAGACCATGTATAGTAAGGCGTTTTTGCGAAAAAACGACCATGTATAGTAAGGCGTTTTAGCGAAAAAACGACCATGTATAGTAAGGCGTTTTTGCGAAAAAACGACCATGTATAGTAAGGCGTTTTTAGCCGAAAAACGACCATGTATAGTAAGGCGTTTTTGCGAAAAAACGACCATGTATAGTAAGGCGTTTTTGCGAAAAAACGACCATGTATAGTAAGGCGTTTTTGCGAAAAAACGACCATGTATAGTAAGGCGTTTTTGCGAAAAAACGACCATGTATAGTAAGGCGTTTTTGCGAAAAAAACGACCATGTATAGTAAGGCGTTTTTGCGAAAAAAAAAAAGACCATGTATAGTAAGGCGTTTTTGCGAAAAAAACGACCATGTATAGTAAGGCGTTTTTGCGAAAAAACGACCATGTATAGTAAGGCGTTTTTGCGAAAAAACGACCATGTATAGTAAGGCGTTTTTGCGAAAAAACGACCATGTATAGTAAGGCGTTTTAGCGAAAAAACGACCATGTATAGTAAGGCGTTTTAGCGAAAAAACGACCATGTATAGTAAGGCGTTTTTGCGAAAAAACGACCATGTATAGTAAGGCGTTTTAGCGAAAAAACGACCATGTATAGTAAGGCGTTTTTGCGAAAAAACGACCATGTATAGTAAGGCGTTTTTGCGAAAAAAACGACCATGTATAGTAAGGCGTTTTTAGCGAAAAAACGACCATGTATAGTAAGGCGTTTTTGCGAAAAAACGACCATGTATAGTAAGGCGTTTTGTATAGTAAGGCGTTTTAGCCGAAAAAACGACCATGTATAGTAAGGCGTTTTTGCGAAAAACGACCATGTATAGTAAGGCGTTTTTGCGAAAAAACGACCATGTATAGTAAGGCGTTTTTGCGAAAAACGACCATGTATAGTAAGGCGTTTTAGCGAAAAAACGACCATGTATAGTAAGGCGTTTTTGCGAAAAAACGACCATGTATAGTAAGGCGTTTTGCGAAAAAACGACCATGTATAGTAAGGCGTTTTTGCGAAAAACGACCATGTATAGTAAGGCGTTTTGAGCCGAAAAACGACCATGTATAGTAAGGCGTTTTGAGCGACCATGTAAAAAACGACCATGTATAGTAAGGCGTTTTGCGAAAAACGACCATGTATAGTAAGGCGTTTTGAGCGAAAAACGACCATGTATAGTAAGGCGTTTTTGCGAAAAAAACGACCATGTATAGTAAGGCGTTTTGAGCGAAAAACGACCATGTATAGTAAGGCGTTTTTGCGAAAAAACGACCATGTATAGTAAGGCGTTTTTGCGAAAAACGACCATGTATAGTAAGGCGTTTTGAGCCGAAAAACGACCATGTATAGTAAGGCGTTTTTGCGAAAAAACGACCATGTATAGTAAGGCGTTTTTGCCAAAAACGACCATGTAAAAGGCGTTTTGCCGACCATGTATAGTAAGGCGTTTTGAGCGAAAAACGACCATGTATAGTAAGGCGTTTTTGCGAAAAAACGACCATGTATAGTAAGGCGTTTTTGCGAAAAAACGACCATGTATAGTAAGGCGTTTTTGCGAAAAAACGACCATGTATAGTAAGGCGTTTTTGCGAAAAAACGACCATGTATAGTAAGGCGTTTTTGCGTTTTTGCTGAAAAACGACCATGTATAGTAAGGCGTTTTTGCGAAAAAACGACCATGTATAGTAAGGCGTTTTTGCGAAAAAACGACCATGTATAGTAAGGCGTTTTTGCCAAAAACGACCATGTATAGTAAGGCGTTTTGCGCCAAAAAACGACCATGTATAGTAAGGCGTTTTGCGAAAAACGACCATGTTTAGTAAGGCGTTTTTAGCCGAAAAAAAAAGACCATGTATAGTAAGGCGTTTTTGCGAAAAAACGACCATGTATAGTAAGGCGTTTTTAGCAAAAAAAGGACCATGTATAGTAAGGCGTTTTTAGCGAAAAAACGACCATGTATAGTAAGGCGTTTTTGCCGAAAAACGACCATGTAAAAACGACCATGTATAGTAAGGCGTTTTGCGAAAAAACGACCATGTATAGTAAGGCGTTTTTGCAAAAAACGACCATGTATAGTAAGGCGTTTTAGACGAAAAAAGACCATGTATAGTAAGGCGTTTTTGCGAAAAACGACCATGTATAGTAAGGCGTTTTAGACGAAAAAGGACCATGTATAGTAAGGCGTTTTAGCGAAAAAACGACCATGTATAGTAAGGCGTTTTTGCGAAAAAACGACCATGTATAGTAAGGCGTTTTAGCAAAAAAAAAGGACCATGTATAGTAAGGCGTTTTTGCGAAAAACGACCATGTATAGTAAGGCGTTTTAGCGAAAAAACGACCATGTATAGTAAGGCGTTTTAGCAAAAAAGGACCATGTATAGTAAGGCGTTTTAGCGAAAAAACGACCATGTATAGTAAGGCGTTTTGAGCCGAAAAACGACCATGTATAGTAAGGCGTTTTTGCGAAAAAACGACCATGTATAGTAAGGCGTTTTTGCGAAAAAAACGACCATGTATAGTAAGGCGTTTTTGCGAAAAAAACGACCATGTATAGTAAGGCGTTTTTGCGAAAAAACGACCATGTATAGTAAGGCGTTTTTAGAAAAAACGACCATGTATAGTAAGGCGTTTTAGCGAAAAAACGACCATGTATAGTAAGGCGTTTTAGACGAAAAAAGGACCATGTATAGTAAGGCGTTTTTGAGCTAAAAACGACCATGTATAGTAAGGCGTTTTTGCGAAAAAACGACCATGTATAGTAAGGCGTTTTTAGACGAAAAAGGACCATGTATAGTAAGGCGTTTTTGCGAAAAAACGACCATGTATAGTAAGGCGTTTTTAGAAAAAAAGGACCATGTATAGTAAGGCGTTTTAGCGAAAAACGACCATGTATAGTAAGGCGTTTTTGCCGAAAAAACGACCATGTATAGTAAGGCGTTTTAACAAAAAAAGGACCATGTATAGTAAGGCGTTTTTGCGAAAAAACGACCATGTATAGTAAGGCGTTTTAGCGAAAAACGACCATGTATAGTAAGGCGTTTTTCCAAAAAAGGACCATGTATAGTAAGGCGTTTTAGCCGAAAAACGACCATGTATAGTAAGGCGTTTTGAGCCGAAAAACGACCATGTATAGTAAGGCGTTTTTGCGAAAAAACGACCATGTATAGTAAGGCGTTTTTGCGAAAAAACGACCATGTATAGTAAGGCGTTTTTGCGAAAAAACGACCATGTATAGTAAGGCGTTTTTGCGAAAAAATGACCATGTATAGTAAGGCGTTTTAGCGAAAAAGGACCATGTATAGTAAGGCGTTTTTGCTGAAAAACGACCATGTATAGTAAGGCGTTTTTGCCGAAAAACGACCATGTATAGTAAGGCGTTTTTGACGAAAAACGACCATGTATAGTAAGGCGTTTTTGCCTAAAAACAACCATGTATAGTAAGGCGTTTTGAGCGAAAAAACGACCATGTATAGTAAGGCGTTTTTGCGAAAAACGACCATGTATAGTAAGGCGTTTTGCGAAAAAACGACCATGTATAGTAAGGCGTTTTTAGACGAAAAAAAGGACCATGTATAGTAAGGCGTTTTTTGCCGAAAAAACGACCATGTATAGTAAGGCGTTTTGAGCCGAAAAAAACGACCATGTATAGTAAGGCGTTTTAGCGAAAAAAAACGACCATGTATAGTAAGGCGTTTTCCAAAAAAGGACCATGTATAGTAAGGCGTTTTTAAAAAAAACGACCATGTATAGTAAGGCGTTTTTGCGAAAAAACGACCATGTATAGTAAGGCGTTTTTGCGAAAAAACGACCATGTATAGTAAGGCGTTTTTGCGAAAAAATGACCATGTATAGTAAGGCGTTTTTGCAAAAAACGACCATGTATAGTAAGGCGTTTTTGCGAAAAAATGACCATGTATAGTAAGGCGTTTTTAGACGAAAAAGGACCATGTATAGTAAGGCGTTTTTGCTGAAAAAGGACCATGTATAGTAAGGCGTTTTTGCGAAAAAAGACCATGTATAGTAAGGCGTTTTAGACTAAAAAACGACCATGTATAGTAAGGCGTTTTTGCGAAAAACGACCATGTATAGTAAGGCGTTTTGAGCCTAAAAACGACCATGTATAGTAAGTCGTTTTAGACGAAAAAAAGGACCATGTATAGTAAGGCGTTTTTGCTGAAAAAACGACCATGTATAGTAAGGCGTTTTAGACGAAAAAAGGACCATGTATAGTAAGGCGTTTTGAGCTGATAAAACGACCATGTATAGTAAGGCGTTTTGAGCGAAAAAACGACCATGTATAGTAAGGCGTTTTAACAAAAAAGGACCATGTATAGTAAGGCGTTTTTGCCCAAAAACGACCATGTATAGTAAGGCGTTTTTAGCTGAAAAACGACCATGTATAGTAAGGCGTTTTTCCAAAAAAGGACCATGTATAGTAAGGCGTTTTAGCGAAAAAACGACCATGTATAGTAAGGCGTTTTTGCGAAAAACGACCATGTATAGTAAGGCGTTTTTTGCCGAAAAAAACGACCATGTATAGTAAGGCGTTTTTAGACGAAAAAAAGGACCATGTATAGTAAGGCGTTTTTTGCTGAAAAAAATGACCATGTATAGTAAGGCGTTTTTAGCCGATAAAAACGACCATGTATAGTAAGGCGTTTTGAGCCGAAAAAAACGACCATGTATAGTAAGGCGTTTTTGCTGAAAAAAATGACCATGTATAGTAAGGCATTTTTGACGAAAAAACGACCATGTATAGTAAGGCGTTTTTTGCCCAAAAACGACCATGTATAGTAAGGCGTTTTTTGCTGAAAAAAACGACCATGTATAGTAAGGCGTTTTTAGCCCAAAAACAACCATGTATAGTAAGGCGTTTTTTCCAAAAAAAAGGACCATGTATAGTAAGGCGTTTTTAGACGAATAAAACGACCATGTATAGTAAGGCGTTTTGAGCCGAAAAAAACGACCATGTATAGTAAGGCATTTTTAACAAAAAATGACCATGTATAGTAAGGCGTCTTTAGCCGAAAAAAATGACCAAGTTTAGTAAGGCGTTTTTTTATAGAAAAAACGACCATGCATAGTAAGGCGTTTTTAGCCAAAAAAAACGACCATGTTTAGCAAGGTGTTTTTGTCCGAAAAAAACGACCATGTATAGCAAGGCGTTTTTGGCCCAAAAAACTGCCATCTATAGTCCCCCCCCCTCAAAAAAAAACCCCAACCATGTATAGTAAGGTGTTATTGGCCAAAAAAAACAACCATGTAAGGCGTTTTATGCCAAAAAACGACTAAGGAATCACAGGGTTTTGGTTTCAAAATAGTTTGAAAAAAACAATATATATATATATATATATATATATATATATATATATATATATATATATTTTTTTTTTTTTAATATGTCAACTTTTTCCGCAAAACACAAATAGGCTTGCTTTTCATGAAAATTTCAATTTTGTGTTTTTTGTTTTTTCAAGCTTTGATGACTGAAGTGGCATGAGCATCATTTGCAGGCCCAGACTCACACCCGACCCCACCCCTACCCACTTTCTCCCGCGGTCACTACTCGTTGCGGTGTTGCCGTGGCGACGGAGAAACGCAGAAGCATTTCCGTCCTTCAGAGACGACAGGCAACGGCTGGAAGGAGACGGGTGGAAAGAACCATGGAAGGAAGGATTTAAGGACATTTGGAAGGACAAAAATGTGCAAATCATCCATGAAGGACACTAGACATGTTGATCAGGAGGATCCTATGGATTTCACGGCTGCGTTGCCATGGTGACCAGCTCACTTGTTTACCCCCGTCTATTGTCTCACTCCCTCCCCATCTCACTGTCCTGCCAACCTGCTGCAAAGATCCGCCGCCACTCGCCCGCCCGCTCTCTCTCGCATTCATTTTATTGGCAGGCAGCATTTCCATGGAAACATCCGGAAACCACGGCAACCATTTGAATCAAGCCAAAGGCTCTCACACAAGTGCCACACTCCACTTGATGCCTCGTTCGCCGCATTTGCTCGCCGTGTCCTCCCTTGTTGGCGGAGGCCGCCGACGCGTGACGACATCATCATGTTGCCGTAACACCCGAAAGAAAATCGGAATTTTACGACAAGAGGAAAATATCAATTTCGTTTCACATGATTTTAGATGCTCTTTTTTCCCCTTCTTATTTTGACTTATTTTCTGCACACCTAAAAATGACTCTCCCCACCCCTCCTTCTACAAAAGTATGATTCATCCCCATGGCCTTACAAATTTTGCAACCATATAATCACGAGAGTACTATTGTTTTTTTTTTTTAATTTCTTGATTTTATTTTTTTTTCTTCTTCAAAAGAAAAATGAAACTACGTTGTTTGTCTAGCTGCTAGTGTCAAATCGGCCTGATAGTGTGAATGTAAAGAAAGACCTGAAGCCAGTTTCCCCTTGGAGCCGTCCGTCGGGGCGTCAGGGACGGAATATAAGCAGCGCCGCGAAAAGCAAAGCTTGAAGCAAAGATGCAAGTAATAATGGTGATGTCATTATTGAAACAAAAGCAGATGAAAGTGTGTGCGGCATTTCGCAGCGTTTGCTAGCGGAAGGAAAACATCACCGTTAAGTGGCGGATGTGAGAGGAGCCTTTGAAGAACAAACATGTACGTATGTGTGTGTGTGTGTGTGTGTGTGTGTGTGCGTATCGCAATGTAGATTTATGTATTTATATGCACATGCTGTATATGCACACACACACATACACACAGTACAAATGTGCAAGTGTGTATGTGTGAATTTATCATCGGTCATCGGAATTTAGTCTGTGTTGAAAGTTGCCCTCAGTCCGGAGTGATGTTCGTGTGTGCGTACACAGAGATGCGGTCGCCGAGCAACCGAGCATCCGCGACTGGCACGTGTGCGCGCTAAGGTGGTGACATGCTGTTCTTCTTCTCCTGAAGCCCCACGAGGGGTGTGTGCATGTGTTTGTGTGTGTGTGTCGGACTTTCATGCGTCAATCATCCGAGGAGCAAGCGTGGAAAAAAACAAAAAAAAACATTTGCAGTGTTGCTGCACTGCAGGTCTCCCGTGCGGCCGCTCATCAACGTTTTGTTCACCGTTTGTCATTTCGACGTTGTCGAAACCGTTTTTAGGATCCAATATAATTTTGTTTTTAGTATTTAAATAAATGTTGTCATTTAAAAATAAAAATTGCAATTCCAATAAGTTGAATTCTAACACATTTGGGGGGTTGAGAAAATACAATCAATGAAAAAACTAAAATGTGAACTAAAATCGGTTTAAAAATAAATCATTGAAATTGCACAAATTGTCTATTTTGCAAACAAGATATGCATTTGAACACCATCAGATTTTTTTAAACCCTTTATGTTCACTTTGACATCAACGCAATCCTGTGGACATCGCAAATTATCTGAATTTTCTGAGAATTTATTTATTTATTTCCCTTCTCAGCGATGATCCAACATGATTTGGTTGTTTTGGTTGGAGCGGTCACCTCTGCGAGGGTTTCACCGTCCTCCCTCTTGGCTGCGCCGTGTTTGTTTTGCGGCCGCGCGAATTAGCGCTTAATTGGTTTGCTTAGTGGTGACGCGGGAAAGAGCGGGAAAAAAAAGAGAGCGAGAGCTAATTAGGCCGCTGTTGTCGGGGTGCCTTAATGAGCATCTCGTGTTCCGTCCTAATGAGACCCCGATACCCGCTGCTTGCACCAAAGGGTCAACACTCAACACCAAGTGTGTGTGTGTGTGTGTGTGTGTGTGTGTGTGTGTCTTTATTAGCTTCTAAGCAAGAAAATGGTGGGAAGCAAGCAAGTACAGATCCAATGCTCCCTTGACTTGAAAATTGGAGCAAGGAGGATTACGTGTTGCGTATTTAATTAAACTCGATAACTGTCTTACAAAAGTCTGCTAGCTTAATGCTAACACACAATGCAAAATGACATATACAGGCTAACGCAAATGGCATCAACGTTGTGGCGTCGCACCACTTTTTGGCAACAGGTATCTGAACACAAACAGTGCAGCAACACGTGCAGATAGGCAATATTATCGTGCTCATAGATTCTTTATCCTCTTACAAACCAACTATGAATGTCTAACATACAGAAATTGAGAATTTCTTTTCTAACCTGATCCCAAACAACAGAAGGAGCCGCTCAATGTAATTCATTAAAAAAAATGTATGTCCTATTATGTTGATACTGTACATTTTGATTAAGTACAACACTTTAGAGTGCAATTTTTTTCATCTTCAAAATGACTTTTGTTAGTGTTTTTTTTTCAGGCTGCAACGGAATAACGTAATTTCCATTCATTTCAATTGGGAAAAAATGATTTATGACTGTTTTGGGTTACGAATGGGGTCACGGAACAAATTCAACTCAAGTCAAGTCACCACTGTGTAGATTTTTGAATTGTCTGAACTTTATTTTTCTGAGGGCTTTGTACTCCCTTACTCCATTTGAAAAGGAACATCTGTACTTTGTACGCCTTACTTTGTCAAAACAGAACCGGCACTGTTTTCAACCTCCGCAGATGACGACAGCAAAGAGAAACAAGGTCAATTCGAGTCCTTTTGCCACCTTTCAAGAATTGTTCTAATTTAATTCTTGAATTTTGATCCCGACATTCAACCACCACGTGACAGGAAGCGCCGGTGGCATCGCAAGTAAGAGCAGAAAGACAGATGACAGCATCAGATGTACTTCAAGGACCTTATCCTCAAACAAAGATGTGAAACTAACAGTTGACGGCGCTAGAAATCATATTTGCTCAGCGGGTCGTCCAGTCGGATCCATCCTCATTTTTTCACGTCTTCCTTCTCCTTGACCACTGCGGGAGAAAAACGATGACCAAGATGACGTCACGGCAAAGAAGGAAGCCAGTGTTTGATGATGTCAAAAACCAAAGCTCAAGCCACTAATGAATTATTTGGACGAGCTAAAAAGGTGATGCAATCACAAAAACGACTGCAATATTAATTTAGGAAATAGTGACTGCATTTGCATTTTTGGGACAAACTATCAAAGAATGTTTCAATGCACTTTTTAACAAAAAAGCCTCTTAAATGACTACCTTTTTAAAAAATGAGTATCCTTTATAATTGTCAACAAAAAATGCTTTTGAAAATCGTTTTTAATGCCCATAATATAAAATTAAAACCACCCATTACTTTAAAATGTATAATTAAATTATTTTTAAAAAATCACAATTAAAAAAACCACTTGACGATAAAGTATATCAATAAATCATTTCAAAGGAATAAGAAATGAAAAACAAATCCGAAAATGAAATGTTTTTAATAAATCAAGTACTGTACATTTAAATGCAGATTTTACCTCAAAAGCAAAAATATACAGCAAAAAGTCGCAATTTAAAATCCAATATTAAATACAAACAAGCATACTAAGTAAATAAAAAATCTTTTTATAAATGGAAAAATATCTATAAGTTTTAAAGAAGATATTTTAAATTAAAAATCTAAACTTTTCACTTAAAATAAAATATTCAATTTATATGAATTTAAAAGTAATCAAAACACTTTGGGGTGGGTAGCTTTAAACAAACAACAACTTGATTACAACACTGACGTCTCATTGGTTGGCTTTTCAGTCACTGTTGATCCTCATTGGCCGAAACAAAACTAACTGTGAAAAAAGTGACCAGCGGCATTGTCGTCCTACCTCGGACCTCCAGCTTGCACTCCACCTCGTCCTCGCCGAGAGCGTTGATGGCCTTGCAGGAGTAGCGGCCGCCGTCGTACAGGCTGGGTTTGCGGATGTTCAGCGTCAGCACGCCCTGGTTGTTCTGCATCAGGAATTTGGGGTCCTCGCCGATGATCATCTTGTTCTTCATCCAGATGATTTTGGGCTACGGCGGCAAGAGACGCAGGGTTTCCTCGCGACTGGAGCGAATACCAACACGCGGCGTCTAAGGGGCGCGTACCTTGGGGTAGCCGCGCACGGCGCAGCTGATGGCCGTTGTGTAGCCCGCCACCACACTCCGGTCCACTAGGGGTGCTGTGAATTTCGGGCAAGCGCTCTGGTCTTTTCTTTGAAGGGTGGAAGGTTGCAGTCCAAACCTGGAGAAAGTCAGGCAGCGGTGACACAACTTCATTCGACGACGTTCTTGCGATTGGTATTTATTTTTCCAACTGCAAAAACAGATACCTGGACTTTCAACTCCTTACTTTTTCAAAAATAAATTCAATCAAATTTCAGTTTAATTGAACATTCATTCATTCGTTGATTAACTAAAAAATAAAATAAAAGACCAAAATATGACTAAATACATAAACTCGACAAAGCCGTGGCTCTTGATTGGGAAAAGTGCTGCTCTATCTGTAGCTGTCAGGTAACCTTTAGCCTTTCAGCCTAGCGTTTGACTTACCCGTCTTGCAGATGAGCGCCGTGCTGCTGCTGACGCCAGGGTCCTCGCTCAGGCCGCACACGTTCTCGCTGAAGACTCGGAAGGAGTACTCGTTACCAATGACCAGGTCGGACACGGTGCAGTTGGGCCGCCGGTTGTGCTCGTACACAGTGAACCAATCCTGGCGTGATTGGAGACAGATCAACGCCTTCTCGTACGGGCTTAAAAAAAAAAAAAAAAGACATCCACTCCAACATGGCTGCCTCGGCTCACCTTGGTCTTCATGTCGGCCTTCTGAATGGTGTAGCCGATGATCTCTGCGTTGCCGTCGTCTTTTGGCGGCTTCCACTCCAGCGAGGCGTTGAAGCCCCAAACGTCGATAACGCGCACCTCCACGGGGGGGCCGGGCTTTTCTACATCAACAAACACATGACAGCCATGTCCTTTTTTTTAGGAAGATGACTTCAGAGCAGGGACTGGGGGGAGCGGGAGGGGGGGTCTCATCCTCTCATTAGCTCAACCTTCTCAAGCGTCAAGTATGAACCTAATCCCGGTCTACACACAAATAATCCTGTGGCGTAATCCCGCTGACCTGTGAAGAGATGGGGAATGAGCTGGCGGTCAGGATTAACGTGCCACTTTGATGACTTTGGGAAGTTGGGAATGAGGAGTCCCAATCACGCCTTTGAAGAGATTTGCGCTCCTCCGCCGCCACCGCCGCATTTCCGTGCGCGTGATGAACCGGCGACTCACCCACGACCTGGATGCGGATGTTGGCGCGGTCCTCCATGTTCTCGATCTGCACGGCCAGCGTGTACGTGCCCGAGTGGACCCTCTGGGCTGAGCGGATGAAGAGGATGGAGTCCACCTCGCTGGTGCGCGTACCCACGCTTCGATCCTCCAGGGCTTTGCCATCTTTGTACCAGTTGGCCACGGGGCGAGGTTTACCCTGGAAAGATCCAAGGTCAGGAAAAAAAAGACAACGATTCTTCATTTTTATTTATCTTTCCAAGATACCATTTATTGTTGATTTCTGCAAAGTCATTATTTCCAAGGCCAAAAGCCCAAAAAGCTACAACCTGCGCTGAAACCCTGAGACTCCTGAGTGCACTTGACACAATCGCCAAAAAAATAAATAAAAAAGACGCGAAATCAAATATTAAAATGGACAAGTCAGCAGTTCTAAGTCTACCAGTCGTTCCTTCACCGCCACTTGACCTACTTTGTGCCAACACGCAGATTTTTTTTTTGGGGCGGTCGGAGGCAAGGTATTTTTGGCTAGGCCAATCTTTTTTTAAAATCACAGTGAACATATTTTTGGGGAGACAAGAACAAGACAACAACAGGAGATTACTAGAAACGAAACCTTCCCAGAATTCAACTGCCCAGAAGAGATTTTTTTTATTTCATGTAGTTAACTTTTACTCTGCCAGGTAAGGCAACTGACAGCATTTGCAGAGCCAGCCTGGCTATAGCCAGTAGAGCAAAATAAAGCCAAGTTGCGGGAAAATACATGTGCAAGAATGAGGTGAGTTTTAATCATTTATGCAGAAACGTCTGGGCTCAGAAAATGGAAAAGATGATCATTAACAAAGAGGTGACTAAAACTACAGCTATGGGGAGTGCGGGTGGTGAGCTGAGAGCCAAGACAGGGAGACGAAATCTGAGAGGCAGGCTGACCTGGAAGGGGATGACCAAGTTGACCTTCTCCCCGACGACCTTCACCAGTTTGGTTCTCAGCTGGCGTGGTAAGCGAATCTTTGGATGTTCTGCAGGGCAGAGGAGAAACTCACGTCTTATTTGTTCACCCGACATCAGACTTGAGCGTGACGTCTGTGGCCTGACCCATGATCTCTCTGATGGTGACGGCCTGCGAGAGGGCGGCGGGGGGGCTGCGGCCGGCGATGTTGACGGCCACCACCCTGAACAGCATCTTCTCCCCCACCGGCAGATCTTTCACCATGTACTGGTTCTTCTCCACTGGCTCCTTGTTGGCCTGTACCCACTCGTCAGCTGAAGGCGATTGCGAGGCTGCTTAACTCACCCGTGCTCTTCCAAAGCCGAGTGACAAATTCTGACCGCGGCAGCTAACCATTTTGGGTTGCCACCGTAGCACGGAACGTAATGGCAACCCCAATCCACCCGAGCCTCCAACTAACTCACTCAATTCTTACCACGCAAGCAAACCTCCCCCATCCCAACCCTAAATCAACCCCAAACCTCCTCTTTCAATTAATCAGCGCTAGCCATTAATTATTATTGAAGCCGTTTACATTTTATATTCCCCCCAATAAAGCTTCATGTTGGGGATTACGGCCTCATTTAGCGTAAAACGACAGTCTTGTATTGGACTAGTTGCACGCTAACATCACAATACTTGGGAGCTTCGGCTTTTTCACAGATGTTATTTCTTTTTTTTTTTTTTGGGCCTTTCAGGGTCAAGTCGGCCCCCGCAACTTACTTCCTTCTTTGCAATACTCAATGATGTAGCCGTCAATGCCGCCCGGTCCCACTTTCTCCGGAGGAAGCCAGCGGAGAGCGCAGGTGGAGTCGGTCACGTCCTCCACCGAGAGGCGAGTGGGCTCGCTGGTGGGGGCTGGTGGGAGACAAAAAGCCGATTCGATACGGTGTGGAAACACTTTTGTCTTGGTTGCGCTGCTTCCTGCATGGGCGCGCATGTCGGTGTGAGAGATTTGTTGTCCGATTAGATATTAGCCTTGACATGTGGCCTCTGTCAATCTGATCTGCCCAGGGCCGTCACAATCGGGGAGGCCCGGAGAACAGCTGGCACTGAAGCGGTTGATGTTATCAGAGGATTCTGAAGAATTCCAGATGTTATCCGAAGCACAGCTGCCTGCTGTTTTTGTATCGTCTTGATCGTTGCTTCTAATTACAACGTGATTGCGTCGATATAGATATATATATAAATAAAGGTTCCACATGCGCGCCTCTCCGCTGTGTAAGCGTAACAGGAAGAAGTGAACAATTGAGTTTGTTGGTGCACCGATGGGCATGAAGGGCCTGGAGTTGAAGCTGGGCTGCGAGATGCCGATGCCGTTGACGGCAAACACGCGCATCTCGTACAGGACGCCCTCGATCATCTTCTTGGCCTCGTACGTGGTGGACTCGTACACGTCAAAGTTGAGTTTGGTCCACCTGGACGAGCCCAGCTTCTTCCTCTCCATCAGGTAACCTGGAAGGCAAGATGAGACGACGTGATCCGGGATTTGGGGCGTGTGGAGATTGATTGCTCACCTTTAACGGGCACGCCGCCATCAAAGGTGGGAGGGTCCCACACCATGGTGGCGCTGTTCTCGCCCACCGATGTGCATTTGACGTTCTCGGGAGGGTCGGGCACATCTGGCGCGCCGAGGAACGGGTGGTGCGCGTGCAAGAGACAGAAGGCAAAATCAGGTTACAGTCTGTTATGCGGCAGCAAGGAAAAATGTGGCGCTGCTGCTGTCAATTTATGCACTGAACTGAAACTCAAGCAAAGCCTGACACTGAACATTACCCCGAAAATCGACCAAAGCAAACCAAACGCGAAGCTACTTGCATCATCTAAACTTGAATCTTAACCCAATTAACAACCTCTAAATCATTTCTTGGCCTAATCAAAGTGTGCCATACCTTGAGCTTAACCCAAACCAATCTTGAAAGCAGCTCACCCAAGAAAAAGCTACCCAAAGCTGCCACTTCACCCGCCCTGCCCAACTCACCCACGACCTTGACGAAGAGCTCTGCTTTGTCTTCTCCGGCGGGGTTGGTGACGGTGAGCGAGTAGAAGCCTTCGTCCTCCTTCTCCGCCCCCTGGATGACGAAGCTACTCAGGGTCTTCCTGGTCTCCACGCGGACCCTCCCCTCCACGTCGCTCACCGTCTACGGCGCAGTCCGTAAAACAGGTCGTCCGTCACGTGACCTACGCCTGGGGAGCGCACGAGCGCCGCTGGCCCTTCACTCGCCTTGTCGCCCTTCATCCAGCACACCAGCGGCGGGGGATCCCCCGAGATCTCCACGTCGAAGCGGAGTTTGTTGCCGGCCACCACCGTGATGGTATTCTTGCTCCCTGTCGCGCTTGTGTCCAAGTGGATCTTGGGAGGGTCTGTTACATGGTAATGGATATTCATGCTGTAATAGCTACCGAACACGCCTGCAATAATCTAGTAACTCCCGCTTGATAATAATGCATGATTCATGATAGAATTCCATTATATTAATCCAATATTTACTCATACCACAGTAATAAAATGAATAAAAACCCAGTCATAATTATTTGATAAGCGTGTAATAACCCTGTAACTGATGTTGATCCCAGAATTATGATTGACAACTACTACATAATTGTAGTATTTAGTCATTGTAATCAAGAAATTCCTCCTAAATGGTCCTGGAAAACTATAGTTCTAACTGATTAATACCTGTGTAATATTCTATTAATTATTGCTGGATACATTAAGATCAGCGTACTCATACTACTATAAACATCCAATAACTACAAATAAAGGGCTTACAAATGAGCTGTTCCAGAACAATCTAGGTATTACTGCTCAACAGCTATGTAATAACATAGTAATTACTCCTGCATGCTCAAGTAAGTACGAGGGACTCACCTTGTCTGGGAACATAGTCAATCTTGATTTCTGAAAGAAAAGAACACATGAGTCAGCTCACATATGCCAAAACAATGCGGGTTAAACTGACGATTTACTGGCTCACCCAGGAAATTGAGCTTGGCCGACAGGGAGAGTGCATAGCCGTCGGGAACAAAGGTATAATCTCCCACGTCGGAGGGCTTCACGTCGCTGATCGTCAGCTTGTGTGTCCTGGAGACATTGCACGGTTACCATGGAGACCACAGTCACTGCTTGAGCGGCAATTAAGTGACAGAGCGCAGACGTTCCGCTGCTGCTTTTGCCCGGCAACAAAATCAGCCCAAATGGTTTTCACCTTGCGTGACCGGTGTCGCCTTGGCGTGTCTTCGATGGGGGGGGGGGGATTAAGCAGAAAAATTAACGAAGCGTAGGTTGGGGGACAGGGTGTTCTTCATGTGTGCCTGTCTGTGTATGTGTGTTACAAAGCTGCACTTTTGCTGATTGCTGCCTATTCCCCACCCCACAAAAAAAAATGGGTCAACCGCCAAGAGAATCATTTGGTATTGATTGTATGACGTTTGGAGTAAGACGGCGCAGTGGCCAAAGTGACGACAATTCAGGGGTTGACTTTCACCTTGCAGTGCGACTCAGATGCTTACCGGTGAGACTCTGCTGCCTTGCAGTGCAACTGAGACTACTTCAAGAGCAACTGTGATAGCCATCGCAGCTCCCACTCTACCCCCCCGCTATCTTCCTGTGTGATTCGCGCACCTCAGATTGCTTCCAGGGCTACACCGAGACCTTGCAGCATGACTAATATGACTCTGATTCCTTCCAGTGTCACGGCCGTACCTTCGAGTGCACCTCACTCATGCTCCAGTGCGGCTTGGATACTTTCCAAGGCCACAAATAATACTGTACTTTATAGTGCAACTCAATTAGCTTCCAGTGCACCCCGGTTAACAAGCAGTATGACTAAAACCTTCCAATTGGACTCAGTTACCTTCCAGTGCAACATCCATTCATTCCATTGCGCCTACATTACCTTCCAGTGCCACTCAGTTACCTTCAAGTGCGACTCTAAAATGCCAGTGGGACTCCGCTACCTTCCATTGTGATTCAGCTACCTTCCAGGGGACAACTGATACCATCCAGTGCGACTGAGGCACCTTCCAGTGAAACTCGTGCAACTGAAATAGTTTCCAGCGCAACCCTAAGACCTTCCAATGTGCCGCAGTCACCTCCCGGTGCGACTGACGGCACTCTAAGACCCTCCGGTGCGACTGTACCTTCCAATGTGTGTCATCTTGATGCGCTCGCTGGGTTGCACCTCCACACCGTCCTTGAACCACTTGCCCATCACCTTCTCGTCAGACACCTCGCACTTGAACACGGCCTGCTCGCTGGCCTTCACCGTCAGGTCGGCGATGCTCTGCAGAACCTGCAGTTCCTTCTCTGCACACAAGAAAAGTGCGGCGCAAATTCACTCTTTGCCAACCAAATAATACAAACTTTCAATGATTTTTTTCCGTCAAACTTTGGGCCACCTTTTTGGCATTTTTGAGGGCAGTGCTGAAGGAACACACCAGAGATTCAGCAGTGTAGCGAGGAAGCCGAAGCCGCGACCCTGTGATCGGTTTTGGACATGTAGAGCAAATTACCCTGACGGATAACAGCACGGTAGACGGACACTCGGATAAATTGAGCAGTATTAATTACGGCAGTAACTAATTGATGAGCTTCCACGCTTGTCCAAATGAAAAACATCAACACGTAGCGACGGCTAAACTAATTGAAATACCTGTCAGCAAACTTCCCCGCCTCAGACATTCACAGCCAATTAGTTTGCGTCCCCCCGTCGGCTTTCACTTCGCTTTCATGGGCGAGTTGATGCGTTATCTTCGTTTAGCATTGAGTAGCATGGCACGCTGTCAGCTTGATTCGCACATTTGCAGAAAAGCAGAGGTGGGAGTAAGTCACATATGTGCCAGATATAAATAAGACTCCAAATATTAGTCAGGTCCCAATTTCCTGTGACGAAAACCAAGCAGGTCGAGTTTCCCAACAAATCCCAAGTGCTGAAAATGCACAACTGAGACCCTGTATCCACTTTTGAGGTTCGACATACAGTACTCTATTATTGGTTATTGAAGCACAAAAACACATCATGATTGTCAAAGAAGGAGCAGATTAACACAAAGAGGAAAAGCAGTTGCCACAGTTCAGTCGGTAATGGACGCGTTGCTTGCCATGCGGCGGTTCTCAGCTAGGAAAGTCCCAAGACCTCAAAATGGCCACTGAAGCCAAGTTTACAGCAAAAGCCAAGGGTTACCTTCCACTTCCAGCTCAGCCTTGGACTCTCCACCGTTGGTCAAGGCGAAGTAGGTGCCGATGTCCTCCTTGGTGACGTCGTTGATGATCAAAATGTGCCTCTTGCCGTCCTTCTTGAATCTGTACTTGGAAGCCGCGCTCTCTTTGGTCAGCTCCACGCCATCTTTCATCCTGAAGACGACCGAAGCACAGGCGTTCAGTATCGTCGCCATACGGCGCTCGTTCCCCACAAAACAAACAGCGTTGCTCACCATTTGACGTGTGCCCCTTCCTCGGAGACCTCCACCTCGAACTCCACCTTCTCGCCCACCACCGTGTGGACGTCGTCCAGAAGCTTTGTGATGGTCACAGGTGGCTCTAAAGAACAAGCGAGTCAAGTGTACTGCAGTAAGCGAGTATTTGTAGTACTAGCGAAAAGTACTCCAACGCAAGAGGGGTTGCACATATTTAAATTAGTTGACAGAGTTAAGCATATAAATAGAAAATCCTTCAATGTATTTTTTTTTTTTTTTTTTTAATCGCATGGTTGAGCTGTTGTGTTGTTCAAGCGGCCTTCAAAGGACGTACGCCTCCAAACGATGACACATTCGCTCACCGGTGCTGCACAAACACGACGCAAAGCCATAAATGGGCTTTCTTGTTTCGTAGTGAAAAAGGCAAACTTTTTTTGGAATTGATCGGTTTTAATCGTATTATTGGCGGATTTTACTGTTGCTTTATTTTTATCAATCCTGTTATTTATTTGAATTGAATTTAATTTTATTTCATTGTAATTGACTGGAAACTGAATAAAATATCAATACATGGAATTCATAATGCAGTTTGGTTATATTTATTTTTGTTTCATCTACTTCATTAATCATATCGCTATATTTTATTTTACATCGTGCATTTGATTGTATATTTTATTTTTGTCCCTATGGATTTTTTTTTTTTTTTGTACTTAACAGTTGAAAAATATTTTTACAGAGGTCGTATTGTAGTTTTTTTCTAGTTAATTTTAATTATTCTGCTTGTTTTCATTTGACTAATTTATTGCATTCATTTTCATTTTGATTGTGTTTATTATTTACAGTACAGGCATTTGTATTACTATATCATCTACTACTAGCATTTAATTGCATTTTTTTTTTCAAATTTGACTCACTGTATTTGTTTTTATTCATTCCATTTTTATTGAATGTATGTCAGATTTTGCCCCCCCCCCCCATTTTCCACCCTGTACAAGGCTGACACGGCATCACTTTTTGCCCGCTGATCACAATGCACCCTCCTCTGAATGATGAACACTACCTTATTGTACTCGGATCGTTTAAAATTTCAAATGCCGCACTGAATACTTTTCATGTTTTTAACACGGGTGATACGACAGCCCGGCTGCTTTGCCTTGTGTCGCTTTCATTGGGGGCGACTTTAGGAAGAATCGACGTGTTTGTGATGAGTTTGGGACGGCGCGTGACGAAGACAACAGGTGAGTCAGCTACCTTTGACGAAGACCTCGGTGAAACATTTGTCTTCACCCACCACGCACTCGTAGGCCGCGTCGTCTGACAGGTTGCACTTGTTGATGGTGAGCGTGCGCCGGTTGCCCACGCATTCGAACACGTACCTGCCGCACAAAGACCAGCGCCGCCCGTGATGTCATCGGCAACACAGAAGCCCTCGCCGTGTTGCCACGGTGACGCAAGGCCAGTGTACAGCTCATCTATATCCATATGCTGTATATCTGGCGACAGCACGACAGTTGTTTGGAAACCAGGCTGGGAATTTCGAGCAGCCAATCAGCAAGTGAATCTGATGCCATTTGCATTTTTAACAAATACTTTTTATGTACTTTTCTAGGATCGTTACCTGCTTCATTTAGGGTGAAGAAGCTACTGACTACCGGCCTACATAATCACTCTGAGGAAAGAGAGAGAAGGATGGAGATATTAGAACAGCTAGGAAAATTGTTGTGAAATATCCTGGGATTGAAACCGTTTTGCGTTGCGCACGGATTTTTGCTTTACTTTTATTTTAATGTATTTTAATAGCGTTTTATATTTTTATTTTGAATTCATGTGATGTTAATGATTTTTATTTCATTACTTTTTTAATTGAAATTACATTGAACAAATTCGATTTTATGAATTGTAATTATCTTAGTGAACAATGAATAATTTCGTTTTTATTCAAATCTTTAAAATTTGAAGGTAGCTACATCAAATGTTTGTCCCCTGAATTTATTTTTCACACCAACTTTTCAAACCTCTTCATCATTAGAGTTTGCACACTGTATACACTTGATCATATTTAGAAAAATGAGTTCTAAATGACATTTCGCTGTCATAAAAATTACATTTTCCCTTCCTGCCATCATTTGTCTTTGCTGATTGGCTGAAAGAGATCACATGGCTCCCTGACCTAACCCAATAATAGTGATGACGACGATGATGATGACGCCGCGGCGACCGCCGTGCTCACTTGGCCGAGGGTTTGATCTCCTGTCCGTTTTTGAGCCACTTGATGGGGACGTTAGGGTCGGCCACCTCCACGCTCAGCTGGATCCTGCGGCCCTTGTCCACCGAGTAGGCCGGCTCCAGCTTCTTCAGGAAAGCTGCGGGCGCAACGTCCGGTCAGGCTGCCGCCACCGTGGATGCCGCCGTCACCGTGGCCCGCCCACCCCGCCTCACCATCGCTCTTTTTGGGCTCCACCGTCTTCATCTTCTTCAGCCTCTTCAGCATTCCGCGGAGGTCGGTGATGCCGTACTCGAAGGCGATCTTCTCGTAGTCGCACGGCTTGGCCGCCTTCAGGATGTCCCAAACGTCCACGTCCTCGGCGGGGGCTTGCTGCTGCTTCTTCTCCCTGATGTGATGAGGGAGCGCCGTGGCGGTCATCCGGTCAGCTGTCGGCAGGCGGGACAAAAAAAAAAACAACAACAACAAAAAAAGATGGATGTACTGTACCTTTTTTTGAGCAGAGCGCTGAAGTCCAGGTCACCGGCATCCTCGTTTGCATCGCCACTGTGTGAGAAGAACATTCGTGATGAACTGCACCGCTTGCCCACCTCGCACACACCCCTTGCTCTACTTGCGTCATTACAAAGACGTCTTAATCCACATTTTTCTTTCTAGTTTTCTTATTCAAGCGGCATTTTGGAGAACAGTGTTTCTTTCATTTTGTTTGTTTTGAATTCAAATGCCTTTCCCACCGGCTTGCCCGCCTAGGACACACCCTTGCTCTACTTGCAAACTTATAAAGGTGCTTAAATCCACACGGTCTAGGCAGTTTGTTTGTTTTCGGGTTGGTTTCGTCTGTTTCGGCCTCAACTTTGGTCATCCCCACGTACCCACCTCGACACACTCATTTTCGCTACTTGCAATGCACCAAAGATGTCCAGCTAATTGTTTCAGTTTTCTTCATTAAAGTTATTTATTCATATTTAACTTTATTCCTCATCACCTGCCCGCCTTGCACACCCACTTGACGTCGATCGCACCGATGAGCCATGTGGGGTTTCCCCGCAATTTTCTTCTTCCACTTGCTCTCCTTGTGTTCCTCACCGCTGACTTCCCTCACAGACACCCACTTGTTCTACTTGCAAAGTGGCTACTCGCAAACCATTTGACTGGCGGATCATCAGTCACCTTCTTGCAAGGTGGCCTGTGCGTACAGTTGAATGGTTTGCTTCCTAAAACAGTGTTTGTTTTACCACCTCAGTGGACTCAAAGGACCCCCCACAAATCCCCCCAACAAAAAACCTCAACGGCAATATAAATTCCGAGCCTCTCTTGTGCCTGCACGGATGAGCGCTCCGCTCAAGGATAACATGCGCGCTTGATGGTGGTGGTATAATCCCGGAAGGAGGGCAAACCCTCCCCGGGGAGCGATAATAACCTCGTCGACGGGACGCGCCAGCTCAGTGGTCGACTGAGCATGAAAACGTCAGCGCGGCCTACTGTACTTGAAGGCCTGTGGGAGCCTCAGATAACCTTCGTGCCAAGAGGAGGGCAGAGCGGGCCACTTGACTAAGCTGAGGATAGCAAGCAATTAAAACTATTTCGTCAACTTATTAGGCACATTATTGGACGCCAGGGTGATATTTTAGGCATTGTGCTTACTAATCCGTGAGTCTTTTTTTTTTTTTTTTTCCAGCCCGCAGCACTGTACAGACTCTGGTTGACCCTCGTATCTGGATCTAGGCTCTCATGAAAGCTCCTCAGTTTTTCAAACAATGTTTTTGGGAGGGGGTTTATTTTGCTTTTTCTTTTGCTTATTCTGTGAAACGTGTTCCAAAAATGGAGCATCTTCAACAAGGGCTATTCCGAGACAATTACAAGGTACTTTTTCTTGAATTCACTCAAATTCTATTGAGTCCAGTGGTTCGACAAAATAAAATCGACTGGATTCAGAAACATTTTTAACTATGCATCAGCTTGAGAAAATGAAAATAAAAAACAAACAGATCGATTATGATTCAGTTACTGGTTTGGTCTGTAACGTTTCAGATGGCTCTTTTCTAAAGTAAAAGCAGATGTTCGCAAAGGTCTTATTTGGATTCAACACGGAGACTGACAGAAATCAAAGCTGAGTCCCAATTTTGATATGTCAGCTTTTTTTCTAATTCCAACTGCTTTAATAATAATAATAATAATAATTTAAAAAAATAATAAAAATAAATACATAAATAAATACATTAAAAATAAATAAAAATAATAAAAAAATTAAAATTAATAATTTGCGGTATGCTCGTCGTTGGTTTTTGTTAACTGTAAGCTGTAATCATCAATATTTTAACAACTGCAATCATCCACTATTTTATTGTATGCAGTGAATCCCTCAAAATTTTGTTTGACTTTTGGGATTGATCTACTTTATTTAAATAAATGTTCCGCAATATTCAATTGTTTTTCTATATATCCAAATAAGCTTGTGAGTTACAAATCAAAGTCATGTAAGCTGCGTTTTCAAATGACTTCAGCAGTGGTCATAAAGATTTTCTGAGCAGCATCAGTCACGTTTAGCCTTGAAGGCTAGTAAATCTGACTTCCAAGCAACCTTTCGCTTTGCTTTGCCTCCTCCTCATCCTCCTCCACTTCCTCTTCTTGGCATTTGCGATATGAGGCATGTGCAAATGAGGTCCCCGCAGTCGCTTCCGTGGTTCAATATCACGCTGTCGCTTCACATGCTGCGCTGCTCGTCTTCAAAAAGGTGCGCTAACGAGGATGGGAAACGATGTTTCATG
Organism: Hippocampus mohnikei; assembly: GCA_026261675.1. Taxonomy (NCBI): domain Eukaryota; kingdom Metazoa; phylum Chordata; class Actinopteri; order Syngnathiformes; family Syngnathidae; genus Hippocampus; species Hippocampus mohnikei. The sequence goes on along the minus strand of JAKGUB010000328.1, from coordinate 12,034,780 downwards.
CGCAGATTACTGATACCGGGATGCCTGCTTAAGGTGGACGCTGATTCAGTAACGTAACGCAGCTCGCAACTGAAACACTTCCCACACTGTACATACAGTGGTGCCCACCTCGTAGTTATGGTTTGCCCTCACGAGCCGGATCTGGCCCCCGGGCTTTGATTTTCAAACCTGTGACCAATCGTGTGACACGTGTGCGCTCAGTAATCCTGCGGGTACGTAGCCTACATTAAGAAAGAGGATCAAAAGTACCGAACTTGAATATTCATTGGGACATGTTTGAGACGGATTGCGTTGTGTGATATTTCAAGGATGTTTAAACCATGAACACAAGAGTGACCGACAGATAGACAGACCCTGCATGAGGTGGACAAATGGACGTCGGACACTCACGATCGCTTAAAGGCCTCCAAAATGTTGTCCTGGTGCTGCTCTTCTACAGCTGAAAGCAAAATAGAAGAAAGTAGAAGAGCACCGAGGTTCCTTTATTTTCACGCCAATATACAAGGCTCGTGACCTCTCCAAATGACAGACTAAAACGCGCGCAGTTATTGTCTGACAAAGTCGGTTACGCGGCGGAGGCGGCTGGATGAAAGGCGACAGTAAGGCGATGAAGCGACGCACCCTGCACGGACACCTCAAAGGTGCAGCTGTCACACTTGTCCTTGGAGGTCACCTCGCAGCGATAGCCGCCCGCGTCGCCGTCCACCACTTTCACAATTCGCATTTCGTACGTGTAGATCTGGAAAGAAAAAAAAAAAAAAAACAAGCGAGTTTCAAGTCAGTCAGGCGCACACTTTCTTCTTGGTCAAAGTCAAGATGCCAGCAGACTAAGCAACTCGTGGCTGATGTGCTGAGTCTACCTTTGTGTTCCTGTCGTAGGTCTCCTTGAACTGCAAGTGCTTGCCGGCTTTGCTGCCCAGGTCAAGCCACTTGCCCTTCAGCCACTTCATGGTCGGCTTCCTCACCAGGGTGGACGCGTCCACTTTGGCTGAGAATGTCACATCCTGCCCTGCTCACAACATACATCAATCAATCAAAACACACTTGACTGTATACATTTTACAACACCTTTAACATAAGAGTGCTTTTTTTGCGGGGTTGTAACAAATTAACTGGGGAAAGGTGGCTTGATATAAGAGTGTTCAAGATACGAGGAAATTAAACTATTCCCTCAGGGAGCCATTGTATAAAGAAAAGATTTGTGGACTAAAATGAATACATACACAATACAGGGTGTCCCTAAAGTCTAAACACATGGGCAAACATTTTTGATATTTTGCATAATTGGAATATTAACAACCAAAAAATCATTTCTGACAAATGACGTCAACAATATGTCCGACCAGTGACACAAACTCATCAATGAATAATATTTGTCAAATATAGGATACCATTCATTAAAAACAAATGATGCACAACAAATTTGAGCACATAATTATGTAAATAAAATGCTCATTAGGCTGAAAGGATAAATCATAGCTAAGCTAGCTAGCTAAGGTAAATATTAGATATAAAAAACAAGAAGCCAGAATCAGCTAAAAGAAAATTTTAAAAGATGTGCGCAAACGTCTAATGGATAACCGAGCAAACGGCAGAGGAGATTTTTGTGCGGACCTTTGGTGGCAGTGGCGCTCTCCGGCTTGAGCGTAAACAGGCCGGTCAGCTCTGCTAGCTGAGGGTCCTCACCCGGAGTGACATCTGCCAAGTTGACACACGTTACCATCAACATAATCAAAATTGGACTTTTACAATACTGTGTGTAACTACTCATCATCATTAGTATTATTATCTTGTGAATTTTGGGGGGTGCTTTCACACTAACAGTCCACCATCGCTGGTATGCTTTGTTTCATAAACTTTGGTTAGATTTGGTTTCACGAAGCAAAATTCCAAGCATAGCAAAACCAAAATCTCTCTTTTCTTTCATTGGTCGCCAAATGTAAACAAGGAAGAGCTACTGTACACAGATGAGTGGACACAAACACAAAATGGAGCAAAAATTGCGTTTCTTGCTAATTAGCCGGCTTCAACAATGTGACCGTATGACAACTTCAAACATGCAAAGTGAAAGTTAATCAAGTTGCATCTGCAGTTATGATTCCCATTTATCTTTCTTCTTGGACTACCAGAAGCATTATTATTCTGTCATTAATTTCAGGCTTAATCCCATTAGCTGCTGAAGCGATCGCTATTGCTGCATGACAGCAAAAAAAGCAACAACTAAAGAGTTGTTCTGGGTGAAATTCAAAACACAAGGGTGCACTTGATTCCCTTTGTTGACTCGTGTTTGTCCATACCGGTCAACTAAAATTGAATTAAAACTGATTCAGTGACTAGTGTGAAAGCACCCTATATTTGGCATTTGTCCACACAGAGCTCCAACAACAACAACAACAAAAATCTTCATTGTACTTTTAGGTGTACAATGACTTGTCAGTCAGACTCCTCGAAGGTTTTTCCTTTGTTCTCTGACCTCCAGCAATTAGTCCAATGGGATACATTCAGTCAGAGATTGTATGATAAAAAAAAACTACTATCTGCTACCTCTAAATTGTGATACATGCAGTCAGTATGATTAATTTGTCTTCAAAGGTCCTTTGAAGACAAATGACCAGAGTGAGGGATCACTCAAACCACCCTTTAGAGTCCAGGGATGTCAAACTCATTTTTGTCACAGGCCACGTTGAAGCTAAGGTAAGTGCCATTGTGATCATGAATAAATGTATGCCTTCATATGATCACATATACACAACCAATTGATGTATAGTTTTGAAATCAGAAACCAGTTTTAAAAAAATTTTGATCAATTATTTTTCAGTTATTTTTAAATAGTGATTTGTAACAAAAATACTTGCAATATCCCAATGTTATCAAAAATGAAGACAATTTTCAATTTTGGTGTTTTAGCGAGAAACATGAAGTCGATTTGGATGATTTGTCTTTGCGGGACACATACAATTCGGCGGTGGGCAAAATTTGGCCCCCGGGCCTTGAGTTCGACACCCGTGCTTTAGACATTGTCAGTAATGAAATCATGAAACCATGTCTATTTCTTGATTCCAGCAAACAAAAAGGTCCTCAGAAAGTCTTACCATCAGCAGGCAACTCTGCATCATAAAGCGTGTTGGTGGGAAAGAGAAAGTATGTCAGTCGGTAGAAAAGCAGAATTGTTTGAAATAGTGCTGGTCAGATGGAAAACAACACAATAATTCATAACTACAGCGTTATCATGTCAACAATGCACACGTTTATCCAGAGCGGTTGATGGGAAAGGTTTCCAAAAGAATCCCATGTTTAAATGCAGTCTGGATAAAGCTATGGGACATACGCATAGTCATTTGAGTCAGCCAAAATTAACTGAAGGTCTATCAGCATATTTATTTGAATATGGTAAATTCAATAATAATTTTTTTTTAAACCAAACAAAGAAACACTATTGCTTTGTAACAATTTCCATAATTGACTCCATGGATGCCTAAAAACAGCCGCCCACAGAGTCAATTGAATCTCTCCAAAATCTAAACACTATAAATAAATAATTACAATGCAGCTCATTTGAGTTCATAAAATGGGAAAAGGAACACATAATTCACCAGGCACGCTTACTTCAAATTTGGGTTCTCCTTGGTTTCTCCATGATGGAAACACTTTTGCTAATTTTATACTACCTTAGTCACCATTCATTGCTAATGCTACAAGCTAAATACTCACTTTCTCATGTGTCACGCCTACACACGCGCACACAGTGACAGACGCTAATGTTTAGTGACACACAAAACAAACATAACAAGCAGACAAACAGCAAGCGGAGGGAGGCATTTGGGTGAGGGGACTAGGTGAGGGAGTTTTGCTTTTGGCAGACGCCATCTTACCGTCGCTTGGCTCAGAGTTTGCTGAGTGAGAGGAAACATGGATGACAATGAGGTGTGGAGGCAGCAAAGCGGCAGTGGGAGGAAGACATTTGGTGACAAACGCAAACACGTAAGAGAGCGCAACAGAGAGTGAGGGAGGCGGCACCTTGCCAGCCAGCTTACCTGAGGTCGACTCGTTTTGCAGATGGATGACAAGCAAACGCTGCATCCCATTTTGTTAGCCTAATAGCATCATTGCCTACTTTTAAATTGTCACAAAAATCAACATTAAGAGAGCCATGGGCTAGCTAAAAATTGTGTGCGTGGGTTCCGGTTATGTTTGTGGAGATTGTTAGTCAACGGACATCACAAATTGCTAAGACGGATGTTATTTTGCCTCAAATTGTGTGTAAATGTGTGCATGTATGATTGGGAGCAGCACAATGTCATTAGGGTCAATTGAGCTAATCGCCAACACTGAACACGAACCCTGACCTTTCCTGCCACTTTGTCTTTAACACCAAGTCCTAATTTAACACGTATTCTAACACGTCATTCCTAACCGTAACTCAGGGGGCGGAAACCCAAAATGTTGAAAGAGCCATATTGGACAAAAAAATTGCCGCAAAAAAAGCAAAGCAGGGGTGACCAACATTTTTGATGGAAGATCTATTTTTCGATCAACCAAACTCCCGCGATCGACTCGTTGCCGCACACGCACGCATACACACGCTGTTGCTCATTATGGCATGCTTGTGTAAACGCATGCTAGGCTATGACGCAAATCCTCGTTGACAGAAATGTTGACATTTAATATATATTCCACACATTTTTACAGCCTTGGAAAACATTAAGAATGTTTGTGTCACGTTTGTCCACCTACATATTAAAACAAAAAATTATATTTCCCTCCTCCACCTTTTTCCATTTTCAAATATTTTTGAAAAAGCTCCAAGGAGCCACTAGGGCGGCGCTAAAGGGCAGCATGCGGCTCTGGTGCCGTGGGTTGCCGACCCCGCCTAGGCCAAACCCTAACTGCTAACCCAAACCAGACCTCACTAGAAAGAATACTTTTGGCTTAGCGTGTAACACACACACACACACACACACACACACACACACACACACACACGGTTTGATCACAAGTGAATTTCAGCTTTTACTTCAAGTTCCATGAAAGTCAAACAATTCGAACACATTTGCAGGGAAAATACACTGAAAATCACACCAAATGAAACACACTTATTCATGCGTCGCAAATGCAAATGATGTCAGGAAAAAAAAAGAGCACGTTTATGGCGTGTATGCATATACCGTGCATATCCATGTCTGTGCGTGGGTGTTTTCCTAATGGTGCGGGCCAAGCAGATGAATGTTTCATGTGTCCTTCAGCTACCTTTGTACAAGTTTGCAGTCCGGGCCTTTGATCACTTTAGTTCTAAACTTAAAAGATCTGGAGGGGAATTTTGTCATAGAGCAAAGTATTTATGGAAATCTTTTTTTTTTTTTTAATTCCCCTTCTCACCCTTTCACCACCAAAATGTTTTATTCCAGGCGTCTGACAGGCGCGTGTGAGCATGTGTGTGTGTGTGAGACGCTGGAGGTAGAAGGAAAGCTCCTGAAAGATGTTTGGAGATATTTGCCTCGCCAGCCAAGAAGCAGCTAATCGTTAACGAGCCCCACGAGAGTCACAAACACCTTTTGTACGCTCACCTTGTCGGATTAAAATGCGCTCGTGTTAGCCAGGCAAAGTCTAATAGCGGATGAGAGTGAGTCCGTGTGTGCTGTCAATCCAGATGAATTAGCACATAAGCAGACGAAGAAGAATGGTGACTTCGATGAACACTCAGAACCAGACACACACACACACACACACACACACACACACATTTCAGGTTGAACACTTATTTTCTCACCTTTGGTGTCTGAAAAAACAGAAAAAAAAGGATTTCAGATTGGACATGACAAACATTTGTCGTGATGTCACAAACATATTTCGACATTCAGGGACCCCACTCACCAGCAGGAGGCGCTGCTGCATCCCGATCACCATCACTGGCTGCAATTCCACAAGAGACAAGAATTGAAAACTCAATTGGCACATGGACCACAAAAGGCCATCTTCAGCAAAAATTGGCCTGAAGAACACCAAATGCAGGCCTGGCCTGGGGACTTCAACAAAAGACATTTGCAAGCACAAACACATCAAAGGTAATCCAGTCGCTATGAGCATCCATTGAGATGAGAGATTAGAAGGATTAGGACACTTTTGGATCAACACTAAGACGACGCTAACAATTTCACGGCTTTCGAATGAGCGTCCACTGTAGTGATGGATGCGCAACTTTAACAACAAGGCTCACACATGAAAGGAAACTGATCGCCGATTTAGCTTTCAAGATCTGTCCGTTGACCTCAGGTGCCTAATGTTGGAAAAGCTCAGACTTGTAAAGTGGGGCGAGACCACTTGAACATTTAAAGACAAATAAAATCATCTTTAAAAGAACTGTTAAGTGTACAAGGAGCCAGTGAAGAGAGTCCATAAATTAGAGTGATGTGATCCCTCCTACAAACTCCAGTTCAGGGGTGAGCAGCAGCATTTTGGAACACCTGGAGATGGTTGAGGGAGGACTGGCTGATTCCAAAATTAAGTGCATTACAATAATCCATCTGAGATGCACCAAAGGCACAGATTACTTTTTGTAAATGCGCTTGCGAAATATGGCTACATTGAAAAAGATGGATTTAACAACAGCACCAATTTGCCACTGGGACCAAACAGCATAACTTCTGTTTTCTTTTCCTGGAAGTTCAAGAAGTTTAGTGCCATCCAAGCCTGATTTTGAAGCAAGCTTTGAAAACATATCGACTGTAGTGACTGATGAACAACTTTACCAACAACTCATATATTTATAAAAGAGACACACTTTTTTCATTTTACTGTCGTGACTGGTACACAAATGACTTAGGCATAAGCAAACCACATTTGGATACAACTCTTGTTCTGATATCAGCGCATAGGTGTACCTTATATTGTGCAACAAGTGAGACAGGCGTGCGAAGTAAAGGGACCAACAAACAAAAAAACACCCGCTCAGCCACCTCTCCGGAATGTTCTTCTCTAATCTCCGCTGACATTTTACATCTCGTCCAAGTCCAACATTTGATCATACATGTAAAGTATGTCACGTAACTGTAGCCAGGGCAACACACCTGTTTGTGTGTGTGTGTGTGTGCGTGTGTACATGTCACCTGAGCCGTCCAAATCTCCGCTAACCAGCAGCAGTGTGCGAGTGGCCGAGCGCCAGAACATTTGGCGCTATCATATGCCCCTCTGCCTGCACGCTTCAAGCACCGTGGTGGCCTTTTTGACATGCACTGTTGTGTTTTTTTTTACGTAGCAGACATACGCGAAGACTAACCTACGATGCGCGTTGCCGTCAATGTGTGGGGTGGCAAAGTTTGGTGACCCAAAATGCTAATATCTCAGCTCCACCGAGATACTAGTTCCTATTTGCCAAGTTGAGCAGGCACCATGCCGTTAACTCATTCAATCCCAGCCATTTTCACTGGAGCAAGCACCCTCAATCCCAGCGTTTTACTGGATTTTGACTGATCTTGCAAGGCCCACAGAATATTTGGTTCTAATGCAATATAAACATGGAGCCTACCAAAATAAAGTTTGGACTGTCTTCTTTCAGCAGAAAAAAAAACGTTTCTATCTTTTTCCATTCTTCAGCAATCAGCATTACAAACTGGCTAAGTTTCATGAAAATGGCGATTCCTGGGCAAAAAACGGAGAAAACGAGCTTTTTGTAAAAGCATGCATTTCAAGCACATGAGGCACCACTGCCACCTACTGGTCGCTTTTTTACATGATTTACAATGCAAACACTTCATTCACAGATTGCATCAGACCCTCCTCTCTATGACGCAAAAAAAAATTAGTAGACGTACAAGTACGTCCTTGGTAGGCGGGGCCTAATTTTAAAAAGACGTACAAGTACGTCTTGTGGAATGAAAGAGGGCCATACTTGATCTCCACTAAACATCTTATACAATTCATCCATTAACAAAAGGTCGTCGTCGTGGGCTGGCAGAAGGAGACTTCCCTTTTGGGCGAGGCTAACTTCCTGTCATTCCGGTGTAGCGTTACCTCATTCCCAGGCTGTCATCTAGCTCCCGCAAGTATGTGGCGGGCACTTGATGGATGACAAACAGATGCAGAATCAAAAGTCGGACAAAAACTGATGACAAGATAACCGATGAGTTCCAAAAACGTCCTCAGGCGATGGAGACAATTCAAAGTAACTTTTGGTTTCCAGCGTTCGTTTGTTTTAGAGGAACTGCAATTATCAGTTTATAGTCAGGCCATAAAAGATAATCTTCACAACCTTTTTATCCCACAAGTCTTATGACCGCATCCCCTTCATTCCCTCATAAGTCGTCATGGGAAGACGTCCCAGAGCAAATAAAAACAAGTCGTAATTCCTGTCGTCATAGCCAAACATGCAGTCCTTGGCCGACCCAAATGAATCACATCTCTGACCGAGGAGGAATGTCACAGTGAGCGCTTCCAAGACCGTTAGCGCCTGTTAGCGTATCAGGAAGAATATTTATGGCAAGACTAACAAACAACTTTGGAGTTGTACAGACTCTGGCGTTGTAAAATGAGCTCATATTAGCTACTCTGCGCGAAGTTAAGGTTGTCATGGTAACAAAACAAAGTGACAGCCAAACTCGATTTACACCACTGGTTATGTATATCAAATGTAAATTACGATCAAATCGTTCAGATGAGAAACTATTTAACAACATGGAATTTGGTCGGCATGTCTCTCACGAGTATACCCCACAAAAAACGCTTCAGGAAGGCATGCCTGCAAAAACACAGGAAGTCCTCCATTTTGCTTTGGAGCAACTTTTGGTCGGCATGTCTGTTATGATTCGACCCAGAAAAAAAAAGTCTCAAGAAGTCATGCCCAGAAAGGACACAAAAACTCTGCTGATTGGCTTTGAAGCAGTCATGGTGAAGTTTGATGAACTTTCATATTCCGTTCCAATTGTCACATTTCGCGGTTCACAGATAAAACGTGTCTTAATCGATTAGCCTGACTTCCTTTGCTCTTTCCTTCTCTTGTAAAAAATGACGTTATATATTCATGAAATGAATATAAAACAACATTTTCACTCTCTTGGCCTGACAAAATTTGTAAAAGTAGGTCATCCAAACATCATCTTGCTGCATTCTGCTCGTCAATCTCGAAAAAAATCTTTGCATGTTCCAGAGTCTTGAAATGAAAGCTGTCTTGCGTTATTACTGGGAATATCCACGATTACTGCTGACAGGACAGGTGTCCTCATCGAGGACTCGGAGTTCCTCCTAGTAGAAGGCCATGACCTTTTTCGTGACCATTCGCACCAAATGGGGAGATTGTCGAGCTAACTCAGAGTCAAGCGTCCTCGTAATAATGGCGCCTACCTCACCTCGTCAAAGTATGGCCAACGCCCAAGCGCCGTGAATGCCAGTTGAAACTAGGTGTCCGCATATTCAAAAATAGATCTTTTTCAGACTTGCAATAAGGGCTTTGCCGGTCAAACCATGATGCGACAAGCGCTCGGCCTCGTGGCGGCGCCGTACAGGAGACACTGCCAAAGTAATTCCGTGGCTAAATGAGATCTGTTTGGAATTTTAGCTACTTAAAAGCAGAGGCCGCCTTAAATCTCACCGGACCCGCAGCACGGAAAGCAGCGGCTAAAAATAGATGCTAATGAGCAAGTTCACAGCCGTGTAAAACTGTAATAACTACATTTTTTTGATCAACTGCAAAGTAAATTGACAGTATATTGTATCAAATTAAGATTAGTCTTTTATGGTAAATCCGTTTCTTTTTCTGCTTTGATTTGACCAAACAAATTGATGAGGACCTCAAACTGTATGTTTAACAATTTAGCATTACTCATCTGTCTAGATTAGAATACAAGGTTGGGCACCCCGGCTCTAAGTAAAACTTTGGAGATGCTACTGAGCAGAAATAGCTGATTAAAACCCAAAAGCAGACTTCCTGTCTCTTTTTTGGATTTTGGAAACTTTTTCAAGAGTTCATTCATGACAGACATACAGTATCTACTAAATTTCATGTTGCTTGGGGCTGAATTATGAAAAACAATTATCTGGTCAACTTTGACCCTAAAATGGCGGCTTCAAATCAAAATTGCGGACTTGAGACTTTTTGATGAGCGTTCCTTCATCCATTCATCCATTTTCTAATCTGCTTATCCTCACAATGGTTGCGGAGTGCTGGAGCCTATCCCAGCTGCCTTTGGGCTGTCGGCGGTGGGCACATTGGACTGGAACCATCTGCGCTGACAATCACAATTTTGTGTGTTCCATTAACCTACCGTGCATGTTTTTGTAATATGGGAAGAAACTGGAGGACTTGGCCAAAACACATGCCGGCAACGGGCAGAAAATGCAAATTCCAGAATTTTTTTGTGGGTTGCCTCATGGTGTAGTACACCAAATCGCATGCTCGCAAGAAAAACTGGGTTTAGGCCCTGGATTTGGAAAACATTGCAGCTGTCACAGCAGAACTTTTGGAGATATGCTGAGTTTTTTTGAGTATATGAAGATCCTCAAATTATCATCTTATTTTGGGTGAGGGTGCGGTGGGGGTCGGCCGCACCCAAACGCCCTCATCTCTCACGCCCGCAAGCACCAACAAGCGCCCACATTGGGCAAGTGATTCCATTCAAGAGGCCTTTCGCACCTCTCACGAGGCAGGATGATGATCCGCTCCCTGATTGGAGAGGTGACGCCATCGAATGAGCGCAGCCTCCAGCGGTCTCCTCGCACCTCCTTCAACTATTCTTGTGGCTGTTTATTAGGCTGTGTGGCCCCTTCCAGATCGCCTGCCGCCAGACCCCTGATGGAGTCACATGGTCCAGCTGAAGCCAAGAAAGCCAGGAGGGCTTCAAAGGTGACAGAGTGCGATGAAGATGAAGCATATAAAAAAAAAAAACGATGTCTACCTGAAAGATCACTGGAATCTGAGACAAGGGATGCGTGAACACCTCTCCGCCCCCACTCCGATTTTTAAGCCATCGTTTTTGTTTGTTTTTGTTTTTAAAGGTTTTTATTGTAGCGGGTGTTTAAAGGTAGGTATAGTATTATCGTAACATCTAGGTGAATTGCCATGAGACTGTTTATGGCGCTGACCAATAAATGTTAGCATTATTTTTTTTTTTTATCCATCATCTCAGTTTTTGTACCCCCAAAAAATATATCTATCCAGTTTGCCTAACTCGGCCATTCAATGCGTGACTTGACTATTCAATGTGTTTTACGTGTTCTGTAAACTTCAAATTAAGAGCAGTTTTACTCCACTTTCTTTGGCCACATGGTGGCTTATTTTAGCAGTTGCATCCAATAAACAAGCACAAAATAATTTGTGTGCGACTGATAAGCCACTGTTTGGAAGAAAAAAAAGTGCTGTGCTTTATTTTGAAAGTCAGACTTTTGAAAGGACATAACGCTGAATTGCCCTAACTTGCAACTTGATAAAGGGGAGAGGAGTATTTTGTGTTAATGTTGGGGGGTCTGGAACAGATTAATTGCATTTACATTTATTTCTGATGGGAAAGATTGCTTTGGATTACATACGATTCAGTTTTAATGGATTCATCACAGAAGAGGTTCCACTATGTTTGGTTGAGTTGAATATTTTGGTGTAAAAACATGTCATATTTATTTTGTGTTAGTTGTACTGTAAACTTCAAGGGGGAGTGACATAACTCGAAACACGCACACTGGTTTTTTTTTTTTTTGGGGGGGGTGAATTGCGCGAGAAAGAGTCTTTTTTTCTAAAACCGACGTATGATCGCCGCCTCGTTCTTGACAGCAAGGGAGTGAGAATGGGCGCGAAGGAGGATTTTCAAAGGGGTGATGTAAATGTGTTCAAGCGTGAGAAATAGGTCTAGTGAGCATCCCCGCGATAAACGGGGGTTTGCAGTATAACAACCGCGTCACAGCGTTAGCTCATCGTAAAAGACGTGGAATGAACAACTACATTCCACAGACGGGAGAGAAAGGATAAGGTGGTTACACCTGCCTTGGCAGAGGCCTTCTCAGCCATCCTCTCTCCTCCTGCACTGGCATCTTGTCTCAGGCTTCGAGCTGTGATTTACGCGCCTGTTGACAAAACGTGGCAACAGCGCATATTTTAGTCATCATGACAGCACCAACATGCGTTACGGCCCCGCGGCGTGATGTCACCACACACTAGGTTATTCCTGAACATGACACCTCGCGCTGTATGACCACAATGATGAAGGAACTCGACAGATTTAATTCACTGCAACATAACATGTCAGGGAATTGCCACTGGGAATGGGACAGATCACTAGATTTGGTAACCCTGCATAACCAAACCAGAGCCAAAGCAATCATCCTCCAAATACGACAAAATACGTGAAAATACACGGTTGGACTTAAAAGATAAATGAATAAAAATATTTTAGGATATTGGAGGCTGAGGAGTACTAAAATATCAGATAAGAAACATTGTGAAAAAATTCCAAATTAAATACATTCATACCTAACATGGTCGACAATACGAAAAGAAGTGAAAACTACTTGGAACATAATACAAAATACACACAATAAACACTTTTAAAAATTAAAATGCAAAATGGATTTAAAATAAATATGAATTGAAACAAAATAAAAAATAAACAGGTATTTTTTTAAATGTAAGCAAAAAAATATTTTTCTACCACAGGTGAAAAAAAAACATATTACCCCAAAAATTGTAAGAAAATACAAAGATAAATGCGAGAAGGTGAAAGAAAATAGAGAAAATTAATTTAAAAAATGAAAACGCAAAATATAGATGAATAAAATAATAAATCACCAACATCGCCACTAACTCAGCAAATTAATTCAAGACATGTGTCAACCCTTTGATGTTTGGTCTTGAAAACTCACCATAACAACCACTGGCACGACTAGTCAACATCTGCGTTCATTCAATGTCTACTTTTCAAAGCCATCAACAAACCCTTACACTAAGCTCTGATGCCATTTGAAACTACAGAATACAACAAACAATTTCAAATCCTCTCCTAAGCTGCACATTTCCTGGTGGGCCTGTCGGGAGTCAAGCGGTGGAAGGTGATTGACAAGCTACGTTAGCGGTTAACTGTTCCTTTGTGTCGACATGCCGGCAGCTTTGGTGCGACATCTTACCAGGCTCCTGGAGCTCAGGCATGTCTGTCACAGTCACTTCCAAAGCGTCTTCGTCGTTTTGTGGATCTGCCTGCACTTCCTGCTCCATCCCTTTTTATCGCCTCACCGCCTCCTCCGCCTTCCTCCTCGCCCCCTCCCGCCGCCAAGACTGCCAGTCATCTCATCTTCTTGGAGTGACAGAGCGTTTGTCACCTGAAACCTTGGCAGCAGCTCAAAGAGCATAAGATCAGGGCCGCCGGGAGACGCCGCCCGCCCCCGAGGAGCTCCTCAGATGTTAACGACCGCCGCGCTAATCAATCAACGGGGTGATGGAGGCACCGGAGGTTTCGCATGCGTTTCTGTGGTCCAAAGTAAAAAGAGGAAAATGTGGAAAAGGAGAACACGGGTCTATGCTTGGACAGTGACATTTGTCCGAGCTGTCAGTGGGTACAGAATTTCAAGGATCTTATGAGTTCTTTAGGAAGTGCGCTGTACACTCCCAGTGACTCCCACACAGATGTTCCAGAGGATGTAAATATACACTCAACAGACAATATTAGGCACATCGAATGGAGAAGCAATCTCATGGCACAATTGACCCTCGAATAGCTGCTTCAAAATGGCATTCTGTCTTTTCAGGTATGACGTCTTGAGACTTTTATGGGTCTACTCGACATGGACATGTCTACCAAATTTCAAGTTGCTAAAGTGAAATTGGCTTAAAGAATGAATTTTCAAAATATTCCAGAAAACGTCCACTTCAAACCAAAATGGCAGACAGACTTATTGAGACTTTTCAAGCAGGCCTTCTACTGAGATCTCCTTTTTCACAACACACGATTTGTCACACGTGATACAGTTGAACGATCCATATAAAATCTACATTTAAATTCACACTAAGGAGTGCACAAGTGTTTAAGGCGTTAAAGAGAGGGGGAACACCTAATCGGTGACCAGATACTTCATCTCAAGTTCTGCAAAAACTACATGAGTCAGCTACTTATATATAATCTCCTTCCTTCAACATTGTATTGCACTTTAAGACATGACATCATCCTGCTTCTCAGCTGCTTAACACCCAATAAAGTGTTTTTAGAGCTCCGAGAGCCTCACATTTTGATTATGGAACGAACATAAGATATAGGCATTTTATCTGATTTTAATGTATTATTAAATCCATTGATGCTTCTTTTAAAAATATTTTCAGACGTTTTTTTCTTTGTTCTTTGGGAAAAGAAGGGAATTTGGGTGTTATTTATGTCCTGATTTGTGGTCATTTGGCGCCCCCTGTCATCCAAGAATGACAGGTGCAGCATATATGATGACGAAACAGTTATGCTTTTAATTCGCTCTCCCTAAAACATGAAATAGACTATTAAACCTATCCATTGAACAGGGAAAATACATTCGTTTATTTGGTAGACTGTTATGATATCAAAACACAAGTGCTAAAAGTCTTGCTTTTTCGCTGTCCCAACGGCACCTTGGATTCGTTCACAGTTAAACGGCATTTGGGAGTTTATGTTCGAGTACCCAACGTGAAATACATACGTTTGGAACGATTTATTGAGATTTTTTTTTATCGACTTAATCGTTCACAGGGAAAAAGTCGTCGTTTATGTGGGAGAATCTTATTGCGAAAGAGCCCAGCGGAAGCACTAAACGGCGTTCTGTGAACGCTGCATCGCCCTTCTCTGTTTGAACCTGCTTGATCGAATACAAAAATGAAGCCTTTAATATCACTCAAAACAACATTTATTTATTTTATTGTATCATGTGTGTGCATTAAGATCGCCTGGTGCAACAATGGCCGGAGGGTACGCGTTTGTCATTTTCAAATCGTCGCATTTGGTCTTCGATGAAGCAGTTAGCCGTGTGTGTTTCAAAGCTAACGGCAGCTTGTGTGGCTTTTTCCCCTTTTCTCATTTCCAGGTTAGCGACGCCCAAGATGCGGAATTCAGTGATTTCTCCGTGCCTCTAGAACATTCTTTTGAAGTTGGTGAGTACGATTTTTCTGTTTAATGCAACTCTGTCGCGCTTGTTAGTTACCTAACGGAGCAACTTCAGTGCTACTGGGGGAGATCAACCTTTTGACCAGACCCTATTCGAAAGTAATCAACCTTTTAAATAAAGTTGTCTGAAATTAACTTACTGGCATTACCAGGATGTGCCGGGTGATGTTTTCCCAGACTCTACAGTCTTCGCTTCAATTCGGCATGTGTCAATTGTAATTCAGGTCACCATGTCTCTCTCTCAAATGTCCTGTCTATTTACTTTGCTTCCACATGATGGAATTCTCACCGCCATTTGAAAGTGCCATAAACAGGTGCATTTAATCGGATACTCTCGCGCGATCTCTGTCTAGATGACGTAGGCAGGTTCCGGGTGCGTGGAGCGCTGCTGCTGAAAGCCGGCAGGGAATCTGGAGTGTCCCTGAGTCAGAACCACCTGACGCAGGACGACAGAATGAAGCTCAAAGTGAGTGAAAACAGCAGAAACCCGCAATAATACGAATTCTAAAGAATGGGAACAAATTATTAACCTAATCCAAATTTTATGATTTAATTTAAAAAAACGTTTTTCAACCTTCTCTACGAGTGACATGCTCCACAAGCACAAATGCTTATCCACTGTTGATGCAAGCAAGATTAATATATTAAAATCTGTTTTTAAAAAAACAACTTCTAACAGGACGTGGCATCAGTGGATGGTTTGTACCGAATCCGAGTGCCTCGGGTTTCGCTGCAGGCTGACAGACAGATGGAGCGACATATGGAAGGATACCTCACCGCTTTTGTCAGAGCTGTGAGTATTTCATCAGTAACATCAAAACACTTACAACTGAGAGCATCATAAAGCATGGACACCTAAATATAGCATGTACCAACTCATTAACCTATGTTACATGAACAACTATATAACCTCTAGCATGGTTGTGATTTTCAGCAAATAAGAGAGAATAGATTTTTTTAAGTCTGTTTATTTTTGAATATATGGGGGTTTAGTCTACTTGGAGAGTACAGTGTTTTTTGTTTTTAGATGGTACTTGGTATTAAAAAAAAGACTACCACTGCTCTAGTCTATGAATAACATTCTGAACAATAATCATCATGATTGCGATATTCCCTCTGTTCAGTGCGCAATGGTGGAGTCCCACCTGAGCGACGTGATCACCTTGCACACGGACCTGTCGGGCACGCTGATCGGTATTTCCATCGTCACACTGCCCGGCGCCTGCACGGGGACGGAAGTGGAGGACGAGGTGGACCTGGAGCTCTTCAACACTACGCTCAGTGTCATGGCCCCCGTCAACGCGCCCGGGTCGGTCACTCTCCACGGCGATTGCTTCTCGGCATTTTTACGCATTGATTTCTGGTGTCGTGGGTAACAGGTGAGGGGAGTGATGGCAGTAATTAGACTACATGTAGTGCTGATGAAAGGCTTAATCAAATAATTGGGTTCGACAATAAGATCAACTCAAAATGGCTTTTTATTGAACTAATGGCAACAAAGTAAATAATTCGTAGATGACTAGCAAGATTAGCTATCAGTGTGCTGTTTTGTTTTTTTTTTTAACTCAGGATTATTTAGTTTTTTGTGTTTCTCTGTTGCGCGAGGTGCTCCCCTCGCTTTTTTCTCAGCTGTCTCTACTGTTAGCTTATGATGCTGTTGAGTCGTCAGCGTTGCGTTCCCGTCAGGATTTGTTGTCTCTCGGCACTCACTGACACATTTTCATTCTTTTTGATTTCTAATTGCTACGAATTGTCCTCGCAGGCCCGAGACGGCTCTGTTCCTGGAGCGCATGGAGCAGGAGTCAGAGAAGAAAGGCAAGAATCCCCAGGAGCAGAAGTCTTTCTTCGCCAAATACGTAAGTGGATTCCCCCCACCTCATCTTCAGAGCTTTGCCGGTCTTTCCCGCTCATCGCACCTGCGTCTCTTTGCTTCCCTGTGAACGTGCGAAGATGGATGTTGACAAAAAACGCTTCCCAAATTGCGGCTGTCAGTGATAATTCCAGAACTGCGCCATGTGATGGCCAGCGATGCGCCTTGCTGACTGTTGTGTGGTGGTCGCTGTGCTGTTCTGTTGCAGTGGTATTTGATACTGGGAGGCGCCATCTTCCTCATGGCCTCCAATTCGGCGCAGCCCCCAGCAGGGGGAGGCAGAGAGCAGAGTTGAAAACTCCTCCCCCTCAGACTCACTCACTGGAAGTAAACATGAGAATGCTTCATTTTGGCACCTCTCTCTCCTCCTCCTCCTCATAATGCATATTTCCTCACAAAGTGGCCACCATCGCTATGGTAGTACTCAACTGCAGAAAGACCAGACATCTGTCAAACGTAAGCAGGGAAATGCTGTTGTCGAGAGGCCTGTTTTGAGTTTGACGCGGTGGAGCGACCACATGTCAAGTCTTGTGTCTGTAGGTCCTGCCATTTTGGTTAGCGACAAACTGACATGACTTGGTGGTGTAAGTTGCAGTCAATCCTGTCGACGCCCACCTTTGTCCAGTCAATTCATTAATTGGTGCGGCGTCTATTGCAGCAGAGGCCACTATTTGAAGAAATACACCGCTTTCTAACAACGTAAAGATGGACAATTACTAACTGGGAATGATTGTGTGGAGGGACTCTAATCAATCATGTTGCACTTAACCACGAACAACTCACTAACATGCTTTTCTTCGTCTAGTCTTGAAGCCAATCTGGAATTCAACCAACAAATAAATTGTGGCGATTTGTTTTCCAGTGGATGTACATCGTGCCCCTGGTTCTCTTCCTGATGATGTCAGGCGCTCAGGACCAATCAGGGGGCGGTGCCGGTGGCGGCGGAGCGGCCAACGGCGGCGGCCGATGATCCATTTTTTTTTGTGCTTTCTAATTCTCGTGAGCTGCTGTACATGCGCATTTAATGTGATCTTTTCATTTTTGTTTGTAATGCGACTGTGAAGAACATAATAAAAGTATTTATGAGCCCACCAGTTTGAAGTGGTTTGAGCCGACGCAAGGCAGTAACGCTGTTAATTTTAGATTCCGACAACATAGTTTGTAACTGCATCTGCATCTTATGGAGCAGCACGGCATACTTCCGGAGACATGATATGACATCATTTGAAACGACCCAGGTTTAGGGTCTGATGCAACGTGGGTGCGTGAGCTCACCAATAGCACCGAGGCATTTTGAAAACGCATTCAATAAGGACAAAAAGCAAACTGGTGTCATGCCTCAAAATTCTTACAATGAAACTTTTGCACCAGTGGGAGGAGGTTCATTTGAGACTTCTGAAAAAAAAACTCTTAAATCACCACTATCACGTCCCAAAATAATATGCAAAAATGCAATAAAACAACCATGTGGAAATGAAGAGAAAGAGCAATACATTTTTACGAAATCAAAGAAACAGCTAAACCTTCTTCTTCCATTACATCACCCTCCAACGTCTACATCAGAGGTCCCAAACCTTTTTTGTGTCACGGACCAATTCAGACAAGTACATGAAGTTTGGGGACCAGCAACCAATTTTTTTCCATTGCTTTTATATTGCCTGTTTTAAAACGCTGGGACTGACAAAGACAACTCGAGAGTAATTCAACATTTTTATAAGCATATGTATTTTTTTCTTACATTTCAAACTCTTATTCTACTGTACGACATATGTAGACTAAAATTAAATAACACGGTGAACTACTAAGAAATGGACCAATCAAGAATAATAATAAAGTAGGGAAAGAAATGGTAATTTTTTTTAACTAATTTGTAAGGCAATTGAAAGCTGATTGTGTGTGTTCTGCTCAAAATGCGCAGAACGATTGTAAAACATTACGTCCTTGTATGCGCTCCCTCCCACCATCCGGTTGTTTTTAGTCCAACCGTCCCAACTGTGACAAATAGTTTGGCGGCTTATTTTGGGCGCCGCTGCACCACCTCACTGAACCTCCCGCTGTCCAATCGGCACAGGCCCCAGCGAGCGGGGCCCCGGTCCATCATCGGAGATCCATAAGCGTGGCCGCTGATTGATACGCTTCTACCAGGAAACGTGGGAACACTGAAACATGATTTTTGTGTGTACGTGTAGACGTAAGCACACATACCCATGGCATGTGTTGCATGACAAACATCACGGTGACGTACAAGCATCAAGAAGCCTTTGATGAATATTGTTTACAGTGAGTATTATTAGTCATGACAAATGAGGTGTCAAAAAAGTTCCCAGGACTGGTGACATGTTTCAAATCGAAACAAACGACTACAGGTTCCCCAAGCCCCCGCTTGGAAGCATTATATCGATACAAAGTATACATGTGAGGTCACTGTTGCCCATTTGGGGTCGCCATCCGCACATTCTATATTGACGTATCTGTGACTTGGAATGTGTGTGGCTTTAAAAGGCAGGGCCCAACCTGGCAAGGTAAGTGACATCAGGGTCAGCAAATCACAGCGTAGCATTGCATGGCGCCTTTCTGTTATTTGGATAGCTGTTCACCGGTCTACATGTTGCAAAAATCGTTTTGAGGTCCCATAAATAAAATGAAATCCCATTATTTTGGTGAAAGAAAAAGTGAAATAATTTTCTGGATATTTTTTTTGAGAGGACAAAAATCCCATATTTGTGGAAGCTATTCTTTTGTGTCACCAGTCCTGGAACTTTTCCAAAAATGTTGAGTCTCGAGGCAGCCTTCATTATAGGATTTTGAATCTTGATTAGGGCTGGAAATGTTGGTTTCTCTGTGCTGACTCTTTTTTTTTACATTTATGCCGATTTAGTTTTGGCATCAGAGCGTGATTGATCATGGATCAGAGTGGCCCCGCATCCTTGGCACAGGGAGCACCCAGGATTTAGTGGCCTTGCCAGGACAACATGGCGGGAGGCTTTCGGCGGGGTTACATCCGTGACAGTTCCTAAATCTCCGAGGCCATGCGGCTCAGCATGCCAGGGTTATGCTGTACTAAAAGACAAGGGACGCCTTGGGTTGAGCCGGACACTAAATCTGAGAGCCTTAAGCTTGGAGACTTTGCATTTGCTTCCAAGAATACGTTGTTATTTGGGATTTTTTTAGACTAACGCTAATGCTAAGTGCTAATGATGCTAAGGTTGACCATTTGTTCACCCCAACAAAAACATAAACTTCAAGTTTTTTCTGCATAAGTCATTTTTCAATGGAAAAACGAATATTGTAAAAACTAAGAAAAAGCTTATTTGATTTTGACCCACAAAGTATTGATTTTCAACAAAAATAAATCTGATATCTTTTTTGTCTGTAACAGAAATGTTTGTTTTGATGACAATAATACTGGAGTTCAATTCTTTGACATAAAAAAAAGTCAGATTTAAAACAAAATTGAATTTTTCCGTTTGTTGACAAAAAATATATTTTTACAAAATAATATGGTTCGCTTAAACTCAGACAAAAAAGTCAGATTTGTAACATTGGCAGTTGTTGAAGATACTGAAGGCCTGGTGGGGACGTGAGATGGCAGTCGGCCAGCTCGCCGGCAGCTGCCCTCATCAATCAAGCCAGAAGCATCCGCGCCGCTTAGCGAACTCTCCATTTCGCCCATAGCGCTGGCGTGTTAGCGTGTAATCAGGCAACACGAGAGGGACGGTAATGTTGTCCATTGCACATAAACATAGATCAAAGGTCAGCGGCAGGGGCCTGTCCGCTGCACTCGTCAACTGTGCCGCACTTTGCGGCACACATGACCGCACCTCATTAAGCTGTCGCGGCTCCCCTAAAGAACAACGAGGTATTCACATCAACTCGACACAACATTACTAATAAAAACACATCGGAGATCTCCAGGACACACTTAGGCGTTGCAATCAGGTCATTCAAACCAAGGTCAGGGTTTCAAAAAAGGTTTTCCAAGTTAGAGTTAGGGTTTTAAAGTAGGATTGGGGTTTCAAATTAGGGTTTCAGGTCAGAGTTCACAAAGTAGGGTTTCTAGTTAGGGTTAGCGTTTTAAATTGGGCTTAGAATTTCAAATGAGGTAACGGGATTTTAGAGAAGGGTTTCAAGCCAGGCATCAATGTTGGGTGTTTGGGTTGTACGGTGCTCAACTGATTAGCATGTCCGCTTCATAGTGCAGAGGTGCAGGGTTCGATTCTGGCATGCATGGCAGGTTGCTGGAACGCTCGAAATTGTTCCTAGGTGTGATTTTGAGCGCGAATGGTTGTTCGTCCATGAGGGCCCTGTGATTGGCTCACAACCAGTTCAGGTTGTACCCAGCCTACTGCCCGGGAGAGCTGGGATAGGCTCCAGCACGCCTCGAAACCTTGTGAGGATTAAGCGGTTTCAGATGATGGATGGATGAATGGATGGATGGGTGGATAGATGTAGGGTGCTTAGTCTGTTAAGGTTTCAAATTAGGGTCGTAAATCTAACTCTGACTTGAAACCCAGTGTAGGCATTTTAGTCTGTTAAGGTTTCAAATTGGGATTGAAAGTCTGTTAGGGTTCAAACAAGCATAGAGTGGGGTTTCGAGTCAGTGCTAGGGATTAAACCAGCGATAGGGTTTCAAATTAGGAGTTAAAATTGGAGTCCGGGTTTCAAAATAGGGTAAGGGTTTTAGAGAATGATATTAAACTAATGGTAGGGTTTCAAATTAGGATTTTGAGTCAGGGTTAGGATTTCAAATTAAGGTTTTAAATCTGGGTTAGGGTTACAAGACAGAATTAGGACTTCATAGTAGGGTACTAGACATTTAAATTCAAATTAGGGCTTTGAGTCAAGGATTAGGGTTACAGAGTAGGGTTTCAAGTCAGTGGTAAGATTTCAAGACAGTGTGTTAGTGTTTCAAAGTATGATTTCAAGCATGGCTATCAAATTTGGGTTCTCTTGAGGTTAGGGTTTTGAAATATGGCTTACATAGTTTCAGGACTGGTTGATCAAATTTGAATTACATGCCAGCCCATGTTGGGGTTTCAAAGAGGATGTCAAATATGAAGTTTAAGCAAGGGTTGGGTTTTAAACGCAGTGTGACATCAGACTGCGAGATCTTGCGTCATGTTTTATTTCAAGCTCAGAACTGCTTATTTGGGGTTTTTAGCACGTTGTCTCCATGTGCATGCAAATGAGAGACCTTCCCCCAGCCCCCCGACTCCTCGTGCACCAACATCATCCGACACCTTGCCCCGTGTTGAGAGTGACGGGTGTCAGGCGCAACGTTGCCCCCCCCACCAACCCCACCTCCACCGCCCCATGTGGAAGGTAATAAGAGGGCTTCCCCAAAGGGGCGTCTCACCATACCGACTGGCGCCTCACCTGGCAAACCACAAAGGACAAGAAAGCAACATGCCCGTACCCAAGAAAGCAGGTAGGAACACAACTGCACCCAAAAGCCCATTTTGAATTAGTTGTTAAACTGCTATCGATAAATTTAAGTAAAACTGTTTTGATGTTGTTGTTTTGTTTTTTGACGACTATGATTACATTGTATCCCTACAAGAAAAAAATGTATGTTTGGAGAATTAAGTTCTTTTTTCCAACAAAAAAAAAATTGCATCTTAGATTTTTTTTTCCAAGTCCAAACATAATTTCTTGAATCAGGTGACAAAAAAACAACCCACTTAATAATAAAAAGATAATTTTAGAATGCTGTGACAAAAATATATATATATTTTTTCCCCTTGGGAAGTATCTAGAAAAAAAGTTCTATTTAAAAATAACATCTTTGCATTGTTGTAACAAGAAGGTTTTTGATAATCTTATGAAAATGTATTGACCCAATTAATAAAACATAACTTGTATACGTGTCATTAAAAAAAAAAACTTATACAAGCGAACTACGTAGAGAATTGCATTTTTGGAAATACTAACTGGCACCATGGAGGAACTGGTTAGCACATCCGCCTCACAGTGCAGAAGCGCAGGGTTTGATTCCGGCTCTGGCCTTCTGTGTGGAATTCTCCCCGTGCCTGCGTGGATTTTCTCCGGGCCATCACAAGAACACTCATCAAAAAATCCGAACCCGCCTACTGGCCGATGAGGGCTCTGGATAGACTCCAGCACGCATGTGACCCTCAGGAGGATAAGCAGATTAAATAATGGAGGGATGGATAAATACCAGTTTAACACAATACTATAAGGAAGTATTTTTTAACCCCAAGATTTTTTCCACCGAGTTTTTTTTCTAAAAAAGAATGACTAGACCAATTTAATAAATAATACAGTGTATGAAAATAAATGTATATTTTCCACAATTTTTCCAGTTTTACAATACCATTACTATACTAATACAAAGAAAGTTGTACTTTTTTGGACTAAGGTTATGTATTTCATATAAAAATCCTATTGGTTGGTTGGATAATTTATATTTAAAAAAATATATATTAAAAAAAATAATATAAATATATATATATATATATATATATATATATATATATATATATATATATATATATATATATATATATATATATATATATATATATATATATTCTGCAGTTATAATAACAATAAATATGCCAGGAAACTTTTTTAGCTTAATTTTTTCCCATATTTTTTTCCAAGTAATAATGGTGAATTTTGTTTTGAAACATTTTCACTGTTATTATTCCTAAATTCTCGATTTGTTTTTACATGCAAGAGCAAAGTAAGGTACTGAATATTCAAATATACGGCAACCTAATATTGGTCTTTGCCGGATACGAATGAGAAAAATGTTCGTGCGAAAAAGTTTGGGTGAACTCGTCTCACTTTGGCCCTCATTTGAGCTTGCTAAGCAGCAGGTCTGAGTCCTCATCAATCATGTCAACGCTATGCAGAAAATACCCGTCAAAGGCGTCTCAAGCGCTCAATTCCTGGATGTATAACATAGGCGCACGTTTGTCCACAGCTTGCGTTTCCTGCGCCATCTGAACCTTGAATTCATCTCAGCATACTTTACGTGATTTTGCTCAAGAAGAACTTTAGACTGTGGAATGTCCTTGAAAATATACCTTGGTGATATTTTGTAAAGCCATATTGCCATGGTGGCTTTTGTGGCCTGCGCCACCTAGAATCCGTTTGAAGCTCATTTTTATCACACATGATTAATGAGCCATGTTTTCCGAGTCAACATATTTTGGGGGCCCTCGTCAATCATCCTCTTTGGCTTCATCCACCTGCCGCCAATCAGCTCACAGTGGATTTAAAAGTCTACACATCCCGCCTTATTTCAATTTCAGGTACTGGGCGAGGCTTGTGCTGGCTACCAAAATGTCACGAAAAGCCTACTGAAACATCTGAACTTTATTTGGGGTTAATGCACTTCAAAATGTGGCAATATCATTTAACATGAGTTTGTATGCGATTAATGCGATTAATGCGATAATTAATTACACTAATAAAGTCGCAATATCATGAGAATTAAGTTGTACTTTTTTTTTAAAGGAAAAGTTGTCTTTCTTAAACAAACAAAAAATATATTTTTTTTAAAGAAAATGTAATCATTTTCAACCCAAGACATATCCAAATTTAATGCCAACAACAAAATACGAAAATAAAACAAAGATTATAAAACGTTAGTTTCCCAATATTTATTTTTGCTTGCTATTTTAAATGTTTTTTGTGAAATTCATAATCTTTATGAAAATTACATATTACAACAATAAAATGTTTTCCACAAAAAATAAATAAATAACATTTTTCTACCCGACATCACGTTGGCTGGGCAAGGTCACGCAGAGGGGCTCACTTGAGGCTCGCCGATGATTTGTGTTTTTGCAAGTGTCATGTTGCCTAGCTGAGCCCTCCTATTTGAGAATCAGCCGGAGGAGCTGGAGGCGTTAAATTATTCCGTCAAGTCTCTCCTTTCATCTCGGAACAAGAAAGACGGAAGAGGCCAAGCCTCACTGGAGCTGACCTTTGTTGTTGAATGTCTTCATCACACACGTGGAACGCATCCAAAACTGCCAAGCGGATCCCATAATCCTCGCTCGTCTTCCACTGCTTTCATCAAAAGTTGTGACTCTAAATATTATTAATAATAGTAAAAATTCAGGTGTGATTTAGTTGACCGTGGCTCTCCTTGCCCACATGTCAGGGTATTAGGGTACCTTCATGGCTCCAATGTACAGTATCTGGAACTGACTCAAAATTCAAATTTTTGCTTGCAAGTAGGAAAACATCCCATGTTGGGACACTCGTAGTTGAAGGTAGTAATGGAAGAACAACTTTGATTAATATAGTGCGAGTGAGACGCCTTGCTTTAAACGTTTAATTGCCCTGATAAATGACGGGATTATCCACGGGTCTCGGATCTCAGCGGTAATGCCAGGATCATGCCAGGAGGGTCCTGCAATCAAAGGCTGCCCGTTAAACGGTCTCACGCCATTTCGAGGAAAGACACGACATCCCCACCTCCTCCCGGCACCACTTTTGATGATGTACATATTTAAGAGGATTGGCAGGTTAAGGTTTCAGCAGTTGCTTTAGGAATTATTCGTGAGGATGATTCAGTGCATGTTACCAGATTTCACACTTTTTTGGTTTGTTTTTCGAACAAAATTTCAACTTGAAGCCTAACAACTAAAGACTGAAATATGAGAAAAATGTAAAAGAATCAAGAAATATTTTTGAAGAAAAACTAGAACATAATGCTGTATTCATTCATATTATTATGGACACTGTGAAAATGGTCTGACTACTTTGACTAACTTCTTTCTCCCTTTACAGGAAGCAAAAACACCGGGGCAGCAGGTAAACAATCAAAAACTATACAGAATTATGAGAGAAAAATCCATAATTATTAACAAAACATTTCAATGTTTTTATATCTCTTCAGAGAAGCTGCCGCCATACGAACCCAACATCCCCGAACCAAACACCAGGGCAGACTTTCTCAAATGTCAGTCACTACACACTTCATACAATTAAAAAGACAGACAGACAAATATGAATACTAATCATTCAATGACCACTTAATTAGGTACACAAACTAGTGCTCCATCATAAAAATAGTTCCAAAAGAGTTGCAATGTTTGCTAATAGCTAACTCGCTCTGGAACCGCAATGTCCACGCTAATCGGTGCTATCCGATGCTAGCAATTCTGTGCTAACTAGCTCCATGTCAACTTGTCCCCTGTCAACTAGCTCTGTGCTGACTATTATTACCGGTATTCTCAACGTATACCGACTATGTGATAAGTTACGCACTAACCGTCACTGTTGGATGCTATCGATATTGTGCTCACTAAATGTTGCTCAAGCATCACTGTTCGGTGCTCATGATTTTGTACTAATTAGCCGTACATCGTCTTGCTCTAAAATAACTACCCCTGTGTCTAATTGCTCAGTGCTAATTAAAATGATGCAAAATGATGCAAATTAGCTGTGTGCAACTGTATGATGCAAGCCATTCAGCGTAACATAACTACTTGTGTCCCAAGAAGTTCTGCGCCAACTGATGGTGTCTAGTCTCACCTTTGTGCCATACTTAAGTATTGTTGACTTCTTGTCCAGACTGGATGCCGCTGTCTTTGGACGACAAAACAGCACAGAAACTGCTCTGGATCTCAGAAAACGGCGCTAAGGTGGCACGCACGTCTGATGCCATCTGTCCGTATCCAAACCGACCAGAGAGATATGAACACACGCCACAGGTCAGCAAGTTGGACATTTTGCTTTCCAGCTGACATTTCAAGGTTCCTTGCCGCGGCTGCTTCAGACAAAATATACTCCTACAGACTTCAAATTGAGTCCCCTGAGCCAAATTCACTAGCAATATGGAATTTGGTGGAGGTATCACTGGGTAGAACCACAGAAAAAGTAATGCGGGCATTACAAAAAAAAAACAACAACAAAAACAGCAAGTCTGCAACTTTGCTTTGAAGCAGCTATTTCCAGGCGTCCTTCACCGTTTTTCGAGGAACATTTTTTAAAATCCATAGCAGTAAAGTATCATCTTGACAAAAAGCTAACAAATTAAATTTGACCAAATGTCCACAACGTTTTAGAATGACAGTTGTATACTTTTAAATCAACTATATTTTTTGCAACATTGTCATATTTTTCAAGGAGTCATTTTTTTAGCCATAAAGAGAAAATGTCACTCATCTTAAAAACAACAATATAGTAATAGATTTCTTTTAATTACATTTTGAAAATATTTGACCCAAAATAATGGTTTATTTGTGACTGATATAATTTTTTTTAGTAAAGCCAGATAATTCCAGGGAATACACACAATTAAATGGGTTGTTCTTTTTTTTTTTTTAAAGGTGTATTTTTATAATAATAAAAATGCTACAGTTTTACCCTGCAAAAAGTCATTATTTTTAGAATAAAAAGCTATCAAATTTGAAAAATGACAGAAAAATCCATCTTTTCTCAATAAAGCACTTAATTTTTGGAAGAAGTTGTTTTTCTGACGATTAAGTGTTTTTTGTTTTTTGGGGGGTTTTTTTGGGTAGGGGATAAATTCAGATCTGCACCCGCAAAGGTTCAACGTTTTTTTCCCTAAAATACTTGACGTGGGCTTGGACTCAGAACAGATGCACCTCTGACCTGGCATTCCTGTCGTTCAGGTGCTGTGCAAGGAGGGTCTCCTTGGCTCGCGTGGCTACTGGGAGGTGGACTACGACGGCTGGGTGGTGATCGGGGTGGTGGCAGAGAGCGCCCCCCGAAAGGACGGCCCTTGCGGACTGGGAGAGAACACCAGCTCCTGGGGTGTGGGCTGGTCGGGCTCCTGCTACCAGGTGTGGCACAACGGCGAGAACGTGGACGTGGTCCTGCCCCTGGGCCAAACGCTGGCCGTGTACGTGGACCAGCCAGCCGGCTTCATCAAGTTCATGGTGGTGGAGGGCGAGGGCAACAAGGAGGTGAGGCTGGTGCACAAGTTCAAGATCGGCGTTCAGGAGAAGCTCCTGCCCGCCATGTGGGTCGGCACAAACTCCTTCTGCCTCATTCGGAAAAAGGATCAGTGAATCACTCGGCTGGAAGCTGAAACGAGCGGACATTTATGGTGGAACAAGCACTCGAGGAGTCCAAGGTGAAAATAGCGAGTCTGTGTTCATGCCCGATTGTTTTATTATACTTTTGTGTTTTTTTTTAAATTAGGCACAGGTGTTTGCATCTTTGCACGTGTATAAGAGAGCTTGTTTTGCATCTTTCAGTGTGCCAAATAAAGTCAACTTCTGTATAATAACTCGCTCCCTCTTGAGGAAAAAGTAGCATTTTTTTCATTATCATAATTTTTAGTGAGGTTGTAGTTTTCCAAGGATGTCAGATTTTTCTGACTAGTTATTTTCAGAATAAAGGTCATAATATTCCCACATTGAAGCCTACTTTTAATATGCTGACATTGTTTGAGATTTTTTAAAAATACATTTAAATTAATTTTCAAGAAAGAAAAAATCATCTATACCGGGTGTTTAATTTTTCCAAGGATGTCACATTTTTCAGACAACAAAGTAGCATTTTTTTGAAGATTACATACAATTCCAATATTTGTCTACTTTTAATATCGTGTTATTTCAAAGCCATCACTTTTCAAGGAAAAAAGGGTCATTATTTTAAAATTTAGTCATAATTTTTCTAATTTTACGAGATTCTTTTTCAGATTTATTGACAAAAAGTAATTTCTTAAAGCGAAGTTACTGCTTTTTTTGTTTTTTTTTTAAACCATAAAAGCCATTTATTATCTTCTACAAAGTTTTTTTTTTTATTTAAATGAGGTAGAAGTCACTCCTTCCGAGAACCCCTAACCAAATACTTTTCGGAGAACTCACGTCATCTCGCTTGGTGTTTCTCCTTTATTAGAAACATAAAAGAACTTCAACAACATCCACCCAAATGCCACTTGACATTTCACTTTTACTTTCAGTCTTAACTTTTTCCGTCTCACTTCTGTCAGTCTCGGTCATTCGTTCAACTTCAAAAAAATAACAAACATTTAAAGTACAATCATTGGACGAGTCAGTCACCGATTTGCAAAGTACAAAGAGGCAAATATGTAAATTATGACTTATGAATAATGAAATATGAGAGGTGCTGCTGGTGTGCCAACATGTTCAACATTAGCTTTTCACATTTTAATCTTCAAGGAGAACAAATGTTTTTGAATGAGGGCCTGACGACGCACCAGGAGCCATTGTTACCATCGGTCTGCCCCATGCTAACAGAGCACACGCTAAACCACATCAACAATGATGGAAGGTGCAAAAGATTACCATTTCAGAAGACCGACATAAACGTTGTTACGTTTTGATTCATTTGTGCCGTTAGGTAGTTAGGTTATCTTAGCTTATTTTAGCACCATCAATATTGTGAGATAAATAATCAAAATCTTGTTTTGAGGTATTTTGTTTTTATCAAATCCTAACAGATATCTTGTCGTTCTTTATTTTGTAGAGTCCATAACATTTTGACTTGTGACCTAATTAGCGACTACTTTGATTGGCTAGCAACTTTCCCAGCCAAATACCAAAACATATTTTACTTTCATCTTACTTTTTGTGTCCAAAACAAATGGTGACATGTATTTTGACACATTAGCTAGCCTCCTGCTTGCTAACCTGATGCCAAGCTAATTTAAGCAGGCTAAAAGTTGTCATAAGAGATGCTAGTCTGATCAATTTTTGTGTCTGCAAATGTGTGCTTCTGAAAAGTATGAAGTTGTTGCAAAAATGTTATTCTGAGGAGTCAATCTTTTTTGTAGCCATTTGTAGCTGGCTGACGAATTGCAAGTTTTGCTGGTGATTTTTCTGCGTCACAGCATTACTAGCATAATTTTTTGGTAATACTTTTGTTATCGTAGTAGTCATATAGAAAACAGATTGTGTATTTTGGAGTGTTTGCCTGCTCTCTCTTGCTATGCTAAGCTAACTAACGCACACACATGCTAATCTGATCAACTTTTGTGTCTGTACTCTTCTGAAAAGTCATCCTTCCATGTAGAACAAGCAACTGTGAAACAATTTTTAAGATGCTAAGCAAAAGCTAACATAGTTACAACCTAAAGTGTAAATTAGTGTTTGATTTGCAATTATTTCATATTTTAAACGCTGCAGAACAGTTCTACTCACCGGTGTACACTATCCAAAAACCTTAGCATGTAGGATTCACATAGAGCGTGGGTCATCCGACAAAGTAAACAAAAACGTTTTTTTAAAGAAATTGTTGCACCCCTTAGTGTGGCTGACACATTAGTGTAGCATTTCTGAACTTTCCAAGTGCGTCGTCAGCCATTTTTTTGTGTTGCATTACTTCCTTAAATTAGCGAGAGATGAATGGAGGTGCCTTTTTTTTCCCCCCCACGCAGTTTTCACATAGCATACGACTGTTGCCACTTGCGCTCGCACTCAGTGTTTGAGCGAGAAATCACCAGTGTTAACTCTGGGACGTGGCAGGGCCCCGAACATTTCTGTCCCATCAGTGGCACCAGGAGCCAGAAGAGCCTTCATGCTGGCGGCAATGTGCTCCAAATCGGCGCAGCCCACCTGAGGGGACACATATGGAATGCTGCATTACACAAGGAAAATTTTGCTTAAGAGAGGCCATTTTAGGTGGCTATTTCCAAGGGTCTGAAATGTTAAGTTTGACTTAGCAATGCAAAATAAATGTCAGTTGAACTGAGCAACAAGAAATTTGGGACGCATGGAAATCGGCCATTTTGACTTAATAGGGACATGTCAAGGGTCCAATTCCAAGGGTCCTTCAAAGACACTCCTGGAATATTTTGAAAAATGACATTTGAGAGTTAACCACGTTCTGGGGATTTCCATTGAAAACAATTCATCCTCCCTTCTCTGACATTCCTCAGTCTTCTCAGCTGGACCTGAAGCAGATGTCATCAGCGGTCACATGAAGCAAGGGAGCCGTCACAATGGTGTAAAGAATGCTGTCCTTGTTTGCGTCTTAAAACCGATCAAGTGACACCTCCGTGTCGACCACACAAAATAAAAACAAACAAGCATTTTCCCTCTGTATGCATCCATCGCCTTCTTCTTCCCAACATTGCATAAGAAACCTATCCATCCATCCACATCATGAATTCAGGCGTTACCTTCTGAAATCACAGTGTTCCTCCATCAATTTATCCATTTACCTGTTCGGTCTAATGTGTTGCCTGTTGGCACAATCCCAAATTACATTCCCAGTCTGTCTGCCTTTCCGACTCGTCAAGAGTTTCCTTCAGGTACAGTCCGAACACAGTGTTCCTTACAATACTGCCTGCCACAAATTGGCCGGTCGGCCTGTCCTTCCATCCATCTCAGTAAGTCAGGAGTTTCCTTTAGAGACAGTATGAAATCATGGCACTTCTCACACATTGTTTCAAATGCCCTTCAATGTTTAGTCAATCTATCTCGCTTTTCTGTCAGCCCGTCCAACAATCTTGTGTTGCCTTTAGGGACAAGATATTCCAGCATTCCCTATCCATCTAGCTAAGTATCTATCTATCCATTTAAGTATCTACCTACCTACCTAACAAAATAGCTGCCTACCTACCAAGATAGCTAGCTAGCTAGCTACCTACATACCTACCTATCTACATACATACCTATCTACCTACCTACTTAAAACCCAGCCACCCACCTACTTACCTACCTACTTACCGAACAAAATAGCTAGCTACCTACCTACCAAGATAGCTAGCTAGCTAGCTACCCAGCCACCTACCTACCTACCTACCTACATACATATCAACCTACGTAAAACCCAATCTACCTACCTATCGACAGTGACATGAAAAAGTATTTGCCCCCCTCCTGATTTCAGTTTTTTTTGCATATCTATCACACACAAAGGTTTCAAATCATCGAACCAATTTTAATATCACTCAGAGTTAACACATGAAAGTACAAAATGCAATTTTCAAACAGAACTCAGGAGGGCACAAATACTTTTTTTCACGGCACTGTGCTTACCTGCGTGCCATCCTATGTACCCACCTATCAAGCTAGCTATCTGTCTTTGTGTGTGTGTACCATTAATACAAGTGTCAGAATGTGTGTTATATTTACCCGTTCTCCACTGTTGCCTTCCGCTGGAGCCGCCCGCCCCCCTTTGCACCCCCATACAGGCACAGAGACGGGCAACGAGCGGGCCAGCGCCATTGGGTGGGCGTGCCGTGATGCGTGCATGCTGTGGTGGCCCACGGCCATGCCCCGTGAGGGCGCTGGCGCCTCCTCGCTCAATGAGCCTGCAGGACAAATAGGAACTTGTGAACGGGCGGCTCGTGTTCATGGACAAGTGAGCGGACGCGCGTGGACCGACCGTCGGTGCTCTCCTCCTCACCGTCAGATTCAAAGAAGGGCTCGCAGTCGCGAGACAGCGAGTCCTCATCCATGGAGAACACACCTGAAACACAATGTGGATGTTAGTGTTTACTCTGTGTATTATGCCACGCTCTTGTGTTTCTTGTTATTGTGCAAGGTGCCATCAATTTTATTTTAATGTTCTCTGGATTATTTCCAGTGGGCTTTTTTGACTTATTTCTGTACAAAATGTTGATCAGTCCTGACCTGAGCTCTCATTGCCGAAGGGTCTCTTCTCATCCATGTCCTCCTCTTCCTCTTCATCATCGTCCTCATCATCCTCGCATTCTTCTTCCAGGTCGACAATGCCGGAGCGCTGCCTGCCCTGGCGGGTGGCCTCGAGGGTACTTTTGTCGGGCTCGCCGTTGTTGCCCTCTCCCGGGATGCCCCTGAGCTGTAGATGGACGGGTAGTTCTGCGAGTACACCCTGCTGTTGGGGCTGACGCCACCCAGCAAACCATCACCGGTCACGTTCTGCAACCAATGACAAGGATGAGGCTGGGACCAGAAGAAAAGCTCAGCTTTGGTTTCACAGAAATCCAGTGACAATTATGTTATTCCAAGCAAGTTTTGCTCTTCTCTTTGTTTTCCCATATCAAACAAGCTTTGAAAGTCTTTTTTGTTTCACCAGTGTGAATTTGCATCCAAAAAATATCGTACTATATTCTAACTATAATGTACTAGAAATAATGTGAAAATAAGTGCTTACTATTGGGGAAAAAAATTGTCAACACATATGGAAATAATTTAACAGTTGCATTCATTTCATGACACATTCATTTGTGAGCAATCCCTCACTTCCATCCATCCATTTTCTGATCCGGTTATCCTCACATGGGTCGCGGGCCATGCTGGTGCCTATCCCAGCTGTCTTTGGGCAGTAGGCTGGGGACACCCTGAACTGGTTGCCAGCCAATCGCAGCGCACACATAGATGAACAACCATCCGAGTTCACATTCACACCAAGGGACAATTTTGAGTATTCCATTAACCTGCTACTCATGTTTTTTGGAATGTGGGAGGAAACCGGACGACCCAGAGAAAAATCCACCCAGGCACGAGGAGAACATGCAAACTCCACACAAGAAGGCCGGAGCCAGAATCGAACCCTGCACCTCGTCCTAGTACAGTATTTATTTCCATTGTAGGTGGCAGGTGTTATAAATACCTCGTAAAATGAGCCATGGTATTAAACCTCGGATTGGCTTTGAACTACAAAAGCCAAGTAACTATAGAATAAATAAATGTAACAAATAGAATACATTTCGAAAACATGAGGAAATGCATTTCAAAAATAAATATCGACCGGAAATAACTTACCCAAATTATACACTTTAGAGAAAATAATTGTTTATACTGATAAATAATCAATGTAATCAATGAAATCAATAATTCGCCTGGCTGGTGTGTGATGATTCACCCTGGTGAAGCATGCATGTGGCTGACTCACCACACCGCGCCCGGCCTCTGATGTGATTTCCGCGGCGGCGTGTCGTGTGTGCCTCTGTGCCGTCAGCAAGGTGGTGGAGTGCAACACGCCAATGTCGTCCACGTAGCGCCGCACCGACTCGGCCAAGAAACCCTGACCCCAAACGCTGTACGAGAACTCGCACTCCCTGGGAAAGCCACCACCGCTGCCCTCCCACGTCTTCTTCTTGGTGGCGTCCGTTTCTGGCGCTGAGGAGCGGAACTTCTTGCACGCCGTGAGGATGGCCAGCTCGGAGCCAGATTTTTGGCAGTATGCATCGGCGGCAGCCAACAGCGCCACCCAGCTCTCCCTGTGGTTGTCCGCAATCTCTGGCTCGGACGACTTGGTGATGGAAGCCATGATGCTGTCAAGTATTGTGTGCGGATGTGTGTGCGAGTGTGAGTGTGTATGTTTGTGTGGAGTTCCTTAATGGCTAAATAAATTGTGTATTTGAACAACCAAAGCTGCTTACTTGCTGGTGTGTTTTGGCTTTTTTTTTTGCACTGGTGATGATGGACAGGCAGCTTTATATGAGCCACTGGGTGAATGATATGATGGGAGTGACTGGATGGATTCTTAGCACAAAAGGGATCCAGGGGAGAGAATCAACGGTGCCAAGTTGCTGGTGATACCTGCAGAGAGGTGTAAAAACAACATGTATTTGGACCTGCTGGAAAAAGATTCAGTACGCTGACAAAGTGCAGCTTGTTGGCTTAGAGGCGAAGAACTTCCTGCACCAGCGAAAATGTTGATTGAATCTTTCAGAGGACTCACTTTTTTGCTTCTAGCTTATGTTACTTTGACTGAGAAATATCAAATATATTTTACTTGGGACACCTGTGGGCTGTTTTAAAATGACACATTTCGCACTATTTCTACCTCGGGAGCACTTTCAATACACCCATTGCTAATCAGTGCAGCTAAAGTCGATTTGAAATCGCCCCACAGTGCGTTGAAATGCCACGCTTTGTGTTAGTCCTCTTCAGTGCTTTTCAACGAGGCTTGCGGTGGCTCAGCCACTGTTGTTGTTGTTCTGTGCAGACTCCTCATGATGGAAGCCGCAATTCACCATTTTTCAGTCGGCTGCACGCAGCCGAGACGCGTCGTACGAACGGGCAAAAACAGGTTCACCAATCTGTTCGCTTTCTTTCCCCCGAGTTGCTACTTACTCGTCGATATTAAACTTGGCTTTACTTCGTCAAACGTGCTGTGCCTTCTTCAAGCGATCCTCTCCCCTAGCTAGGATCGTCACCAGCGGGAAGCTAGCGAGGACGAATGTAAGACATCCTCTTTGGATGCTTCAAAGTAAAACATATGATGTTTTTAAAAACGTCACATCTGTGTTTGATGTCTGGCTATATTGAATGGAATCACCTCAAAGCGGTGATGTTTTACCCACGAGAAATGTCATTGAAACCTGAAATAAAAATATTGGCATATATTTTTCCTGAAATTTGTCTGAAAATGTTTTAAACTTTTAATGTGAAAGCAAGTATTCTCCGACTGTGATGTCACCTATTTACTGTCTTGTCTATGGAGAGTACTGTGTACACGTGACAGTCTTTGGGCAGGTACATTGTCGCGTTGCTTTTACGTATACTTACACCTCCTCCGCAACCCACCAATCCGCTTCTCGCTCACGTCCCTTTTTTTTAAAAGTTCGAGCACTCACCGCGTTGAATTAACTTCTTGCCCTGACTTGTTCAATAAAGATTGTTGAAAAAAATCAAAAATAAAAATACAAAAAAACTTCTTGCTCCCATGTCAACGGAATTTATAAGATTCAGATAGATTAAAGTCTCCTACGGTTCGACCAAGGTGAACGTCATAAAACGATTCATAAAATTACATGTAAAACGATAAACACGATGGAGACCTGAATTATATCAGTCTATATTACACGTGTATTGGGACAAAACCATCGTACATAACCAAATATTCCAGATGTACTCCGGAAAAGCGATCACGATTTGTTTAACAATGCTTGGATTCATGGCTCATGTTGATGACGTTAGCCAAGCGGGTGGGCTTGGCGGAAACAGGAAGCGTGACGTAACATTTGTTTTGGTAAAACCAGCATAGAAGAGTCTTTTCTCGTAACCCACGATGAGCGATTCAAGAATGGAGCAAAACGGTGACGATTACAAGGTACAGACAATACTTTCTGTCGTCCGTTTTAACTCTTCAAAGGTAAAAAATGTCACTGTTGAGCGTGGGCTGGGCGCTCGTTGTTGCGTGTTAGCTATTTTTTTCGACGTGTTATCTTGCTAACTGTGGTAATTTCAGTTAAGAAAAGAATATAGGTGGCATTTAAAATGTAAATACACAAATGACTTGATTTGGTGGCTGTCTTCAGTGATTGAAGTTGGCACGTATAAAGCCCATTCGTCACGAGACGAGATGTGACGTAACTTGTCAGACCTGCCGCGAGCAGATCACGTGAGGTGTTTATATGCCCAGACACTTGTAAACCATGACACTTGTCGTTTAGTTTTTGGAATTTGGAGAGAAATATAAAGTATTTGTTAAATGTGTTGATCAATAAGCGATTGAGCTAGACTGAAATTTACCTTTGAGGTACTTTACTAAAATCTATCTACATTTTTTTTACCACATTATTGTTATGTAGCTCAGATTACGCAGTTACCACGAAGGCAACTATGTTATTTCCCATACTGTACATTGTATTGCACAATTTAGCCCAGTGTTTCCCAAAATGTATTAAGCCAGGATACATATTTTGCATTAGGAAGACGTCAGCACACGTCAAATAAAAATGAACACGTACTTAAGTATTGATGGACACACAGGTTAATTCTATCTTCGAGTGGAAGAGCATAAAATTGTTCTGCATGTCACCATACACCGCTGGCATAGATAGATGATCAAAGATACTGTAACACAATTTGCCTACTGACTGAAGTCAACTGGGATAGGCTATTGCACGCCCGCGACCCTCATGAGGATACGTGATGGATAGATCTGTGTTATCATTACTTTGAAACAACTCTGGTGGATGTCATTTGGTCATTTGGTGTACCTAATTGTTGTGAGGCTGGGTATATATTTGAAGCGTTTGTCTTCTTTCCTCAGCTAATATTTGAGAAGGAGGGGGTGTACCTGCATACTAATGCCAAGAAGAGCAACCAGGACACCAGCATCCCGGGTTTCATACGCATTGTGGAGCGGGTAAGGAAATCTGTTTTTGTCCTGATGAGATGAGAAAGAATTTCTGAAGTATTTTGTCTCTATTTTAAGGCTGGCGTGCCGGCTTTAGAGTGGAGTCCCCTTGAGGATGCGGGCCGCAACGCTCCTGCTGTGCTTTACTCGAAAAAGGTGGGTTTCATATTATTAATATGACAACATTTGAATGATATGCTTTAACAGTGGGGAATCTTGCCAATCAGGATGGCGAAGGAGGCGAGGAGGACACCAATTTTGACCCCGGCTACGAGCCAGATTGGGCGGTCATCAGCACGGTGAAAAAAGATCGAGAACCTGCCCCCTGCCGAGAGACAGGTGTCACTTGAATCACTTTGAATATTACAGGCAAAATATTATCCATGTTTTTCATTACAAATGTAAAACTGTTCCCAGGTGGCTTAATGATTCAACCATAGCTCCTGTACAAAGCAAGCGCCTATAACAAGTACATTTTATTTTCACTGATGGAGGCAGAACTTTATCACCAATTTGGTGTATTACACCTTGTCAATTAATTTAGTGGAGCTGTGCATGTGGTGCCTACAGTGGACACTTGACCAAACACAAATAGACCATGACCACACTTTGAAAATTGAGTAAAATATTAGTCTAACATGATTTTGGGAAGAATGCTATTAGCACTGTTGTTTTATCTGCGCTAACACTGCAGCTCTGCTTACCTTTTGGAGACCACGTCCAAATTCACGTGCTCCGAGATGACAAACGATGGGATTACATGCTCACGCTTATAGGAAAGTAGGAATAGGTGTCAAGGAAGTATGTTTGAATTGATGGATCGCTACTCCAATATTCTCATTTGTATTTTGGGGAGGAGCTCATTTGTGCCAGGGTTGTTGGCAGAAGTTTCAGAGAGTCTTTGCGGCATGATTTTGTTTCTGCTGGTGCATTTTTCATATAAATCACTTGCGTTTTCTTGCTGTTTGTTTGAGTGCTTAGTCTATACCCCTTGCGGGAGATTACTGTAATTGCTTGAAAATGGCTCGTGATCTTCCTAAGCCAAGCTATCAAGTCATGGGAAAGTCAGCATGCGGGCTATCTTAATGACATGGACCATCTGTTTTGCAGGTCAGTGGTCATTCTCACTGCCTCTGTCGGAGCTTTACTCACTGCGCAGAGCCCGCTTCTCCCTTGGCCGCAACTTCCTTGTGTTGACTAGTAGGGGGGGCCACCCGCTGCCTCCCTTGCACTTCCACCGAGGGGGCAGCCGCGAGCTCCTGCGCACACTCAGCCGCTACATCGTCCTGGACCAGTCAGTGTGGACTTACTCACAATGTCACGTGACTGTATAAGGAACGGTAGATGTTTTTATTTGGGGTGGGGTGTTGATGTCATCATCAGGTCACCGGTGGATGGGCGTCTTTTCCTGGTGTACCCGCAAGACCCTAACGCCCTTTCGCAGTCCTTTGACAAACTCCACCTCTTTGACGATGGAGGCGCTGATCTCGTGTCGGTAAGATGTGATTTATCTTGCCAACATTTTTTTGCCATTTGACATAGCAAAACTGTAAAAAAAATAACAATAAATAAAGTGGCCACGCAGGTTAATTATCCTTTCCCGCAGCCTGTATGTTGCTGGCATTGTTTTAATCTGTAAATACTGTTACTGTGTTCATCATTTGAAATAAGTAAATGCTGTATGGTCCCCAGAGATTCATCCACGATCCCTATGCAACAACCTTCGGCGGCTTCTCCAAGGTCACCAACTTCTTCAGGGATGCCCTGCGGCCGCCTGACTCCCCGCTGTATCCGCGCGACACCCGCAATCCGAGCTCAGCCCCGCAGCTGGACGAGGAGCCCGGTTTTGAGCTCATCACATGCGTAAGACGGACAACTTCCATCCTGACCACATATCTCACAGGGGGCAAACAAATAGTCAAACAGAATGATCTGTCGAGGTCACCATCAAAGTTAGGAGAGTCCACGGTCAATCCGAGCTAATCGAGGGACTACTGTCTACACAACAAGTAGCAATAATCCCCAAATATGAAACGTGAGAGTGTTTTGGATTGCTGATGCTGTGTTTTCCCGCCCGCAGGGCGTTGAACTCGGCCCGAGGCCAGTCGTCAGCAGGGGGCGCCCTCTGGATGAGTGGGATGTCTTTCTGGACCCCGAGGGGCGGGTCAGGGACCCCAAGCGTGTCAAAGAACTGGTCTTTCGGGGGGTGAGCACACCCGATAATCATCACAATGAAATAATCTAGTTTTTGTTTTGTTTGGTTGTTTTTCTTCATATCATGACTTGAGTGTGTACTGTTGCAGGGCATCACACCAACGCTCAGGAAGGAAGTGTGGAAGTTCCTGCTGGGCTTTTATCCGTGGAACAGCACCTACAGCCAACGAGAGGAGATCTTACGCCTCAAGACGTCAGTTTGGATTTTTTGCGGGGGGCCGTGACGGAAGATCCATTCCAATTTTTCATATCACAAGGCAGTCTCTCTGTGTGTGTGCATGCAGAGATGAGTACTTTCGGATGAAGATGCAGTGGAAGTCCGTCAGCGAGGAGCAGGAGATGAGGAACTCGCTTCTCCGGGGCTACCGCAATCTGATTGGTTAGTAGACTTAGTGAAGCAGCATGTGGCTCATGAGTCAAAGTTATTTCCAATGCCCAGGTACAAGTTGTTTTTCTTGGCAACACTTGGTGTTTCTAAATGTCTAGTCGATTCATTATTAAACCTTGGGCGGGTTGGCAGTCAATGTCAGGACGCATATAACCAAAAAACTGAGTGGCCTCCCGACAGTTTCAGCACATTTTATTTATTTTTAACCCAATAAATGCTTTAATAAGTGCAGATAGGGTTTTAAATTTTTTTTTTTAAAACAGGGCAGGGGCTTATACCCCCCCTTGATTTTTTTCCCAGATGGTCTCCCATGTATTTCAAGCACCTTCTGTTCCACAGTAGAATTCATGGTAGATTCTATAATGGTGAGCTGGCCAGGCCCTGCTCTAGGAAAGCATCCCCAAACCTTGGCGCTTCCTCCTCAGTTGAAATGAGTTTCTGAAACGCTGCACTTGTGGCCAGTCAAAGTCAGGTGTTTATTTCCTTCCTCCTGTACATCAGCGTGTTGTTGTGTTTGTTGGCAGAACGTGACGTGAACAGGACTGACCGACACAACACGTTTTTCTCCGGCAACGACAATCCAGGCCTGGCGCTGCTGCACGACGTGCTGATGACTTACTGCATGTACAACTTTGACCTCGGTGATTGAACAAACACTCGACCTTGACACTAAATATTTTGGTTCTCTTGAACGATCGAAGTGGTTCTTGGCATTTGATGAGCTCCCATTTTAGCAGGCTGATGTTAATGATGGTCCTGATTGATTTTTTTTTTCTTTTCTGTTTGCGCGCAGGTTACGTGCAGGGGATGAGCGACCTGCTGTCTCCTCTGCTGTTCGTCACGCAGAACGAAGTGGAGTCCTTCTGGTGCCTCACCGGATTCATGGAGATGGTGGTCAGGAGACTAAATGCATACACGCCACCTCCTCCTTCATCTTCTTCTTCTTATACTCCTCATCATCTTTTCCTTCCCGTCTTCTTGCTATCCTCATCATCATCTCCCTGCTCCCCTTCCACTTTTCCTGCCCCTCTTTTTTTTCTGCTCATCTTATTCTGGTCCTGCTTCTCTGATTCCTCCTCTTCCTTCTTGTCTTTTGCCTCCTCATCGTCTTCCTCTTTGGCTTATTCCTCATCTTCCTCCTGCTGCTAGTTTCTACCTTCTTTTCACACTTCTTCCCAACTTTTTCTCCTTTTTGCATCCAAAATGTTCTGTTTCCCTCCATTTTTCCCCCTTCCTGTTTTCCCACCTCATCTTCTGCCTGCTCCTTTCCTTGTCCTCCTCACTTCCTTTCCCTCTCCTCCTGCACTTTGCTCCTTCCTTCCCCGCCTTCTTCTTCTCTTGTTGTCACCCTCCTCCTTTTGTTTCTCCACTCATTCTCATCTGCTCAATTCCATCCCTTTTTATCGCCCTCTTCCTTCTCCTCATGTTGTCTTCCTCTCCCTCCTCCGCCTCCTGCTCCTTCTTGTAAACATTACAGATGAATTGTGAGCTTTTGTTGTCTGCTCCTCAGCACCACAACTTTGAGGAGTCCCAGGAGGCCATGAAACAGCAGCTCCTTCAGCTCAGCGTCCTTCTGAAAGCGCTGGACCCGGAGCTCTGCGACTTTCTGGGTAAAGACCAACTGGATCAGTAGTGGAACTGTCAAAACCGAAGAACACATGTTCTTAATTTCTTTCTTTGTTTTTGTGCTTTTCAGATTCCCAGGACAGCGGTTCGCTTTGCTTCTGTTTCCGCTGGCTGCTCATCTGGTTCAAGAGAGAGTTCTCCTTTGAGGACATTCTCATATTGTGGGAGGTGAGCTCCGTTTGCTACAGTAGATTGTGCGGGTGTGCCTCTTGTTTTGGCTCAGTGCACGGTAACTAAATATGCCAGTCACCACACAAAATTAATCTAAAAGGTCACTGAAAATGATCCAAGGTACCCTAAAATTACAGTTTCAAAACAAACAAGCAGACTTCCTGTGTCTTTTCAGACATGACTTCTTGAGACTTTTTTTTGTGGGTGCACTCTTGACAGACATACCTGCCAAATGTCATTATGAAGACAAAGTGTCGTGGAGTACTGAATTTTCAAAATCAATTCAATGCAAGGATCCCTGAAAATATGCCTAAAATGGCTGCTTTGAATCAAAACGGGAGGCTTCCTGTTTATCTTGACGCTTTTTGGGGGGCCTGCACAAGACTACATTTCATGTTGCTAAGTGAAAACGGCTTTGTGGGGTGCTTTTTTTTTTGTTTTGATATGGAAGCGATGGTGTGTTTTAATCCTAGGGCTGGTTTCTTGGCTCTTTTCAGGCATGGCTTCTTAAAACATTTTTTGTGAGTCTACTCATGAAAGACAACTCTGACATATTTTATGTTGCGAGATCAATGGGGCTAATTAGTTTTTTTAATCTGTGAGGGAGGGGTTGCTTGAACTATAAAATGTCTGTTTTCAAGCAAAATGGCTGACCTTCTGTGTCTTTTCAGGCATTGCTTGTTGAGACTTTTTTTGTGGATCTACTTATGATAGACGCTGAAGCTTTTTGTTTTCTGGCATGTTGTTCCTCAGGTTATGTGGACTCGTCTTCCCTGCCCCAACTTCCACCTTTTGATTGCTTGCGCCATCCTGCAGTCACAGAGAGGCGAGCTGATTGGCTCAGACCACGACTTCAACACTATTCTCAAGGTTCGTGTGTCATGTGTGTGAAGTAAAATCACAGAGTCCTCATCCTCATCCTGCTCTTTATAACACACAGCACATTAATGAGCTGACTATGAAGTTGGACCTACAGAGCACTCTGCGAGGAGCAGAGGCCATCTACCTGCAGCTGCTCCAGTGCAATGTGAGAACCAAAAACACACTAACCCCTAGTCACACCGTGTTTGAGCAAGAAGTTAGTGAATGGGGCTATGGGTGGTTACTAAAAAGCAACAGACATTTGAACACAAATGGGAGAGCAACACTGTCAATATAAAAGCACTCACTTATGTAATATTGTTTATCCTCTGCGAAGAATGAATTAGTGCCGTACTGATGATCTAACAGGACATCGCAGCTGATACCTTGTCATTCTGTTGAATTCTGTCATTTCTGTCGTTTCACACACACACACACACACACACACACACACACACACACACACACACACACACACACACACACACACACAGCTGCGTCTTTATGAATGCAACCTGAGCCCAGTTCCTTTGTAACCCCATCTCCCTGTCATTTGATGACCCCCAACACCATTTCCAGGATTT
This sequence comes from Hippocampus mohnikei, assembly GCA_026261675.1. Taxonomy (NCBI): domain Eukaryota; kingdom Metazoa; phylum Chordata; class Actinopteri; order Syngnathiformes; family Syngnathidae; genus Hippocampus; species Hippocampus mohnikei. The sequence continues at coordinate 11,991,979 of JAKGUB010000328.1, read as the reverse complement.
GCCCCTCAAGGTCCAGGAGGTCTTGGGTGCATACGTGCCATCCAGCTCCTCTTCCGATGACGACAGCCCCGACTTTGAGCGCGGCGACACGCGGTCTCCCCCTGGCCAATCACAAGGCACCCCCTAATTAAACCCAACCAGCTGACATGAAGATATTTATGAGTGATGACGCGTATATTAACTGCAAGCCGGAGAGGAGGCTGTAATACAATGTGTCCGCAGAAGGGGAGGCGACATGAAGGACGTCACTGTGCTCATTTTCCATCGCCTCCTATTCTTCCTCCTTTTGATTGAAGCTGCTCTCTTTTTACATTTTACACTAAGTTGGTTTTCACCCGCTCCAGCCACCCAACTAAAAAAAAAGGGAATAAAATGAAGGGTGGTTTTTTTTTTTTGTGTAGTGAGTAAGGTAGCCTTCCCTGACAGGCAGCCCTATGCAACATGGTCACCTTTTAACCTGCTCATTAGTACCAAATAAAAGGATGATGAAGCTCTACTTTGTCTTTTTTTTTTTAATATGTGTACAATATTTTCACATATGACCGAGGATCTTCTCTCAGGAGTACATGCTCGTCACCCCATTTTGTGTGTGAATAATAGTTCCGTTGACAAACTTGAGTTTGACATACCAAGCTTGCTAGGTGCTAAGTTGGGTGCTAGGTGCTAAGTTGGCATACCATGATAGGCTCCAGCACGCCCGCGATCCTTGTGAGGATAACCGGATTAGAAAATGGATGGATGGATGTATACCAAGTGAGCAAGAGTGTATGAAAGTCCCCTATTTAGTGCATTATTAAGTCTGCTGAACGAGGGCTTAACTTCTACGTGACAAAAGGTAAATTATGAAAAAAGTCCGAAAGACAAAATGACTTGAGCGCGTAATCCCGTCAGCATCATCGGGACAAAATGAGGCCTAAAGTCTGCTGACAAGGCTGTGGTTCTTAACGTGCTTTCAAAGCAGATTGAATTTGAATGAGGCGCACCAGTCAAGTGGGGTCAGCCGGGGGTGGCGTTGCCCAAGGGAAACCCGGTGACAGATCGCGAGCCTGTTTAAGAGGCCTGCTAAATTCATACGTGGCAGCTGTATTCAGAAGCGGGCGGAGGGCCCGAAGAGGGGTGGTGACGGGTCCCCGCCCCTCATTTTCCAGCTCATTTCCCACGACACTGGAGAACAGCTATCCTTTTTTTCACTGCCGCCATTCAACTCACACGCAGACACCTGCTGTTACTGCTGGTGTGTGGACAAGTTTGCGCGTGTGTGCGTGTGTGTCAAGGAGGGGTAGGTCAAAGTTTAACCAGTCCACAACAAGTTAAGACACAACACACATGGCAAGTTTACCAACTTACTTCATTAGGTACGCCATGTTGTCACATCCAGTGCAAGAGTTTTGGGGTTGTTTTACCACAAAGGTTGCGGGCCTTTTTTTCATGCCTTCTGGTGTAACAGACATGTCCACCAAATTTCGTGTCCATCAAAGAGACTGGTTTCAGAAGTGATTTTTTTTCTGTTTTTCCAGGGGAGCACTGCTGAAGTCATTTGCCGAAAGTGCCTTCCTCAATTTCAGGCATGGGTCCTTGAGAGTGCGGCCCGGTAGGCTGGTGGTTAGCGCGTTGACCTCACAGTGCGGAAGTACCGGGTTCAATTCCAGCTCCGGCCTCCCTGTGTGGAGTTTGCATGTTCTCCCTGGGCCTGCGTGGGTTTTCTCCGGGTACTCCGGTTTGCATCCCACATTCCAAAAACATGCATGGCAGGCTGATTGAACACTCTAAATTGTCCCTCGGTGTGAGCGTTCGTCTCTGTGTGCCCTGCAATTGGCTGGAAACCGGTTCAGGGTGTCCCCCCTAAGACGGCTGGGATAGGCTCCAGCACCCCCTGCGACTCTTGTGAGGATAAGCAGGTCGGAAAATGGATGGATGGATGGGTCCTTGAGAGTTTTTTGAGCATACTGTTATGATTGACAAGTACACCAAATTTTATGTTCATTGGTGAACCGGATTGGTGAACTTTTAAGGGGACCCTGCAAAGGGGGCTTGCCCCAAAGTGGCTGCTTCAAACCAAAATGGCTGACTTCCTGTTCACATTCAGGCTCTCACTTTGAGACTATTTCATGTATCTTGTCATCATAGAAATGTCCACCAAATTTTATGTTGATCAACTGGTTTTGGGGGCTGATTTCCACATTTTGTAACTTTCCAAAAGTGCGGAATGAGTTTGGGACGAGAGCATGTCCATTTCTCTTGTGTTGTTGTTTGTGCAAACTTGAGCATGATTCCAGTCAAAGTGGCGGCGGCCTTGCAGATTGGTGAATTCTTGACGAGGATGACTGAATTATTGATGGCCATCTCCAATCAAGTCCGGCACGTCCTGTTTGAAAGGTGAGCCCGTGCGCGGCTGCTGAATGCCACCTGTAGCCAGTGTGTCAAATACAAAATGCGAGCCTCTATTGTGCGAGCCCCCGGGGGTCTCGAGGGAACGTGTGGCGAGTGCCTGTCCATACGCTGAGAGCGTGCGAGGCAGAAGGCCAGGGCCTGGTGTCTAACACTGATTTGTAAAGGGAGACAATACGGCTCATTGACCCGAGGCTCCACTGTCTGTTGCACATACCTCCATCACGGCTCTTTAAACAGCAGCAGATTGCCCACAAGCCTCCTCCGCCAGGGAGGGGGCATATGGAAGGGGTCTTTGGGGGCGTCGGAGGTACGCTGCTTTGACAATGAGGCCAATTTGATGGAAATGTCTCTTTAAATGTCACCGCAGGACATTGGGACCTAATGAGACGTATCAATACTGTTTATGTCTACTACAGCATTAGCTCTTTTGCTAAATCTTGTTTCATTTGCACAACTTGCACTTAAGTCATCTTTAATCAAACAATGAATTTGGAATTTTTAAGTTTCAATGTGGAATTTAAATAACCATGTAGTGCAACGAGCTATTTGCGGCAATGCCGAAACACTCATCCATTTAGAAATGCGTTTACTGGATATATTTGGAAATATCATATTTATATAATCTATGTAGGCGGCACGGTAGACAACTGGTGGTATTGGCTTTTGGTTGTTTTTTTATGCTCTTTGTTGTGTTTTATGTGACGTGGTGACAGCTTTGTCTGTTTTTTTAAAGTGCTCTTTCAATGGAGCTGAGTTGAGTACACTTTCAGTTGTCAAACATTAGCATGACCTCGTCTCATCTAATGAAATGGCCCGTGGCCTCCGAGCGATGTTAAAACATAAATGTGTAATATTCCAAGTCGTAAAGGTCAAGACAAGCAAAATGTCATTTGGGTACCCCCCCCTTGAACCCTCTCTGGTCCACGGTGGTGTTGTAAACAAATACCGAGCTGTTATTGTCATCCATTCCCATTGTCAGAGTGTGGAGATGACCTTTTTCTTCTCCCTTTTCACCATCGATCCCAATCTGTCGCCCCGCCACTCCTCCTCTTGTCTGCGCCGCCGGTTGTGCTCCGCCCCGGCCCCCCCTCCTCGGCTGCCCCAGAACTCATCGGCCCACCTGTTGATGTGATTGTCTTCTTCACAGTTTATGTCACTGGCCAGGGGTGCCGCCCTCTTTCAGGTTCTCTTTCTTACTTGCGTGTATAAAAGGAAGCCAAGATTTTTCCTCCCGCTTCACTCGGACATTATTAGCCAGCGCTTTTTTTCGTTCACCATCATGCATACGGATGACAGAGGTGTGTCATTGTGGTGCGAGGAAACAGAAGAGGACTACCAAAGCCAGAGCACCAAGAGAGCATCGGAGTCGAGAGGCCTCGGGGTTCAGTTGCGAGCCGCCTGGGACCCGTCTGTGTCGGGGAGGCGCGTGATCCAGAGCCTGCTTCACGTGGAGGAACGATACGCGCCCACGCAACTCTACGTTAGTCTGATTCAGCAGGAGCCCGAAAGACGCGAGGAGCTGGCCAAGTGGACACTGGAGGTATATGCAGACATCGGATAACGTCACCTCGTTTACATCTGGCATTGTTGGTCGGAAATCTCGCCGGGCCAATTATGATCCATTTTCATTTTTTTTTCTTCACAAATTGACACTATTGGTCCCACCACAACACATCGTCTGTTACCTTTTACACTTTATTAACCGGCTCTTTCTTTACACGCGGTAGCCATGCTGCATTCTGTCACCTCAAGACCGAGAGTGTGGGAGGCTATAACAAGTGAAGTTAGTTCGATACGTTTGAGTAAATCTGTTTTCTTAAAAATAGATCGCTCTAATGCTTTGGGGCAGAGGGAACTGGTACGGATTCATTGCTTATTGTTTATTACACTCGTGGCTCTATGACCTTTGGGAAAGCGTTTGGGGAAGATGATGTAACACAATCGTTTGCTTTTGTGACACATTAAAGGTGCCTCACATCCCCTCTTCATGGATGGGTGGGCGGGTCAGCAGTAATACAGGCAATAATCCAGATATCATGAAGTGTGACATTGTGAGGGACAAGTTGCATGTCCCATTTCCACACCTATGGTGGGGAGGAGAGAGGAGAAGCGGCATTAAAACAGGCTAAAATCCAGGTGTCAGGAGGTGTCCGTATGTGTCCTCACCCCCCACTCTAGAGTCCACCGCACTGTCTTCTCACATCATCATGTGCTCTCGTCTGACACGTTTTTCTCTGCGGTCAGGTGTGCTGCGATTGCGGCTGCGACGAGGCCGTGTTCCCTCTATCCGTTTCCCTGATGGACAGGTTCCTGTCGGCTACGTTGTCCACGCCCGCCTCGCCGTATTGCCTGGCGGCAGCCTGCGTGCTCATTGCCTCAAAGCTGAGCGAGTGTGACAACATCACCTCGGATGCCCTCTGCGCCGCCGCCGAGTACAACTTCCTGCCCGCCAATCTTCGGGTGAGACACTTCATTACCCATGATGTACTTCACTTTTTCCTCTATTTGCCCTTACCTTAACGGGAGGCTTGCATCCACAAAAACGTGAACATATCAATTCACTTTGAACGATAATAATTAGCACAATACAATATTGACTCCAGGATTGGATGTTTTTGGAATGTGGGAGGAAACCAGAGTACCCGGAGAAAACCCACGCAGGCACGGGGAGAACATGCAAGCTCCACGGGGTCAGAATGGAACCCTGGACCTCTGCACTGTGAGACAGATGGGCAAACCAGTCACCCACCAGGCCGCCCTAAAATTAATATAATACAGAAAATACATTTAATACAATTTAATTGTATTGATTTGATTGGAATTAATTGCCACTTGTTACTAGGCAGGATTTGCGACTTATTGCTTGTCAGAAATCAAATCTTTTGTGCTTATTCAGCCCAATCAAATATTTTATTCATACCAACCGGCCCATAAGGCGTTTGCATTTCAGGCGAATATTGCTGTGCTATTTACAACGTAGACATTTGTTTCACAATTTAAACAGTGGTCTGTTTCAAATATAAAATAAATACAACATAAAAGAACCCCAACACCGAATTGTTATGCCCCCCAACAGGAGATGGAGCGGGTAGTCCTGGCCACTCTGCGCTGGGACACGGCGGCCGTGACGCCTCAGGACTTCCTGCCGCACTTCCTAGCCTCGCTTGAGGAGAGAAATGGGGAGAGAAATGGGCAGGACAGCGCCACCTTGAGGCGACACAGCGACACGCTGGCAGCCATGTGCGCGTGCGACTCGCGCTTCCTCGGGGCGCCGCCCTCCCTGGTGGCCGCCGCGTCTCTCAACTGCGCTATGCGGGGCCTGGGACACAGGGGGCGCTCTCGGCTGCACCTGCTCAGCTTGACGCTGGCCGAGCTGTGCCAGGCCGACCTGGTGAGTGGCGCACAGGCCTGTGAATGGCACATGAGTATTTCCAATCTTAGATGGATAGATGGATGCCCTCCTCATATCACCTCAACATATTTCCTTGGCACCGAGATGCCACAAAGTGGTACCATAGCACTACTTTTATATTAGACAGGTCTTTGGCCAGAGCACAAATACAGTATACAGCATTTTTTTGTTTGTTTGTGAATAAGAGAGGGTTGGGTGCCCCTGCCAAACTAATCTGTGATAGATACAGCCACCAACAATGTAAAAACAAATGCAAACAGCATTACTGCATATCATTTTGCCGAGCCTCAAGTTAAAGTTCTCCAACCTCAGATTAAGTACTGCAGTTTTAATGGACTTTGTGTTTGGATGTCAGATGGTGCTGCAGTACTACAGTGAGATGATCGAGCGCACCCTCCGCCAGCGCCTCAGCAGCGGGCCGGCAGACAAAGGCGACGAGCTAGAGGACGAAAGAGCCGGCACACCCACCGACATGAGAGAAATCGATTTTTAAAGCTCAGTCTGTGGCCAAAGTGCAGACCAATCAAATGTTGTCGTCATCAGTCAAACTGATATAAATTATGACCTCCGCAAAGCATATTTTTATATAGTGAAGGGAAGAGCTAGTTGTGCTGTTAATTTATTTTTTCCATTATTTATTTGCCAGACATTTTAAAAAATGTGTTCCTTGTGCCATATTATATCTATTTCTATTAATTTTATTGTAGGCCCGTTATGTATGTTTGTTGTTCTTTTCATATTTATACCATTTATTTATTTATCTTGTGCAATTGTTTACCTTTAATGTTAATTTATTCAATATGCCATACTTTTAAGTTGTTTTTACTGTACTGAACAAACTACTTAAATGAAGAAATGTATTTTTTGAAACAATTAAAGCCATTTAAACTCCCTTTGCATCGTGTATGGTTAAATCATTGGAATATACTGTTGAATATTCATTTTTTGAAGAAAAAGTACCGTATATAAAATTAACTTCAATGAACTTTATTTTTAAAGCAATAACAAAACAAAAAACAATCAGAGTTGCTCTTTAAAAACACTTGGCGCAAAATGTTCTATTTCCGTTGGTCATTGAATGCACCGCACAATCTCTGCTCCGCATATTCATGACGTCATTTCATCGGCTACCAACCGGTCAGTGAATTTTGCTTCCTGGAGTTTAGCCAGCAGGCTACCTGCGGTAAGAAAAAGCTTACACCATTTTAATCTTATATACTCACGATTTTGTGTTGTTGTTATGAGCTATCGACACACAAATAAGTGCAGGTAGAACTGCGTATGAAGCTCTTCGTTTGATTCAGTACAGCTAGCTGGCTAGTTCGTCGCTTCAATTCGTAAAACATTTAAAATGCTGCATATTCACAACATCCGCTTTCTTCTTAACATAGTGCTTTACATGTAGACACTAATACTTGTCCTCCATCATAATTTGGTCTACGGTGTTCTTATTCGAGCGGGGAGGCACGACGTCTTATGAAAATAAATAAACGTCGTTGTGTCGTACTCCACTGGTGAAATCCAACATTTGCGATGGCTTTCATTATACTACAGTAACATTAAAAATGTTTAAGATCTTATTGATTAGTTATGATTAAGATCTTATTGATTAGTTATGAGCATGACGTATGTGAGTTTGCCTTATAATATGATCACCAGCGAGCAATCCTTTCGGTGTAATTCCTGTGGACATTTACAATACAATAAAATACATGCGATTTATATAGCGCTTTCACAACAGCGGCAGCTGTAACAAAGCGCTTAACACAACAGTTAACATATAGTAAAATAATAAACACGACACATAAAATAAAGTTGTGCAGTCCTAACCACTTTTCCCTCACACGCTTTGTTGTTTGAAGCAGTTTGAGATGAAAGAGAAGAGAATTAAAGTGTGCTTTAACCAGTGGATCAGAGACGTCATGCTCAAAATGTGCACACGTCGGCTACAAGCTAAGTTTCAAAGTCAACAAGAAGCTGTAGCATCCATTGACAAAAAAAAGTGATTGGTTCACTTCTCCTGTCCCATGGAAATCCAAGACACCCAAGGACACTTTACAATTCGGGTTGAGCAAGCGCGCCAGCGTTCACTCAACCGAAGTAATTCACAATTCGGTCTCCAAAATCCGCATCTGCGCTCTGTGTCGACGCTCCTCTCTCCTCATCCTCAACTTCAGCAGCCATACATCCAGCCGCACCAACGCCCACTGTCCAACAGCGCCGACATCTCCACTGAACAAAACGGGGCTGTGAAAAATGCTGCTCATTACAGCCGCAAAAAACACAAGTGCCCCGGGCTGTCCTGCACCGACAGTCAATGGCGCCGACATTCCTCCCAATCAAAATCTGTGCTGGTACAGGCGTGCTGCCGAGAAGGCTCAACCACCAAGCACAGATTCTTCTCCTTTGACGAATGTCATGGCCAAAAAACGCTGAAAACAGTCCATATCAGGTCCACACGATGAAACAACAAACAACGTGTGACAAACAAAAATACAAAAACAACAGAAAAGGAAGGCTCTTGAAGAGCACTTGCTGAAGGCTGCCTACTCGAGCACCATCTTGGGAAAAAAACCAAACCAAAAAAAAACCATTTAGTGCGTGCGCGTATTCTACCAGTCAATAATCGGGATATTGTTTGTCATTTAAAAGTACTAAAAAAGACCTTTAATTTTACTCTAAATAAGCTGGAGGATGAAGTTGGAAGGTGCCTTGGTGCTGCTGCTTCTCGCCATCTCTGTGTCGTCAGTGCCCATCGACCGCAAAGAGGTCCACCAGGAAGTCAAAGATGAAGAACAAGTGGAGAGCATGGTATTACTATTTTTTTTCTCATCGATGATTTGTTCCTCATTTGACACCCTTTATTTATCAGGACACGGGTCTGTACTACGACCGATACCTCAGAGAGGTGATCGAGGTCCTGGAGACAGACCCTCACTTCCGGGAGAAACTACAGACGGCCAACACGGAGGACATCAAGAATGGCCGCCTGAGCAAAGAGCTGGATCTTGTCAGCCACAACGTTAGGACGCGTCTGGACGAGCTGAAGCGGCAGGAGGTGTCGCGGCTCCGGATGCTGCTCAAGGCCAAGCTAGACAGCACCAACACTCAGAGTGAGTCCAACCATGCCAGAGGAACTACAAAAAATATTCTAATTAATTTAAAGTTGAATGAAAAATGTTAGATACCTTACAGATGTAAAAGAATGATCTATGTTTCTATATATGTTAGAATGCATGAGACGCTGAATTGAAATGTCTGCTTTTCAGGCCTGCAGATGGACCACGCCTCCCTGCTCAAGCAGTTTGAACATCTGGACCCGAACAACCAGAATGCCTTTGAGGCCAAAGACCTGGAGCTGCTTATTTCCACGGTGAGAGTCATGAAGCCTACAACAGAGTCTCTCAACGCATTTACAGGGGACTCCAGCACCAAGTCCGACTGCAAATGGTCAATTTTAGCAAATTAGGGGGGAGGCTTCGTGTTACCTACCATACAAGAAATAGCAGTGTGATACACTTCCTCCCGCATTGCAGTTTGTATACCTTGTGGATTATTTCTAAATTTTTGTTTTGTTTTTTTAATCGTGCAAGATCGCAGTTATCAAGATTTTTCTACTTTCCTCGTGTCTGCAGGCCACCAAAGACCTGGAAAACTACGACGCTGAGCGGCACGAGGAGTTCAAGCGCTACGAGATGCTGAAAGAGCACGAAAGGCGCGAGTACCTGAAGGGTCTGGACCAGGAGAAGCGGGAGAAGGAAGAGCAGCGCCTGCAGGAGCTGAAGAACAAACACAGAGAGCACCCCAAAGTCAACGCTCCTGTAGGCATATCGCTTCATCCATTTGTTCCTTTTCAAACAGAAGTTGCTTTAGCTCTCTGCTTCCTGTTCATCAGGGCAGTGTGGCTCAGCTGAGGGAAGTTTGGGAAGAGACCGACAGACTGGACCCCAAAGAGTTCAACCCCAAGACCTTCTTCAAGCTGCACGGTAAGTGAGACCTCTCGCCTGTGTCTGCCTATCTCTGACTTCACTGTGTCTTTTTTTTTTTTTTGTCTCTTGACTTGGTTAGACACCAACGAGGACGGTGTTCTGGACGAGCAGGAGCTGGAGGCGCTTTTCACCAAAGAGGTACAACAGTCTGTAACTTTCACACAGAAGCCAGAAAAGTCAGATATTGCTGAAATTTCGTAACATAACATCTTCACACACCAGCAAAGGCAGAAAAAAATGGTTCGCCCCTACTTGACACTCCAATGCGCTGAGAAAAGTATGTGACTTATTCACACATTATTTGTTTAAAAAAAAGAATAATTTGTGAACAAGTAGGGAATTGACAAAAGGTGTTTTCCTCACGACAATGATTTGTTTGAATTCAATTGGATTCAAAATCGTGACAAAAATTCAGTGATGATTTAAGCGACGCAATGACGTGTTCTCCCAGCTGGAGAAAGTGTACGACCCCAAGAACGAGGAGGACGACATGATGGAGATGGAGGAGGAGCGGCTGAGGATGAGGGAGCACGTCATGAAGAACGTGAGTCTCGTCTCTCCCGTCATGTGGGTGGGCTTTCAAATGTCGCCACGTTTCCTTCTGTCATAATAAAATGTATTATTATTATTATTATTATCCCTCCGCTGTTGCCTTTCCTCAAGGTGGACACCAACAAAGATCGACTGGTCAGCCTGGACGAATTTCTCAAGTCCACAGAGAAGAAGGAGTTCAACACCCCCAAAGAATGGGAGGTACGTTTGAGACAATGTCGCCGAACATTATCATCAGTTAATGCCGGCTAATTTATGCTAACACTGCAGCTCTGCTTACCTTTTGGCTTTAACCTTTGTGTCTCAAGTCTGTCTCAATGTCTCTCTTTTTGGGGTCGCCAGACTCTAGACGCCAAGCCGGCCTATACCGAGGAGGAACTGCAGCGCTTTGAGGCGGAGCTCCGTGACAAGGAAGAGGAGCTGAAGAGGAAGGAGGACACGCTACGGCAGGAGCAGGAGCTGCTGAAGGAGCGAGGAAAAGCTTTGGAGGCCCAGAGGAGGGAATACCAGCAGGTACCTTCGCTGCCATAACGTCCTCCAGCCTTCCGTGAAGTCATCACCATCTTGACAACAATGTGGTCGTTCTAGGCCGTGCTGGAGATGTCGCAGAGGCAGAAGGACCAGGCGGCAGCTGAAGGACAGCCGCCGGCCGGCCCTCGAGGAGAACATCAGCTCCGGCCTCCACAACATGACGATAAAGGTGGATAGGCTACACTACAATCATGAAGGCAGTCAAACCCTAAAGAGGTCACGGTTCCCCTATTTGGAAAAAAACAAAAACAAAACAATGCCTCAAATAATCATTCAAGTCAATAGATACAAAATCATATTACAAATAGAAAACTAAATAGATAAATATACATAAATATAGAAATGAAATACAGAAAATACAATTATAGTAAAAGAAATATAATGGAAATAAATGATGAATACCAAATTAATGATGCATATCAGGGAATTGAATATATAATACGTGATTTAAAAATAAGATATTGGAATGGCTAGAGTCTGAATTCCCTTTTCAAAAAGAATTACATTAATTAAGGAAATATAAAATAAACACAATATTACAAATATAAATATTAAAAGAGAAATACAAATAGCACATAAAATAAGTCATGATGCAGGATAAAATAATCGTCAAAAATTCCCCTTTCAAAAAATAAAATAATACAAAATAAATAAAACACTGTAAAAAATAAAAAGCCAAAACAAAAAAGACAAACACTGAAACTCCAGTGTAGCACTACCCTTAACAGAAATAATGTCAAAAAAAATTTACATAGCTACTGAACAAAAATAAGACAAAATATTAAAATATATAATACACAATAGTTATTGAACAAAAATAATCGTTAAAAGTTGAACAAACATCCAAATCGTTGTGTGTGAAAGCAGCTTTTGCCTTTTCTGTTGATTTTGACAGTATTATTGCGATTGTTATGAGGGGGAATGTGCTTTGGAATTTTGTATTAATGTCCCCTCAGGTTGTTGAGTAAATCTCCTTTTGCCTCAGCAGGAAAAGTTGCTGTCGTGGAAAACGTTGAAGATGCCCTTGTGCAGAATAATCTGCCCGCCGAACCGCCGCAGAACCTGCCCACGCACACCTGATCAGGAGACACACACACACACACACACACACACACACACACACTTCTTTGATGTGCACTGATAGACATTAGGGGTTGTACAGACTAGTCGACTTGACTACTTCACAATGACGTTTCGAGTGCATCATCGACTAGTCGCTAAATACGAGTTTTTGGCTTGAGGATGAGGCAGAGCCATTAGTTATGTGTGGTGGGCCCACAACTAGAACAGGTGTCCTCGTTTGGTCACATTGTGTTTCCCGACTCCCAGCGGCAAGCACACCAAATAAGATCTTTTTTTTCCCTCTGGCTGGGAATAGCTTTATGCCAACGTCCCATCCATTCTATTGATGAAAATTGATTATTGCAAGGTATTCCGTCCTCGAGTTTTTGTTTTTTTTTATAATAGTTCTGTGTTGAGAAAATATTAATGGCATCTGCGACTAGTCGATTTGATTTCCATCACGTTAGAGTCTCGACTTAAAGTTGTGCAACCCTTGCAACATGAAGAATTGAACAGAAGTGTTCTTTTGTTGTGATGAAATGAAAAATGTTCCGTTTCATTCTGGGTTGCTGTAATGTTAAATAAATTCTTAATTTATGTCCAAACTGTTGAATTACTTGCTTTTTTCTTTAAACTGAATTTGAGTGTTTAGGTTTGAATTTGACCCATTTGAAAAATATTCAAGGATTCCTTTTTTTAAATGGCTGCTTCACATCTGTGTTGGATGGAACGTTGAACAGTTCTTCCCAATAAGTCGATGGAATTCTGTGCAAAAGAGATGTGAAGCACTTTGTTTAAATTAGTGACATCATTGCTGGTTGAATTGCCTTGGAATATCTTGCCATTCCATCCCCTTTTTCAAAAATTAGTACAGGTACTGACTTTCAGGACGGGGGCTCATCATCCCATCCTGTCACGTCTTCCTGCGGACCCCCACTTTTGCAGAGATGTTTCACTCTGGACATTCCTCGTGTACGATGTCTGCCTCCTGTCCGTCAAATGAAGATGTCTGGGATGTCTGAGGTGGGTGTTCATTGAAAATGTTCAAATAATGAAATTCCCCAGGCAAGGATCTAGCGTGTCTTAAAGCATTCAACTTTAAAAAAACAATATTTGTATTTTTTTCCCTGATGGATCAAACTCATGCAACTCCTACATTGATCTTTTTTTTTTTTTTTTTTTTACATTTTTTTGAAATATTTTAAATAATCCTGAGACTAGAATATGTGACTATATTATTATGAGCATATTTACATTTCTTTTTTGTCTTTAAATTTCTGCAAGTTTTCAATATACAATAGACCTATTAAGTCTCATAGTTCACCAGCATATTAACTTCATATTGGGTGTGTTAAAATTGATCAATACAACATACATCACTGTCAGTAATACTGTACCATAATTTCCACTGTTGCACTCATTTTACAGATGTTACTATGGCATATATTAAAATTATATACAGTATTCAAAATTGTCTTTTTTTTGTAGATTCGATTAACATTTCTTTCACTCCATCATTAATACTGCATTTTGTTTTAGTCAGCGATCTTCAAACGTAAAAACGTGTATCCTTGTCTTTTGACACCAATGTGTCAATTTAAGTGCTGTAGTTGGAAAAGTTTTGAGAAAACAGTAAACCTCGCTTTCTCATGGAGCAAAAGCCCCGCCTTCGCTCTGCTCTTACTCGCTGACGGCTAACTTTGAAATAAACGATGAATGCATCGTTTATTACAGTATTTTTGAACACAAATTTGTTAACAAATTAAAATAAAAACACTTAAGTACAACATTTTAATGGTGCCATAGAAGTGAACCCGACTCGTTTTGTACCTGAACGTGTTGAAAAGAAGCAGAAGCGGGGCTTGATGACGTCATTTCACAGGTGATGGAGATGCGGGGAGGGACGTGACAGGAAGCGGTCAGGTGCACGGAAACGTCAAGTTGATGGGTGGAAAGTATTGAGCACCGGCTTCAAAATAAGAGTACGCTTTTGTTATAGATGTTATACATTCATTTCAGTATTGTGCTGTATTAGGTAACAATGATAAGATATTTCAATTCATAAAGCGCATTTCATTCAAATGTAAAATATGTTTAAAAAGAGGGCTAAAGTATAAAGGATTATTCATTATTATTTTAATAATTGAGTGAGTTGTACACAATGTGGCCCTGTATTTGGTTAAATTAGCAGATTAACTATCATCAATAGAACTATATTCAAATAAACACACACTCGCATATCATTGACAGGTAGCTTTTACACACTTTGACAGTGTTAAACTTTGAATTGGGTATTTTTGTCAGAAAAATGTTTTGAGAAGTTTTGAGTGACCGGTGACTTGAATGATTCCAATTAACTGTAAAAACATAAAGGGCTCCTCCTTCTCCTTGAGAGGTAGAAATTAGCTGGATAAATAACTCAAAAGTGGATTTGGACATTAGAAGGGATTGAATTTGAAAAAGTACTGCATGTTACAATCATACTTAAAATCTAACATGCAATTGCTATTAGTAGTCGTTCACAAGTTCATGCATGACCTCACTCTCAAAAACGTGGATTTGTAGCCATAAAAGAAAATCATTTGACAATATTAATGCGTTTATTCATCCTATGTGGCAAGTGCTCTTATTGCGACATCAGTTCCGGATGCAGCCTTGGCGCAGAGCGTCGCCGTTGACACCTCCCGGGTACCGTCGCTCCCATCTCGGAGGGAGGAGATGTGGATGTGGAGCGGGCTGCTCAGTAACCTCACCGGGCTGGAACCGTGGTCAACTGGCTGCTACTCCGCCACCGGTCAAGATAGAGGCGGGACGGCCTCCTTTTGTCCTGTCCTCGCTGGACCATGACACGGGTAAGAACGAGAAGCCACCGCGGCGGCTCCAGCGGGCCCCGGAAATCATCTTCCTCATTTTCACCATCATCATCACCATCATCATCCTCATCATCACCACCATCATCATCATCGGTGGCGGCTGTTTTACCATCCAGCTATTTATATGGGCGGGCGAGGGTGAACAGACGTCGGCATATTCAGCTCAAATAACCATTTCCACCATTTTGAAATGTCACCCATGTCTTAATTAGGCTCCGTCTAGGCGACAGGATGATTGACACCTCCCAGCGTTACGCCACGTCTGGGACCGTTCGACGAGCCGCTCTCCCCACCCACAGCCCCCACCCAGATCCTCCCTGGCAACAAGAACACCATAACAGCCGCATTTTCTCACAAAATATCGTCTTTGGGGTGTCTGAACGCCGCCATTCGAGATGTCATTTCGCGCGCACGCACGAGCTCCACCATGACAACGCACGCCCCCCCCCTCCACTTCGCGCTCTCAGTGGAGTTATCGCGATATTCTGCTTTCAGCAAGCACTTCCTGCATGAAGATTTTTAAAAACATCAAACCGATAAGTGGGTGGACCCCAATTCAATTCGGCTTGGCTACCTTCCAGTATGTGTAGCGTCAACACCTGCATATTTGCAGTTTGGAATTATTTTCGTATTCACAGATTTTAGGTGAATCTATCTTCCGGTATTGTCTTAAAAACTTGCCTATTTAGCCAAAAGTGAATACAAGTGTTACTTTAGCGCCACCTTGTGGCATCTTAATGCCAAGGAGTTAAAAGGTCTGGTTTCTAGTATGTATGTCAAACTAAAACTCCAAATCTTCCTTCCCCTTCAATGTGGAGCAGGTGTGTCCAACTCTTTTGACTGAAGATCTACTTTTTGAGTAATCAATGTCCTAGATTGTCCAGTTATTGCATGTGCACGCACACATAGCTCACATGTACCATTTAAAAATGCTTCTCCTAGCGCTCCAGATTCTCATTCTTTGCCAGCGCTATCGGTCAATCGCGATCGACTGGTTGTAGAGATCCTCAGGTGTTTGCTTCGTTCAGTGTGTGAAAAGAGGCCGCGAGCATCAGGCAAAGCCTTCTTAAAAAATATAATTTTTGTTTTCCTTCATTTTAATGCATTTTTTCATCTTTTTTTCTCTCGTGGTTTCTCTCTCATTATTACAACTTAAAAGCCTAGCATAGGGAATGCTGGAAACTAGAGTGTGTATTTTTGCCCATATCCAGGTTCCTCTGTGACCTTGCTGAAAAACCTGGGCCGGGGGTCCGAGGCCTTCCTCCCCCCGTACCTTACCCTCTACCCAGCCGGATCACCTCTCCCCTTCCTCCCTCCCAAGCAAATCCTTGACAGGCCTCAATATGATGTGTGAGGTGATGCCCACGATCTCAGAGGATGGCCGCGGCGGAGGTGGCGGTGGCTCGTCCTCGCCGGCGGGATCCGGCAGTGGACTAGGCGGAGGTATCGGAGGTGGCATGGGCAGCTATACTAGTCGGGATCCCCGCGGCAACAGTAGTGACGAAGGGGGCAGCACGGGCAACCTGGAGTCGTTGATGGTCAATATGCTGACGGAGCGAGAGAGGCTGTTGGAGAGTCTGAGGGAGACCCAGGACAGTCTGGGAACGGCCCACCTGCGACTACGAGAGCTTGGACATGAGAAGGAGTCACTACAGAGGCAGCTTTCCATCGCGCTGCCACAGGTTGGAAAAATTGCCTCCCCTCCCCCTTACCGAGACCAAAAAAATGCATATAACGCTTAATTCATGCATACACATTTATTTTAAAATTAATATCTTCTTGTATCATTTTTACAAAAGCTGCTGTGATATCATTTTTCAAAGAGAGTAAAGAACACAGAGCAATGAGTATTTTTATACTGTCTCTCTGCATGTATTGCTGCACCATTTGTGTTCAAAAATCAGTTGATGAGAAGTTCATATCTACAGCTACATTGGTGCTAGTTTTATTAGCCCATCAATGGCTTTTGTATTGGGCGTTAGCCTTAAGATAATGGACTTTCGAGTAAAGTAATTAGCTTTTTTTTTTGGATTGTCCAGTTCCGTTGTGCAAAGCCCAACCTCTGTGAGTTTGGCTGAGAGAGAGAGAGAACATATGAAAAAAAAACATCACTGAGCGCAAATAAGATAAGAAAACCTTTATTTGCCCCACAATGGAGAAAATTATGATCATCCTGTGGCGTGTCACGCATATTACGAAATGGATGCCACAGAAAATAGCGAGAAGAGTACGGAAAGCGCATGATGGACTTCCTACCAGCTTTTTTATTTTAACTCGGCCCAAAAATTCTCCCAGAATCCTTTTGGGCCCACAGTTGGCCATCTGTCAGACAACCGTCCTCTCATTTTTTTCCCAACTTGTGTTCATTTCCTAAAAATAGGGATGTTTCAGCCAGCATGTATTCCTTCTACGTTGCTGTGATGTGGATTTCTGATCTGTCTCTTTTTTTTTTTGCATATAAGTTTAGTTGTTAACCTGGATGACCAGATGTCTTCTTGTGGACAATATCAGATTAAAAAAAAATTTTTTTTTATGTACCGGTACATTTCTTGTTAGAGTGCCATTTCATGACTTCATTTGGCATGTATTCATCCATTGCACTGCAATTCGGGCTTCTGACACGCTCTTTTTTTGAACAACTAGCTAGCTTGTTAGCCTGGATGACAATATGTCTTTTCAAGGGCATGTCTTTAAATCTTATTTTGAAAATATACACATTCTCTATATTCCATAGAACCATAATAACTATCTCAAGTGTTATTTCATGTCTTAAGTTGGCAGTTATACAGTCACTCCAATGCGACTCAAGTTTCTACCCACCTCTTTTTTGGTAAAACTAAATAGGTTGTTAGCCTGAGTGACCAGATGTCTTTTCCTTTGACCAAGTGATTTGTGATTTCGTTGAGTTGTTTTTTTAGATTTCTAGTCATAATCCAATTTCAAACAGAGGTTCCTTACTTCAAAGTCGGCATGTATTCATCCGCTTCGCTGCGACTGGGGTTTCAAAGAGATATGACTGCATTACATGCACAATTAGACGTACACGTGAAAATGTCGGACGAGCGTTAACGTCAGCTCAGGTCAATCCGAGTGACATGTGTGCTCATGGCATGCCTTGCTTGTTCTCTTTGTTGACAAGTTGCCGTGGTTGCCGACGGATCACACTAAAGCAAATTACACATAATTGCACAATTTGACAACAATTCAACTAGAATGCTGCCAGTCAGTCAAGGCGCTGGCCCCTTTCACCCCCAGGCACTTCATTTTCATGTTGAACATGCGCATACAAAGACACCCACACCCACACACATGCACACACATATACACACACTCACACACACACAGTCTGGGTTATTGTGCAATGAAAATGATTTCGGGCTCAACAAATTGTTTGACTTCCTTTTGATATCTAGTTTCAGAGTGTAAGGATACTTATTGATATGATCATATTTATAATTGATAATTCTGTCACATTTTAAACTTTTTTATTTGTTACAAAATTTGTTTTTAACAGTACTCAACAACAAGGTGGATTCAAAATGTTTAAAAGAAAAAAATCGTCTCTCATTAAATGTCTCATCATGTGGAATAAAAATATTTTGTTGCGAGCATTTTTGAAATTTTTTGCTGGGATATAAAATTTCCCACAGATAACTAAAAATACAAGGAAGCTGTTTGGGTTAAAACTATTGTTAAACCCAGTGTATTCTATTGTTAGTAGTTGTAACCTGTAGTTTTCTAAAAATAAATAAAATAAAATAAGAGAATGTGAGAGAGAGAGGAAGCCAAAAATTCCATAAAATTAAGGCCACAAATAAAATACTGCCCTCTTGTGGTTCCTTGCAGGAATTTGCAGTCCTGACCAAGGAGCTGAACCTGTGCCGGGAGCAGCTGCTGGAACGGGAGGAGGAGATTGCAGAGCTCAAGGCAGAGCGCAACAACACACGAGTTAGTACAAGTCTTATTTTCTATACATTGTACATTTGGGTCATTTTCACATATATTGATAACGGTAAAAACATAGCCCACCAAATTTCATTTGGAAAGACAGTTAATTTTACTGATATGAGTCAATGTCAATGATTGCAGATTTATAGTGTTAAACTCGTTTACCATTTCCGTTTTCCACATGTTAAAATGGTGCACATTGGTGCAAAGATGGATGAATGGACGTCGAATGTAAATAAAATACATTTAATGTTGAATAACTTTTTAAGCATTTATTCTGGTGCAACGTATTTTAATTTAAACATTAATTAGATGCGATGCATATGTTCAAACTGCGCATAATGTTATAGTGGCTGACAATAATTTCGAAAGTTCAAGAAACACTGATGTCTACCATATTTTTCAGACTAGTAATCGCCGTGGATTAGAATTTGCATCTCAATTTGAGTCAGCACTGATTCGTGCACAGGGTGTAATGGAGTCATTGTGTCATTGTCGTAGCTGCTTCTGGAGCACCTAGAGTGTTTAGTGTCGCGTCACGAGCGCAGCCTGAGGATGACGGTGGTGAAGCGTCAGGCTCAGTCGCCCGCGGGGGTCTCCAGTGAGGTGGAGGTCCTCAAGGCTCTCAAGTCCCTGTTCGAGCACCACAAGGCCCTGGATGAAAAGGTCCGCGAGAGGCTGCGTGTGGCCCTGGAGCGAGTGGCCACGCTGGAGGATGAGCTGCAGTCGTCCTCACAGGAAGTCGGTCCCACCTCTGCTGGACACAAACCGGAACCCTTGCAGGCACTCATGACGTGTTCTATCAATGTTGTAGGTGGTCTCTCTACGCGAGCAAATCAAACGACGACAGCAGGGACTTGACAAAGAGGTCTGTTCAAGTTACGCACAAAAAAATAGAATAAATTAAAATCAGTGAATAGTGTACAGTATAAAATGATGTCAATGACAACAATTCATTATAATTAACCTAATTAAAGGCCTAAAAACCCAATTTGAACCCAGGCTTAAAACCCTAACCTTGGATTAAAACTTACCTTTGGTTTGAAAACCTCATTCAAAACTTTAACTTGGCGTTGAAACCCTAATTTGAGACCAAACTCTGGCTCGAAACCCAATGGGAGAAAATAAAGTGCCCCAAAAAAGTTCAAACTTTTAACTTGTGTTTGAAGTCCTAATTTTAAACCTTCACTTTGTATTGAAAACCTACACAAGTTTACAGCACAGTATTTTTGTGTAGCATTAGAGTGTAGCAAATGTAGTCAGCAATTGTTTTAAAGGTGTCTTTCCCTAGGATGTCAATTCAGCCCCTTCCTGTTTGTTCTGATCATTTGAACTATTTCCTGTGGTGCCAGCGGCTTCCCAATGGGCCGTCGTCCATCTTGGATGATGGCGAGGTGGACCGGCAGCGCGAAGGCGAGATTGAACGACAGCGATCCGAGTTGGGGCAGCTCAAGGAGAGGCTGGCGCTCATGTGCAGACAGGTACCGCACATGCCGTACTACAACTCATACTGGATCGGACGCTACACTATGTGTAAATAAGTACTCTATCCTCTTCCAGGTAGTGGAGGTTGCAGTGAGTGATGTAATCTTTGTGCCACTTGTCAGGTTGGCGAGATTGAGGAGCAGCTGACATCTGCCAGGAGAGAACTGACGCGATCTGAGGAAGCCAACCACAAACTGCAACGAGACGTCAAGGAGGTCACATCACACTTCAGCAATACATTTCAGATACACTTATGTGCTTAGACCACTGTTTGAAACCCTAAGCCTTGTTCAAAACCACGACCATGGCTAGAAACATTTGTAAACACTCATCCGAACCCTAACCCTCTTTTAAAACCCTCATTTTGATTTTTGATCCTATACTCAGGCTGAACTTCCAAAAACTGACGATGTCATTGTTTTTGTTTGAACCTCTCAGGCTTTATGTCAGAGAGAAGACATGGAGGAGAGAATCACCACTTTAGAGCGCAGGTGCAGTAGGTCTTTCTGTATTTCTATCTCCACGTTATCCTCTCTGATGCCCGTCCTGCTGCCTGCAGGTACCTGAGCGCCCAGCGGGAGGCGACGTCTCTCCACGACATCAAAGACAAGCTGGAGAATGAGCTGGCCAGCAAAGAGTCTCTCCACCGCCAGGTAGGGCAAGACAAAAGATGAAGATGAGTTGCCCTTAGCACGCATGGCTACATGCTAACGCTCCACGCAAATGCTGCGGTCGCTTGGCAGAGTGAGGAGAAGAACCGTCAGCTTCAGGACCGGCTGGATGACGCCAAGCAGAAGCTGCAGCAAACCCTGCAGAGGGCCGAGACGCTGCCCGAGATCGAAGCGCAGCTGGCGCAGAGGGTAGCCGCCCTCAACAAGGTATGAAAGCAACAACAGCACAAAACGTCAGTGCACTCAAACGACAATGATTATGTCGGAGACGAAAAAGGGTTCAATGAAAATGTTTCATACTTTTATTGTATGCCCAAAATACATGACAGCGTGTTTTTCAAGGCATAGGCACTGTACATGTGTGTTGAAACAAGGCCTTGAATGAACCGATTATTACATCGAGTGGTGCCAGTTGACACGTCACGAAAGAAGCTTCGGCGTTTCCCGAAAACCCTTTTTTTTTCTCTTTGAGGGCTGCCCAAAAGAAACAAGCCATGCTGCCAAACAGCTTCAGCGCACACAAATTAGCCCGATGCGTGTCCAGGCAGGATGGACGCATGATAGCGTGCTGATGCCTTTCCTGCTCTTCCTCTTCCCTCCTCCTCTTCCTCCTTTTCCACCTCCTGCTTCTCATTATCATCGTCCTCATCTTCCTCCTCTGACTCCTCCGCCTCCTTCACCTCCTCCTCTTCCTCTGCCTGATTTTTCTTTTCTCCCTCATTCTCCTCCTTGTCCTATTTCTACCACTCTTCCTCCTCCCCTTCTTCCTCTTCCACCTTGTCCTCCTCCTCTTCATCTTCTTCATTGCCTCCTCATCTTCCTCCTCCTCCTCCCACTTCCTCCTCATGTTGCTTTTCCTCCTCCTCCAGGCCGAGGAGCGCCACGGCAACTTTGAGGAGCGACTACGGCAGATGGAGGCGCAACTGGAGGAGAAGAACCAGGAGCTGCAGAGGGTGAGTCACGCTTGGCTCGTCCCCGCCATCTTGACCGTGGCGCCGCACAAAGGTGCTGTAATTTTCAAAAGCCAAAGATGGCAATCTCGTGTGCAACGCAAGGGTTGTTATGAATGCTTTTCCCCCAGCGCGCCTTCATCCTCCTTTTGCTTCCCTTGCCCCGAAGGCCAGGCAGCGTGAGAGGATGAACGACGAACACAATAAGCGTCTCTCGGACACGGTGGACAAGCTCCTGTCCGAGTCCAACGAGAGGCTGCAGCTGCACCTCAAGGAGAGGATGGCTGCCCTGGAGGAGAAGGTGAAACTTCACAACCCGACTACCATCATCATCATCCAGTGATTGTGTGATGTTTAGCGATGGTAGTTGATAAGAATTTAGCGATTCTGATTCCATTATGGAAACTGTTTTGTGATGCTATCATCCATTGTGTTGTCATTATGAAATAATCAAACCTGTGTTCTGCCCTCTTTGCAGAACACTCTTTCTGAGGAGCTGTCCAACATGAAAAAAATTCAGGATGACCTTCTAGCAAACAAGGTGAGGCTACGTCTGCCCTCCAAATTCACATTCAGATGTTTAGGCTAACTTTCTCACCACCTGGCTGCGTGTCTTCCACCTATCAGGACCAGCTCATTGCAGAGCTGGAGCGCCTTCAACTTGAACTCGATCAGCTGAGAGCCCGGCCCGGAGGCTCTTATTCCAGGTGGAAAAAAGAAAAAAAAAAAATCCAAACGTTCACGACTAGCTTGTCATACTCATTCTGTACTTGCATTCTTTTGTGCACTCACATGTTGTCTTTACATCGCATGACTTCATTCCTGCCTACGGGTCACTATAATGAAACCTTTCATCCGCTCTCTTATCTGGGATCTCATCTTTCCGTCTCTCTAGTCGATCTTTGCCCGGCAGCGCTCTGGAGCTGAGGTACTCCCACGGTGGCGGCTCCCTCCCCATGGGCTCCACCACTCACCTGGACACCTTCGGGAACACCTCCCTGGGTGGCAGGCGAAGCCTTCGAGCCCGATGGAGCTCGGGCAGGGAGGACTCCACCAAGGTGGGTTTGGAAAATGAACCCGTGTTTTCCCTCGCGTATTTCTATGAGTCTTTATATAAAAATTGAGCCTCAGTCACGACAGTACGTTATTCCATACACTTCCACACACTGGGCAGCCCTTGTGAGTGTAGAAAAAAAATCTTTAAAATCAAGAATTCCGACACAAAGCCTAAAGTGTCGAAGTTGTGACATCACTTGTGTTTGCGTAAAAAAAAATATTATAAACCAACAGTTTCTGACAAAAGTGAAAGCCTTAATGTCAAATTTCAGAATCAATCACTACATGGTTGCCAGTGTGTCATGCCATACATTTCCAACCATTGATCATCCCTTGGAAGTGCAATCAAAAGTGTCCATTTGCACTGGCTGACATCTTAGCGTTCCCTTTAGAAGCTTAAGATCAAATATGTTGGTTTAATGGTACAGTATTCGTGGATGTGTGTGTTTGCAGTACACAGACTGGGAGACGGGGGCGCTGCTGGGGTCCAGCTACGACCACGGCGTAGACGTGGTGTGCTCGGACGACGAGGACGACGGAGACCATCGCTTCGGGTCCGAGCTGTTGTCACCCAGCGGGCAGACGGACGTTCAGACGCTGGCCATCATGCTGCAGGAACAGCTGGAGGCCATTAACAAGGAGATCAAGTAAGATGGAAGCCTTGAGGGAGTTGAGTTTCGAGGCTGCATGTTGAACCACGCTAAATTGACTCCTCGGATTTAAATTCTTGAGGTGGAATTGTTCTTTTTCGAGTTTTGGAACACAAAAGTTAAGCCTGGTGGGATTGACTGTTCATTAAACTTTCAAGCTACATGCTAAGCTATGCTAATGAAACTCCTTTCCCAGGCTGATCCAGGAGGAGAAGGAGAACACGGAGCTTCGGGCTGAGGAGATTGAGAGCCGCGTCAGTAGCGTGGCCCTGGACAGTCCTCCCATCCCGCCGTCCTCACTGGGGAGGGACGGCACAGGGCGAGGCTTCATCCCATCCTCCATCACCTCCTCCACCCTGGCCTCGCCATCGCCGCCCAGCTCGGGACACTCCACCCCACGCCTGCCCCACTCGCCGGCCCGTGAGAACGACAGACAGGTGCGGTGGGAATGAGCTAGTCCAATTGTGTTGACTTTGCCGATGATCTGGAGTGGGATACTATTGTGTCACTGTTGAACATTTTCAGAACAACAGAGACGACGAGCGCTCCCTGGCCCTCCTCGATTCCACACCCCCGCCCACGCCGCGGGCCCTACGCCTGGATAGGATGACCCTTACCCACCCAGGGGCCCTGCTGGACGACCCCCGTGAGTTCCGCAGGTAAGACACGACGGGTCGTTTCCGCTTTTCTCATGTGTACGCATGGGTTTAAAAGCCTTCTGACCCAGCCGCGCTCCCTTTAGCCTGTCAGCAGATGGCAGCAGCTCCAACAGCAGCCAGGACTCCCTGCACAAGTCCAGCAAGAAGAAGAGCATCAAATCGTCTATCGGACGACTCTTTGGGAAGAAAGAGAAGGGCAGGATGGGACAGCCTGGACGGGACGGCTCGGCCTCACTTGGTAAGTTGGTGTGGGAAGTGAAGTAGTGACCGATGCACAAATTTGACATCAACATTTTTGAAAGAAACTGGACAGCTTCTTTGAACTTCCTGTGCCTCCACCAGCATCAACGCCTTCTGAAGACCTGGCCTCCGGAGACGTCATGGGCATGAACAAAACTGGTACTTTGGGGCCGGCAGACAAAGACCGGCGCAGCAAGAAAAAGTGAGTGACATATTTCTCTTTTCTTAAAAAGAAAACATTATACTTCATATTTCATATTCACATACTCAGGCACGAGCTTTTAGAAGAAGCGTGTCGCCAAGGTTTGCCCTTCGCATCCTGGGACGGTCCCACTGTCGTGTCATGGCTGGAGGTACTCGATTTTTGTTAAAAGTCCCCCTTCCTAAGTCCTCTTTGGCCTCACCCCGTTGCCAACATTTCCTTCCTACCAGCTGTGGGTGGGCATGCCCGCCTGGTACGTGGCGGCCTGCCGGGCCAACGTGAAGAGCGGCGCCATCATGGCCAACTTGTCGGACACGGAGATCCAGCGTGAGATCGGCATCAGCAACCCGCTGCACCGACTTAAGCTGAGGCTCGCCATCCAGGAGATGGTTTCCCTCACCAGCCCCTCGGCCCCTGCCAGCACTCGCTCGGTCAGCCTCCGCAAACGCAGCACACACATCCAGAGCATTCATTGAGTAATTACGTCAACTTTCGTAGTTTCGGGGGGTTAGTTTGTTCGTTAGTTTCCTTCAAGGCGTGCCAGTTCCTTCTGCACCGAAACCCTGTAGCGAGTCCAGCGATCCATTTTTAACAAAAGTATCCAAGCAAACTACTTTCAATTTTGAGGCGACATAATGTTGCACAGCTCCCCAAAGTGAGGCAAGCAGCAGAGTCTGACAGTATTTCTCAGACAGTTAAGCATGCAACAGAGTTCATAGTTTTGTTTTCAAGCTGTTTTCAAAACTTTAATTGGTTATTAATGCATCAAAAGGACCGCCAACAAACCATAGTAGTGATTTGTACGCAAAAAAAAATAAACATCTTGATTTTTCTTTAAAAACAAAACAGTGTTCTAAAATAATTTTGTTCCTTAAATGAATAACCATGGGATGATGGATTCGGGTTAGTCGGTTTAGGGGTTAGCATAAGTAGACTGTAGGGTTGGAAAACTTAAAGTTAGTAGGATTCTGTTCAAGTTGGGTGGTTAACAAAGGCTCCACTCCACAATGACGAATAAATTGTTCACAGATGAAACACATGCCCATGGAAAACAGAATTTCCAGTAAAACCGTCCAAGAGACAAATTCAGTAAAAACAAAAATAATATAGTGCAGAATACAAATAAATGTCAACATCAATGATATTTTAAAAAAAAGCCTGCACGGATTTTCCAACAGTACTTTTTCGAAAATTCCAAAAGAGAACCTAAAGTTTCATAAATCAAAACATCAAAAATACTCCATTTTTTTATCATGTGCCTCTTGGAAACTGGCATAAAAATCCAACTCATACTCGCATCTATTTACTCTTTGAGTCTTGTGATGCAAGCAAGTTAACGCTAGGAAAGCTAGATTGTGTAAGTGTCCTTCAAGGCAATCCAGTGTTGTCATCTCACTGTGTTGCTTTTGTCTTCCCTTGGGCTGCAGTCGACCAGCAACGTTTGGATGACCCATGCTGAGATGGAGTCCTTGAACGCAGCAATCAAGCCGCCGGTTAGTGCCTGTCAATCTTTATTTGTTTCTAATTGGTATTGACTATTGTATTTTTAATTGTATTTGTATTTTTAATAGTGTTTCTATTTGTAGCTGTTTAGTTTTGAATATTTCTTTATTTATTTTTAAATGTATTAATTTTTTTTTTTAAAGATCCATGTTGATGATTCTCCTTCCTCCTCCTCCTTTTCTTCTTCTTCTGTGGTTGTGTCTCGTAGCGTCGAGCATCTTCTTCTTCTTGTCCCTCTGGTTGCCGTTTCACTGTGAACCGCTTCCAGCTAATTGCCCGTTCACTAACACACTCTTCCTCCCTTTGTCCTCCTCTTCCCCCGGCTGCTCCTCTGCTTTGCCTTCATCTCTTCCTCCTCCTCCTCCTTCCCTTCCTCGCCACCTCCTCCACCGCCACCTCCTCGCTTTCTCTCTCTCTTTGTCTCTCTCTCTTATCCACCCCCTCTTCTCCTCTTGGCCTTGCAGGAGCTGAAGGAATTCAGCTGGGACCAGGTGAGGAAAAACATACCATCTTGTGTGCTCATGAACCACATTTGCTTTTTAAAATGGGCACATCGGCCAGGTCATTAATAGATAAATGGGGAAAAAAGTTACATATGGATGTAAAATATGTAAAAAAATAAATAATTGTTAATTTTATTTGACTGTTTATGGTGAATTTAATTGCAATGAATAATCCAGCTATTCAATGAAATAGAAATTCTAAAACTCTTGCATTTGATGGGTAATTGTTTATTTTAATAAGAAAATAAACTGATTTAAAAAAACATTTTTTATAATTTATTAGAATAAATTTTCCAATAATTTTATCGACTAATAAAACTTTTCTTTTACTAATGTTTTTGTATTTTATGTAAATTTGGTTAAGTTCAATAATACAATAATAATAATTTATCATTCATTTAATGATAATTTTCCAAAAGTATTTAGGAATAACTTCATGAATTCATAAAATGTAAACATTTATTTTAGTTAAAATGTTTTAAATAGTTCATTTCAATTAAAAAAACATTTGTGAAAAAATGGATATTAAAAATGTATGTTTCTAAAATTTTATTATACCGGTACTACTATTTGTCATTTACAATGAATCAGATAATTATTTAATGAGATTCAGGTTCATGAATTAAAAAATTGCAGTGGCTGTGTAGTGCTCCATGCCTTTCAGGCAGACAGCAACACATGGTGCCAAAGAGATATGTTTAGATTGAAAAATGGAGTCGGTTTTGGAATAAGTTCTGAAAACAAATCTTTGCCGAACCACAAATTTGCAGGTGTTCATTCACTCTTACCAAATTTAGGGAAAATTAATACACAGCAAATATTACAAGATAATTCCAATGCAAATTAATGCTCAGTGGGCTGGATTCAAGAAAAAGCACAGAATTCTTTTCTCAGTCGTGTTTCAGTGAGACGACCTGACTGTCAGCCATCGGTCACGACATAATGTCCCCGTTTAGATCCTGGCGTATGGCGACATGAATCACGAGTGGGTGGGCAACGATTGGCTGCCTAGCCTGGGCCTGCCGCAGTACCGCAGCTACTTCATGGAGTCACTGGTGGACGCCCGCATGCTGGACCACCTGACCAAGAAGGAGCTGAGAGGGCAACTCAAGATGGTGGACAGCTTCCACAGGTAAGGGACAATAGGGGAGTTCCGTTAGATTACTCATCCCTCAAGAGGTAGAATTTCAGATCAACTCTTGTTTGATATTACGTTCAAATTGTTGAGCCGAGCTGGTGACACTCACAGCTCGACCTCATTTCTCGACATGAAATTAAAGAATGCCTCATTATCTCCATACATGTCCCATGGTGCTCCTTTAGCTCTCATTTGGTCCCATCGTCTCCGACAATATCTATTATTATGCCGTATCAGGACCCATTGTTTGCCATTTTGACAGATAGTGTCCCATAATGTCCAATAATGTTGTGTCCAATTACTGTATGTCCCGTTCTTTTGACAAGAGTATCCACTGTCCTATAGCGTCAATTTTCATCTTTTTCATGTCTGATTGTGCCCCCATAATGTCCCCATTGTATCTTATGAACCATTATATCTCTTATTGTGTTGATGTCATGATGTCTCATTTTCTAGAATTGTGTCCAATTTTGTCTCTGTTTTGTCTTGCTATGTCCCATCATGTCGCTTTGTGTCAAATGCAGGCTTGTAATAATTTGGGATTTTTCATTATGGGGTTTAAAAAAAAAAATTGATCTCTTTTTTTAAATGTAGTCAGACATAAATGTAGTTAATTTTAATAGTTTTCAGTTTGATTACTTTTGTGTGTGTGTCTGTGTGTGTGTGTGTCTCTGTGTGTGTGTGTGTGTGTGTTTGTGCGCATGCACTTCTTGTATTCATGATTAAAAAACAAACCAAAAAAAACATCTTGTTAACCACAGTATTGTGTAGGACTTAAGAAACAGCCATCCATAAATGAAATACAGGGTACTGTAATGCAGTTCACAAGCTTTGAAGTAAAATGAGTCCAATGAAGTTAGATACGCCACAACTCTTCAAGTTGTCAGTAAATCCAGGCCGGTCTCGCTTTCTATCAGCTTTTTGCCAAGTAGCCATCTTTTTAAGTGGATTTGTGACTTGACAGCCATCTCGACTCAGATGTGTGTCTCCAAGCCTGCTCACAGGGTGTCAAAGGGTGTCAAAATTATCTCTTTGACACCCTCACCTTTCACCTCTCCCTTCTGGCCCCGCAGGGTGAGTTTGCATTACGGCATCATGTGCCTAAAGCGCCTCAACTATGACCGCAAGGAGCTGGAGAGGCGGCGGGAGGACAGCGCGCACCACAACAAAGGTAAGACAACCCCCACCACTACCGCCAGCAACCCTCACACTCGTTACCCTTTTTTATAGGCTGCGTTTGTTTCTTCATGCTGTGTTATTGTCTTGTGAGAGGAAATTTGTGACCCCTTTCACACGCGGTGTGATGGAAATTTGATGGAAATGGAAATCTCTGATGAAGCAGTGTGTGGCTCATTAGTCATTTTGAACGTCCTGTTGAAGGAAGCAGTTAAATGTTTCTGATCACGAGGCAGCTCCTGTTTAGTAAAAGTACCCGCATGAAGATCTGGCCCAGTGGTGCCTTGAGATACCAGTGACTCAGCTGAAAAGTTTTTCTACATATGAGTGTATAAGTAGGTTTTTTTTTTCCTTTTGGTTTGTTTTGAGGTATGAATGCTGAATGGTAAATGGGTTCAGTTGCGATTGAAAATATATATTTTCCTCATAATTTGTATTACTGAATTAATTGTTTTCAGACGGCTCTCATTTCAGCGCTTAGATTGTAATTATAGTATTGCAATTTTTTTGAAGGTTTTAGTTTGGCCATTTGTTTTGCCAACGGTTCTGAGGTTGTTCGGAGAAGACTCCCCAGCCATTTTATTAGGTACGCTGGTGGAATCTTTCAATAATTTCAACTCACTTGTAGTAGCAGGGTTCCGCACATAATGAGGCAGCATGTCTTGGCAGGACTGCGATGATGTCTGAGGATGTCAATATATGCATGCGTTTCCCACAGAAAATCGCACACATCGTCATTGCACACAACGTTGCTGCTTCGAAAGTGGCTTCCAGCCATGTGGGAATCATCGCACGTCTTTGGTTTGTCCCCGCTTTTATTGCCTTTAAGTGCTGCCATCATTTTACAACTAAACCACTTGGCAACCAAGACCAGGACATTGGAGAAAAACAAACAAAAAAAAAGCAGTCATAAAGATAAATGTATGGTTATTTGATTTCACTGTAGCCCCTTTCAACAGCATTTTTCCATATTTGTCTTTCACACAGAACCCAGAAACAGGATTTTACATGGTGTCCCGAGGTAGCCTTACCTCCTTCCTTTTTCCCTTTTTTTCCCCCAGATGTGATGGTTTGGTCCAACGAGCGCGTGATGTGCTGGGTGCAGACGCTGGGCCTGAAAGAGTACGCCGACAACCTTCGAGAGAGCGGCGTCCACGGCGCCCTGCTGGCCCTCGATGACACCTTCGACTACACTGACCTGGCGCTGCTGCTGCAGATACCCAATCAGAACACGCAGGTAAGTGCATGCCTTGGATTTTTGCTTTCAAATGTGCTGCCCACTATTAATGCTGCTGCCTCTCATTAACTTCGATACACAGAGAGAAAGAGAGAGGGAGAGATAGACAGAGAGAGAGACTACTTAGTGACTATTTTTGCTGTTGCCATCACTTATGTCCTGCAGGCCCGCCAGCTCCTGGAGCAGGAGTACAACTCCCTTATCTCCATGGGAACCGAGAGGCGGCCCGATGAGGTCCGTCAAACACACAAACCCAGACACATATAACTCACACACACACACACACACAAAATCATGCAAAGACATAATCACACAAAAACACGCAGGTATACACAAATATTGCAGACACACACACACACACACACAAAATATAAAACCTCACGAAACAAAAAGGACCCTCTCAAGCACACGATAACCACTCAAAGACATCCACACCGAGATGCTGAGTCTGTATTTTGGTTGCAGGACGGCACCAAGACATTCACGCGCTCTCCATCGTGGCGTAAGATGTTCCGCGAGAAGGACCTCCGGGGCGTCACCTCAGACTCGGCCGAGACCCTGCCTGCTAACTTCCGTGCCTCCGCCATCGCCACGCCCTCCGTCACCCTCAGGAAGGTCCAGAGTGATGGTGAGTGCCCGTCTCGGTCAGACCCTCGCCTCCAATTTGTCGAGCCAGAGGGGGCGAGGCTGCTTCGAGCCGCCATTATTTAATTTCGACGTTAATCTGATTGTTTGTTGTTTGTTAATTTTAGCGTAAAAAAAAAACAACGTAATTTTAAAGTTAGTCAACTTTTATTTAAATGTACACGTACTTTGTATATTTTGGTATGTTTATGACCCAATTTTTAGGACATTTAAAGAAAGAAATGATGCATAAGCACAATTTATTTCATATTAAAAATATATTTTATTTTCTTCAATTTTATTTGAAGGTTTGAATTTATCTTTATTAGTATGTGTTGTAAAGCTTGGTTTAGAATGCATAATATTTCTTTGTATTTAATAAGAAACATTGCAAACATACTAAAAATTGTATTTTACAAAAATAGGTAGTTTAAATATTTTTAATGTTAGTTTTTATTTTGGCAGTTTATTTTAATTTTTAAACTTTTTAACTATTTCTAAGACACAATGCAAAATCAAAACTACAGTTAAAAAGGTATTAAAACAGGTAAAAATCTCATTTCTATTAAACGCTACAGTCTTAGTGCATCTCTCAGTGTCATGCTTGCACATTTCTGACTTTCTCTTGTGCTGGAATGTCGCTGGAAAGTATACACTGCTGCTGTTGAGTTGCTAATCCCTCACCCACACACAATGTATGTTCTGCACAGCTGGTCTGAACATGCCTGCCTGCAACAACACACATTCTTATGGACCGCGGGAAGTGCAACGACAAAAAAAAAAGTCTATATTTCAACGTTTTTTTTTTTTTTTTCACATCCTATGTGAGCGTTGGTGCGTTTTGAGGCTTGGGTCAGGTCTAAAAATGCCATTCAGGAGCATGTTCAGTTTGAAAGAAGTCAAACTTAATAATAATAATAATAATATCAATATTTTTTCAACCCTCCTGCTACAGGTAAATGTTTAGTAATGGCATTACTAATGAGATGTAAATGTCAGCTCATAGTGTAAGAAAAAACAGCTGTTTGATGAAAACGGGTTCAGCGTAGCTTGATAAAACTACATGATGAAATGGTGAGCAATGCACTTGATAATGAGATATAAATCATGTTTATTTGGGTCGTTGTTCCTTTCCAACACGTTTAGATAATCAAACATGCTCGGCTCATATTGACCCAGGAACATTCTTGTTGTTCGTGAGAACTGAGCACAAAAGGAAGACCTCTTCATTCACTAAATATGACCAACATGACTCAACATTATTTATAGAGCACTTTAACAACAACCAGAGATGTAACAAAGTGTGGTATTTAAGATGAAACTCGAAACATAGACCATCGTAAATTAAACGTCACTAATTATAGAAGTAAAATAATAAGAAAATAGGCTATTGGAGCTCAAATTTGAATGTAAACAAACGACTCTGATTTTCGAACAGTCATTTATCCATCTGTTGGCAATTAACACACACACACACACACACACACACACACACACAGACATAATTAACACTTCAAATCTCCTTTGCTGTCTATAGAATAATAGCCACCTAACAGTTATCAACTAACTAGCATGAATTTGAACAAAACACAGCTAACTCGAGCTATTTGCGAGCTCTTTGTAGCTATATAGTAGTTAGTACCATATTTGTTGAGGCATCCATTTTGAGAAAACTATGACAGCTAACGAATACGGTACCACCTCGGTTTCAGGAGCTAACTAGCAAACAACTAGTTAGATAGTTGTTAACATTAATCACATCGATTAAGGTGTCCTTTTTGACAAAAGGAACAAAATTGATATAGCTGCAATGGCAGGCAGGCTTTCTGTGCCCAACTAGCAACTAATTGGTAACCAGCTTCCATTTTGAGAAAATAATCACAGCCAACTGCAGCTCTTCGCCAGGTTTCAGATGTTAAATAGCAATTTAGTTGAGGTGTCCATTTTGAGAAAATGTACAAAAATGGCAGAGTTCAAACGGCTGGCAATCTTTCTGTATCTAACCAGTAATTAGCGAGTAACTATAAAGAAAACACACTAAGCACTTTGGATACAATGGTGGTTGTTTAGAAGTGCTCTATAAATACAGTTGAGGAGATCTTGAGAGTTGAGTAATTAGTGTTAGCAGCTAACAAGTTAACACACTGTATGCATCTGCTGAGGGCATCCATTAGAAGTGTACGATAAAAGTATTACTTGCTTATTAAAATAATTTTTATTGTGCAATTTAAACCCTTGGAATTGTGGATTTCATGTAGGCACATTTTTAAGGACACCCCATGTGTTAGTGCTTTCCATGCTAGTGTGCCATTATCTCAGCTGTGGAATTCTTGGTTCCTTTCTTAAAGGAAGCAGTGATGACAAGGTGAAGGCAGTCTAAAGTACACAGGAGGACTTTTTATTCACCATTGCAGGTCTTAATGGGAATGCCTGTGGAAGGGTCAGTGCTATTTAAACGTAAGTTGAGTTGAGTAACGTGTGTTTGTGTGTGTGTCGTCCACAGCCAGCTCCAGTGCCCGGGGTGAATCCGCCTCCGTGAGGACGTATTCGTGTTGAGGGGGCGACCGAGGTGAGGGAGCGGCCGACCCATGCGCTCGTTAAAGCGTTGAGAGCCCTTTTGTTAGCACAGTGAGATGAGATGGCTTGCACATGTCTCTGTGTTGTTGTGGTTTGAAGTTTTCCCCGCTGCTAGGTGCTTCGTTTTGGTGGTGGTGTTATTTCAAATAAGTTGACGTTTTGACAGCTTTCCCATACTTTCTTCAGCCAAAACACTTGGCCCTAGGAATTATGGGAAAAATTCAGCCCCTGAAGCCAGTTTGACTTAGCAACATGGAATTTGGTAGACATGCCTGTCATGAGTAGACCCACAAAAAAGTCTAAAGAAGTCATGCCGGAAAATATACGGCAAATCAGACAGTTGAGGTTAAAGATGCCATTCTAGGGCCATTTACAAAGGTTTTTCAAACACAAAGTTCCTTGACTGGACCATTTTGAAAATTCAGCCCTCAAAGCCAGTTTGACTTAGCAATATGAAATTGGTAGGTATGTCGATCATGAGTAGACCCACAAAAAAGCATCAAGTAGCCATGCTTGATAAGACACAAAGTCTGACATTCTGTTTCAAAGTGGTCATTTTAGGTTAAATTTTGCCTTTTTTTTCTCAGGTCTCCTTCAATGCACTTGGCCCAGAGATTTAATTGGTTTACTACAAAATCTGAAACATGTGCAGTATATTAAACAAGCAATGCTAAATTGTAAATAATTGTACTTTTTAAATTTTAACTCTCAAAGTTACCCTAATATTGTCAGATCTCAACCAAATAATTCACACTGTTGTTCTCCATAGGGGCCTCCGATCACATTGGGAACCTCCGACTCACTGAAGAATGACTCGAAAGAAGAAGGACTCCCACACAATACACTCAACTTCAGGCTAGTTGTACTCCGAGCATTTTGCAGTAACACGATCCGAACGAAAGTGACCTAATGATTCCTCAATGTTCCTCTCAAAGCAGGAAGCCTAAATTCTCTCTCTCTCTCTGTGGCCCCTTTTTGTTTGAATCGTTGTTCTACAGAGCGAATTACAATGCCTTTGTTGCCGTCAAAGGGTGGGGGCTGGGGGGGGTGTCTGAGCGTCCCCAATTGATGTGGTCAGTAAACATGTCGAGCATTGAGCAGCAGACCACGTCACAGCCACGCTGCACTTCTGCATCCTTTTGTCTCAAACACCTTGAAAGCCGATCCATCCTCCTTTGAAGGCACCCCATTATAATAGACTTGAAAGGCTCAGAGTGAGGGAGGGGTCCCTTCACACAGACATCGGGTTCTACTGTTTCATGACTGTTTGGTGCAGAGAGCCCGATGTAGAAGCCGGGATTTCTCAACCTGCGCCTTTTAAACTGATCATAGCATAGTGGAATGCTGGCGATTCACACAGTCGACAGCTTTTGCAGGGAGTAGCCTTGTCAACCTGGATTTTTCAGAGTTCTGTATGAAAGGTACTGAAGGCAACCCGGCAATTTCACGACGCAGCTGGAGTAGATTAAACATTAAGCCACCTGTGCCTTTTACAGAGTCCGTATGACGAAAAAGCTCACCCATCAAAATCATCTTTTCACCGTGTCGGTGTTCTGCGTGAAAGATACCCGTCTTCTGAGGTAGGTTCAGAGGTGGGACATAGATACGGTTATGTGAAAGGGAAAGTTGGAATCAGGTTGTGAAGACATCATCTGATTGTGGAATGCTGTTGCCGTGTGAAACCGCACACGGTCATAAAAATCCTTGTTACTTGGCTTTATGTGGGAACCCTCTGTGAAAACGGGCTTTTTTGTTTGTCTTCAAAAAAACGATTAGCCCCTTTCACACAGACATCTGCAAAATCAGGGTATCGGTCTTCGCTAAGTAGATCCGGCATTTATCCACCTGTGCACTGTACGCACATCAGATCAGACATTCAAATTGAATCATCTATCTCTGTGGTCCCCAATCTTTTTTTGTGTCACAGACCGGTTGAGACAAGTACATGCAGATCGCAGACTGGCAACCATTTTTAATTTTTCATTGCTTTCAAATTGCTAGTTTTAAAGCACTGCTGCTGACAGCAGATAATTATAGAGTAATTCAACATTTTATTAACGTTCATTCCTTTCAAACAGTTATTCTACCGCACAGCAAATGTAGAATGAAATAAACGTAACACAGCGAACTACTAAGTAATGGACCAGTTAGGAATAATAAACACGCCTTACAATGTCAACAATAATTTTTGAAGTTGCGATTCTACATACGGCGTTAGCATCATTGCTACTTGCAAAAGACGACAGGATTGATTGCTGCTTTCATCTGGTGGCTGCCGGCTAGTTATTAGCGACTAAACCGCTAATGATTACGTGGGCGGGCTGTGCAAACTCTGCTCGCCTTTTTTCATGCTTTCCACTTGATGACTTGGTTGCTACTTGTTCAAAGAGGAACTTCAAAATAGCTTCATCTTCGGAAGTCATGGCTGTCCATCAGCTGCGCGTTTCGATGTACATTTCGTCAATTTATTACTGTTACTTTGTTTACTGCCTCTTCCCAACCACGGTTAAAAGGAACACTCCGATTGGCAAGAGTCACGCACATTTCCCACGTCACGTCCGATGGAGTGAATTTGCTCACAGCTCGCATGTTTGTCTTTGTGCGGTCCGGTCCCAACTGGCCCGAGGCACAGTACCTGTCCTCGGACCAGTGGTTGGAGACCTGATGGAATGCGGGGGTCTACTTGTGAAAGTGCACACAGTGGCTAATAAGCAATCATTTTGTTCTGAGTAAAAGGCAAAGAAAAAGACCAGATTATACAGCTCTCATGACAATTTTGTGAAATGTCTGTATGAAGAGTGCACACCATGCGGACAATCAATCAATTCATCCATAAACTAGTCTGAATTATTCTTCCAAGTGAGGCAATTTGGGCGATTGTATGCGTCCACATTTACGGGAACCGTTGCGCTTCAACTCAAAAGTGTTTGGGGGGGGTTTTCGTCAAGTTGTTGAAAGCGGACTCCTCTGTTGAGATCTTTGGGGAAACGTGACGGTGAAAGATGAATCACGGGCGGGGCCACAGAGAGACTAAACAGATTCAAAGAAAGTGAACAGACGTATGAAAAGGGACAGGCACAAGCTGCTCATTTTACACACACACACACACACACACATAGAAGCCATAAGAGAACTCTCGGGAAGGGATGAGTAAAAGGAGTGACTAGGAAGCCCAGGAAACAAAACCTTTAGCCTCCGTGTTTACGATGCATGTCTTTAAAAAGAAAACAAGGGGGGGGGAAAAAACAAGATAATAAGATATTTTCGTTTTTTTGCCCTCAACAGTGACAATAACAAGGTGTGGTTCAAAATGAAAAAAAAAAACAAAGATAAAAAAATCTATATGTATGATACATCTACAATGGGGGTTGGGGGGGTCAATTTGTAAAATGTGTGAAATTTTTTTCAGTTGTATTTTTGATTTTTTTACGATGACTATTTATTTTTCTTTAAGGTATGTATTGGATAAATGTATGTACATGTACGTCCTTGTTGCTGCTCTCTCATTAACGCTCGTTCATTTTGGAGCTAGGCCGAATGGTTGCGAGTCCCATGGGAAGGCGACCGTTCCGCTCACTAGCGCTGCTGTTACGTGTCCATTCCGACGACAGGTCGGGCAATGATTGCAGATTTCCATGATTAAAAAGTGATCGTAATACCAAACTGAAGATATCCTATATGGAAAATGAACAAATATGATGAAAATGGTGATGTAAAAAAAAAATGAATAAAGCAATCCTGGGTGGATCTGCTCATCATAGTAAAGTGGCTCTCATTTCTTAAATGTTGTAAGTTAAAAAAAAAACGACATTGCAATGCAGTTCGGGGAGAATTTGCAGAAAATTAAAAAATCAAAAAAACAGTCCATGATACTCATTTAAGAGATCTCAAGGACCCATGCCCGAAGACGGACATTTTTCAGGCATGTGCTGGCTTGGCCATGTCTCAATGAACGAACGACTTGATGACATTGATGAAGCGCGCCCATTTATTGAAAAGATGCTCCCCATCTGGTACAACGTTCATACGAAGCCTCAGTAGGGGGCGCCGCTTCCCCCAGGGGGAAGGCAGCTCAGACACCGCCGCTCCACTATAAATATACAAGTTCCAGACATACGTACAAAAACGGACAGATACATACGGTGCTTAACAAATGGATGCAAATGAAGCTTTAAACCACATCTGCCTGAAATGATGGGGGGGGGGGTGTAGAAAAATACTAATTTGCATGTACTGTATTATGATATTTTTTTCTCTTGAATAATTCTTGTAAAGTATGACATTCTTTTTAAAATTACAATTAGGTCACATTATGACATTTTCTCATGTCAAAATCTGCCATTTTAATAGGTTCCACTTTGTCTCATAAAATAGTGACAATTTTCTAATATTTTAAAATCATGAATTTTACGAGAAAACGTTTTTTCCTCATGAAAAAAGAAATGTAAAAATGACATTTTATGCTGACATGACTTTAGTCTGTAAAAGTTTGATGTTTTTGTTTATTCCGCATAAAATTATTGTAATTGTAAAACCACAACCTTTTTGCTCATAAATTTGTGATTGTGATTTCCTTAAATTCTGCAACGGAAAAATTGTGCTTACGTTTCTGACTGACGATCGAGATGGCTATTGTAATACCGTGTTTGTTAAGCACTGTATGTACACGCTGACCGGTGAAGGAATATATTAATATCAAAATCATACACATGCTTACGTACTAATAACTTAGGTTATGAAAGATAAATCGTAGAAAAACATCTCTATATACTGTGTTCTGGCATGAGGTCTTTGAGGTGTCATGCGGTTATCCCCGCCCCCTCCGGGCTAGCGCCTCGCGGGCCAGGATCTGATTGGCTCTGGAGAGCAGCACGCAAACGCAGGACGAGTCGATGCGGATCCACCTCCACCCCGTCCGGTTGTTGGCATCCTTGGTGAGGGCGCGCACGTAAGACTTCTTGGCCTTGCACTCGCTCACCCACTGCTTCTTGTCCACGCCCAGGCAGCCGGCGCCCGCCACCCCGGTGGGCTGCGACGCCTCCCTGCCGGCGGTCCCGTGGCCGGCAGCGCCGTGGCTCTTCTGCTGCTCGGCCTGGCGGCACCGGGTTTCATAGAAGTACTGCTTAAGCGGACCCGTCTGGGTCTGGATGTCCTGCAGGACGGTGACCACCTGGCCCCGCGAGTCGACGGCCGTCTTCTTGTCCGTTACCCAGACGCTCTCCGCCTCGCAGACAGACTTCTCGCCCCGACGGCGATCCATCAAATGCGAGCGTTTGTCCCTCCTGTGGGCGCGGCCCGCGTCAGACGCGAATCCCGAAACGTTGCCCCAACTGAGGCTCTGGTCACCGTGACCCTCTGCGTGGGCGTCTTCCAGTTCCACCGCGTCGTCCTCCAGGAGGCCGACCTCCAGCATGAGCAGGAGGGGCGGGTGCTCCGGGGGCGACGGCGACGACGAGAACAGGACCCGCGGGTGAGCGTCCAAAAACATCTCGTCCCCTTCCAGGAGACCTTCCAGGATGCCCAACCCCGCCTCCGGGGTGGCGTTGACCGCGCTGCTTGCGGGCGTCGGGGTTGCAACCCTCGCCGCGGGGCCCCTCCTCGACGCGTTCCGAAGCGGCTCCGTGGGAACGGCGGTTGCGGATCCTCTCTGAGTCCTCAGTCCTGCAGGAGTTTGGATTATCTGTGTTTCCACTTCAGAGACTTGCGTGGGTCCATTCGTGGAGTCCAGGAAACCGCCGTGGTCTGGTCGACTGCGGTTCTTTCCACTCGGACCAACGCTCGGTTCCGCCGAGTTCCGGATGGGGTCCTGAACGGCGGGGGCGTTGTCGTCCGTTAGCGAGGCATTCCCCTGGGAGTTGTAATCCACGGCGAAGCGACGCCGCTCATCATCCACGCTGGCGGCGGAGGCGATCCTGGACGCAGGCTTTTGAGGGAAGGGCAGGGCCGAGGCGATCACCATGGCAACCAGGGGAAGCCAGTGCATCACTCCCAGGACGTATCAACTGGGCGAGCGAGAAAGACAGCAGGAGAGAGAGTCAGTTGAGGAATGCGCTTGATCTCGTTAGGGTAAGTGGGTCAATTAAGATGTAAGTTTACGGGAGGAACGCAACTTTATGAGCTCAAGCAAGCAGGGGCCTTCAAAACTTGGCACAACCTGTGGAAAAAAAACTCCACAGAGTACCGCAAGGTCGTCCTCCGCTTCCTTCAGATAGAGATCCTACACACACGCACACACACTCGCAATCTCTCACGCACACGTAGACGAACATATTCTCACGCGCGCGCGCACACTCAGAAAGGCCAGCGGAATGTGCACAGGTTCAAAACTGAAAAATCTGAAAGTCACCAAGGAAACACGCACGCGCATCCGTTTGTTGCTTTGAACGTCATTCATTGACACCAACACCGAAAGCTCAGTTGACAGTCAAGATCAGTTTTTAAGCTTTTCCAGCATGAAACGTTAAGTGTACAACTGATTTATATTCGCACTTGCCCGAAGTAGTGATTTAGTCGTAAATTGTATAGATTGTCTTTTAAGGAGCCAAGAACATTTTTTTTCTTTTTTTAACTTGGAAATAAAGTAAAATAACAAGGTCAGCGGATAATGTCTTGAGCACAACCCGCGCCACCTGTAGAGCAGCGCAGGCATCTGTGCTGCGCTATGCCAAACTGTCACAATCTCTCCAATTCCAGTTAACTTTTGACAACATTCCAAACGTGTTGTTGGCACCTTAAAGGCAACCTCGGTTGACACTTGTAAGACCCCGTCGCACTCGCTCCTTTGCCCGAAAGGAAACGTCAATCACGACGCGATTAGCCAGGTGATGTGGGTGACAAGTCAAATAAGACACGCCCACCCGACGAACACATTCCATGCGTCACATCACGGAGATGCAAGGGGTTCGTTTGAAATGTATCCGAACGTCAAACAGTCGTTTGAGAATTGGAGTTTACCTTTTTTTTTTTGTCCTCGTACTTGACAAACAATCCAGATTAAGAAAATATAGATACAAAAGATAATTAAAACTAAGCATTAAAAAAACAACAATAAAAGCGCTCTAAATGAAAACAACAACAAAAAACTTGGATGAAAAATCCCAAACTATTCCAACCCAATCACAGCCAGTCTATCACTGGCACACATGTCCACTCTCACAACCTCGCTGACATGCACGTGCACTCTCACCCACTCACACACAGCCTCACACACAACTCTCAACAAACAAGACACTCCCTCCAAGCACCTTTGCCACATGACATCACAGAGATAAAAGTCATGAGTCAAGATGATGGCGTGAGTCAGTCAGAAAGCACGGCCAGGATGCCACCACCGCCTACAAGCGGGGAGGACGCCATCTTAAAGGATTTTTTTTTTTTTTATATAAAGGCGGAAATACGAGAATGTCGGTGATGCAACGTTGCCGGCGAGGCTCCTTTAAGGTCACCTCAAAGCAAAGTAATACCTATCGGGGAGTGCGTCTGGTGAAAATGCGCGTGTACATGAAGGTTTTGTCAGTGAGGGAGCGGGTGTGTGAGATGGGGGGGGTCGGCACGTTGACAGGACTTCAAAAAGTCTTCTG
This sequence comes from Hippocampus mohnikei, assembly GCA_026261675.1. Lineage (NCBI taxonomy): Eukaryota > Metazoa > Chordata > Actinopteri > Syngnathiformes > Syngnathidae > Hippocampus > Hippocampus mohnikei. The sequence goes on along the minus strand of JAKGUB010000328.1, from coordinate 11,950,970 downwards.
TCAACCCCACCCTGCTGATGAAACGCAGCATCAACTTCCTGTGTTGAGGCCAGCCAATAAAGCTCCTTCGTCGATGATGACTGCCAGTGATGTTCACTTGACATTGAGTGTTTTTATCATGCCTACAGATGTCCACTCTTCCGTTGGAAGTTTGGATATAAGGGATAAAATGTTGGCGTTTGAGGCACGGATGTGACCGTTCCCATCGGATCATCAGGTAAGCTGATTACCTCCCTTCTGTTTTTCATTGATCGGACTTTCCAAAATACACAATATCAAACTGGTAGCATTTCGTTTTTTGGCGATCCTCCATCATTAACTATGTGTGTATCTGCTGCAGTCAGGTGTGTTGACGCACATGGAGGAGGCGGGGGGAGGGATTACACTTCTGACATATCGCGTATTTGTGTGTGTGTGTGTGTGTGTGTCACACTGAGTGTTTTTTGCAGGTCTTGCTCAACACTTGATGATCACCGTGCTCCATTTGCTCCCGTCACACGCTTGGCTGGTGCACGCCTCAACAAAGACCCTCCGCGGTGTGTGTGTGTGTGCGGTAATGCTAACATGTTTCCAAATGGGAGGGTAAACAAACACGCCCCCCCACTCCACCCCCACTCGTCACGCAAAAACCAAAGAAGCAGGGTGACCTGTGAACTCAAATCCGTGCGTTCCCATGACATTATAGCAATCAGCGTTCGCCATTTTTCAATTTTATTTTAATGATGATAATGGAATCAATGCATGTTTCAGTCAAATTTGTGACAATAATGAAAAAAAGTATTTTTAAAATATATATAAAATATAATATAAAGACACTGTTCGAAAAGGGAACTAGTTACAAAAAACTAATTAAAAAATATGTCTTGTGCAAAAAAAAAAAAAAATCCATAAAAGTAAATTTCTCGCTATATTCATCCATCCATTTTCTAATCCGCTTTATCCTCACAAGGGTCGCGGGGCATGCAGGAGCCTATCCCAGCCGTCGTCGGGCAGTAGGCGGGAAACACCCTGAACTGGTTGCCAGCCGATCGCAGGGCACACAGAGACGAACAACCATCCATGCTCACATCCATACCTAGGGACGATTATGAGTGTTCAATTAGCCTGCCGTGCATGTTTTGGGAATGTGGGAGGAAACCGGAGTACCCGGAGAAAACCCACGTAGTCACGGGGAGAACATGCAAACTCCACACAGGAAGGCAGGGAGCCAACTTTCTCGATGGTGCACCTAATGAATAATGAAGTGCTCTCAAGAAGATTCATGACTGACTGAGTGATTGATTGAGGCACTTGTGTTTCATTTTTATTTTCCTTCAACTGAACTGACGTTAGATGTCACGTTGGAGAGATGAAACATGTGTTTCATGCTTCCTGTTCAAGTGGGGCTGAAATAAGAAGTGGGTGTGTATGAAATATAGTGGCAATGACTGTACATTTGCAAAGAAAGTAACAATACATTTCTGCCACCTTTTAGACCAATGGGTTCCCCTGCAAATTTAAAAGTAAAATACGGTAAACCTACGTAATAAAAAGTCACCCAAAAAAAGTAAGGCCAGCAGAAGACTTTTTATCCGAAAACATTTTCTTTTTTTTTTTTTATGTTTTGTAGGTCAGTTTGACACACAGTGCAACAGCTACTTAAATTAAAGAAGTAACCTTCTTAAATATTGGAAAATAAGTTTAAGACTTTAAGAAAGGTGTGTTTGTGAAAAGAAGCATCGAACAGTAGATGTTAAAAAAAATGACAAAGGCTTTAACTTTGACAAGAAGCGACAACGCGGATGCTCGTTTGAGCCACAAAAAGCCAACGAAAAAGCAAAACATCGTTTTTTCATCCTTTCACTATTTGATGTCAGGGCGAGTTCAGCTTTCAGCTCTTCACGGCTGCTCCTTTTGGAATAATTGCCTGTAAAGAGGTTCAAGTGACTTTAGAGGCGGATTATTCCTGACAATCGGGTCAAATTCCTCAGTTTCCGACTTGTGGGCCATCAGACTTCAGTTTACGTAACTCGTGTTTCTGAAGAAGAAGAGAACTGAGCTGCACAAGGTATACGCTGTCGTCATGCATACATCGTATATGACTTACGAAGCGGATTTTTCAGTCGCTATCATGACAGTGCACCCAAAAAAAACTTATGGACCCAAGGCTGAAATGGAACAGGAAGTTGGACATTCTGCTCCAATTCCCTCAAAAGAGCCTCGTGAAAGGTAGAAAGAAAACACGCCCCTGACACCAGTTGGGATGAAGTAGCCATTTTTAGGTTCATTTGGCCAGTCAAGCAAATTTGAAAACTTTGTATCGGATTACGGTACAATAGTAACTTTTTTTTTTTAACACCCCATTCAATGCGGGCAGAGCATCACGTCATATTTGATGATCATTTCGAGGATTCGCCACCAGTGAATCTATGAAAAATTCGCAGAAAATGGGGAATTCCTTAGTCTTGTGAATTCTTGCACGATGACTCCAGTGGCATGTTTTCCCTCGAAATGTTTTGGGTGGATTCCCAATTTTACAATGCCAGATGACAAATGATGATGTCACAGGTTCGTCCTAAAATCAAAGCACTCGCGAACCCTAATCAAGCATTTCTCTCAAGCCTCACAAAATATGTCCACTTATGTCACCAGAAAAAAAAGTCATCTGGCATTCAACTAAGCTTTACGCTTCCCTGCGACGCGTTTGCGTGCGCCAATTACACCCAAAAACATGCTAGGAATTTGGGTGTTGAGCCGAAAATGTCACCACCTTCTGCTACAACTTTTAAAAAAAAAGTCACCCGACCAAACAGCTGGAAACAGAAAGTTCCAGAAATAACACAATAAAACTGTAATCACATGTCATTTCTCTCCTTGGTGACATATTTTTACTTTTACAGAACGCTTTGGCCTTTTTGTTTCATAATTGTTTTGATATGTGTTCAAAGTTGCACAATAAACGTCTTCGCATTAAATTATCAACTTTAGCAATAAATAAAATTAAGTTTGAAGTTCCCTACCGCGTCTCTTGTAGTAAAGCAGACATTTGATTACATTTTTTGCGTTCTTTTATTGATCTTTTTTATTTTTGTCAAGGGAGTCTTTGGATGTTTAAGATTATTTTTCCTAGTACAACATGCGCATAAAAATAAACGCCTTGAATCTTTAAATGATAGGTTGGGGGAAAAAAAGCTTTAAACGTTGAAACAGCCATACCGTTGAGGTGAGATCCGGACCCCGCGTCCTACCAGCTGACACCGCATTGATTCTCAAGTCCTGTCCCCGGTCAGTGGCTCAATTGGTTTGGGGCGGAGGGAGTCAAAAAACACTCTCAATCACACACGCGCGAACATATCTTTGTTCCTTTGTAAAGTCCATGACATCTCACGATAATCATAGAATGTTAAAAAAAAATCCAATGTGGTGTACGGGAGGAAAAGAAAGTGGGGAAAAAAATCCGCCTGCTGTCGAGAGCGCACCAACCAAAGTGACGGAGACAAAGTGCTCAATTAGTCTCGAAAAGCAAAGCAAAGCCAAGGCGGCGTGACAGATTTCCGGCGCTTCAATGCCTCTCCAAAGAAGGCCAAAGATGAAAACATTCCTCACTTCAAAAATGCGCGGTGGCGAGGCTGCACAAGTTTGCCAAAATGCTGGAAGAAGCTCCGCAACTCCGCCTGGCTGCTCAAGCAACGCGCAAAAAGTCAAGTTGGTCTTCAGCAAGTTAGCACTTGCCGAACACATAACATCCGGGCATGTCTGTCAAAATGAAAGTATGAGCATGAAACACGACCAGGTGTTATCTTTACTCTCTTTAATTGTTTTTGGCGTTAGTTGTAATGTTTAAAACCAAGCGTTTAACCTAAACCAACAAAATATAATACACCAGTTTGACTCGAGCTTTTATTTTACTCTTTTCGGGTATGTATCTTTGCGAGCTTGCCATCTGTAATTACTGCTCGGTTTGGTCTTGTTTAATAAAAAACGACGTTTTCAAGATGTTACTTGTTGGAAGACACAGGGCAAAACTCAACAAGTTACACATGTGAAAAACAGAGTGAGTAGACGGTTTAAATAGGACGTATTTCCCCTTAATTAATAGAAAGCAGCAATGGACCGCCATGTTGTTTGCTAGCAGCTGAGACGTTTTGACAAGCTCAGTTTGCGTGACTCAAAATAGTTTACTCGTTTTTACTCCCCCACGGCCGCCAAGTAGATTTCCTCTCCGCCCACATTTTATTAGAAAACAATTAACTTAAAAGGCAGCAGCAACATTGGCCTGCGTCCAGGTCAGTGGGGTTTTTAACAAGTTGGAAGCAAGGCAAATACTTCCAAACACAGTGTTACAGTGAGTGACGACGAAATGCTGCGTAAGGTGAATTTACCAAAACGTTCGTCCCTTTTCCTTTCCCAGTGAGCTATATTTGTAACATCTACACACTATTTCGTTGTACTGTGATCATTTTGTTTTAAAAAAGTAAGGGAAGTTGAGTGGAATCAAGCAGTGATGTTCACTCAACAAAATGGCTGCTATTTGTTTAAGGGGGACATCGAATGGAAATTTGTAATATCCATCTGTAAATACCGGATGGAGCATCTGCCAAGTGTGACATTGTACATCCAGGTGACATCAGCGCACCTCTGGCCGCTGCTGTAATGCTGGAGGTCGACACGTTTTGCTGCGGTGGTCATTAAGCCTTTGAATTGATTTGCTAGTCAATGTCAAAAAGTGTCAATTACTGTACCCCGTTTGGCTGCTATAATACAGGTGGGAGAGACAACTTCTCATGTCACCGTTTTCCGGCACCAGTTTGGAATCTGGGTGAGAAGACTGAAGATTTCTCAAGGAAGACAAAGATTGTGGCCTTCACGAATCAGATGAGCCGATCTCCACTCAGTCAACGTCTGTGTTTGGTGAAGTTAAGTTTTCATTCTTAGCAGCAGTACAAAATGCATGTTACACACTGTAGCCTACTTACAGTATTTATCTCCCTTTTCAATGGTTTCATTTTGATTATATCTTCCATCAATTGTTGTTATGGTATTATTAAGCAAATGTACTTGTCAGAAATGTAGGATTTATTAATTTTTTAAATTACTGAACGGAATGGCAACCGACTTCCATCATGCTAACCACTAACTAGCCTTGAGGCTATTGTAGGTTCAAGCCAATGCTGTTCGAGCTAAAGTAATTGATTCCGGGTCATTAAATGATTCTATCATGAAATTAAAAACTATTCCAGAACATGTATCTGTGCTCGACAATGTGCATTTTCTTCCCACCCTGATGTAACAGTAAGCCAAGTATTAAGAGAAAGAACCGGGTAAAACTTTTTCAAACTTCTGCTAGAAAGCAAAACAAAACATCAGCAACAGCCTTCTAGAACAGCTGAATTTTATTTGCGGTTAACCAAAGGTACTTCAAATGGTGGAAGGTTTTTACTGACTCCCATTTTACTTAAATAAGTTAGAATGACATTGGTTAATTCTGAATGAAACCACAACCTCAGTATGAGGCACTGCGCACTTTTGCAATCACATAATCTCACATAATATCCGTTTATTTTTAATTCCTTTCTCTCTCAAAACGACCCCCACCCCTTTTTTATTTTGTTGTGCAGGTTATTGGTAACTTTGGAAAATGTTTTGAGATGATTTATCTTGGTCTGATTTTTTTTTTAATCACAAAAACAGGGGTGTGTGAAGTTTCATTATGTTTTATAGCTTAATAGAGGAAAAGAGAGCCCATCTTAATGACGTCTTGCCAACTTTTTACATGAGATCCCAAGGCTGTCATAAATCATTCAATTGACTTTTTTTTTTCCTTGTTTTTTTTTTATTTGCAACGCTAACTCACAAAGTTTTCAAATAACTTGGACATCCGAGTGACTAATCTCTAACTGGAGGCCAGACAGCCGTCCGTCACAAGGCAACTTGTTGGTTTTGGGGGAATGTAGCGCCGTCGGGAAGACGAATGTTCTGCCAAGAAGTAAGATTTACATTATGCAACAGCTTGTGACAATGTCGTTGGCGTTGTATTTTGGTCGTTGTCGAAGCGAGGAAGGTTGGGTGATCGGATATCGCCACAGGCACAGCGCAAACAGAAGTACTGATCTCGTTCCAGGGCCTCTTCTTGTGATGTTGCATCATCGCATCGGAATATTGAACTGGATACCATGGAAATGATTTTGTGGTGTGTTTGTAGTGCACACAAACATTCATAAAAATGTTGTAGTGTTCAAGTCGTTGCAGTGATCCAAGAAGCCGAGACATGCGTTGTCTTCCCGACGTAAGGTCGATCTTGTCTTGACTTGCCCTGCTTGCGCTTAGCTGCTTCACACATGTGACCTACATGTGTACTACAAAATGTTTCCTCTCCAAAATAAAGACTTGAAAATGTTGACTTTTTCCTCCTCAAATTTTCACCTAAAAAAATCTGACTTTTTTTAAATCTCCAAAATTACCTCTTTTTCTTTACCTTTTTTTCTTTCTTAAAAAAAAAACTTTTTTTTTTTCAAATGAGTACAATCTCACCCCGCTAGAAAACAGAGCGGTTGAGTTTTAAGAAGTCTTTTTCAACAAATAACCTTGAATTGAAAATGTTTGACTTTTTCTCAGAAATCTTACTTTTTAATTTAAAACATTTCGCTTATTCTCTGAAATGACTTTGTATTTTAGAAAAAAATTATTTTATTTTCCAAAGTAAAACTTTTTTTCCACCTCAAAAAAGCTGTGAAATAAGACTTGTTTCTCGAAAGAACTCTTTTTTTTTTTTTCTTTTCTTCAGGGGGAATAAAGGATGACTTTTCTGCCAAAAATATGCAGCTATTTTTAAAGCAATGTTTTTTAATGAATCCAAATGTTTTCACCTTGAAAAATGAGACTTCAAACTCAAAATGTTAGTTCAAAATGAATTTCTAAAACAACTATGACTTTATCATAAAAAAATACGACAATTTCAAAAAAACATTTTTTTCTCAAAAGAAATATGATTAAAAAAATACTTTTTTCCTTGAAAATCAAAAAATTTTCCCTCAAAATGGATGAGTTTTTTTTAAAAACAAATGTTGTTCTAACATTTTTAATTAAAATTTTTTAAAGATTAAAAACTCAACTCCCCCAAATTTGACCTTCCATCCGAAAACATAAATAAAAAAATCAGTTTGTGTGTATGAATATATCTCTCTCTCTCTCTCATTTTTAATTGAAATTTTCTCTCTCTCTCTATTATATAATACTCCAACTTCCCTCAACTCAAATAACCCAGATATTTTAAAACTGTTTACTTTTTTGGGAAGCAATATAAACATTTAACATAAAAAATGCTTCTCTGTAAATGCATGATGGGAAAAAATGAATTCTGAAAAGCCCTTTCCCAGCGAAAAATGTTTTCTTTTTTATCTTGAAAAAAAAACTTTTTCAAAACTACATTTCCTTTAAAAAAAATCTTACATTTGTGGTGTGTTTTTTTTTCCCCCCAGTGGTGACAAGGATCTAACTCCAGGGTACACGATGTCTCACGCCCAGACGCTTCCCGGGGTCCTCACCTCAGATAAGTGATCCCATCATACACACACACACACACACACGGGAGGACTGGAGTGGTGGGGGTAGTGGGAAGTTCAGCGCTTTTGACCACTGGGCCTCTCCACCTTGAATGGTCTTGTTGAAAAGCACAGCCATAAATTGCGGGATGAGCCTCAAACCTCCCCCGCAATCACAAACCCCAATGTCCCCATCCCCCTCCATTTCTCTCATCCGACGGCTATCTCTTGCCACCCCACCGCCCCCCACCCTGCCCCGCGTTCAACGAGCGGTGGTTTCCATCTCGGCCAGCCTTTCGCTCTTGAAAGAGATGAAAGGATAAGCAGAAGAATGGGCACAAAAGGTTGCCGGGCTCGTGTTACCGGGACGGCCCTCGGAGCGCGCCCATGAAAGGCTTTCGTGGATGGGAGAAGACACGGACACCGACAGCGGGACAGCGCATCCTCAAAAGACATTTGGCACGGCCTGCCCATGCTAAAACCGCTCGCTCACCTTTGCGTTCCACTCGGTCAAAATCAAAACGTGCTCTAAAAGCCGTCGCATGAAATGTCATATTCTTGATGTATGATGTAGATACCTGACTTGTACACTTCTCAAATCCGTCCGAATCTGAAGTGAACAAAGTGCACACGCAGACTTGCACACTAAGTTAAGTGTTTGAGCATGAAGTGCTGCCTCCGCCAGTAAAAATCCAGTCCATGCTGTTTTTGTTAGGGCTTCTAAGTTCGCGGTCACTTTTCTTTTACAGAACTGGTGCTCATCAAGTGGCCATTCTCCAGCTCTGCCTCTAGTTGTCATGGTAACAAAAGGTATATGTACTGTACATTTGCCCCAGGTTAAAACACTTTTCAACAAGGCAGTGCTAGCCTGTGTAATTGTGTTGTCATTAATTTTTCTTGGGATAGTTTGACAAAGCATGTTACAGACAGGTTATTAAGACACCTCGGAAGTGGTTTAAATTGTGTGTGTGTGTGGGGGGGCATGTGTCATATTTCTTCGAAAAAGAGATTTGCAAGTTGCGACGTTGTTCTGACAACTTAAATCTTTTATCTGTCAACAGCAAACGAGGTGATTATTAACATTCGTCTTGGGTTTCTTCTGCTTCACTTTTGCTTCTTTAATCATTTGAGGAGGAATTTGGGATGTTTTGTGAACTTTGTATCACAGTGTAGCATTTCATACACAATATTCTTGTGTTAGCTTTCAAAGTCACACAAGTCTTTGCTATTAAGAGGACGACAGTAAACCCTAACCCCCGATTTGTGAATTGTAAATTGGCGTAACGAGTGGCGCATTTTGATTTTTGTGGTAGGGCAAGTCTAGTTTACCGTGTTTGGGAATTTGGCGAACTGAGGGCGTGTTCTACTACACTTGACAATTTGGTTACAGAAAGCGGACTAGATCTTAGACCAGCTAAAACAGGTCTAAGTTGTGGCGCAGGTGCTGTAACATGAGTTTGGTGGGTATGATCAAAGCGCAGGCAGACAGATTGAAGACAGATGTGTGCTGGATGCCATCGTATTGCAGTCAGAAATATGACAATTGTTTCAATTGTGCCTTTATTGTAATTGAGGATCGACTTTTATATTTTCAGGTGATCGTGGTATTTAATTTTTGGTAAATATTTCCCCACGGTTATAGCATAAACTGGCCGATTGCCGTACTATGATAAGTTTTAAGACATAGTTAGGTAAACCCACAAAAGTGTCATAATGTTGATGGGTGTTGTGAAATGAGTTAAGTTTTCGTTATCACACAGTCCACGCTTTATCGATCTTAACATTTCAACAACAACAAGCAAGAGTTCATGATACTTGTTTCAGGTCTTGTCGTAAGGTTTTAGCCAGTATTAGTGTTTGACAGTGGAGGCCCCCTTCAAGGACGCACAGTAGCGCCACTAAAATTAGATTTCCGAAATTCCTGACTGGGATCTTCACCATCAACACGCACACTCCCACTCTCCTCGGTGTCTCCCTCGCGGCATTCCTCCTATTCCTCGGCGTTTACTGTCACTCACTCCAAATCCTCCAAAAGCCTTCCGCCGTTCTCGGCGGTGGCGTATTTGCCTGAACTCGCCCTGCGTACTGTCAGATATTTTGCGCCCGGGGGGGTCACGTCAGCGAGAGTTTGCAGAGGGAAAGTGCGGACAAACAAAGGTGTCAAGGCAAAAGGCTGCCGGTTCTCCCCCTCTTCCTCGTCCCGGTGTCGTCACCCTGGGGAGTTTAGCCGCTTTACTGTCAACGCCCACGCCTCTATTTAAAAAAAAAAAAAAAAAATCCCCTCAGTGCCGGGGTCAAATAGTCCAACCAAAATCAGTTCAAACATGTTGCGGGGCTGTCAAGTGCCTGCCAAGGCAACAGGTGGCGCTACATCACTAAACTGGTCACTGGTTTGATTCAGTCAGATGATATAGTTGTCATGTACTCATTTACATTTAAATTAATATTTGTTTAAATATTTGGATTAAATGTATATTTACATGTATAGATGCTATGTCAGAGCTTGTCATGAAGAACCAAGGTTGAACTCCATATATGCAAGTAGAAATGAATGAAAAATCAAAATATTGCAAAATAAAAAAAGGCAAACCATTTAAAATGCTGCTCGTTACATTTTGCAAATTATATGAAAATATTTAAAAACTATTCTAAATCTAAATTTAAAAAAAGCTCAATTGTAATTCTAGAGTTTTCGAAAATTACTTTTAATAATGGATTAAAACAAACAATTTTCAAAAATCTTCACTTGGAAGGAATAAAACAAAAACTTAGTTTGCATTTGGACCAAAAGACTGACAGTATAGGAACCCAAACATTTCATTTTCCCATGAGAAATAATAAGGGAAATATAAACATTGCATGAGGATACGCGGTTTGGATAATTGATGGATGGATGGATGGTGTTCATTTGAACACGACGCCGCAATCCAACAACCCACTTCCTGTTTTTCCCTTTGGGGTGGGTGGCATTTGTGATTTGGGACAAACAACATTTCTCATGAACCCAAGCAGATTTTCATTCAGTCATTAAATGCCCCATAAATACAAACCTGATCCTATTCCTGCCTGGTACGTCAACTCTGCACAGGCATTGGCGCGGGGCCACCCAGCAATGAGCCGCTCGCGGATATAGTCCCCAAACCCGAGTCCCCACTCGTGTCCAGATGTCACACACGCATGTGAAGCATAACTTAATGACACACGTCCACTGTTACTTCTGGTATATCCTCCTTCAACGGAAACTCAAACTGGAAACAAGCTATTATGTCGATTATGGCAAATGGCGGTGCTGTCAAGGTGGCCAAAGTGTGTCAGCCGTCCGACATCAATTATGGCAACCTCCCTCCCTGCAGTAGCCCGCTCTGCTATATCCAGACCAAACCTCGTAATGGAGTTTGGATATTGCGAGGCCAGAATGGATATCCCCTCCCCATCATCTTCTCCTCTTCCAGTTTGATTTGTTGACCGTTTTCCACTCCTGACATCCTTTCTTCAATCAATGGACCTCACCATTGCAACCTTGAACACACACACACACACACACACACACACACACACACACACACACACACACACACACACACACACACACACACACGCATAAAGTGATGTCGAGCCCCAGATGGTTCCAATTTCAGGGGTAAATGCACCGCTTCTTGCAATCCCACCCAATTAGCCCGAGATGGCTGGAAATGTCCCAGCTCGAGACGCGGTGGCAAAGAGGTAAAGGTTCAAAGGTGAGGTCCACGTGTGTGCGGTTGGGTTGGGGGGGATGGTGGACGCCGGCTGCCTGCCCATCGAGCAGCCAGCAGCAGGTTTGCTGCTGGCTGCTTGGGACATGTTCGGCACAGGTGAAAAGACAATACGTAAGCATCAGGTATCAGCTCTCCTGGTTAGCCATTGGAGTCGGAACTTGGCTCTTTGCTGATGGTTCCAAAAGGAAAAGAAAAATAAAAGAAATGGCAATGTAACCAGAACTCGACTGCTGGCCAGGCCGCTTAGAGCAGCTCGTTCTCAGATATGATTAGGCTCATGTCACAAGGACGAGAAAACAATTGATGGATATCGAAAAGTATCGATTTTACTTAAGAATGCGGTGTTGATATATCAGTTGTAGAGGATGGCAGGCTTGAGTGTGTTGTCATACTTAATAACCCTTCATTTGATATCGCGATGTGCCGTATCGCTTTCACTTGCAATCCAATACAAGCACACAACCCTCAAGCATCTGAAGTATTTCATGATGATTTGCTGCCAATAATAATAAGAAAAAAACAAAACAAAACAAGAAAAGAGGACATGCTATTGTAGTGTGAGGTACAATTTTCACTTGTGATACTGTACCGCTACCCATACCTCAAATGTTGACATTCTAGCTTTCCCATGTCGTAAAAAAAAAAGTTGGTTTTCTGCCAATACATAATCACATTAGCGGTAGCGTTGGCAGAGTATCCTGCGAATGCCGTATCGTGAGTTTGACAGCTTTGTAAAAGGTCAAAGAGAGGAACAACACACAAGTACTCTACGCGCGCGCGCGTGCACACACACAGTCACGCACAGAGTCTGACAAACAAACAACACATGCGGCTACAAGTTTGCCCTGTGCAAAACTGAAATTAGCGCTTGGAATGTTCACTTTGGGGAAAGACGGGTCTGGGCGGGAACCGGAGTTGGCCCAGTCGGGGCCTCGTTAGAGATGAGTCGGGTTTTGCTAATTGGCTTAATCAGAAGCAGGCGTCGCTCGGGAGCAGACTGGCGAGGGCCACCGGGCGCCATTGAGGGCGCCATCGGCCCACGCGCACGCTCTCAAGCTACCTCGCTAGGGTCGCTAAGCCTCACCGGTGTCTCGTTGCAGGACATTATTCATCCAGGAAGACTTTCACTGGGATGTTTCAGTAGTTAATCATCTAGTTGCAAGCTTAACACCTCCTCATGGTGTCATCCCCTTTGCCTCTGTCTCACCAGAGGCAAAGTGTTACAGGTTGTACACTTAACTTGCTGTACAACACACGGATGGATCGCGTTTCACACGCAGACTTTGTGTCAGGAAGGCTCGGGTAATTAACCCCGGATTGATTTTCAGAGCTACAATGGACTCAGTGCGGCCCGCTTGTTCACATTCCCGCCGCCTCCATCTGTCTCTCATGTGGGATTCAAGCCCCTTCTACACAGCCTGTGAAAGGCGGCATTGTCCCGGCTTTTTTAATGGATTTAAACCCCTAGTGTGTCACCGTTGAGGTAATATCAAGAACCCATGGCACTGTCTGTCCCGTGTGTAAGGTACCGATGTGGGTTGAAGTTGACCCACAAATTAACTACCTTTCAACCTAGCATCGGGCGGAAGGTGGGAATTTAACACCAAAGACTGACTGCCGTGCTGCCTTTGTGCTATAAGCAATTATCACTAGTGCTAATCTATCTGAAGGTGCAAAGCCCCCCCAAAAAAAAAGCAACAGGCTGGGAAATGCCATTTCACACAGTTGTGCTTACAGTAAATGCCTGCTCACGAGAGATGTGGGCAGAGCTTACCAAAGGATTACTTTGAATGCCTTTTTAACGGAGGAGCCAATTAAGGGACTCACCCTTGATTATAAATTGCGATTAACATATTTTTGCATTAGTCTGAAGTAAGAATAGTAAAATGAGATTATTTCCATAGGGGAAAATAGTTTCATTGACATCAAGAGGGATGAAAAACCACATCCTGAAAAAACCTGACAAGCAAACTGTCGCCGCTGAGCAGAGTCACACTGCCCCCCTGTGGACGGGAGGGTAAGTGCCCTTTTGACATCCTAAAAAGTCCTTTCTTTTCCGCACGCCTTCTGAATCTTTTCCCTGATCAGCATCCATGAAGTGACCTGACGTAGCAAGGAGGTGAGTGACGCCCGAAGGGATTGCGTTGACGTCGGATGAGGCGGAGAGGGATTGAGACTCGCTCATGCGGTTTACTCCCTAGCAGCAGCAAGCTGTCATTGTGTATAATCTGCAAATTTCCTCAGATGACGCAAAGGCTGTGACTTTGCCTCTCCCATCATTGGCACATCCATCCTCTTCATCTCCCGATGCCTCGCTCTTGTTGGACGGGAGACAGCTACGCTAAGCAGGTAAGCTTCCGGACTCCTCTTTGGGCTCACCTGTTGCCCTCTGCCGTCCTTCAACTTGGCCCATCTTTTTTTTTTCTTTCTTTTTTTTTTCCAGCCTTTGAATGTTAGTTGCGCTCTTTTCTTTGCAATTTGAAGTGGTTTGCCAGGTTCCAAAGTTCACTAGTAGTTAACGTGGTAGAAAGAGGGCGTTTAGTTTACCCAGTAGAAAAGACGTTTCTGAGTGTTTGATGCTGTCAAAGTTTATGAGTGGTTTACCAATTATAAAATGAAGTTTACTAATACTAGTTTCCTTCTCATTTAACCAGTAAAAGTGGAGGTTCCAAATGACTTACCAGGTACTTGTGACATTTACTCGTGGTTTACGTGGCAGAAAGGGAGCGTTTGCCAGTAGTTTTGATGGTAGATGGGAAGTTTACTAGTGCTTTACCTGGGGATTAGTTGTCTCCCCAACATTTACCAGCAGTTTCCCAGATAGAATTTAAAAGTGTAGTCATAGTGTAACAGGTAGAAGTTGAAGTTTAGTCGTTGATCAACAAGTAAAAGGCAAACTTTAACATCTAGAATGTGAAGTTTACTCAGATTTTACCTGGTCAATGTTGACATTTGTAAACTGTATGGGGGATAACATTTACTAGTCGTTCACCCAGTGCAAGTTTACTACTAGTATAATTTACCTGACATGCAAGAGCTGGTTTACTAGTGTTTTATGCAGTAGGAGCCGAGGAGATTAAGTCTGTGGAGTGGTTTACAAGGTCGCAGATGAAGTTACTCTTAGTTTACCTGATAGATTATAATTTTTACAGTTATTCCGCGAGATAGTAAAAGAGTTGACTCATAATTTACTTCATACAAGGTGAAGTTTACGAGTAGTGCACCCGGTAGATTATTCTTTTACCGGGCAAATTTAACTTGTAGTTTACACAGTCAAAGGTGAAGTTGACAAAATGCCTGCAATCTGCCCTCATTGCACATTTCCCCAATTGTGGTATAAATAAACGTTCTCTTATTTCATCACACTCGGGATTGAGGAGTTCTCAAGGCAGAAGGTGGCCGAACGAGGAAAACGGGATTAATTGTGAAATGAGGTCCCGGTGTCCTTTGTGCGAGCATATGCTTGCGTGCATGCTTGAGGCGGTCAGCACAGCCAAAATAAAATGAAGAAAAGCGTAGGGAGGCTTTATTAATAGCCGATCTTTGCAAGGGTGACGAGAGCAGATGTGATTGAAAGGACTGTGCTTAAGGAGTTCAAACAACAGATTAATACACCCAGATTATCATCCTGGAGAGGGGAGGGGAAAGGCTACACCAACTCGCACAGCACACACACACACACACACACACACACACACACACATACATACTCATATAGGTAGAGAAGGGGTGTCAACGATCACCACGATTCCAACAATTTGCACCATTCTCGTCAAATAATGTGTTGACTGGTATATACAAAACCACAACAACAAAAAAACTTTACAGCTGATTCAAGTTTGATGAAATCATATTATACTTCCATTTGAAGAAAAAACTAGTCAGGTGTTATTCTTTACTTTGTCTACCAAAGGCATAAATGCATCTTTGGCACTCATACTTGCTGTACCTAATGATGTGGACCGTGATTGCCAAAAAGTGAGACACAAAGCGATCATATAAAAAGGATCAATGTAAAAAAGTGATGCTTTTTGTGCAGCACTGTGTTTAAAGTCGACTGGGACATCTAAGCGCGTTTCGTATTACATCTTCCTCCAATGAGGGAGGACGGCGGGGTGATGGCGGGTTGAGGATTGGATTATATATCCATCCCTTTGCAAAGCTCACACCAAACAATCAACTGTTGCAAGTAATCCTCTGACACACACACACACACACACACACACACACACACACACGCATCCTTCCCCACTACTATTACTACACTAGTCCAATATGTATTTACACAATCCTCATTTGTTTTTCCATTCATGTGTGGAGCAGTCACCTGAGATGAACTTCTGACATTGTCACCCAGCTTTGACGTAGCAGATTTCCATTGATTATTATGGTATGACATCATCAGCCTGTCACCAAAATACAAATGAGAAAATATTGTGGGGCGGGCATGTTTGCATGTTTGCATAAGGGATAAACCATGCTGATTAAACCATAAGAGTCTTGACGCAGGTAACAAAACAATTCCGAATCCATGTGACAAGTCAAGATGGTGACAGTTGTTTGTCTAAAATGGCCAATTGTTGTGTGTGTGTGTATATATATATATATATATATATAATTTTTTTATTTTTTTTTTGCGCAGGGGGTTGTTTTTTTTCTTTTTTTTTTTAAGCACAACTGGAAGTATTGCTATTGAACATGGTTGGCGCCAGTTGACTGAGTCGAGTTAAGCCGGTAGAAGCTACAAGTAGTCACAAGTATTTTACTCAATAGAAGGTCGGAGTTACCTAGTTGAAACTAATCCGAAGATCGTGGAAATTACTACGACAGTCATTTACCTCGTAGATTATTAACTTTATTTGGAGTATACCCGGAAGATGGTAAAGTTGAACTGGAGTGGCACCTTGCTCTGAGAAAGGGAAAATTTACGAGTGGGTTACCTGGGAGAAAGCTAAATTTACTAATAGTTTGACTGGTAAAAGGCGAAATCAACCAATTATTTATCCGACAAAAGGCAAAATTGACTGTATGAAGTATGCGTTGCGAGTGGCGTCCTGCTCTGACGTCATCATCGTCGGTGGCTTGAGCTCGATTACAGTAATCAAAGACTGCTGTGGTGAGGGATTATCCTCTGCTGTCATCGGCCGTTGTCGTGGAAACGGTGGCGATTAAAAAAATGGTGTCCTAAGAACAACGCGTGCCAGCCTAGATTGGGATTGTGACTGTTGTCACGCGTGGCCGTCCCACTTGTTGCCGCTGTCGCCATCATGCATGTGAAAATGTTTCCTTCGATGGTTGTGATCTTGAGTGATCTTTTTAACCTTTTGGGGATATTTTCTTAGAACTTTTTGGGAGACAATTCGTTATGTTGGGTTGACTCGTGGCTGAATTGGTGGAAGGTAAAGTTTGCTCGCAGTTTACTCAATAGAAGTGGTTTACCTGGTACAAGGTGAAGTTTATGCTTAGTCTACTGGTGTTTTACCTGGTCAAAGGCCAAGTTAACTTTTGGTTTACCTGGTAGGAGGAAAAGTTTACTCATGTTTCACCGATGAGACGGTGATGTTTACTAGTCGTTTACCTGGTATGATGTAAAGTTTACCAGATAGAAGGTAAATTAAATCACTGGTTTTCCAGTAGCATGTGAAGATCACTAAGAGTACACCCCCAACTACTTCTATGATCATTAATCATATACTGTATGATTTTTACTCTCTTATTATCTACCCCTCAATTCAAAAAAATTCCGAACCTGGGGCAAAAGCCCCAAAGACCCAGTTAGGCCCCATCCTCAAGTCTCTCAGTATTCAGTTTTTCATCCCCGGTCTTCTAGCTTGCTGTAGTGTAGTCTGTCACATTATCCAGGTGTGTTAGCTCGACCCCGACCACTCGGATTTGGTCAGATCTTTCAGACAAAAGTGTTTACATCTTAAAAGTTCACTTTTAGATTTAATAATGCCACGCAAGTGTACTGAGTGACAGCGCTAGTTCAGATTCCTACGTCATCACTCGGCTACGATCTCGTTTCGTGTTTCATTGTCCCCCAAGCTCTCTCCGCAAACGTCTCTTTTAAGGGATTTCCAGGCAGCGCACCTGGCAGCTGAGGACAACCACCTGTTCAATCTCGGCGCTGACATCCAGGATTTACAGGAGGCTGCCCGGTCCGGCGGTGCTCTGAACCCTCTGACCGCCTCGGCTCCTGTTTTTTTACTAGCCGTACTAAGCTGTAACGTGAGTCGACGAGCCCAGAGCTCTGCCTTGTTCTTCTGTTACTCTCTCATCATCCGATCAGCATCTGTTTCCCGTGGTCCCATAAAGTGTAATTAAGTAGTTTTCAGGAAAAAAATGAGATAAAATAGTTGTGGGCTGGACCCTTTCTGGCCTCACCTAGAAACTGCTCTGACATTTCCTGGGCCAGCATATAATCTGCCTCTTGGGGAAACGTAAAGATTGGCTGAACAGGTTGATGTCTTTAACACATGTCCTTTTAGATTAATCGTCAAAACCTAAACCCTCTACATTGTCTTGATTCACCTTTGGTTATCTAACATTAGGACAAGCTATGAGTTGTGTTGGAACTCCAGTGGTTAGCGCGTCGACCTCGCAGTGCAGGGGTCGTGGGTTCAATTCCGGCTCCGGCCTTCCTGTGTGGAGTTTGCTTGTTCTCCCCAGGGCTGCGTGGGTTTTCTCTGGGTACTCTGGTTTCCTCCCACATTCCAAAAACACGCATGGTAGGCTGATTGAACACTCTAAATTGTCCCTCGATGTGAGTGTGAGCGCGGATGGTTGTTCCTCTAGGTGTGACCTGCGATTGGCTGGCAACCGGTCCAGGGTGTACCCCGCCTACTGCCCAAAGACAGCTGGGATACGCTCCAACACCCCCCGCGACCCTTGTGAGGATAAAGCGGATCAGAAAATGAGTGAATGACTGAAAAATGTACAGTATCTAACCTAACATTTTGGAAAAAAAAGACTTTCAGTCTTGAGCAAGCATAATGATCACAGCTCCCGCAGAGTGTGGGAAGGGGCGGAGTTTTTCAGACATTTGAGTAGGTAGCTCATCGATTTGTTCTCAAGCTGTTTTCATGAAATTGGTTAGTTAATAATGTGTAAAAATACCTAACGACGCGCTCTCTGTTTACTGGGCAGCACAAAGCCGAATATTTTCGCCTCTGTATCGAGTTCGCACAGACAGTCGCTATGATCAAGTCTGATCTTTCTCCCGTGCCACCTCTTCATAACCCCAGTGCCCGGCAAACAATATCACGGCGAAAAATGACATAAGGATCGAAAAGAGGATTTGTGAAGACTACATCAGTGGAGCACCCCAATCCCCCCATACTCCTGTCCTGACCGCACATTTCACGGGAGGATTACATGCCCGCCGTCCAGTCTGGCCGGGATGTTCTCCGTCTCCGGGCATCACGTCGAGGGGGGCGTCGGAGAATGAGCACTTGAGGTGGACAGGTAACGCTGATTTTGTGTCTGTGATTGTCCTGTCCGTTGGATTATAATCTGTTTGGATAGAGGGACGGTTGCCGCTCTGACATAGACTTGGCTGGTGGCGCCGCTCTCCAGATGTGTTTACATGAGGTAGTGGGAGTCGGAAATACAGACAGGGGACGCGCATCCAATCTGAGTTTTTGTTGCGTTGGAGGCCGTGAGAATGTTGGGAGGGTTCTGTAACAATCCTGCGTTGAACCACGGGAATTCAAATAAGATAAATAACAAAAAATGCTTGCAGATGACAAATTCTATTGTGTATGATGTTGTATATAGTAGGGGCGAGAATCGGGGGGCAACACACAATGCGAGATTTCAATATTTTGCTGCCAATAACAAAATCACGCCGATGCGATAATCAACATCCATCCATTACTTGAACCGCTTATCTTCACACATTGGGAAGAAAAAAATGTTTCACTCTTTTCAGGAAAATGTGTTTAAACAGTAAGTTTCTTCACTAAGCACACATAATTGAAATAAACAAATGCAAATGTACGTGTTTTTAGCACCATTACTTTTCATAATTTTCCAATTATCATGTTTTTAGCTGGAGATTGAGTGACAATGAATTGCTTTTAGCACATTTGTATATTGTGCTTTTGTCATTTCACAATTGTTTTGTGGAAGCAAATGATCTACAATCGTCTGCATTCTGTTAGTCTTGAGTCTTTTTTTTTCATATGCCCTGCCATGATAGATATGTCCACGAAATATTTTTCCTTTGGTGAAACGTGCATTGGGGACATTTTTTTTCTGCCCTTAGAAGTACAGTGCAGAAATTGCATTTTGTTTGAATGCGCCATAGTTAAAATATTGTGTGTTTACTCCATAGTTATTGATTGCCAAGCTGGTAATTTACACAAGTTGTCAGGGCGTAGTATCGGTGCTTTTGTTGTTGTTACTGAATTTTCACAGATTGTTAATTCTTTAATAATATTATTATCTTGCTCCATCTCCCTTAGAAACATTTTAAACAGGTGACCTGCTGGGTGGGATCTTTCATTCAGCGTGCCACCAGTTTTCTATGTTAGCTTCTGCAAGGAGGGGACAACCAAAACGTTTTTGTGTGCTGTTGGTGACCATCTGGAGCTCCTTGGTAGGTTATTGTATTTCGGGATACTTTTGAGGAAGTGGTGTAGCTGCACTCTTAATCCAGTTGAGCTCATATCATACAGCTTCAGGCTCCAAAACTGGAAAGACCGTACCCGAAGAATTCTCAAGTCTGCTATTTATTTCTTAGTTTTTGTGGTAGGTTTAGAGGATCAAGTTGTGTATGTCGTATGAGTGCAGAATGTAAAATAGGTCAGTGTTTCCCCAGCCTTTATTGAACCAAGGCACATGTTTCAAATGGGGAGAAAAAAAAAATTCACAGCACACCACTTCTCAAATATTTCTCAAAAAGGGAATATTTACAATATGCACGTAATAGTCATCCATTGAAAGAGCATTTACTCTTTCTGCCTGTGCATTTTGTTGGAAAAAAATAAATATAAACATTTTTATGGCGTAAATAAATTGTTTTTCACCCAAATAAGTAACACTGATTGGGAATCACTGCAACGGGGCACTTGGGATGCTTACCTGTGGGGTGCCACTGTTGAAGCTGGAGGAAAATGTGGGCCTTCCCCTCTCGACTACTAGTAGGCGGTTGCTGAGCAAGGCCTTCAATTTGGAAGCAGATGGAGTGTAGGTGCTCGTTGAATTATCGATACTGAATGGAGGAACTTGAAATACCATGTTGTGATTTCATGTTGCAGATTATTGATTGATTAATTGCATTTATTTGATTATGTGTCAAAATGGTCTCAGCTTTTAATAATCACAACGTTGACATCTTATTTTGGCCTAAAAAAAACAAATCAATTGATTGTTTAGAATGATGAT
Source organism: Hippocampus mohnikei (assembly GCA_026261675.1). NCBI lineage: Eukaryota > Metazoa > Chordata > Actinopteri > Syngnathiformes > Syngnathidae > Hippocampus > Hippocampus mohnikei. Next base: position 11,930,308 of record JAKGUB010000328.1, on the reverse strand, counting down.
ATGTCGCAATGTTGATATTTTGTCCCACTCTCACTGAATATGCACTAGGGGTAGGGATTTTGGAGTAAGTTGCAATATGATATTGTGATATTTTGCAAGCGAGCAGTCGGTCAAAACAGACCATTTCACAGTAAACATGCAAATATCAAGTGTATTCAATAATTTCATACGAAACTGGAAATATAGGTCCGCTGTACAATATAGCCACTTGGCGACTTTTTTGATGGTTGCCACTCACCGATACCAAGGTACAGGATGTCTCGTATGTGGCTGTACGCTTCAGATTTATCCCTTGCCTCTGTGTCCACAGGCAGGATGACAAACCAGGCCTCAGTCAACCAGTCCAACGCCACCAAACCCAAGGCAGGAGATCAAAGTCGGAAGGATGACAGCACCGAGGTGGGCTTCAAAGACGCTGGCCACTGCAGCTGCAACACCCACAACCTCCTGCTGGGGCTCACTGTCTTGGGTATGTATGCGTCGACGGCAGAATGTTAAGCATTTACCTTGCTGCTTACATTGAGAATTGATGCACCTCATTGAGATGTTGACGAACAAACAATAATGTTAATGTATATTGCTGTGTCAGGTGTGGTGATGGGAGCAGTCTTCGCATGCTGCTGCGCTACATGAGGGTGACGGACAGCTCGACCCTCATAATGGTCTCCTTCCCCGGAGAGATCCTCATGAGGATGCTCAAAATGCTCATCCTGCCCCTCATCATCTCCAGCCTCATCACAGGTCACAGCTCCAAATCATAATACAGGGGTTTTCGTGGCCATGATTGAGGCATAAGTAGCAGCATTCGGATGCCATGATATTGTACCAGAAATTTGAAGATGACATCGGCAATTATACTATGAGGCTAGCGATGCATTCACGCTCTCTCCTCTGTGGGAATGACATTGCATCTCTTCCAGCAGAGCTCACTGCTGCCTGGCACGTCATGACAAAACGTGGTACTACATCGAAACCGTGCAATTCAGACTGACTGTATATTGTAAAATTCAATTCAAAATTGCTTATAAATTAGCGATGTACTGCGGGAAGTTGATAATACCAATAATACGTTTCCAAAATGAGGCGGGGACGGCCACCTCCACATTTTACATGCAGGAAAAAAAAATTGGAAATAATGAGATGTGTTTCAGGTCTGGCCGGTCTGGACGCTCGCTCCAGTGGTAGAATGGGCAGCAGAGCCATGGTGTACTACATGAGCACCACCATCATCGCCGCCATCCTTGGCGTCATCCTGGTTCTCAGCATCCACCCCGGCAACCCCAAGCTCAGGGGGGGCGCCGCCGTCTCAGCCCCACCGAAGAACCAGGAAGTCAGCAGTCTGGACGCCTTCCTTGACCTCATCCGCAACCTCTTCCCGGAGAACTTGGTGCAGGCGTGCTTCCAGCAGGTCACTTGGCTAATCTTTGTATGTTTGTTCACGTTTTGGTGATGTTGACTGTAACTTGAGTCAAACCTGTGTGACAAAAGGTCCAGACCGTCTTGAAACAGGCAGCGGTGGCGGCCACAAACCAAACGGAACCAATCACAGTCAGCAGAAAGAAACTAGAATATAAATGGGGTATGAATGTTCTTGGTGAGTGCACAACTACCAATACCATTTCTACTACTATTACTGCCGCTAATACTTTGTACTACTATTACGGCTACTACTACCAGTATCCCTTCTGCGGCTACTGCTATCACAAGCGCTACCTTCTTACCATTATCAGCACCACTTCTATGACTACTACTACAGTTACTACTTCGACCTCTATAACAACTCTTACTTCAGTTACTACCACCACTGCTATTAATATTACCACCACCACTACCTCTACCATTACATTACCATACTGGTAAAGTCCCGTGGATAACACACACCCATGTGTCAAATGGACTCCCAAAATTACCCTTAAAAAAAGCCATGTTTTTTTTTTTAAATATACGGTATATACTTTTGTGTAATACGGTCTCCTGAATTCCTGGTATCTTTTATGATCAGAATGAATAAAATGAATGGATAAAGATTCAAAACATACCATTGAAGTGAAAATGTTTTTCAATGCCCTGCTACTATGCTGGTTGGGATTCACTGGTCGAAAAAATGTGAACATGTCACACGTTTGTTATTAAGTCCCCTGTATTTATTTTTCGATTTATTTATGTTCAGCTGAATCAGGATACAAAATTGTTGACATGATCTTTAGTTTCTCGGCTGAATCCGTGTCTCTTCCAATGCCTCTCTTCCACAGGCATTGATTATTTTTTGAAACAATTTCTAATAATAAGTTTTAAATTGATTGATTGGGTTACTGTGTGTTGCTTCAGGGTTGATCGGATTCTTCATCACCTTTGGTATCTGCATGAGCAGGATGGGCGGCGTGGCAAAGTCATGTGCGACTTCTTCAACATTTTTAATAATCACAACGTTGACATCTTATTTTGGCCTAAAAAAAAAACAAATCAATTGATTGTTTAGAATGATGATTATGTCGCAATGTTGATATTTTGTCCCACTCTCACTGAATATGCACTAGGGGTAGGGATTTTGGAGTAAGTTGCGATATGATATTGGGATATTTTGCAAGCGAGCAGTCGGTCAAAACAGACCATTTCACAGTAAACATGCAAATATCAAGTGTATTCAATAATTTCATACGAAACTGGAAATATAGGTCCGCTGTACAATATAGCCACTTGGCGACTTTTTTGATGGTTGCCACTCACCGATACCAAGGTACAGTATGTCTCGTATGTGGCTGTACGCTTCAGATTTATCCCTTGCCTCTGTGTCCACAGGCAGGATGACAAACCAGGCCGCAGTCAACCAGTCCAACGCCACCAAACCCAAGGCAGGAGATCAAAGTCGGAAGGATGACAGCACCGAGGTGGGCTTCAAAGACGCTGGCCACTGCAGCTGCAACACCCACAACCTCCTGCTGGGGCTCACTGTCTTGGGTATGTATGCGTCGACGGCAGAATGTTAAGCATTTACCTTGCTGCTTACATTGAGAATTGATGCACCTCATTGAGATGTTGACGAACAAACAATAATGTTAATGTATATTGCTGTGTCAGGTGTGGTGATGGGAGCAGTCTTCGGCATGCTGCTGCGCTACATGAGGGTGACGGACAGCTCGACCCTCATAATGGTCTCCTTCCCCGGAGAGATCCTCATGAGGATGCTCAAAATGCTCATCCTGCCCCTCATCATCTCCAGCCTCATCACAGGTCACAGCTCCAAATCATAATACAGGGGTTTTCGTGGCCATGATTGAGGCATAAGTAGCAGCATTCGGATGCCATGATATTGTACCAGAAATTTGAAGATGACATCGGCAATTATACTATGAGGCTAGCGATGCATTCACGCTCTCTCCTCTGTGGGAATGACATTGCATCTCTTCCAGCAGAGCTCACTGCTGCCTGGCACGTCATGACAAAACGTGGTACTACATCGAAACCGTGCAATTCAGACTGACTGTATATTGTAAAATTCAATTCAAAATTGCTTATAAATTAGCGATGTACTGCGGGAAGTTGATAATACCAATAATACGTTTCCAAAATGAGGCGGGGACGGCCACCTCCACATTTTACATGCAGGAAAAAAAAATTGGAAATAATGAGATGTGTTTCAGGTCTGGCCGGTCTGGACGCTCGCTCCAGTGGTAGAATGGGCAGCAGAGCCATGGTGTACTACATGAGCACCACCATCATCGCCGCCATCCTTGGCGTCATCCTGGTTCTCAGCATCCACCCCGGCAACCCCAAGCTCAGGGGGGGCGCCGCCGTCTCAGCCCCACCGAAGAACCAGGAAGTCAGCAGTCTGGACGCCTTCCTTGACCTCATCCGCAACCTCTTCCCAGAGAACTTGGTGCAGGCGTGCTTCCAGCAGGTCACTTGGCTAATCTTTGTATGTTTGTTCACGTTTTGGTGATGTTGACTGTAACTTGAGTCAAACCTGTGTGACAAAAGGTCCAGACCGTCTTGAAACAGGCAGCGGTGGCGCCACAAACCAAACGGAACCAATCACAGTCAGCAGAAAGAAACTAGAATATAAATGGGGTATGAATGTTCTTGGTGAGTGCACAACTACCAATACCATTTCTACTACTATTACTGCCGCTAATACTTTGTACTACTATTACGGCTACTACTACCAGTATCCCTTCTGCGGCTACTGCTATCACAAGCGCTACCTTCTTACCATTATCAGCACCACTTCTATGACTACTACTACAGTTACTACTTCGACCTCTATAACAACTCTTACTTCAGTTACTACCACCACTGCTATTAATATTACCACTACCTCTACCATTACATTACCATACTGGTAAAGTCCCGTGGATAACACACACCCATGTATCAAATGGACTCCCAAAATTACCCTTAAAAAAAGCCATGTTTTTTTTTTTAAATATACGGTATATACTTTTGTGTAATACGGTCTCCTGAATTCCTGGTATCTTTTATGATCAGAATGAATAAAATGAATGGATAAAGATTCAAAACATACCATTGAAGTGAAAATGTTTTTCAATGCCCTGCTACTATGCTGGTTGGGATTCACTGGTCGAAAAAATGTGAACATGTCACACGTTTGTTATTAAGTCCCCTGTATTTATTTTTCGATTTATTTATGTTCAGCTGAATCAGGATACAAAATTGTTGACATGATCTTTAGTTTCTCGGCTGAATCCGTGTCTCTTCCAATGCCTCTCTTCCACAGGCATTGATTATTTTTTGAAACAATTTCTAATAATAAGTTTTAAATTGATTGATTGGGTTACTGTGTGTTGCTTCAGGGTTGATCGGATTCTTCATCACCTTTGGTATCTGCATGAGCAGGATGGGCGAGCGTGGCAAAGTCATGTGCGACTTCTTCAACATCCTCAACGAGATCATCATGACCATGGTGTCCATGATCATGTGGTCAGTGACTTGCTTTCATCCTCTTACTCTCGATGGCCGAATCATTGCAATATTATTGGCGTATGATGCAACGAGATTTTCTAAGAGTAAACCCAGCCTCCTCGCGATTGTTGATATGTGGAATGAAGGTTAACAAATAACTTAACAAAGGCTTTCTTGGGTCCTAAGGTTAAGAGCAGACATTGGAAGCTAACTTTAGAATCTAAGGTTGACATTAACATTGAAAGACAATGTTGGAAGCTAATTTCTGATGCATAACTCATATAAAATTTTTTCCTGATTTTGACACGGATTGCTTTGTTAGAGACACCAGACAAGTTGGTAATTTTATAATTAGGGCTTTCATAACACATTCAATATAAAGATAAGACCACATTTCTTTTTAATTTCAAAAAAGAGAAAATCATCCAGTGAGTTTGACTTTATTTTAAACAGTATTTTGTTTTTCTAGTCGTCCCGTTGTTAAACAGTGTGGAATTGATCAAAGCATCATTAAAAGCTTTAAAAACAAATGTTTCAATTAAAGTCAACATTGAAATATAGAGTAATCTTCGGTTCATATTTTTACATCCGACTCCAGAGTGAGTGTCTCACCTGTCATAAATCACATAGCACGAATTGGCCTGTTATATATATTAGGTTAAAAAAAAATACAAAAAGCTCAGTTAGATTATTTTGCCACATTGTTCATCCCGACGCCACTTTTGCCACACGTTTCTGTTTTTACTCACTTGGGTCAGCGTCTGCTTTATTTTGACATGCTAGAGATAGCGCACATGGCGGCTGCTGACAGTGACGGAGAAGGAAAGGAAGAACTCATACACTGGGTGCACTGTGGGAACCCGGCGGGCGGGGAGACAAGGGGGTGTGTGGTTTGGGGGGGCTGCGTCAGTGTGAAGGACATGGACAGATGGGATCCTGGACTCTGTGGTATGCACACATGCTCGGGGAGTACGAACAATGTTGACTTCTCCCCTGGGGGATGTCGCGGAACATCTCCACAGTGTAACCATCTCGCAGAGGTGGCAGAAGTACTCAACCCTGTACTTAAGTAGAATTACAGATAGGTCTCTACTTGTGTGTAGGGGGGGAGGCCTTCTGGTAAAAGCAGAAGAACTGATTCAACGTCTTGACTTAAGTACAAGTAAAAATATATATATAATAATAAGAATGTCCAGATGTTGAAATGTAAGAAAAATGAACTTTTACTGTCAATTGCAGTAGCTATAAAAGGTCTACACCGCCCTGTTCAAATGCCAGGTTTTTGTGATGTAAAAAAATTATCTATAATATTATTTTCAAAACTTCTTCGACCATCAATGTGACCGCTAACCTGTATAACCTAAAGAAAAAAATATTTTTGAGAGCACAAATCCGCAAATAATCGACGCCCGCCACAAAGGATTTAGAATTGCCTGTAGACGTCACAAAGCCGGCGGCAAAACACTGGATGAAGCGTCTCAACTTACTTCCTCCGCACCAAGGTGCCACAAAATGGTGATTAACGGAGGACATGTTCCCCAACACTATCTGCAAATAAGTGAATCTGCAAGTAGTGAATCAATTTGTGACCCAATGACTTTAAGGACTGTAAGTCAAGGTACTGCTGTATTTGTGCTTTGTTACTTACCACTGCAATTCAGCAGTAACATCAGAGCAACAGAATGAAGACCACGTGGAGAGGCTCAACTGCGGTGGGCGGTGTCGAAAAAACACTGTCCATATGCAGCTGGTCACCAGAGGAAACATGCATGTTTGCATCACTCGCTCTGTGTAAACACATTAGCCAGCAGCTAAACACAGAGGCCAGTGTATACAAAAACTCGCATTCTACGAGGAAGACATCCATCAGCGCGTGCGCGGCACGCTTCGGAAAAACAACTGCCACTGGACGCCAACGTCGGAATGCAGCTGACCTGTCCGGAGTGACGTTGCCGCAGTGAAGAAGCAGCTGGACAGGAATCTGAGCTGCCCGTTGAAATGAAGCAATGCCATGTTGAATACAAACATTTTTTTTCCGACCAGAATGGAGAGCGTAGACTTCCGTCAAGGCTCAACAGGCAATCTGATAAATGCCACTTTAGATCTGTTATTTGGCAGATGGCTGTCACAGCTCCATATGCGGCATCTGGTGGGGTATTGCCTCACTTGGCCCCAATGCAAGTGGACTGTAACGACAAAAAGTAAAGTCCCAAATGAATGTAAACTAGGTAAACTGTTGCACTCCAGTCCTGTAAGTAGTGACATTAAAATATCAATGGCGTTCGCAGATTCTGACTCTTATGATTTGTACTACAACGTAGATCACACGGTGAATGAGGCTATTACAGTCCTGTTTGTGACATGAAAAAAAATAATGCCACTCACAGCCCAGACGTGAGTGCCATCCCAACTTCCGGCAAGGCCCAAGGGACTGACTGCAAACATTTTTGCAGGTATTCCCCGGTGGGCATCGCCTCGTTGATCGCAGGCAAGATCGCGGCCATTGGGAATCTGGAATTGGTGGCACGGCAGCTGGGCATGTACATGGTGACCGTCATGGTGGGTCTAATGATACACGGCGGCCTCATCCTACCCGCCATCTTCTTCGCCATCACCCGCAAGAGCCCCTTCACCTTCTACTCAGGCATCTTCCAAGCGTGGATCACCGCTTTGGGCACGGCCAGTAGGTGAGAAGGATGCGGTAAAACCATTTTTAGATCAGCTACACAAATAAATGCAATTAAAAAAAAACATAGAAGCACTGCATGCGTATAGGGTGACATGGTGGTCGACTGGTTAGCATGTAGGTCCCACAGTGCAGAGGTGCAGAGTTCGATTCCGGCTCCGGCCTTCCTGTGTGGAATTGCATGTTATTGTTCGTCTTTGTGTGCCTGCGATTTGCTGACAATCGGTTCAGGGTGTCCTCCACCTACTGCCCAAAGACAACTGGGATAGGCTCCGGCACGCCTGCGACCCATGTGTGAGGATAAGCCGATTAAAAAAATGGATGTATGCATATAATAATAATAATAATAATACATTTTATTTATAAGCGCCTTTCAAAATACCCAAGGACACTTTACAATCAATAAGAGCAATAAAACCACAGATAAAATATGTGACAAATCATTAATTTTGTCTATTGTTCATAGATTATGCAAATGTCTGAACTATTTGTAAAACTGTTTATTTTTTATATTTATAATATTACTTAAGTTAAAACAGCTAAGTCATTATTAAATGCCATAACTGAATATGTAAGCTTATCTTGATAATGCAATTCTATTTTTTTACTTAATTATCAATAATTTTGGGAATTTTGATATTGAATTATTGATGCAGGTTATTTTTATAATGTAATTAATTTTTTGATGCAATTAATTATTTGGTGGATCAATTCTAAATATATTTTTTATGTATAACCTATTCTTTATGTACATTAGAATCAAATAATTGGGTAGTTAACGATATTAATTCTTAATTCAAGTCAAGTCAAATTTATTTATATAGCCCTGAATCACAGAAAAATGTCAAAGGGCTTCACATGCCCACGGTTGTCAAACATTAACAATATCCCCTGATCTTTAGTATACAATATATTATATACAAAAAAAAAGTTCACAGTTTGACTTTTTTATGCACCACAATGAATGATTACGTGGTCCATCTTTGTGTTTTCAAACACCGACACGGCTCTTGAAGCCCAAAAGTTTTGCCGTCCCAGGAACAACAAACAAAGCAAAATCCAGTAGCTCCAAATGCCAAGCAACTGTTATTTTGCCGCATGACTTGAATCCAAATGGGAAATCCTATCAAGGTTTCTTTCCTCTAATGATATTACGAGCCCGGCTTAGCTCCACCCGGGAATCAAATTCCTCTAATACACACGCCTGATGGCCAGCGTGGCCCGGACCAGCTTTCCGGAGGAGCCTCGCTTCTGTTCACTTTTTCCGCATTATTTGGTCTCCATGCCAACTGCTGCCCCCCCCCCACTTCTGTCCTCACCTCCGCAAGTCACCACCTGTCTGCCTATTTTGTGTCAATATTCAGCGCCGGGACTTTGCCGGTGACCTTCCGCTGCCTGGAGGAAAACCTGAAGATCGACAAGCGCGTGACCCGCTTCGTGCTGCCCATCGGCGCCACCATCAACATGGACGGCACGGCGCTCTATGAGGCGGTGGCGGCCATCTTCATCGCGCAGATGAATGACATCACGCTGGACGGTGGCCAGATTGTTACCGTGAGGTCAGGCTAAAAAAAAAAAAACACACCATTATTATAAAGTGATTTTTTCTTTGGATGACTTGGTGAACCAGCTTTTTTTTTAAATCGCATTTTCCATTCATTTATTGTAAATAAACAGGACATTATTCTAAAATGCCATACAGAAAATGAACAAACATATTTTATGATTCAGTTCCTGGTCTGTTCTGCAACACTGTGCAGTGTTGAAGAAAATGGGGATGGGACGCTAACCTGCACACAGGCTGGCCTCTATTTGGGTACAGGCTCCAAAGTCAAAGCTGCAGGTGGTCGTTTTTGTAATCGGGAATGAAAGGCATTGATCAACATATATTGACTCTTAATCATAAATGATTTTTTTTGTTTGGTTTATAATTTATAATGCAGTGAATGAAAAAGACTAAGAGCACACCACCCTGAAATGCTTTTCTCAAACTGTATTTCATTCACTTGTGGATTCCCTTAATGGGGCACATCAATCCGGTCGCGGAACATCTTTGATTTATATTAAAAAAGTTCAAAACAAAGTTAGAGACATAATACTATAACCTCCCTGGCAGATGTAATACATTTCGAAGTACTGTACTCTCTGACAAATTCAATTATCCGTTTTTCTTCTTGTTTTCCTCAGGATCCTAGCAGCGCTCTTTGGATGCTTTGTGTGTGTGTGTGTGTGTGTGTGTGTGTGTGTGTGTGTGTGTGTGTGTGTGTGTGTGTGTGTGTGTGTGTGTGTGTGTGTGTGTGTGTGTGTGTGTGTGTGTGTGTGTGTGTGTGTGTGTGTGTGTGTTTCCCATTTGTGCATAATCGATTCCTGTCGGAGGTCTTGTCTGTTCCAGCAGACTTGCACTTGCTGACGAGCATTTCTTCCCTGCGTGCGCTTTGTTGTCTGTGGTTTGTCGGCCTCGCATCGTGTAATAATACCAACATTTTACTGGTTGCCGCATCTGTCTGCAGTTAAGTGGCTTTTTAAACCGGCCCGCTTTCATGTCGCTAAAGTTCAAATCCCTACCATGGAGCTAGGTCACAATGACTCACAAGGCATTTGGAGGAAGTGCAACTAGTCCGCGTTGTCAGGTTTGATGTGGAGATGAACATGTGACCAGTCAACTTGTTCATTCCTCACAGTGATGGCAAACATTTGTCACAAGCGCCCTGACAAATGAGTCCCAGTGTGTATGCAAGTATTTGATCAATGACAGCTTGACCGCCAGAGTCTAACTTCGAAATATTGAATCGTCTCTTGTGGCCAAGAGATGGTCGTAAAAATGTGGCGCATTGCTGACTATCGTCTTCACAGATGTAGAACGTTGATGTCCACAAAAGTTCAACAGACAGTGAAGAAAGAAAACTTGATGCTAAAATTGCCCGAAACATGCAAAATCAAGCTGTTTTCTCTGCTTTTGAATGCTGTGTGCAGGTCTGTTAAATGCACTGAACCCGCCCCACTCAATTGTCAATCAAATAACATACAGTGTATATACAGATAATATTACCAAAAATTGATACTACTTCAGCTAGCATCTTAAGACTCTGCATAAGCTGTTCCACGCCACGACAAGTGTTTTAAAAAGCAGGATCGTCAGCGCGACGTGCACACATTGGCTGCCACTTTGGACTACTTACTATTTATTTATGATTTAGTTATTTAGTTAGTTCATTATTTTAACTCGCTCTTCTACCTTCTTTCCGTGAGCTGCCTACACAGCATAGCTAGCTAGCTAGCTAACTAACCACTGATGTGAATTAAGTCCCTGAAGTTCTTATAATGGAGGAGAAGCGGCTCGTGCTGGGTCCCGAGTGCGTCACTGGGCCCCGTTTTAGCCACACCCCAATCAGGGAAATTTTCAGCAATAATCTTCAAACATGTATAATGTACCATCTCTCAAAACAAACCTCTGATTTCACTTGGCAAGGTCTTTAATTTTGAAATCCCTTGTTCTCACGACCTCATTTATGATTTTGCAAGTTAACTTTTCAGCTCAAGGAAAGTGTCCCTAAACAAACTGGCCAAAAGGATGGTCACTTCCAAAATGAACTGTATTCAGAGAGTTGCTCTGGTCCAAAAACACATTGGTCCTACAAAGATTCCTAGTTCAGGGATGATGGGAATCTGTAAGTACCACTTCCACCCAACAATGCAGCATGGTGACAAAAAAAAAAAAAGATGAAAAAAATAAAACATGTCCTCTTCTTGTAGCGAAGAATCATACAAGTCAGTCTCCTTGCAGAATGGGCTCAAGAAACAATTCCAAATGCATGGTCGTCGACAATGTTGTTGGCTACCTGTCCTTGATACGGTTGTCCTTTCTCATGGCAGCATGACGGCCACGCTGGCCAGTGTGGGAGCAGCCAGCATTCCGAGTGCCGGATTGGTCACCATGCTGTTGATCCTGACGGCCGTGGGCCTCCCCACCCAGGACATCAGTCTGCTCATCGCCGTCGACTGGCTGCTGTGAGTCAAAAGGCATTTAGCGGCTTGGTGTTATTCACACGGGGGAAAACGTTTGTGCGCTCAGCAGAGGTGGAAGATTCAAGTCACAGCCTTGATTCAATTCAGGCTTGTGTCACTGAATTTAGATTTGCGACTGACTCAGCTACAACGCATGAAAATCTCAAATTGACTTTGGCTTGTTGACTTGCCAAGTCGTGGAACTCGAGAATTAGCGATGTGACAACAATGATATCGAACCTCTGACTTGATTTTTTTTCCACAATAACTCGGGCCTTGAAGATTACGACTTCTGGCTTTGGATCTAACCAGCAACCGCCTGGTTTGTAGAAGACCTCTCTAGTACTGATCGGCATGGTCCTTTTGTTAGGATTTGCTATTTAAACACGCTGGCCGTTGGTTGTTCATTGGGGCGCGTGGAGTGGACGAAGCAAGATTAGATGGCTTGATTTATGATTTGCCTAATCCAAGTAAAAACTTGATTTGAAAAATTGAGGGAGGGACTCAACCTGCTTGATTTTGGCCAAGGTAACTTGGGGAGGACATTTTGCAGGTTAAGATTTGAGACTCACGACTCACTCCCTCTACCACTCAGCGACCGGATGCGCACCTCCATCAACGTTGTGGGCGACTCGTTCGGGGCCGGTATCGTGGACCACTTGTCCAAACTGGAGCTCCAGGAAATAGATGCGGCCGAAATGCAAATTCTCCCGGTGGAGGAGGAATTGGATTTCATCCCGCCACCGCCCATCCTCACCGAGATGGAGCTTGTGGACCCGCTCAAGCCGCCCGAGCTACCCCCCCGTTCGCCCCGCCCTCCCAAGCAAAACCACCACGGCCCCGTCCTATCCCAGTCCCACTCGATCACCTATTCTCCATCCCGTTCTATCCGTTCCCCGTCTCCGCGCTCTATCCGTTCGCCTTCCCCGCGTTCCGTGTGCTCCCACTCTCCTCGACCTTTCCGCGCCCACTCGCCTCGCCTCCTCTGCAGGACGGAGCCGGGCTACTGCGCCCTGCCCAGCCACGACAACCAGGTACCAGCATGCTTTATCCTCCACGTGTAGGTTCAATGTCATTTTACGTAGCCTTGGAGAAATTGTACTCTATGTAAGTTATGGAGTTAAATTTAGGGTTAGGTCGATGCATTTTTGGTTCGGTCGGTGAATTGGTTGGTAAGTATTGAATTCAATAAGTAGGTAGACTGGTAGCTGGGTATCAGGATGACGGTAAATTGTTGGTTGGGTAGTTAAGTAGATTGGTAGGTGTGTCGAAAGGAGGATAGGTAGTTAGGTAGTCAGATAGGTGGGTAGGTAGTTTGCTCAATTAGTAGCTAGGTATCGAGCAGTCAGATGCTCGTTTATTAAGGTAGGTAGATTGTTTGGTAGGTAGATTAGTCAGGATACATAGGTTGGTACTGGGTACGTAGGTCGCTAGGTGAATGGCAGGTCAATTGTTGGTATGTCGGATGGATAGATACAGCAGATATGGGTAGATTGTTGGGTAGTTTGAAAGATGGGTAGACACTTGGGTAGATTGATAGGTGGGTACATATTGATATACTGGATAGGTAGGAAGGATGTGTAGATATGTTTTTAGATAGGTAGTAGAGTGAGTCGTAAGCAGGCGGTTGCGCATATACAGTAAAGAAGTACATAGCTAGAGAGAGAGATAGAAAGCAAAAGTGTGAAGTAAGGGTTCAAACACTTAACGTCATAACATGCCTGGAATGACGTGTTTGTGGTCCCGTAGCTCCCCGCCTTGTCTCGCTGCTACCGGGACCGGGACCGCCTGTACCGAGAGAGCGAGACGGAGGAGGAAGAAGAGCGAGAACGGGAGCGCATTCTGGGCGAACCCAGCGACGGCGAGGAGAGCGACGACACGGCGTACGACCGGCGGCACGCCATCCAACCGTGTGACCTGCCATGAAAACAACAACTAACTTGGTTCAACTCATGTTACAATCAAAACACTTCCCATTTGATGCTAAAATTATTAAATTAATTTATCTCTCACCGGCTTGGATTTGTCATTTTCAAATCAAACCACTCCGCCGTGGAAGGCGTGTTTCCACCAGGCAGCACCGTTTGGTGCAGTCGGGGAGAAGTTAAATTTACTGTACCACTTCCTGAGACCACTTTTGTTTCTCCTTCATTGGTGGAATTGCAGCACTTTCTCAGTCGATTCCACCACGTCGTCCTCATTTCCACCAACTCGCACTGTTTGGTCCAGCATGCAGAACAGTTGCCCATGCTGTACCATTTCTGGCACCCTGACCAAAATCATGTCAGCCCTGCCACATTTTCCAAATCGTCTTTGTTTCCTCGTTTGGCCCAGTTGAGGCGGAGGAAAGTTTGACCATACCGGACCTCTTCCTCCAATTTTATGACATGTTCAAGTCCTTCCATTTATCATGACTTGGCAGTATTTCTTACTGCTTTCCTTGTGTTTCATGACACACTGTTGCCGAAAAACATACGAGCCACCGTTTTTTGGTGTTGTTTTGACTTTTAGTCTAGTTTTATCTTGTTGGAACGTACACCTCCCACGTCCTGACTTCGCTTGAATGCCATTCTTTTTCTTTCGACGCGGCAGGTCTTGTGTGTTTGTCTGTGTGCCTGCATGCGTGAATTTGTGTGCGTGTGTGTATACAATAAAACGCCCTCAAAAGTTCCTTTAAGAGTAGCATTTTCTTCTTGCCTTCTGTGGGTGGATTTGCTATGGGAAAGGGGGTCACACGTCACAGTTAAAGATGTTTTTTTTAAAAATCACAAAGAAATTACTGGACCAGCATACAGGCATGCACACCATTGATGGGACAAAGATACACGTATCAACACACTTAATCCTCTCAAAGAAGATGGAGGGACGGTAGATGGGGAGCGGCAGATGGCCAGAAAGACGTCAATCCTTCTCATTCTTCCCAGACAGCATAAGAGCGATGGATGATTGCGTTGCAGCCCTGGCGTGTGTGTGTGTGGGGTGGGGGTGCGCACATATTTTTATTTGTTTGCATGTGTGTGTTGTCAACTGAGGTGGAGGTGAACGTTTGACGACGTTCTGACGCATGTTATTCAACTTTGGCACAGCGGCGCGCTAATCTGTCAGGGGGGCATGTCACCGTGACGCGACACAACAGGAAGTGACACACAAAAGTGGCGTCTGTATTTGGATGAGTGTTTTTGAAGCATTTGGTTTGTACAGTGGTTAGGATAAGATCGGATAGGTCGGGATATACGATTAGTCATATAGATTGCTCAAATATGAAATATGAGCACAGACGTCATATATACTTTGACGGTCTCGCCTGTACTTCGTTAATGCTTAGCAACAGTGACCTCTGCTGCCACTTGTAGGAATTACATCAGCCGCGTTTGACTTGCTCTCCGCACCATGAGAACTATTCAATCAGTCATCTTTTGTTCTGTAGAACTATCTATGGAGCTGTTTCTGTCAGAGCCTTCTGTACAGTTGATTTAGTGCAATGCCAGAACATTTATTTGATTCATATGACAACGAGAACATCATCAATTTTACTTGATCTGTTTTACACAATGATGTATTCCCAAATCTCCAGATTTATATATATGTATATATTTTTTAAACATCAAAGCCTAATTGAGCCCCAGCAAATGTTGGCAGCTTTTCTCTCTGTGTGGCATTCCAGAACCAAACGCTCTCTTCTGGTTGGAACTGACTTACATGTGCAGACAGTTTGATCAATTATACACGTGTGTGTGGGGATATGAAAAATGAATCTAAGGAAATCCTGTATTCATATTTCGGGCTCTCCTGTGGCTAATTCAGGTCACCAGAAGATTACACGCAGCTGGTGTTTCACAATCACAATAATAAACATATTTTTAAATCAGTTTCAATCAAAAGTCAGCGTTCATCGCGTGTTCCTAATGAATTGTCCTGAATCAGAGTCTTGGCCCAGAAGCATCAATTGTGACTCTTTGCGTCAAAACAAAGCAAATCAAACAACCATGTGGCATCCATTAGCATGATGATTATTTCAAGAAGGACATTGATGTTTCTTGATGTCACCGCTTTGTAAATGAAAAGCAGCAGTCGGACCAGCCTGGTCCAACTGTGACCCCTCGAGGTGGAATGGCAACACATGAGGCTTATATTGTGATGTCTCTTTTTTTCATTTTCACTTCCGTAAAACTTAACGCTCACAACTCTGCAATAAATGCGTTCATATGTATATACGTGGTGCGTAAAAAGAGACTGCGACACGTTCTCCTCGAGTCACAAAGTCAACGGGCGCACTTGTGCAAAGAGATTTATTGACACTAAAGGTCATGCAATTGTTTGGACTTGTTACTCTACACCGGGACATTCAGACATTCATTCATTGAAGTTAACTTGACAGAAAATTCAATCGGTGTGATTTGCGGTGTTGCTCTTAAATTGATATTCACCATCTTAACCCTTGTGCAGTATCTGTCCCAAATTTGGACATTTTTGGACAGTCAGACAGTTGTACACACAGCCAGAGTGTGAAAAATAACCCTACGAAGCTGAAATTTCCATAGGATGTCAAAAGGGGTCAAAGTTCAAAATGACAGCAAGCTGGACATTTTTGAACATTGCAGTTGGTATATATGACATTGTAACAAATTTGGAATACCTTGATAGTAGAAATCCCAAATTTGGCATATTGACGCCCATTATAAATTCAAATTTCCAATAGACTGTAAAACTGGTGTTTTATCGCGCATTTTCTCAATTTCTGCACAAATCACATCACCGGCGGCTCACCAATACTATCAAAGCTTGAGAATTGTGGTAGTGAGTTTTACCTCACTCTCCACGAGATGGCGCTTTAGCCTAAGATATCATCTTTGTGCCGACTCTTTACGTCATTGAGAGTACTTCCAGTTCGTCATTTTCATTCGAATAAACGGTGTAGTTTGTTGCGAGAGGTCTATTTGCATCTATGTGTGTGGATATGATCGTTTGTGCACGTCACATAGAACAGTACTGAGCAAAGACATCGAAGCAGTATTTTTCCGCCATTTTGTGCACATTTGAATGTGAGGTCGTGCGCGTCTCTTGCAGAGACGTCACCCAGACAGACTCAACTTCCTGGTGTCATCTCTTAAGATGTCCCACCGCGTATGTTGCACATAAATTACATTGGTTTGCACGTGCGCGCGCGCGCGCGCGCAAAACAATGTAATGCAGTTTGTAGAGCATTGCTAGCTGGGTGTTTTTGGAAAATCAGGTGTTATTTTTTGAAAATCGACTTTTGAATTGGTCAAACTGTTATGCAATGCACGTCCCGGCCGTGTGGGCTCGTAATGAACGTGGCCAGCGCTGCGCGCGTTCACGTGAACGCGCTCAGCACAGGCGAAACAGCCACGTTTTAGGAGTGTACTTACGGCCATTTGAAATGATGGGCTCATCAGTCTTTTTCTCGTCTTCACGCCAGTAGATCGCGCCGCGCACAATTTGCATTTGTGCACGGGCATGCCCAGTGCCCTGATTGATTGGCATTATTGGCTTGTTTGAGGGTGCAGCACGCAAACTCAGCGCGTAACGATAGTTACTGGCTGGACGTTGTTTTGAAAATCAAGTGTTATTTTTGAGAATCGACTTTTACATTTATCGGCGGTTCGGAAGATGAATGAATGAATGAGTTTTACATTTGTTTATGCACGTAAACACACCAACACTGCAACTGCAGCTGCACAGCAGCCGGTGCAGCAGCTGCAGGAAGAGGACATGCGAGAAAAGAAAGCAATACGTATAGCTTTTTGAAAAACCGCTTCATGCTTGAATTATTGTGGCAGATGTGGAAAGGCCAATCCGCCACAAACACACTACAACCATTTGTTCTGATTGTAAAAAAAAAAAAAAAAAAAAAAGTTTTGTGTTTGTTTTTCGTTTTTGTTATCAAGTTTGCATATTAGTTGCTGGTTGTTTTGTTTGTTTGTTATAAAGTATGTTACTTCAACATTTTTCATAGTTTTGTGACTTTTATACTTTTTCAAGGTTCTAATTACCATGTACAACATTTTTCACTCTGATATCTATATAAACGCTATACACAATGTTGGACACATAGAGTTAGAGTTACTTATATACAGTCATAACCCAATACTCATTTTGTTATTCAAGAAAAAGTAATGCAAACTATATATGTATGGCTACATCTAATGCCACTGAACATTTTGAAAGTGAAAAAAATTCAAAAGTGAAAAAAAGTTGTCACACCTCAAAGCACAACCCAATTTGGGACAAATATGTTTGATGTCACATTTTTTTAAATGGCCATTACAGAAAAAAACAGGCATGAAATACAATTCTGTTCCTGCGGTTTGGTGACATATTCAAGGCTCTATTTATGTCATATGCAAGATTTGGACTGGGTGGGTTTTTATTTACATATGCAGCATAGTGACTGTGTGATTGACACACTCCTGCTGCTGCGGCTCATAGAGGGCGCCAAATATAAATAAAGAAATAAATAATGATATGTATGTCTTGGCCTGATGCCACTGAACATTTTGAAAGTTGAAAGTGAAAAAAATTCAAAAGTGAAAAAGTTGTCACACCTCAAAGCGCAACCCAATTTGGGACAAATATGTTTGATGTCACATGTTTTTAAAAATGGCCATTACAGAAAAAACAGGCATGAAATACAATTCTGTTCCTGCGGTTTGGTGACATATTCAAGGCTCTATTTATGTCATATGCAAGATTTGGACTGGGTGGGTTTTTATTTACATATGCAGCATAGTGACTGTGTGATTGACACACTCCTGCTGCTGCGACTCATAGAGGGCGCCAAATATAAATAAATAAATAAATAATGATATGTATGTCTTGGCCTGATGCCACTGAACATTTTGAAAGTTGAAAGTGAAAAAAATTCAAAAGTGAAAAAGTTCTCACACCTCAAAGCGCAACCCAATTTGGGACAAATATGTTTGATGTCACATTTTTTAAAAAATGGCCATTACAGAAAAAAACAGGCATGAAATACAATTCTGTTCCTGCGGTTTGGTGACATATTCAAGGCTCTATTTATGTCATATGCAAGATTTGGACTGGGTGTTTTTTTTTATTTACATATGCAGCATAGTGACTGTGTGATTGACACACTCCTGCTGCTGTGGCTCATAGAGGGCGCCAAATATAAATAAATAAATAAATAATGATATGTATGTCTTGGCCTGATGCCACTGAACATTTTGAAAGTTGAAAGTGAAAAAAAATTCAAAAGTGAAAAAAGTTGTCACACCTCAAAGCGCAACCCAATTTGGGACAAATACTGAGAACGTGACAAACTGTATTACTGCACAAGGGTTAAAGTGACAGGAGGAAGTTCTTGAAGGCCCTGTCGTTCTCCCCAGGGCCTGCTTGTATCTGGGATGGTTTTCATTTCCCGTCAACTTTGCTGAATCACACATGCCGCTCATGCAGAATGTTTATTGAACCGTTCTGACATTTTCATAGAACAAACATTTGTTGCCAACTTCACAATCGTAAAATATGTCACTGAGTTCAATGACGTGCTGCTTTTAAACCGCTGTTGTTTTGCATTCATCAGGTTGACTGCGAGTTCCCTGTCGCTTTGTATCCTTTGGATTTTCCATCCCTGCTACGATTCCTTCACACCTGAGTGACCAGAGGTTCTCTGAGGAGACTGTTCACTCCACCAAGATCTCCATTTGATTTGCTGTTCCTTCTGTAAAGTGCGTCCTCGGGCCCTTCATCCATCTCGTCCTCATCATCTTCATCATCGTCCTCCCAGAGAGACGTGGACACGTGTTTATACTCGGTCGTGTCGTCCCGCTCCATCTCGCGGTGGTAGAAATAGCTGAAGTTGGACACGATAACCGGCACGGGTAACGAAATGGTGAGCACGCCGGCAATGGCGCACATGGAGCCCACCAACTTGCCGCCGACCGTCTCCGGGTACATGTCGCCGTAGCCCACTGTCGTCATGGAAACCACGGCCCACCAGAAGGCCTCGGGGATGCTGGTGAAGGCCGTTTCCGGGCGGTCCACCTCGGCGAAATAGACGGCGCTGGAGAAGAGGATGACGCCGATGAAGAGGAAGAAGATGAGCAGGGCCAGTTCTCGCAGGCTGGCCTTCAGCGTCTGACCCAGGATCTGGAGTCCTTTGGAGTGTCGAGACAACTTGAAGATCCTGAAGACCCTCACTAGCCGGATGACCCGGATGAGGGCTAGTGACACCGAGGGCTGCGCCCCTTTGTCCCCGGCCAGCTCCGTGCCCAGCGTGACAAAGTAGGGAATGATGGCCAAGAAGTCGATAGTGTTCATGACGTCCTTGAAGAAGTGCATCTTGCTGGGGGAGCAGCTGAAGCGCATAATCAGCTCGAAAGAGAACCAGCAGATGCAGATGGTCTCGACGATGAAGAAGGGGTCCTGGGAGGGGGTGAAGACCGTCGAGGTCGGGAGGGTCTCGTTGTTGACACTTGGGTGAAGAACGCTGCTGAACCTCTGAAAGACAAAGATCGCTTTCAGAGGTTGGAGGACCGTGCAAGTCATAGGTAAGTCTCAGTTTGTAATCTTCCTAGTTTACAACATGACCGGTTGTCAAACGTTCCAGAATATCCAACCTGTCCCTCTTTTCAACACCCTTTTTATGGGGTACGATAGTGCACTTTGCTAGTTAAACACACGTCCGTTTGTTGGTCAGTGTCGCGTATCAACATGGTGGCGTGGTCGTCGAAAACAAAACAAGGATGGTGGTTCCTCAGCACATTAGGAGAATTTGACGTCGACGTTAACATCGAGCGCTCCTCCGCTTTCACATGGTGCACGGTCATTTTCCACCCGCACTTTAATTTCCAGGTCTATATTTAAAAAGATGGACTTGAGTTTCACACCGACACTAACTCGCTTTCTGGGAACTTGACAGGACTTGGCAGTAACACGATGGATCGAGTTCTTTTTCTGGTTGTCTGCGCCGCTCGACTTTTTGTATTTCTGTGGATTTCACACTTTGCTTTGTCAGTCCTGACTTTCCAGACTTCCACTTTTTTAGTTTTGATTTATTCATTTTTTTAATCGGCATTCATCTTCGCATATGACACAAGGAAAACGTTAAACATTCTGGGCTGGCCTGGGCTTGGCTAAGTGGGATCTCATCAGACTTGGATGTAGCACGACACGCCGCACCCTTGCACTCGTCACGTCACAGTCATTTCCACGCTTTCTATATGTTCTTCACTCATGACCCAGACTATTTAACTCATCCACATTGCCATGCTAACTAGGATAACCGCTAGAAAATGAATGGAGAAACTTAATATGGTAGCAATCCCAAAACATGCAAATATGTTCCCTTGCGCCCTCTAGTGGCTGTTCATTGTGAGGTGAGGGCAAGCTGATAGCAGCACGATTGTCGTAGTCATCCAGCTAACTCCACAATCAAGCCTTAATCCAAATCAAAATCCGAACCTTGAACTCTAACCAAAACCAGAATCCTCGTCCAAATCTGACCCAGAACCCTCATACCTAAAACTCTAATCCTGAACCAAATGAAAATCCGAAACCCGACTCTCAAATCAAACCTTAACTCCAACACCACCTTTATCTAAATCAAATTCTGAAACCAAACATAATCTGACACCTAATCCAAAACTAACCCCTTTAGCCTGATTTGCTTGGGCGGCCGTCATGTCATCACAGTGCTGTTTTCGGTGTATACAAGTTTATTAATACACATCATCATATCTGGATGGCTTAGCCGTCATCTATATTTAGGGGTCTGCTTCTCAGAGGGGTAACACGAGAGCGCCTCATCTGTTTTTCTTGCCGCTATGCGCTCTGTGCTCTACCTCGACTTCTGGAGTATTGTTTCCATCTAAATGTGCTCTCCCATCCGGACTCTGCTATCAAGACTCGTTCAGTCTGCTTCCTGGATACTCAAGGGAAGCAAAGACCTTGTCGATTTCCCTCATTCCCCTTTCACACGCCATCTTCTTGGAATTGAGCTTGACTCACTGTTGCCGTTGCCGATCCTAATCACGCAAAAATGTCGCTCCTGCACAGTTTTTCCCTGCAAAGAGGCCACCTCTCACCATACCAACTATGCCGTGCAGGTTCACTGAGAAACTGGAATCTATCCCCTGTGGACTTTAGTGGAGTTCCATGAACCTTGCAGTCTATCCCAGCGGACTTTGGGATCACACCCTGGATTGGTCGCCAGTCAATGGGACAAAGATGGGCTCCATCCCTGTCAGCCTTGGGGGTGTACGACAACTTGGATTCAGCGTCTGTCAATCACAGCTCAGGACACAGCTCCTTGGTGGATAATTTTACCAACAATTCAGAGGCTTTTATGAATGACTATCCCGGTGGACTACAACCTAGATTGACCACCACCACCAGGACCAGTTGAGAACTTCTTGCAAGCTTTCCACTATGTCATGATGCAAAGTGGAGCTGCTACTTCCCGAAGCAATGAAAGGAGATCCAAAGATGAATATGGATTCAGGAAGAAAAAAAAGTATGGCAACAACTGTGACAATCTCACCTCCCTCTGCTCTCTCTCGTTCCTGAACTCGGGCAGGGTTTCCAGGCAGAAGATGAGGATGGAGACGACGATGACCAGGATGCTGACGATGGCGATGATGCGGGCAGCGCTGGATGACTCTGGGTACTCGAAGAGCATCCAAAGGCGGCGCCGCAGCTTCCCACTGGGCAGAACTCGCTCCTCCTCCTTCGGGAAGCCCTCGTCCTCCTTAAAACGGTCCACGATGTCTTCGCCGAGCTGGTAGAAGCGAAGCTCCTCGAGGAACACGTCCAGCGGCACATTGGCGGGCCGCCGCAGTCTACCGCCCGACTGGTAGAAGTACAGAATGGCCTCGAAGCACACCCGGCTGCGGTCGAGGAAGATCTCGTTTCGTACAGGGTCAAAGTAGCGCAACCGTTTACGGGGGTCTCCCAGTAGGGACTTGGGAAACTGGGCAACGGTGCGCAACTGGGTCTCATAACGCATGCCCGACACGTTGATGGCCAAACGTTTGGTCAGCGCCCAGCCGCTCCTGCGCGATGGACGCCGCTTGTCCCGCTTGGTGTTACCACCAGGGGGCGGCACCACCACCTTTGCGCTTGCCTTCTCCTGCTGGTTGTGGTCATCTTTGGCCCTCTTATCCTCGTCCTCTGAGGAACGCTTGTCTTTGCTTCCGCCGTGCTTGTCTGGGCTCGCCATTCCTCAACCCTGAATCACAACAAAAGTACTTTGAAATACTCAAAATCCACCTGTTTGATCCTTTCAACCAGGGTTGTCAGGCAAATTTTTGTCACGGGTCACATTGTATTTATATGGTGTGCATCAGCGAGCAATTATCATTTTGCGGCTCACAAAGCTATGGCTTGCGGACCCGGAGAGTCCGGGGACCCCAGTGTGAGCCTTTAAATAGCAGAAAATTAGTCTTACCTTGGTGATTCCTGTGAATTCAACTGATGAGTGTCACCCCCATGACCGCCGCCCGCTTAGGGTGCCCTCACATCTCACCCGTCCCTCTTCTGTGGCTCCACCATCCCCTCAAACATTCTGAGGAGTTCCACTCTGCTCCTCTTCGCAGTCCTACAGTGAGTGTGGTAGGGGGAGGTCAGAGTTAGATGGTGTTAATCTGCGATCGTTCAGCATGGTTGTGGGTCACTTGATGGTCTGCCCCCACACTCACTTGCTCACCCGCTCACTTTCTCTCCCTCTACACTCGTCAGGAAATGCTGTAAGGCCGAAATTTAATCTTGCAGCTTCTCCAAAGGCCAACACCGCCGCTGGCGCTTTGCCCCTGGAGACCTCCGCCTTCCCCTTAGACCCCGAAAACATGACCTTAAACACACTGCACATGACTGCGTAGAAATGTGATTCCGATATTTTTTAAATTCAGTTTTTAATGAAGAATGAGAACTCAATCTCAATTATGAATCAATGGGAATTACATAGATTGTGAAATGATGGTGCTAAATATTTAAATTGTGCTATTTTTTTCCATTTATATATTTTTTATTTCATGATTTATTTAGATTTTTTCATATCTAATAAACAACAACAGTAATAGTGCATTTAAGTTGGCAGCAGCTTGCCAACATGAGTAGAAATAAAAAATAATTGAAATTATTTCTTCATTTGATTTTATTTATTTATGTATTTTTGCTGGTAAAAATACGTTTGTATATGTATTTGGGTTTTGTATTCTATCAACACGTTATACAGTAATGCACTTGTTGCCACGCAAACATGACTTCGTTTCGTATCTGTTGACGTCATTCGGTAGAAATGATGGAGTTCGTTTTTGGTCCACGAGAGGGAGACAATTCCCATGGTACGAGGCCTCGTTTGCTTTTACATTTTTACTGTACTGTACTAAGGGTTTTTTTTTTTTGGTTTGTTTTTGTTTTTATACATGGAACATCATAAGTAAAAACTTTTAACAGTGCATTAAATTATCGTCAAATGCGACCTGGTGGCACTTTCAAGTTCAAACACACATTTTTGGTCATTAACTCATCAAATAGGCACACACGGACAATATTACAAATATCTAGAAAGCGCTCACCGCGAGCTTTAGTTTGTTTCAATTAAATTTTTGACTTTGTAGCAGAACTTAGACCCGAGGCCTTCTCCTAATGGTCAAGATCATTTGTTCCTGAAAACCAAACAAACTGAACGGCTCTCTATTGACTGAAACATCCACCATGTTTTGGTCATATTTGATAAAAATCTATGGAATAGTTGAGATGTTTTGTGTTTTACATTGCAGTGACCTTCAAACTTGATTTAGTCCTTGATGCTTTAACACACACAAAGTTGTGGAAACAATCCTACTTGTTGAATATCAAGTGAATTTGTGCTGATGTGTGGGAGTGAGAATGAAAAGTAACATTTCGACATGCTTGTCAGCTCTGCCTCTTTTTTTTTTTTTAAATGAAGCGTAACACGATCTGTGCAGGTAGGGCAGGTTATACCTGTTGTACCTATTTCAACAGTTTTGTGTTTTTGAGGCTATGTGTCCCACCACCCAGTATTGTTAGAACTTGCTAACACAAATGTGCTACTCTTACATGCAAGCAGAAATGTTGCCGGTGTCAGCTTCCACTTCACGGTTTCATTATTTATGATGAAACAACAGCACATGATCTTGCTCAACAAACAACCTCACACATTTCAAGCAGAAAGTGCAACATATGGAATTAACCAACCTTTAAAATGGAAATGGGAAACGATTCACCTACAACAGAAAAAATACAAACCCCACCCTATTTATGAACTATTTTAAGTATTTCCTCTTATTTCTACATTGGGTTTCTTAGATCAAGCAATGATTTGACAAATTTCAATTTTATTTCCATTGTGCATTGTCCATTTTTTTGCAGCAGGTAAATAATTTATGACCTGTATTTTCAATCTCACAAAATGTCATCCATTTATCCATTCATTTTCTGATCCGCTTATCCTCACGGGTTGCCGGGGTGCCACGGCCTCTCCCAGTTGTCTTCGGCCGGTAGGCAAGGTATAACCTGAACCGTTTGCCAGCCAGCAGGGCACACATAGATAAGCAACCATCCGCGCTCACACTCACACTTACACCTAGGGACAATTAGGAGTGCCCAATCAGCCTGCCATTCATATTTTTGGAACGTGGGAGGAAACTAGATTACCCAGATAAAACCCACACAGGCACGGGGAGAACATGCAAACTCCATACAGGAAGGCCGGAACCGGAATCGAACCCTGCACCTCTGCACTGTGAAGCCAACGTGGTAATAAGTTGATACCCGTGCCCCCACAAAATGTCAATAAAATATTTGATGTCTGGATTTTTTTAATAAAAGGTCCAATGTTCTGGAGGGGGCGGAAGGCTGGGGGGACAATTATTTAGAGTGGATTTTTGCTGACAGCCAGCACCCTCCCCTCCATCAGCCAATCAGCTATCGGTTTTCAGACAGCCTAACAGCCAATCAAAAATGACGCTCGAGTCACGCCTTCTTCGCATTTCTCCAATGAAACTTTTGTCACAAAACAAACGATGTCCTCACCTCATATTTCATTCACACTCCATGCTGAACTCAGAATGATAATGATAAATAAATATTATCAAGCGTTTATTTAATGACCCAGTGCGCCCGAACCCGTGACACTGGAATACGGAACCTCAGGTGTTTGTTTCCACACGAGTAAATAATCCGTGAGCACACAGCAGAGTGGAGATGGCAGTTTTCCGATCGGTGAGTCCAAAGGCGAGCAATGTCGTCATCTGTTTACCTTTTCCAGTTAATGTCTCACTTGAAGTGTGCCGATAATGAGCAAATAAAGATAACGACGAATAAGGCCGACTGGGGAAAAAAAAACGTTTCAATGTCCCCTCTGGAGCTACCGAGTCGCGCCACGGCAATGCCGGGCAATAAATGTAAAAGGGACATCGAACGGAATCGCAGTTGAAAATGTGGCAATTTTCCCGTTTCTGCGCAAAAACACAAAAACAAAGACTCGGTGACCCAGACGAACTAACGGCTGCGAATGGTCACGGTTCACTCTTTGAATCGGCGTACTCAACAATCGTTGCACCATGAGACAGAAGAAAGAATGTCCTTTTAAAGCGATCCAACGCTAACGCAGCACTCGGTACATTCCAGCAACGTGTTCATCCAAGCTAATACGTCCCATACAATACAGTTCAAGTTCGCTATCTCATTTTATGATATAATGTTGCGCTACTTGTGCAAGCGTTAATTTTAAACGTCAAAAATCTTAAGTCAACGTCAATAAAACAAAAGAATCTGCAAAATTTAACTAAACTGTTTGGCGGGATGCTGTTGCTCTCTGCACTTTCTAGGCTGTTTAAATTTTTTTTTTTTTTTTAAACGTGATCTAGCATGCATTTTCAATCACTTTTATTTACAAATGCCACTTTGGCATTTAATGTCATGACGTCATCATGCCAGCGTGAAGGCAAGACAAATCAAGTTGCATCATACACAGCCTGCGGTTGGAAAACAAATCTGACAGGTTCCTAACGCCACTCGCATATAAATATTGCTTGTAAATATTGTTTTACATGTACTTGTGATTAATTCATATTCTCAATCAACCCATTTGATTGTTTTATTTTTATGCCTGATGCGGTGTTGGAAACATGAATATAACTGATTTAAAAAGTGATTCTGACTTCAAATATTCTTATTTTTATCTTGGAGGACCACAACTTTATTATTGATTATTTATATCAATGAAGTACATATTTTTTCCTGTTTCCAACTTTTTTCCTCAATAAAGCAAACAAACAAAAAATGTAATTCTCATAACTACGGATGGTTCGATCAGGATTTTAAACTCTCGATACCGCTCAACCCCGAGTATGATCAGCCGATACCAATAGTAAACATATGGATTATTTGTAAGTTTTTTAATTTTAGAGCCACAATTATGGATTTTAAAAAATCATTGAATCAGTAGATTTTTGTTTTCATTAAATTGCTTAATAAAAAAAGGTCATTCATTTCTATCCACTGGGAAGTGTGTCAGCTTTCTATTTATAGCACAATGACTGAGCTGATTGGTTAAGAGCACCACACACCCACCAGTTAGCTGCGCAGGCACCAAGCTCGCTCGCTCACCTCTACTGACTTTTGTGTGTCGGTCAGGTGGTCCAGAGAAAATTGAGTTTGACGCTCCCAGTGGCCTTGGCGCAACGCCGCCTCGCCAGCTCCTTTAAGGTAATGCACCACACAAAGCATCATGGCAACGATTGTTGTGTGCCCCATCCCCCTGCCCCCATAAGTCTGACTTTCTGCTTTTCCTCACACTCTCTCCTCTCTTGTTTAATTCTTCCTAATTGAAGTGCATGTCCTTGTAATGTGTAAAAGAGTAGAAGGGCCACACTGGAAAAAAGAAAACAAAAGCACACCACAAGAGTGAAGGGGGGCCTGACCAGTCGTGATAAGTTGTATTTTGGGTGAGGAAAAAAAAACAGGTCGGAATATTTATAGTCCCAAAAGTCCTACTTGAACATTTTTTTTCACTATGTGACTCAGAAGGATTTATTTCCCTTGTAATTTTATGAGGGGTTTTCTCCAAAATATTTTTTCCTTGAAAATATAGAACTGTCATAACTATATGACATGAGTTTGAAATTATCAGATTAAAAATATATGCTGCTTTTTTTTTTGACAATAATGTCAAAAGTCTTCTCACTTTTAAAAAAATGACATTTTCCTCTAACTATGGCTGTTTTCTTTTTCAAATATACATATTTTAAAATTTGAAAATAGTTTATTCCCTGAAAATATGTTGAAAATATCTGTGTAAAACTTTTTTTTAAAATTGAAAGAAAATTCTGAAAAGATATGACTACATTCCTGTAAGTATGTTTTTCACTCAAAATACATTAAAAAAATCAAAATAAAAACTGTGTTTTCTCTCAAAGAATATGTTTTCTAATGTACAGTAATAAATTCTTCTCCATATTTTCTGAATTTTCTCAATTGTACAACCGTTTTTTCCCTCTCAAATATGTTGTGATTATATTATACTTTGTTCAAATTGAAAGTGTACAACACTCTAATATACAACTCATAACTGCAAAATATTTGATTAAAAATACAAAGGAAATTATTGGAAAATGTCTCATTTGAATTAGTGGAAAAAGCAAACTTTTATGGAAAAGGATATTTGACTTTTTTTTTTTTTTTCTGTCCTTGAATGTGGTTGTGTCATTGCATTTCTTTGGAGCGTGTCCCTTCTGCTCCTCTTGTTCATGTGACGTAATTGTCGTATCGTCAAGAAAATGAAGCCAGCATGCCAATCAATCACTCTCGTTATGGTTCGGGCGACGGCGCGCCACCGCCGCAGGCCTCCGACCTGAGCGTGGAGCGCAACCCAAAACCCGCGGCCAAGCCCGACCCGTCCGAGCTGGTGTTCGGGAAGCAGTTCTCGGACCACATGCTGACCGTGTCATGGTCGGCCGACGGCGGATGGGACGCGCCTTGCATCAAACCCTTCCAGAACCTTTCGCTGCACCCGGCCAGCTCCGCTCTGCACTACTCCATCGAGGTCAGTAAGGCCAGCGGTGGCAATTTGCGGTAATCTCAATTGAGATCAAGACATCATACCCAAAAAAAAAAAAAAGAAAAATATATATTATATGAAAAAATATTATCAAAATATAGCTACAGCAAATTTTTTAATGCAAAAAAATTACCTCAGCATAATTTTTAAAAATGACATTGACCTCAAATGTAAGAATGCTCTGTATTTATATTCTTTGAGTTGAGTTATTTTGTATTTTTATTTTTTTGTTTTTCTGGGCCAAAATTGTTTTTTATCGACCTGAAATTAAGTCACAATTAAACGAAACAAAATGTAATTAATGTCGTCGTTTAAAATTTATTGTATTGATCAGAAAAGACATGCCAATTGAACCATTTTTCATTCTGCACAGAAAATTGATATGACCTAAATTGCCATTGGACCTCCCTCATCAACATGAATTAATAAACTCTTGGAAGCTTATTTTGTCTTTTCTCGGAAAATTACCGACGGTGTTGTTGCTGCTGCTGCTGCCGCGCGCGTGTCAGCTGTTTGAAGGGATGAAAGCGTTCCGTGGCGTGGACAACCATGTGCGCCTCTTCCGGCCCATGCTCAACATGGAGCGCATGCACCGCAGCGCCGTGCGCAGCTCTCTTCCCGTGAGTTCCCCGAGCGCTTGCCAACACACGGCCGCGTCTCGGATTAGTCGTCCTCGTTTTTGACGGGTTTTATTTTCCAGACGTTCGATAAAGGCGAACTGCTGGAGTGCATCAAGAAGCTGGTGGCACTGGACCAGGAGTGGGTTCCATATTCCCAGGAAGCCAGCCTCTACATCCGGCCCACCTTCATCGGCACCGAGGCGAGTCGATTCTCATCTCGCGTCCAGTATCGGATGCGTTCTGATCCATCATATTCACTGTCCATCTATTTATCTGTTCGTCCGCCTGTCTGTCCACGTCTGCATGTTTCCAGCCGTCACTTGGCGTGACTCGAGCCAGCCAAGCGTTACTGTTTGTGATCGTGGGCCCGGTCGGGCCATACTTTGCCACGGGCTCCTTCAACCCCGTCTCACTGCTGGCCGACCCGTCGTTTGTGCGCGCCTGGAAGGGTGGGGTCGGTTCCTACAAGATGGGGGGGTGAGTCGCAGGCGCCGGAAAAGACGCAACTGGCTTGAAATGACACTGTGGTGGACCCCCGCTTCCATCACGGGGGTTCCAGGCCCATTCAAAATCGATTCAAATGTAAAAAAAAAAAAAAAATTTTAATCATGTTTCGCACGCACGCACTTTAAACAGGCTTAATGTTATTAGAAAACAGTTTTTAAAGAACTCCTCAATATCTGTTGTCACACTCTTTGTCCAAAAATGGGAGTCTCTCACATCAAATTAAATTAGCATGGAAACTAAAGTAATTCTAAACCTTCAAACAACTTCAACGCACAAGGAGTAGCAAGAAATACAAACAGAGCAGACAACAAAAGAGGGTGAAATGTTGTGGGCTTAAAATGTTTACCCCAACCGTCGCATTCTGAACATCCGCCGGCCTAATGCTAACATGTAATGTAAAACGCCATTGACAGGCTAACAAAAATTAGCGTAGCTTCTACGGATAATTGTACTGCTTTAAGACACCGAGCAGCAACATATCCAAACAGAAGGCGGCTGTTACAACACTGAAAACCAGACTGACCTGCAGAATGTGAAACCCATTTAAAAAAAAGCCACTTAAATATCTGCCATGTGATTGTGCTAACAACATAGCAAGTAAATACTGTATCATTTAGTGAGACGTTTGACAGTCATTTTCGTTGGGCAAAATTTTATTTGACTGAAAATATAGAGTGTCCAAAGTTGTCACGGGGTTTTTTTTAAGATCATGTCCAGCCATGTTTTTTTTTTAGCATTCCAACAATGCGTCTCTTACAGGAACTATGGCCCAACCATCTCGGTTCAGAATGAGGCGGTTCAGCGCGGCTGCCAGCAAGTTCTGTGGCTGTACGGACCTGACGAGCAGATCACAGAGGTCGGGACCATGAACCTTTTTATCTACTGGACCAATGACAACGGAGGTACGAACAAGCCAGACAGCAATTAAACAGTGGGCTAATTGTAAAACCAATCATTGCAAATAAGTGACACTCTGCCACGGTATTCGATGATGACTGGTTGTGAATGCAGTCGCTGCGTTCGCACTCCTTCACTCATTCCTTGCTTCCGAATCGCGCATCAAGATATTGAGTGGGCTTGATATTTGATATTGTAGAGAAAGAGTTGATGACGCCACCCCTTGATGGCATCATCCTTCCCGGAGTCACCAGACAGTCTCTGCTGGACCTGGCGAGAACCTGGGTTAGTTTTTCCTCACGTGGCCTCATTAAAATGTTTTGCATTGGATTCACATTGAAAATTCGAATGGATGAGCTGTTTATTTATTACTCATGAACTTTTTTTTTTACCTTATTTCTTCCTCCTTTGTAGTAAAGTAAATCTATTCATTTGAAATTAGAAAATTACTTACTACTTAATAAATATTTCATTAGTTCAACTTTTACATGTAAGATTTTATCCAAAGGTCAGCTTTATTTTTAATTAGTTTTCTAATTATCAGTAGTGTGAAAATTTGAATTAGTAGTTGACACAAATACTATCTTGCAGAATTGAAACTTTATTTTAATCTCTTCTACAAATTAGGTCAAAGTGTATCTAAATAATTTTCATTTATTAACTTAGAGGACTACATACGGAAATGTAAAACACAAAGTGTAAGTCAATCCAAAATTTTACTTCCCAGGTTGACTATAGAGTACTCTTATTAATCAATTATCGTGAAATGATGACTAATGAGCAAACTGGCGTGTCAACTGTTGGTGTGTAGGACGAGTTCAAAGTGACGGAGCGCACGATGGGCATGCAGGAGTTGCTGACCGCGCTGGACGCCGGCCAGGTTCTGGAGGTGTTTGGCGCCGGTACCGCCTGTGTGGTGTGTCCCGTGGGCAGCCTCCTCTACAACGGCAAGGTGCGTTTGTTTGATTTCTTTTTATTTTATTTATTTAGGGATGAGTGGGCGCCCCCTTGTGGCCAAACCAAACACTGACCCTTCCTCCCTTCTCAGACGTACCACATCCCGACCATGCAGAACGGACCGGAACTGGCCAAGAGGTTCTACAAAGAGCTCACTGATATTCAGGTAAGTGCCGGAAAACTGCTTGCAAAAATAATATGGCTGCCAAATTCACCTAAAAGTAGTGTTAAATTATTACATGATAAATACGTGAGAGGTTTCATGTTTTAACATCTTTAAGTAAAACGTTTTAACGTGACGTTACCATGTTTAAATGTGTTACGTTATGACTTCCGGTTCAGGACATTTTTTGCGTCGTGTAAAAAAATAAAATAAGGCCAAACATTAAAAAAGATTTTGATTTCAAAAGAAGACACATGCAGAAGTCAAACGTATCTCCATTTATTGAACATGAAAACATACGTTAGCATGTTAAAACGTGATAGCACGTTCAAAATGTAAAACTTTTTTAGGTGAACCGTATCATGTTAAAACCATGTGGACATTGATTTTTTCCCCAGTGTGGCAGAAATATGCTTTGTTAAAAAAAAAAGACAATTGTAAATATAAGACTTCATTTTAAGGGTATTGCCCAACCCCAAGTTGTTTAATGACAAATGAGACATGAAATCCTGTCAAATTTTTGTTCTCTTCTTGTTGTCTTTTTACAGTACGGACGTAAGGCCAGCGAATGGGCGCCTCTGGTGGATTAAATTTCTTTTTTTTTTTTGCACAAGTCAGTAGAATCAAGTTAGATGCCGTAATTTCCCTTTGGACCACCAGTGTCCCCTCCACCTCTTCTCCCTCTCTTTCCTGACATATCTCAAACCACTAACACACTCCTGCCACTTGGCTGAGACGAGACTGGAGCAATAAGAACTGTATGCAACACGGCTCCACTTTATAGATTGTAATATATATTTATGTGATATATAGCACAATGTTGTACTTTGGTAATGAGCTGCATTGAGGTGTGGTGCTTTTAAACTGTTACTGTCTGCGAATGGGGCCACTTAGCTAGGACAAGCGACCGCACACAAAAGGGCACAAAATGGAGAGTAGTGCGAGCTAATGTTGGCCCTCTGCACTGGTTTGTGTTAGGTTTGTTTTTTTAGATGTTTTTAAATGATACAAGAAATTAGGTGATCTTCTGCAAATTGAATTCTCTGTGATGTCGTCAAGTGCCTGCTGACCCCCGTTTGGTCGGTCAGCGCGTCTTCCGCGGAATAGTTTCCAGTAAGTCCTCTCCTTTCTATGTCCTGTATATGTTTAGTCAACATTTTTACATTAAAGCCCATTTGAGTCCAGTCTGGTCTGCTCTGATTTGCAAAATGGAGATGATGCTAGGTCATTTGTAGATGAGCATTTGAAGAAATGTGGTTTCATTTAAATGAATTCAATGTTTTGTAATGCAAGTTATTTACAACAAACCAACTTGAAAGTGTTTAATGTAAAATTATGTACTTTAAAACTGTATTATTCCCAAACTTTTAAGTATGTTAAATGAGTCCTTTATGAAGTTTTTTCAAAAATTACACATTTTCCCGTACAGTATTCATTTACAATAGTTATCCAGTTTTATATTTGTGCCTTTTTTTGACAACCAATCCAAATGTTGCATGTTCAATTTTATAAATTTACAGCAAATGGTTTAACAAGGTTTTAGCTGTATTTCAAATTTGTTTCTTTAATTTTTATGTATAAATTTTGATACGGGTTAAAAGACTGATTGAGAGTAAATTGTAATGTGATTGAAATGACGGAAAGCCAACCGAACACCACCACCACTACTACAACTAAATTATTTCATGACAAAATATATTTCCGGAAAAACAGCAACACCAAAGCTGCAAATATTACAGAACTCTTGATCTCAATGCTAAATCGGCAGGGCACAAAGAGCTTAGCACACACTTTTTACTTTTTTACAGTTTTATTTGTGAAATTGGGAGAATTTAGAATCTGAGCTTCTGGAAGAACCACTTATTCTTACCAGTCTTGTACCTGCAAAACAAAAGTGGACCCAATTCAGATGACACCAATGTGAACTTGACAGCTCAGAAATTTCCAGAAGGGAAGCTCACCTCTCTTCAAATTTAACCTTGGCCTCACGTCTGGCTTTTGATTTGAGAGCGGGATCCCTGAATACATCCTTGTTGACCACCGTTTTGTCCAGGGGGATGTCCACGGAGTATCTACGCAAGGAATTTTTTTTTTTTAACCCTCCAAACATAGCTCTAAACCAATGCAAAGCGTTTTCCAAACAGATTGCCCAGAGGCACAGACCTGGTGGGCATGAGGTGGTTGTAGTTGTAGACCTTGACGAAGGCCTTGATCTTGGACCTCTTGGCGATCTTCTTTTTCCCCATGGGGGCGGTCACCTTGCGGGGATAGCGGTCGATGCCGGCCACCAGGGCATGGCTGTAAGGCCGGTCGGCCGTGCCGTCGTCAATATTCTGATTTAGCACAAGGAGGAAAGCAGCGCAGACACGCTTCATGTAAGACAGTGTATGACAGTGGTGCCATGCGATATGAGTCGAATTAGGTCCCCTCATATCCTCAAATCATCTTTCCACATTAAAATGAAGAGAAATGCCATTCATCTGTTCCAAACCAACAACAGCGTTGTTGTGAACTCCCTGCCCACCTGGGGACAGTATAAATACAGACAAACACACAAAGAAGAGTTTCACACCTGACTCAATAAGCTGCAGTACCACCAGTCATTTTTTGCAAAGGAAAATTAGCCTGCGTAAGTGTTGCTCCACTGATCAAATCTCCATAGTTCATAGTGTAAACAATACACGTTACCTACTCGAAAACAATCTTTTTTTTTTTATTGTGGCTCGATAAGCATCTTTCTGTTTCTTTTATCCAGTGCGTCTTCAAAGGGTAAGTAGTTCGCCTTCAGTTGAGTTGTATTTAACAGCAGCTGCTGAAATGACTTAACCTTATGAATGTTTTCGCGTCTTTCTTTACCTTAACGATGACAGCTTTGCGGCCGGCGTAGCGTCCAGCGAGGACCATCACCACCTTTCCGGGTTTCATGAACTTGCCCATTTCTGCACAGACAACAAGAAACCATCGGCTACGATTACCCACAACATAACAACATGCAAGTAATGAAGTAAGTAAAGTAACGCGAAGGAACGGAACGCAGCATCAAACTCCATCGCCTCTGGCTGCCTTAGCTTTAGCTTTCGTGTGGCTAGCGAGTACAAATATAACCTCCATGCCGCGTTGACGACACATTAAGTGCGATGCAAATAACGGAGAAACGTTTCAAATGTGATCCACGTCAAACCGCATATATTTGGTGGTAAGAAAACGGTGTCAGGTGGCACAAGTGTGGAAAAACAGAGAGGCTGCCATGTTGGAATCAACGCTCCAGCATCTAAGCGTAGCCATAACCGCTCATTTAAACGACTTTTCGCTTAAATATACGTTTATTTGCAGTCATAACAATGGCGTTAGGCGTAGTAGTGTTTCCCCTTTATGTCCGATACAGTAAAATATTTGAATGCACCGAACTGGACGCGATGTTTGAAGATTATCACGACGAAAATTCACTCACTGGAACTGTTTCTATGGCCTCCGCTGGTAGGAAAGGAAGTGAAGGAGGTTTTAGCAAACTTTGACCCGCACGTGGGAACGTCACTTCCTGAAATAAATTAGTTGGTTTATACGTGGCCATTTGTTGACACATTTTTTGTTTACTTTATTTCATATATAGATTATGTTTTAAACAATTTAGTTCTATTTATATGTGGTACGTGATTACGTTTTTTTCCGTGAACCCGAAGGCGTTAGTTGCCTTTATTTACGTTGGCCGTACTTCGGGTAAGATGGCGACTTGTCCGGCTACTTTCTCTCCAGCTCGTGAAATTTTGCGGTGTACCAGACCGCTAAAACGATCGAAATGGACTCAAGCGATTGTATTTGACAGGGGAAACAATATACTTGTCGCTCGTCTGTTGTTTGTGAGGACGCCATTTCAAGGAAGACTGTGCTATGGTGTTTTCACGTCGCGTCTGCGAAGTTGCAATTTGTTCACTTCGATCACCGGCAGCGGTTGTATTCAAAATTCCCGTTATTTCAATTATTTTTGACTGAGATAGATAATTATTTTGTCTCTTGATATAATAATAAAAATGTAGATCAATAATTGTTATACTTAAATGTTGAAAGAGTAACTCGCGGAAATCCTTGTTATTAATTTCTTTATCAATTCTATTAGTTTTTATTATGCTGTTACGTATGGATGTAAAAATGTTAATTGGATGGCCTGATGTGGTATATATATTTTGTCAATTAAAAAAATATCATACTTTTGAAAAGTTCAAGTCAGTTGTCAGTTGATGCTTAAATTGTGTTTGTGTGAAAATGTGTATAGTTTAATACTGGAAAGCAAATGTTGCCTTTCTGTTGTGTATTTTGAATTCAGGGTGTAAAATCTGCAGAAAAAAAGCTAGAATACCCACAAGCAGCTTGGGAGTTTATCACACATACTACAAAGTTTACAACGACATGACAGGAACGTGACACAGCAAACTACTGCATGTGTATTATTAATGTTTAGGATAAAGAAATCAAAAGACCTAGCTACATATTCATGATTCAGTGTGGCAGCGGTGTTTATATGCCGATATGACCCAATAAATTATGATTTTTTGGTGTACTTAAGTACCAAGATAGCAGGGCAAAAACAACATGCGGTGCGACATTTGCACACTGATTCGTTGCTGGGGTGTCAGTCTTAGCAATTTAAAACCTGATACATACGTGGAGGTAGCACTTGAATAGCAACTACGGCGTTACATTCATGGAGAAGATACTTGACGCAACCAGTATCGTGTTCCCAAACAATCATCTCACAAAACATTTTTAAATGAAACAAAAAAAAAAAGCAGCAAAGTCAGTCACTGTGCAAGCGCCTCATTTTTGGATAGTCAGCCATTCTGGTAATTGTAAACTAATTATCTGTCAGTTGTAATGTTATTAGTTTTAAAACATTCTTTTTTTCTATTTATATCAATGTTATTATAATTAACCAATTATTTGACCAAATAAATACAACATAGTTCAAGGACAAATTTTTACAACTAACCAATGGTATAATGAGAGACACGATTAAAAAAAAAGGAATAAATAGATTTTAAGTAACTAATTTTTGGAAAACGAAATATCTTAATGCAACAACAATTTCGGGATTCTTATAGAATGTAAATGTTGGCTGGGCCGCATGTCAGCCGCGGGGCAGAATGTTTTGCGCACCCCAATGCGAACGTCTTCTTGACCGATTGCGTTTGGCGTGGTCAGAAAGCGTCCTTGATGTTCTTGAGCTGCCGCACGGCCAGGTCAACGGGCAGGTCGAACTTGAGGTGACTGATGCGTCCCAGGATGCGCAGGGCACCCTCGAAGCCGGTCTGCGCCATGTAGCTCCACGCCAGGTAGTGCGGGTGCACCAGCGTGCCCGCCTTGCATAGCAGGTTGAGCCACGACACCAGCCGCTGCTCGTTGAGCGCCATGCACACGAGCGCCTTGAACTCAGTGTCGGGGCCTCGCTTGTAGCGCCCGTGCTCCTTCAGAACCGTGTGGATGGCCCACAGGAGGGATTGTTTAGGGGTGACGGTAACCGGACCGCCCCCTACTGGCAGGCTGAAGGACTGCGAGAGCTGGCGGGCGGGCGACTCCGCGAAGGCCTTGCCGTTTTTTGAGTGGTAGTACTTGACGAAGAGCTCCCAAGGGTGTATGGTTTGGGGCCCGGTGGTCCGGTGGGGCAGCAAGCAGGAGATGGGCGCCAGGACCAGGCTGACAGTCTGGGAAGGCGAAACCAGACCATGAGACAGCAAGTCTTTGAGAACCAGGGCCAGTTCCCTGCGTACACACGCAGTCAGCTCATCGCGCGGTCCTAGAGCCGAGTTCCCGGTGTAGTTGACCACGTGATCCGGGCCAGGCTGGCGGCGCGAGCCCAGAACGCGAACCTTGTCCACGGTTGCCTCCAGACGGCGGAGGAGAGGACCATAATCGCGCTGCGCAGAGTCTTGGGGCCACATGCCCGATGGCCCCTGGCCAGCCGAGCAGCCGAACTGGCTGGCAGCGAAGATCTGCAGCACGGCCAGAGCCTTCTGGATCAGCTGCAGGCCCGTCTCGCGCATCCTCTGCGCCTGTTCCGGGTCCGCTGAAGAGACGCAAACACAAGCGGCCTATGTCATTTTCATGACAAAGAGATGCCAGTAGATGGCAGCGTTGCATTGCCTTGGATTTGAAAGCAGCACAGCTTTTGAGTAGAAGATAACGGTTAGGCAGTTAATCTGGGCTTATCGCGTCCATTATGAGGGAGAGAAATGCCAACAAATTATAAGTCGGACAAGTTTAGGCACTTGAGACTTGAACAGTGTTATGTCCTGTATATGTAAGGTACAAGCAACATGTGTCGTCATGTCGTAGAAAGTGTGTTTTGCTATCGTGAGAAAAGATGGAGTTATTGGAGTGATTGGCCATGCGGTGAGACAGCACGGATCACGGTGTGTTTGTTATGTATTTTTATTTAAAAGACCCATTCTCAGTCTTATTTGCTGTTTTATCGTTTGAGGGCATCACAAGCGTCAAAGCTCATTTTTTTAATCAGAAACCCGTGTTTTGAGTGAAACCAGCCTGTGTTCTACTGCTGATGGCTACAGAAAATAAAAGCTGGAATCAATTTTTTTTTCCAGTCGAGTCTATTCTTCCCAAGTCCACTCACCAGTCCTCGTCCCTCTAGCGGTTCTGGTCTTGGCAGAGGCCGCTAGAGGCTGCTGACTGTGGGTGCCGTCACACAAGAGAGGGTTGCCCACCTCATCTGAAAGGAAAACACATTTCGTCCACAAAAGCGACAAAATGTTGTGAAATGCGAGTCCAGCGCATACCCTGGATGAAGTTGATGAACATCTCCAGGTCTCTAATTTGCGTCTTGAGCTGCTCGACCAGCTGTTCCTTCACCCGGGCCGGATTGACGATCTGCGCGATGGCGGCGTCCACTCGCCGCCGCAGCTCCTCGGGCGACAAGTTGCCGATGTCCTCATTCAGGTTGACGTCCAACTTCTTGATCAGCTCGTCGATGATGACCTGACAATCGTGGACAGGTTGTAAAAAATCAGCAACAAAATCCAGTCGACAGTGTTGCGTCGCTAAACGAGGCGAGTTTATTTCTTTAGCAGCCATTCGCAACTGCTCAGTATAATGCAGCGATGGCTGAACGATTTCAGGATACTGTTAAAGACAAAAATGGAACCTCAGCACTTAGTTTGGGCTTTCGCGACTCTGTATTGCACATTAGCTTAGTGACTAGCATTTGCCTGATTGGTGAGCTTGGGGTATGTCTGAATCCTTCAATGACGATCACAAAATCACGTTTTTGAGATCAAGATTTCGATCCCAAAACGATAAATTATTTTAACTCTAACAGAGTCTCATCGAACACTCAGTTTTTTGCATCATTCCGGGCAGGGCCGGCCATTAACCCCCGCAAGATGACTCTAGCAAGGAGCTGACTGCGCTCTGACCTTCTGCCGCTCCATGACGACCGACTGCGGCAGCGAGTCGTAGCTGCCTTCCTGGTAGGCAAAGTGCTCCAGGTCGTCCAGCTGCGTCTTGAGCTGGAAGATGAGATCTTTTTGCTTCTCCCGCTGAGCCTCCAAACGCTCGCGCTTCTCCCGCTCGCTCTGGAATGCAAATGACATGCTCGTTTCACTTGAACTCCGTAACGTAGTAACACACCATGTGAAATACCGGAGATGGGCTAACAAACAGTATCATCGAGGCAGTGCCATTTAAACACAAATAGTGCAGCAGCACATGTAGATAGGCAATATGACAACAGTCAAAGGCATGTATTGTTCAGTGAATACCTCTCTGACAATCAAAAGTGAGCGTTATTACATTTGTAATGGAGGATTTTTCTTAAAATACTTTTACTTGCATGCGTGTATTTAATATTGTATGAGTGTACAGTATTTGCACATGAAGAAAACATACAAATGAATGACGGGAAATTCCAATTTAAAATGTCGAGAAACGTGTTGTCCAACTCACCAGGTCCTCCTGCAGGTGAAGCATGTGTGATGGTGACAAATAAAGACGTGAAGAACAGGAAGTAAATACTGACTGAGTACACATCAGCCTTAATCAAATAAGACAACCATCGGCCATGGTATGTTTTTTTTAAAACATTTATCTTGTCTGGTGCTGCGAAAACCACCAGAGATACAAGAAAAGCTGGCATGTGACGTTGGAAAGCCGCTTTAATCCCCTTCAATCTGACTTGATTGATTTATATCCATGTGACATAACGCTGACAGATGCCCTCCACTTAAGTCTAAAAAAAAAATAAAAAGTCACGCATGCTTTCTCTGACTTGTTTTTCACTTTTAGTACAAATATAAATTAATTTCTTAAAGCCGTGATGTCTCGATCAGATACTTTTTATTTCTCGAACATTTTCAGAGTAATGTACTGTACTAGGGCCGAAGTTAAAAAAAATAATTGTAAGTTTAATTTTAATTAATTGTGGTACATGACTGTAAAGAGAATCTACATCCGAGGAAGTAAACACTACAAACTCAAGACCCCCTTGACAAGAATTGAAACGTTCCGTTTGTGACCTCTCACCGTGTTGTGGAGGTGCTGGGCGTCACGGGGTCCGCAGCCGAGCACATGCGGGCATCCGCGGAAGGCGAACTCCTCCAGCTCGGTGAGCATCTTCTCCTTCTCGTCGGTCTGCGCGTGGACGATCTGCTTGAGTCGGAACTGCACCTGGGCAAAGTGCGACGTAAGGGCGAGCAGCGACGAGTTGAGGAGCTCCTGCTCCTCCTCCAGCTTCATCAGTCGCCCCGCCATTTCCTCGTCGACGTCGCCTCCGCCGACCGATGCTTTTCCCCTCGACTGGCCGCAGTTAGCGCGCTCCTCCTCGGGGTTGGCCACTGCGCCCACCGGCGCCCAGCGCTCGCCGGCGCCGGCTACGGCGGCCTCGCTATCCGAGGCTGAAAGCTCCTCCGTGGACATAGTGGACGGAGGCCCTTAATAACAATTCTCACTCGGCTTGAATTGACTAAATCCTGGTGAAAACGCAGAAATGATCACCGTTATGGAAACAGGTGGATCGCCATCTTGATGCAAAATAAACTACGTCAGAGGGAGACGAGTCAGCCAATCATTGGATATCCGGAAGTACCGACGACCGACGTCAAAGCAGAGACGCGTAAACCCGTCACAGAATATGCGGAAGTGCCGTTGTTTGGTAACGAGTATCACCGTGTCAGTTACATGTCTTCTCACAGTTAATTAAAAGAATAGGATGTGTGAATCCAGAACATTACTGTATAATGACCCCTGCATCGCACCATAAGATCAAGGCTAAAACCGTTTGTCGCCGTTTGTTGATTGTTAGCTAGGTATCCGTAAACATTTATTAATGCAACCCATATATTGTAGTTTTATTATGCCTGACAAACGTCAAAAGAGCAGCATTAAACATTGTTTTGATGACCGTTTGTTTGATTGGCGTGAGGGGGAGGATCGGGGCAGTACAGTACAGTATACAGTACCCTGCATGCAAAATATTATCTTATGCCACCAACGCGCTATGGCTCTGCTCAGGGTGTGTTCTGCACAAAAGGTTCAGCAGCAAAATCAGATGGCTGGTTAACGTAGTTTTTAGTTGTGTTGGTTGATTGGTAGTTTGGGTGAGAAGATGGTTTGTGGTCTGAGTCGGTGGCTGATAGTTGGGTGCTTGTTTCATTGTGAGGCGTTCGATTGGTTGGTTAATAATTCAGGTTGACCAATACGCCATTGATTGGTTGGTAGTTTAATTTGTTCAGGAAAGTATTATTCGATTTGTCGATCGCCGGCATCTCCACTAGATTTTGGGAATCAAAGTTTCAAATGGGTGGTCCAGTGGTTAGCGCGTTGATCTCACAGTGCGGAGGTACTGGGTTCAATTCCAGCTCCGGCCTCCCTGTGTGGAGTTTGCATGTTCTCCCCGGGCCTGTGTGGGTTTTCTCCGGGTGTTCCGGTTTCCTCCCACATTCTAAAAACATGCATGGCAGGCTGATTTAACACACTAAATTGTCCCTAGGTGTGAATGTGAGCGTGGATGGTTGTTCGTCTCTGTGTGCCCTGCGATTGACTGGCAACCGGTTCAGGATGTCCCCCGTTTACTACCCGAAGACAGCTGGGATAAGCTCCACCCTACCCTAAAACACCCGTGTAATTGCCTTGTCATGCGGAAGATACTCCTCACAACCACTTGGGGGCGATCTTGCACAGTACGTTGGAGTTGTAATGACACAGTGGGGGCAGTTCGACTTTCAAATCACATTGCTTCTTTAGTGATTAGACTACAGTTAGAACATCGATCGACTACAATATTTCAATGAACATAGGTTTCACATTGGTGTGTTTTATGTCGTATATTGAGGAAAAGACAAAGAAAGAGCAGCGTTCAACACGTTGCGCTGGTGGTTTTTTGTTGTCATTGGAAGACAACTAGAGCCAGGGAAGGCCGCTGTTAGAGGTGCACTGGCCGCCTACGGTGCACCTGTAGCCGGCCTGACAGCAATGCTTCATGTCGCTGCAGCACACCGCCTGTGAGATAAGGAGAAAGGATTTTTAAATGTGCTGCTTCATGAGCGTTTCAACCAGGGCTGGGAAAACCTTTGGGGTCAAGGAGTTTATCGGACTGCAAGATGTAAAATTGTTGAAGTATAAAATGATCATTTTGTTTTTAATCATAATCACCTTATCTTGACGTGTAAAAATGTGTATGACTTTTTTTTTTTTTAATGTATGAATGTGGGAGGAAACTGAAGTACCCGGAGAAAACCCACACAGGCACGGGAGAACAGGCAAACTTCCCAATTCAATTACATTTTTGAATTTGATGTTTTATTTTATGAGAATTTATTTTATTTTTAAGAATTTACAACATTTTCAAATACAAAGGTTAAATTATATGTAAAATATTTATTACTACTCTTTAAAAAAATAAATTATTTAATGCAATAAATATATTTTCTTCTACTCTTGATCATGTTAATGAAAGAACCGAAGTGGGCCTTATGAACCCTGCCGGCACAATGCTTTGGAGAGATAATGATCGTACGTTAGCAAAAGGGCAGCATCCCCAGTCCGTGGGTGAAATCT
The DNA here is from genome assembly GCA_026261675.1 of Hippocampus mohnikei. NCBI lineage: Eukaryota > Metazoa > Chordata > Actinopteri > Syngnathiformes > Syngnathidae > Hippocampus > Hippocampus mohnikei. The sequence continues at coordinate 11,887,430 of JAKGUB010000328.1, read as the reverse complement.
TGCAGCAGGTCTGCCCGTCGTTGCACAGGCTCTGGTCGTCGCACTGCACGAATCCCGGCTTCATGGCGGCGACAGTGGTCCGCGGCGGGAGTAAGGAAGAGATGCTGGCCGGAAGTTTAGGGTACCACGGGATGGCCACTTGCCCTTTCACGCACTTGGACTCTTCCTCGTCGCACGTGTAGTCCGTGGGGCAGCAGTGGTTGCCGTCGGGACAGCAGACGGCCTGTCAAAGAGGTAGTGAGACTTAAGTAGAGACTAACCCTCGCTTCTGCTTTCACAAGCAGCAGTGTTAGCCCAAAAAGCGCTGTACAATATTCACCCGAGGCAGAGGGCAGCATCCCCACGCTCCCGTTTGGGTCTTGCAGCAGGTGGAGCTGTCAGAACACGTGTGAGTGTCGTCACATCTCACTTCCTGTTCCTGCTGCCTGGACTCCACGGCCTCTTTCTCCAACCACGGCACTGAGCGCCATTCCAGATCGCAAGTCCGAGCAACCAAGTTGCACGTGTGACCTTGAGGGCAGCAGTGTAGGAAGTCACTGCAGCAAACCGCCTGGGAAGACAATCCAAAAAGACAAACAAAGAAAGAAAAATCATCGGGCAAAAGCATGTTCAATGTTAAATTTGCAGCCACCGTGTTACCTGTGGTAGAGGACAGCAGGACCAATCCCCTCGGGCGGTTTTACAACAAGTGGTGCCATCTCGGCAGTAGGATTTGTCGTCACAGGGGACCATATTGGCTGCAAAAATAGCAAAGAAATTTTGAATTAAAAGGGGATGTGTCATGTGTCCAAAAATAAAACCACCCAAAAAACTAAGCAAAACAAAAAAACCCAAAACAAGTCCACCATCCACCATGCACAATCCCTCCTGACCTGCAAGACCTGAATGACAAGTAACGTTTGGCAGCGCGCCTCGACACGCCCGGCCCGACGAGATGCATCCTTTTGTTTTGTTCGACATAGCCAACTGCATTCGAATATGGACCAAATCAACATGAATATGACACCAAAACATTTAATATTCTCCGCGGAGGATCTTTGGTGTCAAGAGCTTTTCGCAGGTTAACGTGTAAAGGCCAAGGTCAAACCTCAAGGTCACAGCGAGGTCAAATATGCAAACAGGAGTAGATAACTAGCTGCTTATCTGGATTTTTTTTTTGCAACAAAGTCATGCATCAGATTAGAGGTCATATGTTGATGCAAGAACCACAAAACAAGTCCCACTTCTGATTTAGTTCCTTAATCAGCACAAGATAAGCGAACATGGCTGACCGTGGGTGATGCTACTAGTTCAACACGTCATCCGCACACTTCCCCCTCTCAGCTTTTTATCACACCCGAGCATCGTCAACGGTTTCTCCGCGCTGACAGAACCGCTCATCTGAATCAGGAAGTCGCTTGGGGGGGAGGGGGGGGGGGAGCAAAAACTGACCTCGTTGGTTCTCCCAGTCAGCCCTCCTCCTGGCAGGAAGCTTGTTCCACATCGGCATGTCCTCGCCGTCCTCCGTTGAGACGCAGACGGAGCGTCGGACGTCGCACAGGCTGCCCCCGGGGCAACAGTGCTCTTTGTCTTCGCAGCACACGGCCTGTTTGGACGGCCTTTTGTTGTCAATTCGGCATTTTTCAGATATGTACACGATGTGACTTCCCCATCACTGTACAGTGGGGTCACTATGAGTGACATGGTAGGAAGGCACAAACACTGCATTGAAAGCAGTTGTCGTTTTTGTACGGCACAGCACGTTGTTGCAGTTGCTTTAAACTGCTTTGAAAATAGTGAGTTGAGTCCAAACAGAAACAACAGCTGCCTTGACTAGAGTTTGTGTCAAAAGCAATTGCCGCTGGGCCGAGCTAGCGACCTCAAGCTCAGGTCATAAACGGTAAGCTGCTTTTTTTTTTAAACCTGTTTTTTGTAAATTCTGGAAAAAACATTCGGCTTCTTCACTATGATTCAGAAGTGGAACCCCGCCAGCATGATTGTGTTGAAAGCAATCGTGTTTTTACTATCTCCTTGTCCTTGTGTGCGAGTTATCCATGCAAAATGGGAAGTGGAAATCCTCCGTGGAATTTTCTGGCTTTGAATGTCGAACCAGAATGGAGTCAACGGTAACCGCAGTTTGCAGTTTAACACCTGACCCTCTTTAAGCTGTTGAAAGCAGTTGTTGGTGGAACCAGCAGGCCGCCAAGACAATTTTGCAGCTTCCAAATCACCAGAGGCGGAACACATGCCTGCTAGACATCAGTAGTCACAACTAGAGTTTGAACATTTTAGACTCGAGACTCAGTTTCCACACACCTTTTTGTAGCTATAGCTAGCGCTAGCGACAAAAGCTTTTGATACAAAAAGGTGTGTGGAATAAAACAAAAGTTGTGCTAGCTAGCTAGCACTAGCTAGCGCTAGCTAGCACAACTTTTGTTTTTTTGATTTTTTTTCCCCCATGCTCAAAGTTTCGCCTTCCCAATTGTCTGACGCCGCCACACATCTGTTTATTGCAATGCGCATATCAGCAGCGGCTATGTGAACACACACTATGGACATGCCAGCCTCCCACAAGTTCTGTCCGACACGGAGAGGCAAATCAATTGTAACATCACCGATATGTTTACGGTAGGCTGATTATACCTTTGGCGCAGGGCAACACCCCCAGGTGCCCTGCGGGGTCTCGCAACAAGTACTGCCGTTGGGGCACTCGGACACCTCGTCGCCGCACAAGACCACAGACTCTGCGCAAGATACAACATATATCAAGATTTTAGTCAAGTTTCCACAAATCTTATGTTTTAAGTAAAGAGGAGTTAAAACAAAACAAAACCTGGTTTGAAGCACCACATGCTGTCGGCACTGCAGTGGTGACCCTCCTGACAACAACGCATCCCGTTAGCGCAGGCCAGTCCCTGGAGGAAAATTCCATGATCACTCATATTGCTCAGAATGTGACTCTACTGTTTATACATTTCATTAATTCCGTGCATAGCGTCAATGTCATGCAATGTAGTGTGGGCAAGGTGCAAATTTTGGCGACCCAAGTTATATTCTGCTTTATCTCTCCAGCTATAGTCTTAAAACACCTCTTGCAAGTGTAAATAAAGTGTTATAAAGAATAAAACTTTCAAACATCACCAGAAAGTCAAACCCCATTAAAGGACTATTAAAAAAATATGCAGTAGTATGAGAACTATACCCCCCATCTGAAGTTTGACTTCAACTTTCAGTTTCCATTTTTTGCAGTGTCAGCATGTCCATTTGTAGGTTATTCCAACATGAAGAAACTTTGTAGGTTATTTCAACATCACAAAAGTGAAAGACAGCCTTGCAATACATTTGGCTTCTGGTGGTTTTGCTATTATGTCCTCTCACTTGGTCAGAGGGGCCACACTGGAAGCTGCTGGTGGGTCGGTGATCTTCTTGACACGTCCCGCCAAGCGGACCCTCAACCAGAACCAGTATGGCCCAGCAGAACACAGCCAGGCTCGACATCTGAAATTGTGTTTCATTAGCACAGCCATTCATCAGATAAACATTAATGGACGATATTAGACGACGTACAAATTAATCCTGTGGCACCTATTAGGCATTGTAATAATCATTTTAAAAAACAGAAGCAGATCAACGCAGCTCTTACCTTGACTGTGGCCTGTGAATCGTTTGTAAGCGGAGCAGTGTACAAAGTCGTGCCTCCTGCTGTACAAAGGGCTGCTTTGTACACGCCCATTTACTGTAAAAGTACAGCCTGGATGTGCCCAAAGCACTTCCTTTTTTCTTATGTCATGAAACAGGAATATTTCAAATGTATCAGGCTAATTTATTCTTTTAAGTACAGTTTTTTTTTGGGGGGGGCATGCTTGTGTATGGTCAAAATTATTATTTTCCATTAAAAACAAAAGGATTAAAATAACTATACAACCTAAATACATTTTTCTTAAATCATGTTTTTCGTGTGTTTGAACTGCGTGACATTAGTTAAAAACGGACTATATTCAGGAAAATTACGAAATAAATCCTACTTTAAAAAGCGGCTTGATTTGAGTATATTTGTATATGTTATGTCTATATGATTACAATATAACCACGTTGCAAGACACTACATTGAACCTAACATAAAAGGTGTTTAACGGTAATCACTAATCGTAATGGCTAATGGACATTCTTTTTTAATACAGGGGAGCAAAACAGACATACATATACAACTCGTTGTGTTTGTTACTCAATGTCTTAAAGTAATGGCATAAGTCATATTTTGACCACAAAAAATACATGTATTTTTTAACATCTCCAATGGATACTGGCCACCTCTGCTAAAATTGGCTACATCCTGATAAGATAAGAAAACTTTTATTTGTCTCACAATGGAGAAATTTCCAATTTACAGCAGCCAAATTATGAAAGTAGAAGACAAAAAGTATATAACTAAATATAAATATAAGCATATTAAAATGGATGAGTGGGGGTGAATCCAGTTTGTTAGAGATTCAATTCTACCATTCGAATCCAATTATTAATAATATCATCAGAATTTGATTCCGTTTGACTTGTTTTCTGAAAAAAATGACTTGGGCCAATTATTGACAATGTCCGAGCATGACCCTTTTTATTTGTAAATTTGTCAAACTCTTCCAGTCACTTTGTGGAAATCCCAATGCTTCAAACTTTCCCACTTTAAAGCTCCAGCATTCTATTTTACATTATTTTTTTTTGGGGGGGGGCGGCTCTCGATTTGAAACCTCACCTTTTTGGTGGACTTGTTTACGTGCTATAGCTTGCAGTACTTCCTCCGTCCATTCGAGGGCAACAGAGCAACGCGGAGATTACGGCCATTTTAGCGCTGATGTGTATATGATGGGGATTGACCTCGTCACGTAATACCACAATGACAGCACACGCACAACGCTTTACAGATCTGTCGAGTTTCATCTTCACTGCGTTGATGAATCCCCCTCGACAAACTCAAACACAATGAACAAGGGCAGTTGACAACAGCGATGCGGACCGCTGCTTGGGGGGAAAATATTGAATGTCAAGTAACATGGGTGAATGTATTTGGCGAAGAGGCGTAAAGCTCCAGTTCAAGTAAAACATCCAAGGTGAGTAGAAGAGGGTGGATGCTAGCTGGCTAGCTTACAACACTCACCAGCTTTGCTAGCTTACATGCTAGCTTCAAATTGTGTTCAAGTCAGAATATTCGGTTACTTGCGATTATTTAACTACCTGTATGTCATAACACCTCGCTACTGTAGAAAAAACGTTTAAAGAAATAAAATGTCATGTTTGTTATGACAATGAGCTCGTCGTGTTAGCACGATGAAAAGAAATACACTGTTCACTTTGCAACCTCATCAAGATGCCCTTGTTGGGCGCTATGGTCTTCTTTTATAAAGTAGATTATATCTTTTATATAGTAGATTACAGTTAATTTTTCTCTTTAAAATTTAAATTTGATCTAAATCGCTGGCGCCCCTGCTGACTTGAGGTTTAATTTGAGACGTGGTGCATTCTGTCGTCATGAGTGAATAATGTTAACTCGTTTTGCAAGAAAGGTATTTACTTTGTACATATTTTCTTCGTCCTTAAGCACGTACTTTGTCAAACAATAATTATTCATGTTAGAAGAAAGGCTTGGCAATTCTTCAACTTTTTTTTTACAGCAATACCAACATAACTGAAAAGAGCTTGAAAAAAAAGAAATTGCATCTAAATGTTGTGAATGTTTTAATTAAAGAAGGTATGACATTTTAAATACTTCTAAAAGCGGGCAAAAGTGACCGTTTGTTTCAAAATCAGAACAATAGTGCCAGTTTTTAGGGAAAGGAAATGAAGCTGAGACCTTGAAGCCTCACACTTTGCTTAAGTGTGGACCAAATTATAAAGGAGTGAGGCAAGACTCCCAAGGAAAAATCATTTGGGACTCGGGAGGACATATAACATATTCCAACTCATCAATAGATTTGATTAATCACCCAACCCTAATGTGACGTTTTGGTTAAATGGTGCGCTCTTTGCCAGACTGCCTGCGGCTGCATAACAACTTTGGGCTTATGCACAGCTTTGATAAGCTATCGGCAGAGGCCCAGTAAGCGACTGCGCCTTAGCTACCGCGCTTTGGGGTTGTCCCCGACTCACGTTTTGTTGCACTAATAACAAGCCGAAACAATTCAACAAATGACAGTTTTTTTTGTGCTGCCACGGGAACAGTAAAAATGAGCGGTTCTCAAACACGGACTCCCCTCATGATCATAAAGGCCATTAAACATAACTACCATGTAATCGTCCGAAGAGCATAATTGCTGCCGGCATTTTTGAAAGTTTCAAAGTAAACAAACAAAAAAAAATTCACAAACAAAATCTTTGTGGATCATCGTTATGTCATATATTTTATATTTCATTGTGTACTATGTACAGTTCACTTGTAAATTTATTTTTGTGCATGCAAATACTTTTTCGACTTTATTTCTTTCAAAATCTTGCAGCTGTAAATTGCAAATGTCTCCATTGTGAGACAAATAAAGCTTATCTTATGATCTGAGAACCTACACAAAAATAAGGGGAAAAACATGTTTGGTATACATTTCTATTTTTTGATTGATATTGTGAGTGTTATGTCAAAGTTTAATGAGGGAGGAGTCATATTTTTAACAAGATAATAAATACAAATAATGATTACAAATGTAACTTTATCCTCATATTTACTCTTTTAATGTCCAAGAAATAGGCCTGTATCCCCGCCCCCCCCAAAAAAATTAATAAAAAAAAAGAACTGAATATTCCTGTAATATCCCCTTTGTTAAAAACTAAAAGCAACACTTTATTCATGCAGGACGGTCAGATTTATACAATGAACAAAATCGGACTTTGATGCCATATTTCTGTACGTCACAGTCATATCAGAGCTTTTACATCACTTGGCTGAAAAGTAAGGTAGGGACGGGGTAGTGGTTTATTTTGTTTGGTTTTTTGATTGGTGGGCCAGTTCTCCTATGTGGCTATGCAGATCCCTGTTGGATCAGGGAACCCAGTTTGAGAATCACTGGTTCGGCGAGCTCCAACCAACACGGCGACCGCAATGCTTCACAAGCCTAACTAGCAGTCGTGGAGGCACGTGGTTGAGCTTGTGCTTGACGGAGGGGCAGGGGGGGGGGTTAGTAAACGCCTCTGTGGCGTTCAATGTTCTGTGTTTGGGGCGACAGGTGGGCACGATGGAGGAGCGGGCCGCCGGTAGTACGTCGGCCATCTCTCCAGTGCAGCAGATGCTGGCCTCTGGCACTGGAGCCCTCCTCACATCCGTTTTTGGTGAGAGATTTTGCGAAAGAGAAAAAAAAATGCACAGTCATACCTTGACTTACAAGTGACCCGACACCCAGTTTTTTATTCATTTTTTGTTGTTTTTTTAACTACAATACATTTCTTGATCTATTTTGTGCTTTCTGTTATGAGGCAGAATTTGAGTTGCGGGCGAGCTTCAGATATGCTGTGCTTGAGTGAAGTGGGAGAAAAAAAGGGGAGGAGTTAAAATACTTTCATGCCCTCACTTGTGTTTATTGAACGGGACAAACAGTCGAACGCATAAATACAAAATGACAACACTGACAAGTTAGCAGGCTGTTAGCCACAATTAACACGAACAAATCAGCCAACCTGCTGTCACAGCATTTCGATGAGGGAAATTGAATTAGCATCAGAATACAGTGTTCCTCTCTCCGCGAGTCAATCCCTGCCACAGGTATCGAAAATGTACATGTAACTGACGTCATCACATCACCAAAAACGTTGCAATCGCCGACAGATACCACGAGATGGCAGCAAAGCATTTCAAATGGGGAGGATCATAAAGCATCAACGGCACGCTTTAAGCCATGTTACATTTTAAGGACTATATTCATTGGTGCAATTCTGAAACACAAGCAAAGCGCCCCAACTCATTTCAAAAAGTTCCTTGGTACCACGATTGCGCCAAATGATTACTTTCAATACTATGCTCAATAGTGATTGTGAGAGTTTTTGAAAATAGAGGACAGGTCTAGCATCCCCAAAATCCAGTGACTCGATCAAGCCGCATCTAATACGTGAGGGGATAACGTAAATTGAGTTCGGAGCTTGGTCCCGGAATGAATAAAACTCGTAAGTCAAGGTACCACTGCCGGAATTTGTGTGAGCGATGACCATTGGAGTGTTGTCGCTCATTCTTTGAACTGTTTTGCAGTCACGCCTCTGGATGTGGTGAAGATCAGGCTGCAGGCCCAGCAGAGTCCCCTCCGTCAAGGTAGCCGCTTTTCATCACCGTCTGCGGATGTTGATTTGGTGGATGCCGTTTGTTTTTTCTGTTTTAACATCCGGACGCTCCTTTTGCCTTTGCTTTCTTTCCAAAGCTGTAACAAATGACGCCGCTTCCTGGGCTGGTGTCACTCACCCCTCCAAGTGTGAGTAGCGCACCTTCGGCCGCTGCACGCACGTAGTCTCTTCAACTTCAGCGTGTTGTTCTGCATGTGTGTGTGAGGGGCCGCAGTGAGAAGACAAAAGAATCAAATGAAAAGCAGATAGAAGTTTTAAAGTTAGGTGAAAAATGTCATCGAGGTCAAATAAAGTAAAAGGACTCAAGTGTGAATGTCACAACTAAAGTTTCCGACCCCCTCCCCCACACATATGATTATAACTGTTCTCATTCTGTTTAGAATTAGAAAGTTCATTTTTTTCCTTACAAAATAAATTCCTTACAAAAAAAAGCGTTATTTTTTTCTTCCAAACAGTCCAACTTTATTCTTGCAAATACAACCAGTCTTACAAAATATAACATTTTAAAATGACTTCATTCTAAAAATAAATAAAAATCCAATTTTAGAACAATATTCTTGAAAAATTGCAGTACCATCCTTGGCCAATCCGTATTTTATTCCAAATCCAGTTTTAGTCGTCAAGAATTGTTTCATTCTTGAAAAAGGTTTTCTTTGGCTGAGCACTCTATTCACATATCATAATTCTCAAAGTATTATTTTATCGCCTTGTATATACAAAATTCCTTCTTGTAAGTTACCACTTCATTTTTGCAACAGTACAAATCACTTTTTGTAATTCATTGACTGGGCTCATCCTTGTACTTTGTTCTCATGACTGCCACTTGAAAAACAAAGACTTTTTTTCCTAGTAATAGTGTGACTTTGCGCTAGTGATAGCACACGTTTTCTTGAAAAGTTTATTCTTTATTCTTATAAAAGCAACGACTATCAAATTAACTTCACACAAATTGCCTCAAGTTATGACTTAATTGGTATTCTGTGAGTGTTTGCATTTTCATATTTGTGGACAAAAAAAAAAATATACGTCCCCTAATAGTCTGACCTAATTCTCGTGACAATTCGCCTTCCTTCTCATAGCTAAGACTTCATTCTCGTACTCTTCTGGGTGTGGCCTGTCACCCCTTCATAACACGTGTGCGTCTTTAAACACACCGCCTACTCTGGCATATTTGTGTCTGTGTCGTCTTTGCCATATCACGATCACGTCTGGAATGTGAAGTGTTCACTAATAATTGACGTGCTTCAGGCTGTTTTTATCCGACATCCTGGCAAGGCCCAGGTCAAAGGCGTCCTGTGTCGTAACATTTACTGTTTTTTTTTCTCTCCGTTTCACCCAGGGAGGTGCTTCCTGTATTGTAACGGCTTGATGGATCACATCTACGTGTGTCAGAATGGAAGCAACTGCACCAGCTGGTACAAGCCGCAATCACATTTCAGCGGCACCCTGGTGAGTTCATAGCAAATACGAATGCCGCAAACTCCTCACGGGGGAAAATCACTCCCTCAAAAAATAGTTAAACCTAACCGGAACTCCCAAGATTCCTCGCCCGATGGTGCCAAATTACAACATGTATTGCTTTGACCTGAACACAAAAGCAGTCATAGGCTGGGGTTGTTAGCGAATAGAGGTTCTGCGGTCCCCCCAAAAAATAGATATTGGCAAATACGTAACCGTGGCGATGCGAATTTTCACTGCACGGCACGAATTTCAAGTCAGTTTGTGAGTCACCTCTTTTGTTTGTCCGCTTGCGTCGCAGGATGCTTTTGTGAAAATCTCTCGCCACGAAGGACTCAAGTCTCTGTGGAGCGGACTCCCACCCACGCTGTCAGTAACTCGCCCCCGCAGACTTGGCAGCGCGACTACCTCCGTGGTCTATAAACGGTTGTGCGTTGTGTTTAGCGTCATGGCCGTGCCCGCCACCGTCATCTACTTCACTTGCTACGACCAGCTGCGGGACTTCCTGCGTTTCGGCCTGGGTTTCCACGGCGACCACATCCCACTCCTGGCAGGAGGCCTCGCCAGATGTAAGCCTACGAAAACACGCATGAAAATAATGAGGTGGAAGGCGACTTTTTGTCATTACTTGAAGTCCAGAGTGTTGACGGCATAGGTAGCCATTTTGTATAAATAGGCTCCCAAGTCTTTGTGATTACCATTCTCCCCCCATTCATGGGAGTTGCATACCAGACAAGACACACCCACTGTTGATAAAAGTCTATACAGATTGGATTATTCCTCCCCCCCTCCAAAAAAAAACATAAAAATGGACATAGTTCAAACCACATAGCCTCTGATTAGCTTATGCTAACAAACAAACAACCATTGCAGTGGGTGCCGTGACGGTCATCAGTCCACTGGAGTTGATCAGGACCAAGATGCAGTCCCGCCACCTGACATACGGCGAACTGCGCGTTTGCATCCGCAGCGCCGTGGCCCAGGGTGGCCTGATGTCGCTGTGGCGTGGCTGGGGACCCACCGTGCTCAGAGATGTTCCCTTCTCGGGTGAGAACCGCTTCATTGTTTGTTCCTGTCCAAATAGCTGACTCGTCAGGTCTGATAGGATCATAACGTCTTTTTCCTTTGGACAAGTTTAAGACGAGGGAGGTCATGTTTTATGACAAGTGTCGCAGTGGCTGTCAAGTTAGTCAGAAGACTTTGCCTACTGCATTGTGCGTGCGCTCTGGCCAATTTCTCCTCTTTGTGGATGCGCAGCAATTTACTGGTTCAACTACGAGCTGGTGAAAGCCCGCCTCTGTCAACGATCCCAAATCCCGCAGGCCAACTTCGCCATCAGCTTCACCGCAGGCGCCGCCTCGGGAACGGTGCGTATACGAACACATACTCACCTGCCATTCTGAATCTATTGGAAAAAGAATTGACGCTCAACTTGGGCCCAGTTCAACAAGGGCAAGAGCAACCACTGTGGCAGTAGCTGCGCTGTTAGTGATATGCAAATTCATTTCTGCGTCCTAAATGTCAGATCGCCGCCATCTTGACGCTGCCCTTTGACGTGGTGAAGACTCGCAGACAGATCCAGCTGGGAGAGATGGATGCGCTCGGAGGTGCGTAGACTGCCGCTGGGAATTGACGCTTAACCACATGATTGCACTCGTCTCATTGCTGTCACTGGTCCTCGTAGCCCCGTTGAAGAAAACTGTGTCCACATGGCGCATCATGAGGGACATCTGGAGTGAGGTGGGCTACCGGGGGCTCTTTGCAGGTACGTGCCGCCATCTCGCTCACATTCCCATCATTATTTCAAAGAAGCGCATGTGGCCATGAAATAATCTATTCATTATAATAAAAATCCATGTCATCGCCAAGTTGATTCCAAAGTGAAACGAACGTGTTTTTGTTTTCAGGTTTCATGCCCAGGGTGATCAAAGTGGCGCCAGCCTGTGCTGTCATGATCAGCACTTACGAGTTCGGAAAGGCGTTCTTCCAGAAAGTCAACCGGGATCGTGAGCCTGTGGCATCCTAAAGGGATGCCTGGAATATCTCTGGGAGTCCTTTTTTTCGCCATTTGGATGAAGTTAATGTTCAAACTGAGATGGCATTTTTTTTTTTTTTTACACAATTCCATTTTACGTGTGTCCTACTGGGGTTCACGGTTGGTGTGAGTTCCGAACCACATTCTACTGATTATAGGATCCTATTTTACATTTATGGACAAGTACAATAGTTGTTTGATGTACTATATCGACAACGGTCAAGAAGCTGCATTTGTGACGCAATGCCACATGGGAAATCCATGACGAAAAATTGCATGAGCAAAGAAAGCATGACCAAGCTGCTGAAGATGCATGGACACGGACGGAATCATTCATCGATTCGGTCATTCATTCCTTCAGTGAGGGGCTCCGTGTAAGCTTCCTGGCCTGTATCCAGGGAAACATTTTGGACTTGACATTTTCAATGCGCCATTGGGCTCATGTAGCACTTACAGTTTTTATGAATGCCCTCAAACACAAATGACTACATTTTAACTCACTAAGCTGCTGGCTTCTCTTCCGTTCTAACAGTTGGAGCAAAGCCATACATGACCGAATCCAAACAAAAAAGAAAATGGACTTTTGCGCAATTTGCAAACAATGTCTGTCAAAACATTGGAATTTTCCAGACCAGATGTGAAGAATTTCTTACAGCACTGTTTTAAAGTATAATTGTCTTGCCTTAAGGCGGAATGTTTCAACTTCTTCAATTCATTAAATGGTATCATGATGGCAGTTTTGAGTTTCATTTTATCAATGAGATTATGCACATTGTGTTGTCACGCTTTTCACGAGGATATGGACCAAGCGAGGACAAGATGGTGACAAAGCACTATTTTGTCTAAAGCGCCTCACCTGAATGTAATTCATTGGTGACAAAGCACTATTTTAAAATAAATTAAGCTCCTGAACTCACTTCAACAAAATTCCTTGGTGTGAAGCCGTTAATTTGGTCTAAATGAAGCTCTTTAACTTCCTTAAGTTTATTGGGTGACAAAGAACCTCCATTTGTAGAGATGAAGCTCTCAATGTACTCGCAACAAGGTGACAAGATGGGCCCCTGAGCACAAATGGCAAATAGGGTGCGTTTGTCAGAGAATATCGGAGGATGGGTTGTGGCACCAACCAATTAAGCAGTGGGACGAGTTCAGTGTTCTGACCTCAATTGAAGCCGTGAAGCTAAAACAGCGACTCGTGCTGGCCACTATGTGTCAATACGCCTCGAAGGCGGGACTTGTGACGCAAAGGTCTCATTGTGTCTCGCGATAGTTGCGCCACCTTATAACCATCGGTCCGCGCTTCGCAAGGCCTCTTTCAGTTGGATCGGAGACAAAATGGTGAGTTAGTTCGTCAGAATGACTCCATCTAGTACTGACAATCCGTCACACATCTTTACCATCTGGAGCTTTAGTGCACTTAAAGAGTTTCACATAATTTTTATGAGGGTTTAACTATCATATTCGGATGGATTTTCTGTCCTATCGCGAATATTGATTTTGAAAAGGCCTGTGCAACTTATCGTGGCCTAAAATGGCTGCTTGTTCTCCATGTTGTCTTGAATGGTTTAACATAAAGATTTCCCAATACACATTACCATGGAAGTACTTGTACTCTGCTGTCTTAATTTTGACAACTCGGTGTAGTTGCATTTTAGCAAGCAAACAACGTGGTCGACTGTTAGCCGCCAATGCTTACGACGGACGCTGTGGAAATGAATGAACACGTTTGGTCTTTCGTAGTCCCACCGCAAGTTTTCGGCTCCGCGCCACGGCTCTCTGGGCTTCTTGCCTCGCAAGAGGAGTCGCCGTCACCGGGGTAAGGTCAAGAGCTTCCCCAAGGACGACCCGAGCAAGCCCGTCCACCTGACCGCCTTCCTGGGTTACAAGGCCGGCATGACTCACATCGTCCGCGAAGTAGACAGACCTGGATCAAGTGAGTTGTCATATCCAATAGAATGTTTTATCTTATTTTGTATTTTGTCTATGATGAGACCCTCGACGGGCGGACATAATGGGCTTAAACTCCCTTGCTGATCGTCGAGTACTGAGCACACTTACTGACTGATTTATCGATTGTCTTAATTGCATGAAAGTCAACTTTGTGCATTTATCTGTGCAGAGGTGAACAAGAAGGAGGTGGTGGAGGCAGTCACCATCGTGGAGACTCCCCCCATGATTGTGGTCGGCGTGGTGGGTTATGTGAGCACCCCCCGCGGCCTGCGCTCCTTCAAGACAGTTTATTCTGAGCACATGAGCGACGAGTGCAAGAGGCGGTTCTACAAGAACTGGTGAGGTGCCATGCCGCGATTTAAGAGCAGTGGTTCTCAACTGGTATCACCCTTGAACGGTCATAACTCTTTCAGCCTTTTTCTTTTTTTTTTTTATTAGTACAGATTGTAGTTGATATCTACACCGTCAACCACTAATGCCGTCATTATATATAGCCGTTACCCTTTTCTATCGGCATTAAAAATATGCTTATAGGCACTTGCTCCTTTGACTTTCTTGAAACTATACTAAAGCCCAATTTTGAGTAAAATTAAGCTATAGCTCATGTATTACAGTAAATCCATGTATCCAAAGACATCAGTGTGATACATTTTTTAAATGGTTCGCACTGCACTTACTAGGTAGTCGGACACTGAGCGTGGTCGTCAGCTTCATGTCGTTCTGAACCTCATATCATAGTTGTCATTAATTTATGGTGCCTGTTTTTAATTTGCTTTTATTCGGTACCTACCAGTTGAGAAGCACTGCCCCAGAATGTTCAAAGCAGACGTTAGTAGGCCAGTGGAGATGTTTTCTTTTCCCTGAGCGACTAACAGTTACGGTGGCCCCTGGTGGCAGCTCCGCTCAGGTGCCCCGTGCCCTGATGAGCTCCGGGCTCCTCTGGCCGGTGGAAAGTTCTGCTTAGAAACCGTGCCACGAGCCGAAATCCCCTCATTGGCTGGTACCGCCCCCTCTTCGATCAGGGCGACCAGTCTGGCGCTGTGTTCTTCCACTGACCCTCCGTGGTCAAGAAGGGCCTGTTGCCAACATTGTTGTGACCACTCGCAGGTACAAATCCAAGAAGAAGGCCTTCACCAAGTACAGCAAGAAGTGGCAGGATGAGGAAGGCAAGAAGCAGCTGGAGAAGGACTTTGCCTCCATGAAGAAATACTGCCAAGTCATTCGCATCATTGCGCACACGCAGGTGAGTTGAGAAACGGGTCTTGGGGGGGGTCAACTGTTTGCTTTTGTGGGCACCGCCTTACTTGCCAACAAGCTTTGGAATAGATAGATTGAATTAATTGTTGGACATAAAAAAGGGGGGGGGGTCAATTTGAGAATGTAAAATCTGAGCAACAAGTATCTGAACACAAATGGGGCAGGAACACATTTAGACATGATGATGCAGTTTGGCACGTTTTCTTTATTCCCCTCAAAAAACACTTATTTTGCTCTCCGTGCCACTTCAGTGGATGGTGATTTGAGTTCAGAGCACGGTTACTGAACAAATGGAACTCTTTCCTCGATGAGCGTAAAATGCGACCAAGTGTTGGCAAGTAGGCCGGCGTCTGTGCCGTCAGTGACGAGACAATGGAACTCCTGCGTCAGGCGTGGCGCCTGATGATACCAGTGAGGATACCTTCCAGCTGCCTTCCTTCTGAGACTCCGCCTCCCACAAGCGGCCGCCGCACGCGCTCCCTTCTCACGTGTACTCCCTCGCTGACGAGCCTGCAATTTGTTTGTCGCCAGATGCGTCTGCTGCCCCTGAGGCAGAAGAAGTCGCACCTGATGGAGGTGCAGCTCAACGGCGGCTCCATCGCCGAGAAGGTGGACTGGGCCCGCGAGAAGCTGGAGCAGGCCGTGCCCGTTGCCAACGTCTTCACCCAGGACGAGATGATTGACGTCATCGGGGTCACCAAGGGACATGGATACAAAGGTTGCCACGCTTGGCTCAATACCTCACTTTGGCCAGATAAATAAATTTTCCAGGCCTTTAAAGTTAAAAAAAAAAAAGGTCTCGGGTGAATTTTTATATCCGATTTTAGAATCTTTACATGCTTTGTTGAACCACCAATCTAAATTGTTGGGGCAATTTGATGTCATGGGACAAATGAGTGATATTAAAAGGCTCTGAAGTGTTCAAAGGCGTTCATTCGGTATTATCAGTTTTTGAAATTCGCCATGTTTCGTCCCACAGACCACTTGAAGCTGCACCCTTCTGTCAAACGGCTCTGTCGCTTGATGTCAAGTGGTCTGTGGCACCAAAACTTGTTTTTATTCATGTTACTTTTGTCTGTGTCCAGGTGTGACCAGCCGTTGGCACACCAAGAAGCTGCCTCGCAAGACCCATCGAGGTCTGCGCAAGGTGGCCTGCATCGGTGCCTGGCATCCTGCTCGCGTGGCCTTCTCTGTGGCCCGCGCCGGTCAGAAGGGTTACCACCATCGGACCGAGATCAACAAAAGGTACGCCAGTGTCGAGCTGCTCATTTCAAATGTCATTGCAACACTTGGGTGACGTCTGTTTTTTGTTTTTAAAGATCTACAAGATCGGTCAGGGCTACCACCAGAAGGACGGCAAGCTGGTGAAGAACAACGCCTCCACAGACTATGACCTGTCCAACAAGAGCATCAACCCCCTGGTCAGCACTCGCATGCCCACGCTAATGCCGTTAAGTCCCCCAAAACATGTCACTGATGCATTTGTTTTGATTTCCTTTCACTAGGGTGGATTTGTCCACTATGGAGAAGTCACCAATGACTTTGTCATGGTCAAAGGATGTGTGATTGGAACCAAGAAGAGAGTGCTCACCCTCCGCAAGGTCAGGATGCCATCATACAAACACCAGTCGTTGTTGGCCATTTTGGACTGAAGGTTAAATATAATATGGAAACTGCTTTCTTATACAATTACTGATGTCAGTGTTTTTTTTTTCCTTTTTCGTAGTCTCTGCTGGTCCAGACAAACCGTCGCGCTTTGGAGAAGATCGACTTGAAGTTCATCGACACCACCTCCAAGTTCGGTCACGGTCGCTTCCAGACTATGGAGGAGAAGAAGGCCTTCATGGTGAGATGTCGTTATATTTTTCCTTATTGGTCCTCCACGTGCACTGTTCGTAACCTTGTTCAGCCATCAATGTGAACTCGGGTTCCATTCCAGTGCCAGATTGAGCTTCCCGTGAGGCAGGGGAGTAGCGCCCCCTTTGTGCTCGCTCCCTGTTCACTCTCTGGAAACACGCACCGTCTCAAACTGTAGAAATACACACGCTGTTCGCTGAAGACAACTTCAATAACCCAAACACGTTTATCTTTTGTCTGCAGGGACCCCTCAAGAAGGACCGCCTCATCAAGGAGGAGACTGCCTGAAGTCTCACAGCTCTGTACTGTCTTTAATTTCTGCAGAGTTTAATAAAAAAAATGTATACAAAAACAAACGTGTGGAAATGACTGGAGGTGTGATTAGGAGCTAGCATATATGACTTGGACAAAAGTGAATTTGCTTGAAAGGGTCAACTTTGTTGTTACGGTAACCAGTAAGAAAAGTAGTTCAATGGTCGCTTTTGTACAGTTAACATGCCTTTTAAAGGAGATAATTTTGTTTTGTTTTCACCTTATAACCATTGCTTGAATGTTCTTTTCCCCAATTTTTGATTGCCACTTTTACCTTGGAGCATGAGGCTGTTTCCCCCCCAACTCCAAATTTACATTTTGTGTTAATGCTGTTGAACATTAGAAGAATTTTGAAGGCTTCAACCAGCCAAAGGGCACTCACACTAGTGAATTCTTGCATTTCCTGCTTCAGGCAAATACTTTGAATCATAATCGCATGTGTGAATGCTTCCAACAAACTGAATTGACCAACCCATGGAAAGGTCCATCCATTTTCTAATCCGCTCATGAGCGTCGCAGACGTCCAGGAGCCCGTCCCAGCTGTCTTCGGGCATCCAATCGCAGGCCACAGACAGACGAACAACCATCCACGCTTGCAATCGCACCGAGGGACAATTTAAACCTGTCATGCATGTTTTTGGAATGTTGGCGGAAACGAGTACTTTGAGAAAGCACACGATAACATGCAAACTCCACTCAGGAAGGCTGGAGCCAGAATCGAACCTTGCACCTCTGCGCCGTGAGCTTGACGTGCTAACCAGCCACCCTCCATTAAAAGGTAAAAAAAAATCTAAAAACCGCAACCTCAAAACATGCCTCTCCCCGATTGAAGCAAATGCTGAACACCGCTTGGAGTATAAAGATGCAAACGTCGGCTTGTAGTTGCTCGTGCTGATGGTTTTGGCCACTGCAGATATTTGCAGCCCTGCATTATAACATCAGTATTCCAAGGCCGTACTTGGACACGCCACTTTCCTGTGCGATGGCACGAGAGGTGGCCCCTTCATTCACTCGCATCTTCACAGTACGACCAGTAGAGGGCATGGTGAGAACGAGCCAGTTGCTGTTGATGTCCTAGAACACTGGATGAATTGTTTTTGGGGTGGAGAAAATGATTTAAGAGGTTCACCACCACTATTTGGGACTCCACACAAGCCCGCACATGGATTTGAAAATTATTTAATCATTGTTTTAACTCGTAACGCGAATCTTGAAAACCTAACCCTTGTTAAACTATCGACAACTATTGAAATACATTTTTTTGCGCAAGCCCTGTATATGTTCGTATGCGTGCTCCAATTACTTTGTCTTCTTTCAACTCCAGCTGACCCAACGACAGAAAAACCCGGGCTGAGAACACAGTCGGCAACTGTTCAGTGGTCGGCATAAACAACAGCCTGCATGCACAAAACACACACGAGCACACGGAGGGAAATGTCTGAGCCGGCACAATGATGACATGCACAGACACAAATTTGCCGGAACAGCCACTCGCTTGCATTTTATGTGAACCATGGGTGCTGAACGTGGTCCGTTTTCCACATGTCCGCTAAAGTGACACAAAGGTCATTCGTCAATTTCATGTGAGTTTATATAAGCACAGATGCTTTGATATCTGAATGTGCTTCATAGTCGCAGCCAGGAGGGGGTGCCCGCCCAAGACCAGGATCAAGGTGTCCGAATTTACCCCAGCACAAGGACCCCCCCTCGCCCCCACACACACACACAAGAACCACACCCATGGGTCCTCCTGAAGACCACCACCCCTTAATATATATACATGGTCGTTTTTTTCGGCTAAAAACGCCTGAATATACATGGTCGATTTTTTCCGTTAAAAACACCTTACTATACATGGTCCTTTTTTTTGGCTAAAAACGCCTTAATATACATGGTCGTTTTTTTCGGCTAAAAACGCCTTACTATACATGGTCGTTTTTTTCGGCTAAAAACGCCTTACTATACATGGTCGTTTTTCAGCCCAAAACGCCTTACTATACATGGTCGTTTTGGGATAAAACGCCTTACTATACATGGTCCTTTTTGGGGTAAAAACGCCTTACTATACATGGTCCTTTTTTTCGGCGAAAAACGCCTTACTATACATGGTCCTTTTTTTGGGGTAAAAACGCCTTACTATACATGGTCCTTTTTTTCGGCGAAAAACGCCTTACTATACATGGTCCTTTTTTTCGGCTAAAAACGCCTTACTATACATCGTCGTTTTTTTCGGCTAAAAACGCCTTACTATACATGGTCGTTTTTTTCAGCCCAAAACGCCTTACTATACATGGTCGTTTTTTCGGCTAAAAACGCCTTACTATACATGGTCCTTTTTTTCGGCTAAAAACGCCTTACTATACATGGTCGTTTTTTTCGGCTAAAAACGCCTTACTATACATGGTCGATTTTTTCCGTTAAAAACACCTTACTATACATGGTCCTTTTTTTTGGCTAAAAACGCCTTAATATACATGGTCGTTTTTTTCGGCTAAAAACGCCTTACTATACATGGTCGTTTTTTTCGGCTAAAAACGCCTTACTATACATGGTCGTTTTTTTCAGCCCAAAACGCCTTACTATACATGGTCGTTTTTTTCGGATAAAAACGCCTTACTATACATGGTCCTTTTTTTGGGCTAAAAACGCCTTACTATACATGGTCCTTTTTTTCGGCGAAAAACGCCTTACTATACATGGTCCTTTTTGGGCTAAAACGCCTTACTATACATGGTCCTTTTTTGGGCTAAAACGCCTTACTATACATGGTCCTTTTTCGCTAAAAACGCCTTACTATACATGGTCCTTTTTCGCTAAAACGCCTTACTATACATCGTCGTTTTTTCGCTAAAAACGCCTTACTATACATGGTCGTTTTCAGCCCAAAACGCCTTACTATACATGGTCGTTTTTTCGCTAAAACGCCTTACTATACATGGTCCTTTTTAGTCTAAAACGCCTTACTATACATGGTCGTTTTTAAAAACGCCTTACTATACATGGTCGTTTTTTCGCTAAAAACGCCTTACTATACATGGTCGATTTTTCCGTTAAAAACGCCTTACTATACATGGTCCTTTTTGGCTAAAACGCCTTACTATACATGGTCGTTTTTTTCGCTAAAACGCCTTACTATACATGGTCGTTTTTTCGCTAAAACGCCTTACTATACATGGTCGTTTTTGGATAAAACGCCTTACTATACATGGTCCTTTTTGGGCTAAAACGCCTTACTATACATGGTCCTTTTTTCGCTAAAACGCCTTACTATACATGGTCCTTTTTCGCTAAAACGCCTTACTATACATGGTCGTTTTTCAGCTAAAACGCCTTACTATACATGGTCGTTTTTCAGCCCAAAACGCCTTACTATACATGGTCGTTTTTTCGCTAAAACGCCTTACTATACATGGTCCTTTTTTTCGTCTAAAACGCCTTACTATACATGGTCGTTTTTCGCTAAAAACGCCTTACTATACATGGTCGTTTTTTTTAAAACGCCTTACTATACATGGTCGTTTTTTTCGCTAAAACGCCTTACTATACATGGTCGTTTTTTCGCTAAAACGCCTTACTATACATGGTCGTTTTTCAGCTAAAAACGCCTTACTATACATGGTCGTTTTTCGCTAAAACGCCTTACTATACATGGTCGTTTTTCGCTAAAACGCCTTACTATACATGGTCGTTTTTTCGCTAAAAACGCCTTACTATACATGGTCGTTTTTTCGCTAAAACGCCTTACTATACATGGTCGATTTTTCGCTAAAAACGCCTTACTATACATGGTCGTTTTTTGGCTAAAACGCCTTACTATACATGGTCGTTTTTTTCGCTAAAACGCCTTACTATATATACATGGTCGTTTTTTCGCTAAAAACGCCTTACTATACATGGTCGTTTTTCAGCCCAAAACGCCTTACTATACATGGTCGTTTTTTGGCTAAAACGCCTTACTATACATGGTCCTTTTTTGGCTAAAACGCCTTACTATACATGGTCCTTTTTTCGCTAAAACGCCTTACTATACATGGTCCTTTTTTTCGCTAAAAACGCCTTACTATACATGGTCGTTTTTCGCTAAAACGCCTTACTATACATGGTCGTTTTTCAGCTAAAAACGCCTTACTATACATGGTCGTTTTTAGGCTAAAACGCCTTACTATACATGGTCCTTTTTTCGCTAAAACGCCTTACTATACATGGTCGTTTTTTCGCTAAAAACGCCTTACTATACATGGTCGTTTTTTCGCTAAAACGCCTTACTATACATGGTCGTTTTTTCCGCTAAAACGCCTTACTATACATGGTCCTTTTTGGCTAAAACGCCTTACTATACATGGTCGTTTTTTCGCTAAAACGCCTTACTATACATGGTCGTTTTTTCGCTAAAACGCCTTACTATACATGGTCGTTTTTCAGCTAAAACGCCTTACTATACATGGTCCTTTTTGGCTAAAACGCCTTACTATACATGGTCCTTTTTTGGGCTAAAACGCCTTACTATACATGGTCCTTTTTCGCTAAAACGCCTTACTATACATGGTCCTTTTTTGGGCTAAAACGCCTTACTATACATGGTCCTTTTTTGCTAAAACGCCTTACTATACATGGTCCTTTTTTTCGCTAAAACGCCTTACTATACATGGTCGTTTTTCGCTAAAACGCCTTACTATACATGGTCGTTTTTCAGCTAAAACGCCTTACTATACATGGTCGTTTTTTCGCTAAAACGCCTTACTATACATGGTCCTTTTTCGCTAAAAACGCCTTACTATACATGGTCGTTTTTTTCGCTAAAACGCCTTACTATACATGGTCGTTTTTTCGCTAAAAACGCCTTACTATACATGGTCGTTTTTTCGCTAAAAACGCCTTACTATACATGGTCCTTTTTTGGCTAAAACGCCTTACTATACATGGTCGTTTTTTTCGCTAAAAACGCCTTACTATACATGGTCGTTTTTCAGCCCAAAACGCCTTACTATACATGGTCGTTTTTAGGCTAAAAACGCCTTACTATACATGGTCCTTTTTTCGCTAAAACGCCTTACTATACATGGTCGTTTTTCGCTAAAAACGCCTTACTATACATGGTCCTTTTTCGCTAAAACGCCTTACTATACATGGTCGTTTTTATTAAAAACGCCTTACTATACATGGTCGTTTTTCAGCCCAAAACGCCTTACTATACATGGTCGTTTTTCGCTAAAACGCCTTACTATACATGGTCGTTTTTAGCTAAAACGCCTTACTATACATGGTCGTTTTTCGCTAAAAACGCCTTACTATACATGGTCGTTTTTTCGCTAAAAACGCCTTACTATACATGGTCGTTTTTAGCTAAAAACGCCTTACTATACATGGTCGTTTTTTCGCTAAAACGCCTTACTATACATGGTCGTTTTTTCGCTAAAACGCCTTACTATACATGGTCGTTTTTTCGCTAAAACGCCTTACTATACATGGTCGTTTTTTCGCTAAAACGCCTTACTATACATGGTCGTTTTTTCGCTAAAACGCCTTACTATACATGGTCGTTTTTTCCGCTAAAAACGCCTTACTATACATGGTCGTTTTTTTGGCTAAAACGCCTTACTATACATGGTCGTTTTTTCGCTAAAACGCCTTACTATACATGGTCGTTTTTCGCTAAAACGCCTTACTATACATGGTCGTTTTTTCGCTAAAAACGCCTTACTATACATGGTCGTTTTTTCGCTAAAACGCCTTACTATACATGGTCGTTTTTGGGCTAAAAACGCCTTACTATACATGGTCCTTTTTTCGCTAAAAACGCCTTACTATACATGGTCCTTTTTTCGCTAAAACGCCTTACTATACATGGTCGTTTTTCGCTAAAACGCCTTACTATACATGGTCGTTTTTTCAGCTAAAACGCCTTACTATACATGGTCGTTTTTTTCGCTAAAAACGCCTTACTATACATGGTCGTTTTTTCGCTAAAACGCCTTACTATACATGGTCGTTTTTCGCTAAAAACGCCTTACTATACATGGTCGTTTTTTCGCTAAAACGCCTTACTATACATGGTCGTTTTTTCCGCTAAAAACGCCTTACTATACATGGTCCTTTTTTGGCTAAAACGCCTTACTATACATGGTCGTTTTTTCGCTAAAACGCCTTACTATACATGGTCGTTTTTAGCTAAAACGCCTTACTATACATGGTCGTTTTTTCAGCCCAAAACGCCTTACTATACATGGTCGTTTTTTCGCTAAAACGCCTTACTATACATGGTCCTTTTTGGCTAAAACGCCTTACTATACATGGTCGTTTTTCGCTAAAACGCCTTACTATACATGGTCCTTTTTTCGCTAAAACGCCTTACTATACATGGTCGTTTTTTATAAAAACGCCTTACTATACATGGTCGTTTTTTCAGCCCAAAACGCCTTACTATACATGGTCGTTTTTTCGCTAAAACGCCTTACTATACATGGTCGTTTTTTCGCCTAAAACGCCTTACTATACATGGTCGTTTTTCGCTAAAACGCCTTACTATACATGGTCGTTTTTTCGCTAAAACGCCTTACTATACATGGTCGTTTTTTCGCTAAAACGCCTTACTATACATGGTCGTTTTTTCGCCCAAAACGCCTTACTATACATGGTCGTTTTTTCGCTAAAAACGCCTTACTATACATGGTCGTTTTTTCGCTAAAAACGCCTTACTATACATGGTCGTTTTTTCGCTAAAAACGCCTTACTATACATGGTCGTTTTTCAGCTAAAACGCCTTACTATACATGGTCGTTTTTTTCGCTAAAACGCCTTACTATACATGGTCGTTTTTTCGCTAAAAACGCCTTACTATACATGGTCGTTTTTTCGCTAAAACGCCTTACTATACATGGTCGTTTTTTTTAAAACGCCTTACTATACATGGTCGTTTTTTCGCTAAAAACGCCTTACTATACATGGTCGTTTTTTCGCTAAAAACGCCTTACTATACATGGTCGTTTTTTGCTAAAACGCCTTACTATACATGGTCGTTTTTTCGCTAAAACGCCTTACTATACATGGTCGTTTTTTCGCTAAAACGCCTTACTATACATGGTCGTTTTTCGGCTAAAACGCCTTACTATACATGGTCGTTTTTCGCTAAAACGCCTTACTATACATGGTCGTTTTTTCGGCTAAAACGCCTTACTATACATGGTCGTTTTTTCGCTAAAACGCCTTACTATACATGGTCGTTTTTTCGCTAAAACGCCTTACTATACATGGTCGTTTTTTCGCTAAAACGCCTTACTATACATGGTCGTTTTTCAGCTAAAACGCCTTACTATACATGGTCGTTTTTTCGCTAAAAACGCCTTACTATACATGGTCGTTTTTTCGCTAAAACGCCTTACTATACATGGTCGTTTTTTCGCTAAAACGCCTTACTATACATGGTCGTTTTTTCGCTAAAACGCCTTACTATACATGGTCCTTTTTGGCTAAAACGCCTTACTATACATGGTCCTTTTTTCGCTAAAACGCCTTACTATACATGGTCCTTTTTTCGCTAAAACGCCTTACTATACATGGTCGTTTTTTCGCTAAAAACGCCTTACTATACATGGTCGTTTTTTCGCTAAAACGCCTTACTATACATGGTCGTTTTTTCGCTAAAACGCCTTACTATACATGGTCGTTTTTTTAAAAACGCCTTACTATACATGGTCGTTTTTTCGCTAAAACGCCTTACTATACATGGTCGTTTTTTCGCTAAAACGCCTTACTATACATGGTCGTTTTTTCGCTAAAACGCCTTACTATACATGGTCGTTTTTTCGCTAAAACGCCTTACTATACATGGTCGTTTTTTCGCTAAAACGCCTTACTATACATGGTCGTTTTTCGCTAAAACGCCTTACTATACATGGTCGTTTTTTTAAAACGCCTTACTATACATGGTCGTTTTTTCGCTAAAACGCCTTACTATACATGGTCGTTTTTTCGCTAAAACGCCTTACTATACATGGTCGTTTTTTCGCTAAAACGCCTTACTATACATGGTCGTTTTTCGCTAAAAACGCCTTACTATACATGGTCGTTTTTTCGCTAAAACGCCTTACTATACATGGTCGTTTTTTCGCTAAAACGCCTTACTATACATGGTCGTTTTTTCGCTAAAACGCCTTACTATACATGGTCCTTTTTTCGCTAAAACGCCTTACTATACATGGTCGTTTTTCGCTAAAACGCCTTACTATACATGGTCCTTTTTCGCTAAAACGCCTTACTATACATGGTCGTTTTTGGCTAAAACGCCTTACTATACATGGTCCTTTTTTCGCTAAAACGCCTTACTATACATGGTCCTTTTTTCGCTAAAACGCCTTACTATACATGGTCCTTTTTCGCTAAAAACGCCTTACTATACATGGTCGTTTTTCGCTAAAACGCCTTACTATACATGGTCGTTTTTTCGCTAAAAACGCCTTACTATACATGGTCGTTTTTTCGCTAAAACGCCTTACTATACATGGTCGTTTTTTCGCTAAAACGCCTTACTATACATGGTCGTTTTTTCGCTAAAACGCCTTACTATACATGGTCGTTTTTTCGCTAAAACGCCTTACTATACATGGTCGTTTTTTTTCGCTAAAACGCCTTACTATACATGGTCGTTTTTCGCTAAAAACGCCTTACTATACATGGTCGTTTTTTTGCTAAAACGCCTTACTATACATGGTCGTTTTTCGCTAAAACGCCTTACTATACATGGTCGTTTTTTCGCTAAAACGCCTTACTATACATGGTCGTTTTTTCAGCTAAAACGCCTTACTATACATGGTCGTTTTTTCAGCTAAAACGCCTTACTATACATGGTCGTTTTTTCGCTAAAACGCCTTACTATACATGGTCGTTTTTTCAGCTAAAACGCCTTACTATACATGGTCGTTTTTTCGCTAAAACGCCTTACTATACATGGTCGTTTTTTCGCTAAAACGCCTTACTATACATGGTCGTTTTTTCGCTAAAACGCCTTACTATACATGGTCGTTTTTTCGCTAAAACGCCTTACTATACATGGTCGTTTTTCGCTAAAACGCCTTACTATACATGGTCGTTTTTCGGCTAAAACGCCTTACTATACATGGTCGTTTTTTCAGCTAAAACGCCTTACTATACATGGTCGTTTTTTGCTAAAACGCCTTACTATACATGGTCGTTTTTCGGCTAAAACGCCTTACTATACATGGTCGTTTTTCGGCTAAAACGCCTTACTATACATGGTCGTTTTTTCGCTAAAACGCCTTACTATACATGGTCGTTTTTTCGCTAAAACGCCTTACTATACATGGTCGTTTTTGGCTAAAACGCCTTACTATACATGGTCGTTTTTGGCTAAAACGCCTTACTATACATGGTCGTTTTTTGGCTAAAACGCCTTACTATACATGGTCGTTTTTTCGCTAAAACGCCTTACTATACATGGTCGTTTTTTCGCTAAAACGCCTTACTATACATGGTCGTTTTTCGCTAAAACGCCTTACTATACATGGTCGTTTTTTCGCTAAAACGCCTTACTATACATGGTCGTTTTTTCGCTAAAAACGCCTTACTATACATGGTCGTTTTTTCGCTAAAAACGCCTTACTATACATGGTCGTTTTTCGCTAAAACGCCTTACTATACATGGTCGTTTTTTTTCGCTAAAACGCCTTACTATACATGGTCGTTTTTCAGCTAAAACGCCTTACTATACATGGTCGTTTTTTCGCTAAAACGCCTTACTATACATGGTCGTTTTTTCGCTAAAACGCCTTACTATACATGGTCGTTTTTTCGCTAAAACGCCTTACTATACATGGTCGTTTTTTCGGCTAAAACGCCTTACTATACATGGTCGTTTTTCGCTAAAAACGCCTTACTATACATGGTCGTTTTTCGCTAAAACGCCTTACTATACATGGTCGTTTTTTCGCTAAAACGCCTTACTATACATGGTCGTTTTTTCGCTAAAACGCCTTACTATACATGGTCGTTTTTTCGCTAAAACGCCTTACTATACATGGTCGTTTTTTCGCTAAAACGCCTTACTATACATGGTCGTTTTTCGCTAAAACGCCTTACTATACATGGTCGTTTTTTTCGGCTAAAACGCCTTACTATACATGGTCGTTTTTTCGCTAAAACGCCTTACTATACATGGTCGTTTTTCGCTAAAACGCCTTACTATACATGGTCGTTTTTCGCTAAAACGCCTTACTATACATGGTCGTTTTTTCGGCTAAAACGCCTTACTATACATGGTCGTTTTTCGGCTAAAAACGCCTTACTATACATGGTCGTTTTTTCGCTAAAAACGCCTTACTATACATGGTCGTTTTTTCGCTAAAACGCCTTACTATACATGGTCGTTTTTCGGCTAAAACGCCTTACTATACATGGTCGTTTTTCAGCTAAAAACGCCTTACTATACATGGTCGTTTTTTCGCTAAAAACGCCTTACTATACATGGTCGTTTTTTCGCTAAAACGCCTTACTATACATGGTCGTTTTTAGCTAAAACGCCTTACTATACATGGTCGTTTTTAGGCTAAAACGCCTTACTATACATGGTCGTTTTTGGCTAAAACGCCTTACTATACATGGTCGTTTTTTCGCTAAAACGCCTTACTATACATGGTCGTTTTTTCGGCTAAAACGCCTTACTATACATGGTCGTTTTTTCGGCTAAAAACGCCTTACTATACATGGTCGTTTTTTCGCTAAAACGCCTTACTATACATGGTCGTTTTTTCGGCTAAAACGCCTTACTATACATGGTCGTTTTTCGCTAAAACGCCTTACTATACATGGTCGTTTTTGGCTAAAACGCCTTACTATACATGGTCGTTTTTTCGCTAAAACGCCTTACTATACATGGTCGTTTTTTCGCTAAAACGCCTTACTATACATGGTCGTTTTTCGCTAAAAACGCCTTACTATACATGGTCGTTTTTTCGCTAAAACGCCTTACTATACATGGTCGTTTTTTCGCTAAAACGCCTTACTATACATGGTCGTTTTTCGCTAAAACGCCTTACTATACATGGTCGTTTTTTCGCTAAAACGCCTTACTATACATGGTCGTTTTTTCGGCTAAAAACGCCTTACTATACATGGTCGTTTTTTCGCTAAAACGCCTTACTATACATGGTCGTTTTTTGGCTAAAACGCCTTACTATACATGGTCGTTTTTTCAGCTAAAACGCCTTACTATACATGGTCGTTTTTGGCTAAAACGCCTTACTATACATGGTCGTTTTTTGGCTAAAACGCCTTACTATACATGGTCGTTTTTCGCTAAAACGCCTTACTATACATGGTCGTTTTTTCGCTAAAACGCCTTACTATACATGGTCGTTTTTTCGCTAAAACGCCTTACTATACATGGTCGTTTTTCGGGCTAAAACGCCTTACTATACATGGTCGTTTTTAGGCTAAAACGCCTTACTATACATGGTCGTTTTTCGCTAAAACGCCTTACTATACATGGTCGTTTTTCGGCTAAAACGCCTTACTATACATGGTCGTTTTTCGGCTAAAACGCCTTACTATACATGGTCGTTTTTTTCGCTAAAAACGCCTTACTATACATGGTCGTTTTTTGGCTAAAAACGCCTTACTATACATGGTCGTTTTTATTCTAAAAACGCCTTACTATACATGGTCGTTTTTTCGCTAAAACGCCTTACTATACATGGTCGTTTTTAGGCCAAAACGCCTTACTATACATGGTCGTTTTTATTTAAAAACGCCTTACTATACATGGTCGTTTTTCGCTAAAACGCCTTACTATACATGGTCGTTTTTCAGCCCAAAAATGCCTTACTATACATGGTCGTTTTTCAGCTAAAAACGCCTTACTATACATGGTCGTTTTTCAGCTAAAAACGCCTTACTATACATGGTCGTTTTTCGGCTAAAATGCCTTACTATACATGGTCGTTTTTCAGGCCAAAACGCCTTACTATACATGGTCGTTTTTAGGCTAAAACGCCTTACTATACATGGTCGTTTTTTCGCCTAAAACGCCTTACTATACATGGTCGTTTTTATTAAAAACGCCTTACTATACATGGTCGTTTTTTTCGCTAAAACGCCTTACTATACATGGTCGTTTTTTCGCTAAAACGCCTTACTATACATGGTCGTTTTTTTCGCTAAAAACGCCTTACTATACATGGTCGTTTTTTTCGGCTAAAACGCCTTACTATACATGGTCGTTTTTTTCGGCTAAAAACGCCTTACTATACATGGTCTTTTTTTTTGGCTAAAAACGCCTTACTATACATGGTCGTTTTTTCGGCTAAAATCGCCTTACTATACACGGTTGTTTTTTTTCGGCTAAAAATGACTTACTATACATGGTCATTTTTTGCGCTAAAAACGCCTTACTATACATGGTCCTTTCTTTCGGCTAAAAACGCCTTACTATACATGGTCGTTTTTTGGCTAAAACGCCTTACTATACATGGTCGTTTTTTTCGCTAAAACGCCTTACTATACATGGTCGTTTTTTCGCTAAAAACGCCTTACTATACATGGTCCTTTTTTGGCTAAAAACGCCTTACTATACATGGTCGTTTTTTTCGCCTAACTATACTATACATGGTTTTTTTTTCTAAAACGCCTTACTATACATGGTCGTTTTTTCCGCCTAAAACGCCTTACTATACATGGTCATTTTTTTCGGATAAAAACGCCTTACTATACATGGTCGTTTTTTCGGCTAAAAACGCCTTACTATATACATGGTCCTTATTTCGGTTAAAAACGCCTTACTATACATGGTCTTTTTTTTCGGCTAAAAACGCCTTACTATACATGGTCGTTTTTTTCGTCTAAAAACGCCTTACTATACATGGTCGTTTTTTCGCTAAAACGCCTTACTATACATGGTCGTTTTTTCGCGGTAAAACGCCTTACTATACATGGTCGTTTTTTCGCTAAAACGCCTTACTATACATGGTCGTTTTTTTCGCTAAAACGCCTTACTATACATGGTCGCTTTTTTCGCTAAAACGCCTTACTATACATGGTCGTTTTTTCGCTAAAACGCCTTACTATACATGGTCGTTTTTCAGCTAAAAACGCCTTACTATACATGGTCGTTTTTTTTCGCTAAAAACGCCTTACTATACATGGTCGTTTTTCGCTAAAACGCCTTACTATACATGGTCGTTTTTTCGCTAAAAACGCCTTACTATACATGGTCGTTTTTTCGCTAAAAACGCCTTACTATACATGGTCGTTTTTTCAGCTAAAAACGCCTTACTATACATGGTCGTTTTTTTCGCTAAAACGCCTTACTATACATGGTCGTTTTTCGCTAAAAACGCCTTACTATACATGGTCGTTTTTTCGCTAAAAACGCCTTACTATACATGGTCGTTTTTTCGGCTAAAACGCCTTACTATACATGGTCGTTTTTTCGCTAAAACGCCTTACTATACATGGTCGTTTTTTTCGCTAAAACGCCTTACTATACATGGTCGTTTTTTCGCTAAAACGCCTTACTATACATGGTCGTTTTTTCGCTAAAACGCCTTACTATACATGGTCGTTTTTTCGCTAAAACGCCTTACTATACATGGTCGTTTTTAGGCTAAAACGCCTTACTATACATGGTCGTTTTTTCGCTAAAACGCCTTACTATACATGGTCGTTTTTTCGCTAAAACGCCTTACTATACATGGTCGTTTTTCGCTAAAACGCCTTACTATACATGGTCGTTTTTCGCTAAAACGCCTTACTATACATGGTCGTTTTTTCGCTAAAACGCCTTACTATACATGGTCGTTTTTTTTAAAAACGCCTTACTATACATGGTCGTTTTTTTCGCTAAAACGCCTTACTATACATGGTCGTTTTTTCGCTAAAACGCCTTACTATACATGGTCGTTTTTTCGCTAAAACGCCTTACTATACATGGTCGTTTTTTCGCTAAAACGCCTTACTATACATGGTCCTTTTTCGCTAAAACGCCTTACTATACATGGTCGTTTTTTCGCTAAAAACGCCTTACTATACATGGTCGTTTTTTCGCTAAAAACGCCTTACTATACATGGTCGTTTTTTCGCTAAAAACGCCTTACTATACATGGTCGTTTTTTTCGCCTTTTCGCTAAAACGCCTTACTATACATGGTCGTTTTTTCGCTAAAACGCCTTACTATACATGGTCGTTTTTTCGCTAAAACGCCTTACTATACATGGTCGTTTTTCGCTAAAACGCCTTACTATACATGGTCGTTTTTTCGCTAAAAACGCCTTACTATACATGGTCGTTTTTTCGCTAAAACGCCTTACTATACATGGTCGTTTTTTTCGCTAAAAACGCCTTACTATACATGGTCGTTTTTTCGCTAAAACGCCTTACTATACATGGTCGTTTTTTCGCTAAAACGCCTTACTATACATGGTCGTTTTTCGCTAAAACGCCTTACTATACATGGTCGTTTTTCGCTAAAACGCCTTACTATACATGGTCGTTTTTTCGCTAAAAACGCCTTACTATACATGGTCGTTTTTTCGCTAAAACGCCTTACTATACATGGTCGTTTTTTCGCTAAAAACGCCTTACTATACATGGTCGTTTTTTCGCTAAAAACGCCTTACTATACATGGTCGTTTTTTCGCTAAAACGCCTTACTATACATGGTCGTTTTTTCGCTAAAACGCCTTACTATACATGGTCCTTTTTCGCTAAAACGCCTTACTATACATGGTCGTTTTTTCGCTAAAAACGCCTTACTATACATGGTCCTTTTTCGCTAAAACGCCTTACTATACATGGTCCTTTTTTCGCTAAAAACGCCTTACTATACATGGTCCTTTTTCGCTAAAACGCCTTACTATACATGGTCGTTTTTCGCTAAAAACGCCTTACTATACATGGTCGTTTTTTCGCTAAAACGCCTTACTATACATGGTCGTTTTTTCGCTAAAACGCCTTACTATACATGGTCGTTTTTTCGCTAAAAACGCCTTACTATACATGGTCGTTTTTTCGCTAAAAACGCCTTACTATACATGGTCGTTTTTTCGCTAAAAACGCCTTACTATACATGGTCCTTTTTTCGCTAAAACGCCTTACTATACATGGTCGTTTTTTCGCTAAAAACGCCTTACTATACATGGTCGTTTTTTCGCTAAAACGCCTTACTATACATGGTCGTTTTTTCGCTAAAAACGCCTTACTATACATGGTCGTTTTTTCGCTAAAACGCCTTACTATACATGGTCGTTTTTCGCTAAAACGCCTTACTATACATGGTCGTTTTTTCGCTAAAACGCCTTACTATACATGGTCGTTTTTTCGCTAAAACGCCTTACTATACATGGTCGTTTTTTCGCTAAAACGCCTTACTATACATGGTCGTTTTTTCGCTAAAAACGCCTTACTATACATGGTCGTTTTTTCGCTAAAAACGCCTTACTATACATGGTCGTTTTTTCGCTAAAACGCCTTACTATACATGGTCGTTTTTTCGCTAAAACGCCTTACTATACATGGTCGTTTTTTCGCTAAAACGCCTTACTATACATGGTCGTTTTTTCGCTAAAAACGCCTTACTATACATGGTCGTTTTTCGCT
This sequence comes from Hippocampus mohnikei, assembly GCA_026261675.1. Classification (NCBI taxonomy): domain Eukaryota; kingdom Metazoa; phylum Chordata; class Actinopteri; order Syngnathiformes; family Syngnathidae; genus Hippocampus; species Hippocampus mohnikei. The sequence goes on along the minus strand of JAKGUB010000328.1, from coordinate 11,854,675 downwards.
AAAAACGCCTTACTATACATGGTCGTTTTTTCGCTAAAACGCCTTACTATACATGGTCGTTTTTTCGCTAAAAACGCCTTACTATACATGGTCGTTTTTTCGCTAAAACGCCTTACTATACATGGTCGTTTTTTCGCTAAAACGCCTTACTATACATGGTCGTTTTTCGCTAAAAACGCCTTACTATACATGGTCGTTTTTTCGCTAAAAACGCCTTACTATACATGGTCGTTTTTGGCTAAAAACGCCTTACTATACATGGTCGTTTTTTCGCTAAAAACGCCTTACTATACATGGTCCTTTTTTCGCTAAAACGCCTTACTATACATGGTCGTTTTTTCGCTAAAACGCCTTACTATACATGGTCCTTTTTCGCTAAAACGCCTTACTATACATGGTCGTTTTTTCGCTAAAACGCCTTACTATACATGGTCGTTTTTTCGCTAAAACGCCTTACTATACATGGTCGTTTTTTCGCTAAAACGCCTTACTATACATGGTCGTTTTTTTCGCTAAAACGCCTTACTATACATGGTCGTTTTTTCGCTAAAAACGCCTTACTATACATGGTCGTTTTTTCGCTAAAACGCCTTACTATACATGGTCGTTTTTTCGCTAAAAACGCCTTACTATACATGGTCGTTTTTTCGCCTAAAACGCCTTACTATACATGGTCGTTTTTTCGCTAAAAACGCCTTACTATACATGGTCGTTTTTTCGCCTAAAACGCCTTACTATACATGGTCGTTTTTTTCGCTAAAACGCCTTACTATACATGGTCGTTTTTCGCTAAAAACGCCTTACTATACATGGTCGTTTTTTCGCTAAAACGCCTTACTATACATGGTCGTTTTTCGCTAAAAACGCCTTACTATACATGGTCGTTTTTTCGCTAAAACGCCTTACTATACATGGTCGTTTTTTCGCTAAAACGCCTTACTATACATGGTCGTTTTTTCGCTAAAAACGCCTTACTATACATGGTCGTTTTTTTCGGCTAAAACGCCTTACTATACATGGTCGTTTTTTCGCTAAAACGCCTTACTATACATGGTCGTTTTTTCGCTAAAACGCCTTACTATACATGGTCGTTTTTCGCTAAAACGCCTTACTATACATGGTCGTTTTTTCGGCTAAAACGCCTTACTATACATGGTCGTTTTTCGCTAAAACGCCTTACTATACATGGTCGTTTTTTCGCTAAAACGCCTTACTATACATGGTCGTTTTTCGCTAAAACGCCTTACTATACATGGTCGTTTTTTCGCTAAAACGCCTTACTATACATGGTCGTTTTTTCGCCTAAAACGCCTTACTATACATGGTCGTTTTTCGCTAAAACGCCTTACTATACATGGTCGTTTTTTCAGCTAAAAACGCCTTACTATACATGGTCGTTTTTCGCTAAAACGCCTTACTATACATGGTCGTTTTTTCGCTAAAACGCCTTACTATACATGGTCGTTTTTTCGCTAAAACGCCTTACTATACATGGTCGTTTTTTCGCTAAAACGCCTTACTATACATGGTCGTTTTTTCGCTAAAAACGCCTTACTATACATGGTCGTTTTTTCGCTAAAAACGCCTTACTATACATGGTCGTTTTTTTCGCTAAAACGCCTTACTATACATGGTCGTTTTTTCGGCTAAAACGCCTTACTATACATGGTCGTTTTTTTCGCTAAAAACGCCTTACTATACATGGTCGTTTTTTCGCTAAAACGCCTTACTATACATGGTCGTTTTTTCGCTAAAACGCCTTACTATACATGGTCGTTTTTTCGCTAAAACGCCTTACTATACATGGTCGTTTTTTCGCTAAAACGCCTTACTATACATGGTCGTTTTTTTCGCTAAAACGCCTTACTATACATGGTCGTTTTTTCGCTAAAAACGCCTTACTATACATGGTCGTTTTTCGGCTAAAACGCCTTACTATACATGGTCGTTTTTTCGCTAAAACGCCTTACTATACATGGTCGTTTTTTCGCTAAAACGCCTTACTATACATGGTCGTTTTTTCGCTAAAAACGCCTTACTATACATGGTCGTTTTTTTCGCTAAAACGCCTTACTATACATGGTCGTTTTTTCGCTAAAACGCCTTACTATACATGGTCGTTTTTTCGCTAAAACGCCTTACTATACATGGTCGTTTTTGGCTAAAACGCCTTACTATACATGGTCGTTTTTTTCGCTAAAACGCCTTACTATACATGGTCGTTTTTTCGCCTAAAACGCCTTACTATACATGGTCGTTTTTTTCGCTAAAACGCCTTACTATACATGGTCGTTTTTTGGGCTAAAACGCCTTACTATACATGGTCGTTTTTTCGCTAAAACGCCTTACTATACATGGTCGTTTTTTCGCTAAAACGCCTTACTATACATGGTCGTTTTTTCGCTAAAACGCCTTACTATACATGGTCGTTTTTCGCTAAAACGCCTTACTATACATGGTCGTTTTTCGCTAAAACGCCTTACTATACATGGTCGTTTTTTCGGCTAAAACGCCTTACTATACATGGTCGTTTTTTCGGCTAAAAACGCCTTACTATACATGGTCGTTTTTTCGCTAAAACGCCTTACTATACATGGTCGTTTTTCGCTAAAACGCCTTACTATACATGGTCGTTTTTCGCTAAAACGCCTTACTATACATGGTCGTTTTTTCGCTAAAACGCCTTACTATACATGGTCGTTTTTCGCTAAAAACGCCTTACTATACATGGTCGTTTTTCGCTAAAACGCCTTACTATACATGGTCGTTTTTTCAGCTAAAAACGCCTTACTATACATGGTCGTTTTTCGCTAAAAACGCCTTACTATACATGGTCGTTTTTCGCTAAAACGCCTTACTATACATGGTCGTTTTTTTTTTCGCTAAAACGCCTTACTATACATGGTCGTTTTTTTCGCTAAAAACGCCTTACTATACATGGTCGTTTTTTCGCTAAAAACGCCTTACTATACATGGTCGTTTTTTCGCTAAAACGCCTTACTATACATGGTCGTTTTTCGCTAAAAACGCCTTACTATACATGGTCGTTTTTTCGCTAAAAACGCCTTACTATACATGGTCGTTTTTTCGCTAAAAACGCCTTACTATACATGGTCGTTTTTCGCTAAAAACGCCTTACTATACATGGTCGTTTTTCAGCTAAAACGCCTTACTATACATGGTCGTTTTTTCGCTAAAAACGCCTTACTATACATGGTCGTTTTTTCGCTAAAAACGCCTTACTATACATGGTCGTTTTTTCGCTAAAACGCCTTACTATACATGGTCGTTTTTTCGCTAAAAACGCCTTACTATACATGGTCGTTTTTTCGCTAAAAACGCCTTACTATACATGGTCGTTTTTCGCTAAAAACGCCTTACTATACATGGTCGTTTTTTCGCTAAAAACGCCTTACTATACATGGTCGTTTTTTCGCTAAAAACGCCTTACTATACATGGTCGTTTTTTCGCTAAAACGCCTTACTATACATGGTCGTTTTTCGCTAAAAACGCCTTACTATACATGGTCGTTTTTTCGCTAAAAACGCCTTACTATACATGGTCGTTTTTTCGCTAAAACGCCTTACTATACATGGTCGTTTTTTCGCTAAAACGCCTTACTATACATGGTCGTTTTTTCGCTAAAAACGCCTTACTATACATGGTCGTTTTTTTCGCTAAAACGCCTTACTATACATGGTCGTTTTTTCGCTAAAAACGCCTTACTATACATGGTCGTTTTTTCGCTAAAAACGCCTTACTATACATGGTCGTTTTTTTTCGCTAAAACGCCTTACTATACATGGTCGTTTTTCGCTAAAACGCCTTACTATACATGGTCGTTTTTTCGCTAAAAACGCCTTACTATACATGGTCGTTTTTTCGCTAAAAACGCCTTACTATACATGGTCGTTTTTCGGCTAAAACGCCTTACTATACATGGTCCTTTTTTTCGCTAAAACGCCTTACTATACATGGTCGTTTTTTCGCTAAAACGCCTTACTATACATGGTCGTTTTTTCGCCTAAAACGCCTTACTATACATGGTCGTTTTTCGCTAAAAACGCCTTACTATACATGGTCGTTTTTCGCTAAAAACGCCTTACTATACATGGTCGTTTTTTCAGCTAAAACGCCTTACTATACATGGTCGTTTTTCGCTAAAACGCCTTACTATACATGGTCGTTTTTTCGCCTAAAACGCCTTACTATACATGGTCGTTTTTTCGCTAAAACGCCTTACTATACATGGTCGTTTTTTCGCTAAAAACGCCTTACTATACATGGTCGTTTTTTCGCTAAAACGCCTTACTATACATGGTCGTTTTTCGCTAAAACGCCTTACTATACATGGTCGTTTTTTCGCTAAAACGCCTTACTATACATGGTCGTTTTTTCGCTAAAAACGCCTTACTATACATGGTCGTTTTTTCGCTAAAAACGCCTTACTATACATGGTCGTTTTTTCGCTAAAACGCCTTACTATACATGGTCGTTTTTTCGCTAAAACGCCTTACTATACATGGTCGTTTTTTCGCTAAAACGCCTTACTATACATGGTCGTTTTTTCGCTTAAAACGCCTTACTATACATGGTCGTTTTTCGCTAAAAACGCCTTACTATACATGGTCGTTTTTTCGCTAAAACGCCTTACTATACATGGTCGTTTTTTCGCTAAAACGCCTTACTATACATGGTCGTTTTTTCGTTAAAACGCCTTACTATACATGGTCGTTTTTTCGCTAAAACGCCTTACTATACATGGTCGTTTTTTCGCTAAAAACGCCTTACTATACATGGTCGTTTTTTCGCTAAAAACGCCTTACTATACATGGTCGTTTTTTCGCTAAAAACGCCTTACTATACATGGTCGTTTTTTCGCTAAAACGCCTTACTATACATGGTCGTTTTTTCGCTAAAAACGCCTTACTATACATGGTCGTTTTTTCAGCTAAAAACGCCTTACTATACATGGTCGTTTTTTCGCTAAAAACGCCTTACTATACATGGTCGTTTTTTCGCTAAAAACGCCTTACTATACATGGTCGTTTTTTCGCTAAAAACGCCTTACTATACATGGTCGTTTTTTCGCCCAAAACGCCTTACTATACATGGTCCTTTTTTCGCTAAAAACGCCTTACTATACATGGTCGTTTTTTCGCTAAAAACGCCTTACTATACATGGTCGTTTTTTCGCTAAAAACGCCTTACTATACATGGTCGTTTTTTCAGCCCAAAACGCCTTACTATACATGGTCGTTTTTTCGCTAAAAACGCCTTACTATACATGGTCGTTTTTTCGCTAAAAACGCCTTACTATACATGGTCGTTTTTTCGCTAAAACGCCTTACTATACATGGTCGTTTTTTCAGCTAAAAACGCCTTACTATACATGGTCGTTTTTTCACACATCAATACTATACATGGTCGTTTGAACCGGGATGCCTTACTATACATGGCATGTATACCTCTACACCACCAGTGAATGTGACTTCATCTACACTATTGGCGTTTTTGACGCCTTACTATACATGGTCGTTTTTTCGGAAAAATTAAATTACTATACATGGTGTTGTATTTTCACACATCACTATAGCGGATTTGAACCGAGGTTGCCTGGACTGAACACCGGCATGTTTACCTCTACACTACTATACATGGTACATTTTTAAGGGCTAAAAACGCCTTACTATACATGGTCGTTTTTAGCTAAAAACGCCTTACTATACATGGTCGTTTTTTCGCTAAAAACGCCTTACTATACATGGTCGTTTTTCGCTAAAACGCCTTACTATACATGGTCGTTTTTTTCGCTAAAACGCCTTACTATACATGGTCGTTTTTTCGCTAAAAACGCCTTACTATACATGGTCGTTTTTTTAGGCTAAAACGCCTTACTATACATGGTCGTTTTTTCGCTAAAACGCCTTACTATACATGGTCGTTTTTTCGCTAAAAACGCCTTACTATACATGGTCGTTTTTTCGCTAAAACGCCTTACTATACATGGTCGTTTTTTCGCTAAAACGCCTTACTATACATGGTCGTTTTTTCGCTAAAACGCCTTACTATACATGGTCGTTTTTTCGCTAAAACGCCTTACTATACATGGTCGTTTTTCGCTAAAAACGCCTTACTATACATGGTCGTTTTTTCGCTAAAACGCCTTACTATACATGGTCGTTTTTTCGCTAAAAACGCCTTACTATACATGGTCGTTTTTTTCGCTAAAAACGCCTTACTATACATGGTCGTTTTTTCGCTAAAAACGCCTTACTATACATGGTCGTTTTTTCGCTAAAACGCCTTACTATACATGGTCGTTTTTCGCTAAAACGCCTTACTATACATGGTCGTTTTTTCGCTAAAACGCCTTACTATACATGGTCGTTTTTTCGCTAAAACGCCTTACTATACATGGTCGTTTTTTCGCTAAAACGCCTTACTATACATGGTCGTTTTTTCAGCTCAAAACGCCTTACTATACATGGTCGTTTTTTCGCTAAAAACGCCTTACTATACATGGTCGTTTTTTCGCTCAAAACGCCTTACTATACATGGTCGTTTTTTCGCTAAAACGCCTTACTATACATGGTCGTTTTTTCGCTAAAACGCCTTACTATACATGGTCGTTTTTTCGCTAAAAACGCCTTACTATACATGGTCGTTTTTTCGCTAAAACGCCTTACTATACATGGTCGTTTTTTCGCTAAAAACGCCTTACTATACATGGTCGTTTTTTCGCCAAAACGCCTTACTATACATGGTCGTTTTTTCGCTAAAACGCCTTACTATACATGGTCGTTTTTTCGCTAAAACGCCTTACTATACATGGTCGTTTTTTCGCTAAAAACGCCTTACTATACATGGTCGTTTTTTCGCTAAAACGCCTTACTATACATGGTCGTTTTTTCGCTAAAAACGCCTTACTATACATGGTCGTTTTTTCGCTAAAACGCCTTACTATACATGGTCGTTTTTTCGCTAAAAACGCCTTACTATACATGGTCGTTTTTTCGCCAAAACGCCTTACTATACATGGTCGTTTTTTCGCTAAAAACGCCTTACTATACATGGTCGTTTTTTCAGCTAAAAACGCCTTACTATACATGGTCGTTTTTTCGCTAAAACGCCTTACTATACATGGTCGTTTTTTCGCTAAAAACGCCTTACTATACATGGTCGTTTTTTCGCTAAAACGCCTTACTATACATGGTCGTTTTTTCAGCCCAAAACGCCTTACTATACATGGTCGTTTTTTCGGCTAAAAACGCCTTACTATACATGGTCGTTTTTTCCGGCTAAAAACGCCTTACTATACATGGTCGTTTTTTCGGCTAAAAACGCCTTACTATACATGGTCGTTTTTCGCTAAAAACGCCTTACTATACATGGTCGTTTTTTCGCTAAAACGCCTTACTATACATGGTCGTTTTTTCGCTAAAACGCCTTACTATACATGGTCGTTTTTTCGCTAAAAACGCCTTACTATACATGGTCGTTTTTTCAGCTAAAAACGCCTTACTATACATGGTCGTTTTTTCGCTAAAACGCCTTACTATACATGGTCGTTTTTTCGCTAAAAACGCCTTACTATACATGGTCGTTTTTTCGCTAAAAACGCCTTACTATACATGGTCCTTTTTTCGCTAAAAACGCCTTACTATACATGGTCCTTTTTTCGCTAAAAACGCCTTACTATACATGGTCGTTTTTTCGCTAAAACGCCTTACTATACATGGTCGTTTTTTCAGCTAAAACGCCTTACTATACATGGTCGTTTTTTCGCTAAAAACGCCTTACTATACATGGTCCTTTTTTCGCTAAAAACGCCTTACTATACATGGTCCTTTTTTCGCTAAAAACGCCTTACTATACATGGTCCTTTTTTCGCTAAAACGCCTTACTATACATGGTCCTTTTTTCGCTAAAAACGCCTTACTATACATGGTCCTTTTTTCGCTAAAAACGCCTTACTATACATGGTCGTTTTTTCGCTAAAAACGCCTTACTATACATGGTCGTTTTTTCGCTAAAAACGCCTTACTATACATGGTCGTTTTTTCGCTAAAAACGCCTTACTATACATGGTCGTTTTTTCGCTAAAAACGCCTTACTATACATGGTCGTTTTTTCGCTAAAAACGCCTTACTATACATGGTCGTTTTTCGCTAAAAACGCCTTACTATACATGGTCGTTTTTTCGCTAAAAACGCCTTACTATACATGGTCGTTTTTTCGCTAAAAACGCCTTACTATACATGGTCGTTTTTCGCTAAAAACGCCTTACTATACATGGTCGTTTTTTCGCTAAAAACGCCTTACTATACATGGTCGTTTTTTCGCTAAAAACGCCTTACTATACATGGTCGTTTTTTCGCTAAAAACGCCTTACTATACATGGTCGTTTTTTCGCTAAAAACGCCTTACTATACATGGTCGTTTTTTCGCTAAAAACGCCTTACTATACATGGTCGTTTTTCGCTAAAAACGCCTTACTATACATGGTCGTTTTTTCGCTAAAAACGCCTTACTATACATGGTCGTTTTTTCGCTAAAAACGCCTTACTATACATGGTCGTTTTTTCGCTAAAACGCCTTACTATACATGGTCGTTTTTCGCTAAAACGCCTTACTATACATGGTCGTTTTTTCGCTAAAAACGCCTTACTATACATGGTCGTTTTTTCAGCCCAAAACGCCTTACTATACATGGTCGTTTTTCGCTAAAACGCCTTACTATACATGGTCGTTTTTTCGCTAAAACGCCTTACTATACATGGTCGTTTTTTCGCTAAAACGCCTTACTATACATGGTCGTTTTTTCGCTAAAACGCCTTACTATACATGGTCGTTTTTTCGCTAAAAACGCCTTACTATACATGGTCGTTTTTCGCTAAAACGCCTTACTATACATGGTCGTTTTTTCGCTAAAAACGCCTTACTATACATGGTCGTTTTTTCGCTAAAACGCCTTACTATACATGGTCGTTTTTCGCTTAAAACGCCTTACTATACATGGTCGTTTTTTCGCTAAAACGCCTTACTATACATGGTCGTTTTTCGGATAAAAACGCCTTACTATACATGGTCGTTTTTCGCTAAAACGCCTTACTATACATGGTCGTTTTTTCGCTAAAAACGCCTTACTATACATGGTCGTTTTTTCGCTAAAACGCCTTACTATACATGGTCGTTTTTTCGCTAAAACGCCTTACTATACATGGTCGTTTTTTCGCTAAAACGCCTTACTATACATGGTCGTTTTTTCGCTAAAAACGCCTTACTATACATGGTCGTTTTTTCGCTAAAAACGCCTTACTATACATGGTCGTTTTTTCATCTAAAACGCCTTACTATACATGGTCGCTTTTTTCGCTAAAAACGCCTTACTATACATGGTCGTTTTTTCGCTAAAACGCCTTACTATACATGGTCGTTTTTCAGGCTAAAACGCCTTACTATACATGGTCGTTTTTTCGCTAAAAACGCCTTACTATACATGGTCGTTTTTCAGCTAAAACGCCTTACTATACATGGTCGTTTTTTCGCTAAAACGCCTTACTATACATGGTCGTTTTTTCGCTAAAACGCCTTACTATACATGGTCGTTTTTTCGCTAAAAACGCCTTACTATACATGGTCGCTTTTTCGCTAAAACGCCTTACTATACATGGTCGTTTTTTCGCTAAAACGCCTTACTATACATGGTCGTTTTTTCGCTAAAACGCCTTACTATACATGGTCGTTTTTTCAGCCCAAAACGCCTTACTATACATGGTCGTTTTTTCGCTAAAACGCCTTACTATACATGGTCATTTTTTTCGCTAAAAACGCCTTACTATACATGGTCGTTTTTTCGCTCAAAACGCCTTACTATACATGGTCCTTTTTTCGCTAAAACGCCTTACTATACATGGTCGTTTTTTCAGCCCAAAACGCCTTACTATACATGGTCGTTTTTTCGCTAAAACGCCTTACTATACATGGTCATTTTTTCGCTAAAACGCCTTACTATACATGGTCGTTTTTTCGCTAAAACGCCTTACTATACATGGTCGTTTTTCGGATAAAAACGCCTTACTATACATGGTCGTTTTTTCGCTAAAAACGCCTTACTATACATGGTCGTTTTTCGCTAAAACGCCTTACTATACATGGTCGTTTTTTTCAGCCCAAAACGCCTTACTATACATGGTCGTTTTTTTCAGCCCAAAACGCCTTACTATACATGGTCGTTTTTTCGGCTAAAAACGCCTTACTATACATGGTCATTTTTTTCGGATAAAAACGCCTTACTATACATGGTCGTTTTTTTCAGCTCAAAATGCCTTACTATACATGGTCGTTTTTTGCTAAAAACGCCTTACTATACATGGTCGTTTTTTCAGCCCAAAACGCCTTACTATACATGGTCGTTTTTCGCTAAAAACGCCTTACTATACATGGTCATTTTTTCGCTAAAACGCCTTACTATACATGGTCGTTTTTTTCGGCTAAAAACGCCTTACTATACATGGTCGTTTTTCAGCCCAAAACGCCTTACTATACATGGTCGTTTTCTCAGCCCAAAACGCCTTACTATACATGGTCGTTTTTCGCTAAAACGCCTTACTATACATGGTCATTTTTTTCGGATAAAAACGCCTTACTATACATGGTCGTTTTTTTCAGCTCAAAATGCCTTACTATACATGGTCGTTTTTTTCGGCTAAAAACGCCTTACTATACATGGTCCTTTTTTCGCTAAAAACGCCTTACTATACATGGTCGTTTTTTCCGGCTAAAAACGCCTTACTATACATGGTCGTTTTTTCAGCCCAAAACGCCTTACTATACATGGTCGTTTTTTTTCGGCTAAAAACGCCTTACTATACATGGTCGTTTTCTCAGGCCAAAACGCCTTACTATACATGGTCGATTTTTTTCGGCTAAAAACGCCTTACTATACATGGTCGTTTTTTCAGCCCAAAACGCCTTACTATACATGGTCCTTTTTTCGGCTAAAAACGCCTTACTATACATGGTCGTTTTTTCAGCCCAAAACGCCTTACTATACATGGTCGTTTTTTCGGCTAAAAACGCCTTACTATACATGGTCATTTTTTTCGGATAAAAACGCCTTACTATACATGGTCGTTTTTTTGTTAAAAATGCCTTACTATACATGGTCGTTTTTTTCAGCAAAAAACACCTTACTATACATGGCCGTTTATTTCACACATCAATGAGCAGGGTTTGAACCGGGGATGCCTAGACCGAACACCGGCATGTATACCTCTACACCACCAGTGAATGTGACTTCATCTACACTATTGGCGTATTTGACATGCACTATGGAGCGTTTGACGGAAAAATTAAATTCATGTTTGGTGTTGTATTTTCACACATCACTTAGCGGGATTTGAACCGGGTTGCCTGGACTGAACACCGGCATGTGTACCTCTACACTACGATACACGGTACATTTTGAAGGGCTAAAAACGGCTTACTATACATGGTCGTTTTTTTCGCTAAAACGCCTTACTATACATGGTCCTTTTTTTCGGCTAAAAACGCCTTACTATACATGGTCGTTTTTTCGCTAAAACGCCTTACTATACATGGTCGTTTTTTCGCTAAAACGCCTTACTATACATGGTCATTTTTTCCGGCTAAAAACGCCTTACTATACATGGTCCTTTTTTTCGCTAAAACGCCTTACTATACATGGTCGTTTTTTCGCTAAAACGCCTTACTATACATGGTCGTTTTTTCAGCTCAAAACGCCTTACTATACATGGTCGTTTTTTCGCAAAAACGCCTTACTATACATGGTCCTTTTTTCGCTAAAACGCCTTACTATACATGGTCCTTTTTTCGCTCAAAACGCCTTACTATACATGGTCGTTTTTTTCGCTAAAACGCCTTACTATACATGGTCGTTTTTTCGCTAAAACGCCTTACTATACATGGTCGTTTTTTCAGCCCAAAACGCCTTACTATACATGGTCGTTTTTTTCGGCTAAAAACGCCTTACTATACATGGTCGTTTTTTCAGCCCAAAACGCCTTACTATACATGGTCGTTTTTTCGCTAAAACGCCTTACTATACATGGTCGCTTTTTTCGCTAAAACGCCTTACTATACATGGTCGCTTTTTTCGCTCAAAACGCCTTACTATACATGGTCGTTTTTTCGCTAAAACGCCTTACTATACATGGTCGTTTTTTCCGGCTTAAAAACGCCTTACTATACATGGTCGTTTTTTTCGGCTAAAAACGCCTTACTATACATGGTTGTTTTTTTTCGGTTAAAAACGCCTTACTATACATGGTCGTTTTTTCAGCCCAAAACGCCTTACTATACATGGTCGTTTTTTTCGGCTAAAAACGCCTTACTATACATGGTCCTTTTTTTCGGCTAAAAACGCCTTACTATACATGGTCGTTTTTTCGCTTTACTATACATGGTCGTTTTTTCGATAAAACGCCTTACTATACATGCTAAAACGCCTTACTATACATGGTCGTTTTTTCGATAAAACGCCTTACTATACATGGTCGTTTTTCGCTAAAAACGCCTTACTATACATGGTCGTTTTTTCGCTAAAAACGCCTTACTATACATGGTCGTTTTTTCGATAAAACGCCTTACTATACATGGTCGTTTTTTCGCTCAAAACGCCTTACTATACATGGTCGTTTTTTCGCAAAAACGCCTTACTATACATGGTCGTTTTTTCGCAAAAACGCCTTACTATACATGGTCGTTTTTTCGGCTCAAAACGCCTTACTATACATGGTCGTTTTTTTTTGTTAAAAACGCCTTACTATACATGGTCGTTTTTTCAGCCGAAAAACGCCTTACTATACATGGTCGTTTTTTCGAAAAACGCCTTACTATACATGGTCGTTTTTCAGCTCAAAACGCCTTACTATACATGGTCGTTTTTTCGCAAAAACGCCTTACTATACATGGTCGTTTTTTCGCAAAAACGCCTTACTATACATGGTCGCTTTTTCGCAAAACGCCTTACTATACATGGTCGTTTTTTCGCAAAAACGCCTTACTATACATGGTCGTTTTTTCGGTTAAAACGCCTTACTATACATGGTCGTTTTTTCGATAAAACGCCTTACTATACATGGTCGTTTTTTCGTTAAAACGCCTTACTATACATGGTCGCTTTTTTTCGCAAAAACGCCTTACTATACATGGTCGTTTTTTCGCTCAAAACGCCTTACTATACATGGTCGTTTTTTGTTAAAACGCCTTACTATACATGGTCGTTTTTTCGAAAAACGCCTTACTATACATGGTCGCTTTTTCGCTAAAACGCCTTACTATACATGGTCGGTTTTTTCGATAAAACGCCTTACTATACATGGTCGTTTTTTCGCTAAAAACGCCTTACTATACATGGTCGCTTTTTCGCAAAAACGCCTTACTATACATGGTCGTTTTTCGCTCAAAACGCCTTACTATACATGGTCGTTTTTTCGATAAAACGCCTTACTATACATGGTCGTTTTTTTCGCTAAAAACGCCTTACTATACATGGTCGTTTTTTCGCAAAAACGCCTTACTATACATGGTCGTTTTTTCGCTAAAAACGCCTTACTATACATGGTCGTTTTTTCGATAAAAACGCCTTACTATACATGGTCGTTTTTCGGTTAAAACGCCTTACTATACATGGTCGTTTTTTCGATAAAAACGCCTTATAAAAACGCCTTACTATACATGGTCGTTTTTTCGTTAAAAACGCCTTACTATACATGGTCGTTTTTTCGTTAAAACGCCTTACTATACATGGTCATTTTTTCGATAAAACGCCTTACTATACATGGTCGTTTTTTCGGATAAAACGCCTTACTATACATGGTCGTTTTTTCGCTAAAAACGCCTTACTATACATGGTCGTTTTTTCGATAAAACGCCTTACTATACATGGTCGCTTTTTTCGCAAAAACGCCTTACTATACATGGTCGTTTTTTCGCAAAAACGCCTTACTATACATGGTCGCTTTTTCGCTCAAAACACCTTACTATACATGGTCGTTTTTTCGCTAAAACGCCTTACTATACATGGTCGCTTTTTTCGCAAAAACGCCTTACTATACATGGTCGTTTTTCGCTCAAAACGCCTTACTATACATGGTCGTTTTTTCGGATAAAACGCCTTACTATACATGGTCGTTTTTTCGGATAAAACGCCTTACTATACATGGTCGTTTTTTCGGATAAAACGCCTTACTATACATGGTCGTTTTTTCGCGCAAAACGCCTTATTATACATGGTCGTTTTTCGGATAAAACGCCTTACTATACATGGTCGTTTTTTTCGGTTAAAACGCCTTACTATACATGGTCGTTTTTTTCGTCCAAAACGCCTTACTATACATGGTCATTTTTTCGGCTAAAAACGCCTTCCTATACATGGTCGGTTTTTTCGGATAAAAACGCCTTACTATACATGGTCGTTTTTTTCGTCAAAACGCCTTACTATACATGGTCGTTTTTTCAGCCCAAAACGCCTTACTATACATGGTCGTTTTTTCGGTTAAAACGCCTTACTATACATGGTCGTTTTTTTCGGATAAAAACGCCTTACTATACATGGTCGTTTTTTTCGTCAAAAAAGCCTTACTATACATGGTCGTTTTTTTGTCTAAAAACGCCTTACTATACATGGTCGTTTTTTTCGGCAAAAAAGCCTTACTATACATGGTCGTTTTTTTCGCAAAAACGCCTTACTATACATGGTCGTTTACTACACGCTGCAAATCTGTTGTCCTTATGTTGTTGTTGTAAAGATGTTTGTCATACTAAATGCTGTTGTCTTGGACACACAGGACAGGTAAAGAGGTAAACTCATTGTTCAATCGTTTTTTTGTTGTTGTTTTTTTTGTTTATTTTACTGACTGCATTCTGTCAGTTTTACAGTGTTGTGCCTTCAAGGTGTTGCTAATGAGGTTGTAGCATGTTAGCATCGAAACAAGTTCTAGGGACATGTCCCATGTCCCTGTCCCCTCCCTTGCATGTGAAGAGAAACTGCCCCGAACCTTACAAGGATAGGGGACAGTCGTGCGGTAGACTTGTTTACACTTATTCGCAGTTACAGTACCTGGTGATGATATTCATGAAAATTCTGCCGTAGCGCCCCCTCGAGGAAAATTGCAGGATGTTAGAATGTTCAAAATCCAAACCAAAGAGTGATTCGGCATTTATAGCAAGAGACACACACGTGGTTGATTGGTTTCCCCCTGGGATTGGTTTATTTCATCAGGACTTGATGCATCCAAGTAGAAGGATCATTCGCTTTTGGCACCTTTTTAAAGAGTTTCCATTTGAACTTTAAAAATCAAAACGATGGCTAAGGCGGCGTGAGTTTTTACATAACTGCGTGTATATTTTTATATAGTCATCAAACTCATGTTTTAAAAAAAGCAGTTTTTGTTTGGTTTGGCTCACCAAAACAAAACCCAAAAATCAAAAGATACACATAAAATACACGTGAAAATCATGAATGTCTTTTTTCCCCATTTTAGGATGATTGAAATTTTAACTTTGCTGCAGTTTTAAAAGCATGCATTTCATTTTGGACTCTGGTACGTGTTCACATTTTTGGCTTTTTTTTTGGTTGTTTTTTTTTGTGTTCTATTAAAAAAAAAATCGTTATAGTTTATTATTCTAGGATTCTAAAAGAGTCACCAGCAGCAGCTTCTTGAGTCAAAGTCTTTTTTGCTTCAGTAAAGTAGTCAGTATCTCGTGATTATTCTTATTATGAATCTTTATAAAAGTAATATATGTCTATATATATATTTTTTTTTTTAAATATTAATAGTAGCTTTGTAGAAGTTACAGGCCTGGCTGTAACATTTCACAGTTTGAATGCAAAAACACTGAGTCCAAAAATAAAGGAGGCGTTCGTCTGGATGGCTCTGACCTCTTCTGAACTTCTGGAAGCTTCCGGAAGAGTCATGCAGAAGACAACACGTGTCCTATAAACACGGCAGGGGCGAGCGGGCGGACAGGGGGCGACGCCTCCTCATACGGGGGTGGTGCGCCGGTTAGCGGCCGCGTTCCCATGCGTCGAGTCTTTGCCGTCCTTCTGGATGCAGTTGTGCACCTGCAGGAAGTTGTGGTCCCGCTCCGAGTTGTAGGCGGCGTTGGCGTTTGGTGCCCCCGCTCCAGACTTGAGGGTGTCGCGTGGCAGCGTATACATGGAGATCTCGGTGGAGGGCAGCGCCCCGAAGGCCTTGAGGCCAAGCGGGGAGGTGTCGCGTGAGTGCGCCGGGTCCGTGGAGCGCGATGAGGAACGTGAGCGGCGCCGGTAGCGGTAGCGGTAACTCGGGACCCGGGACACCGCTGAGCCCTGGAGGTAGTCGGCGGCGCGGGTCCCGATCCGAAGCTGCCTGTGGCGGTCGATGAACATGTGCACGGCCAGGACGCCCACCATCTCGGCCATGATGAAGGACAAGGCCCCGAAGTAGAAGGACCAGCCGTATGAGTACGAGTTCTTCTTGGAGTCGCTCTTGGACGGGTCGCCTGCGTTGGCTGATATGTACACGATGATTCCGATGATGTTGCTCAGGCCTGCGCAAACGAGTTAACAGTATTCACCAATCAGCGTCTGGGTGAAGCAGCATGCGGCTCTAAGGTTGTGTGCCGGGTAACAAAACAGTTGAACTTTGACAAAACTAAAACATGGCTTCCACCCACATGCCGTCGGACTCCTGATGACATCGACATCACAATCCGTCAATCACACTGTGCAATAGTTTTTCTTTGTAGTCTCACTCACTTGAAGATTTACACTGCGCAATAATTTAGGACCAGGACAAGTTGGTGTGATTGATGGGACAGTGAATTTTGCTGTCTACCAGAAAATCCTGAAGGAGAACGTCCAACAATCCGTTTGCGCCCTCAAACTTAAACGCTGTTAGATCGTGCAGTGAGGCAACGAGATGCTGTGGTGTGATCTTAAACGGGCATGCTAGAAAACCCTCCAAAACATGGCGGAGTTGAAGCAATTCTGCCAAGATATTCCTGGATGTTCTCCAGCGTCCACACCCTCAAGTCAGCTGTGAGCAGCAGGGCACCAATAGACCAATAGAAGAAGTATCCCTGAACTCCGGCTAATAGCGAGTAGCTCTAAACTTGCTCTTACCAGCTAGCAAGAGAAGCTATAAGACGTTGAGGTTGACCTTTTAGAGTGCGACTTAACGTCTGAGATTGTTTTGCGGTTGAGTTTGAGTTGATGGACTGACCTGCCGACACAAAGAAGATCCCTGCGCTGAGGATGATGTTGTGTCTGGACTTGTAGAACTCACTGGCAGCAATGCACAGACCTCCCATGAAGAGCAGGATGACGCTGAGGATGGGGAAGATGCTGGACGCTCGTACCGCACCTGCAAACAAATATGTCACACAAACAACTTGACCTCCTTGCAGTAGGAAACGGTCAGTCAGTAGTTTCTAAATTCAGTTTCAGGGGACAAAGGAAATTAGATTGTGACGGACTTAATGAAACGTTTTTAATTTATATTTTAAAAAAATGACCAGAGCAACATCAAGAAGTTCCTGAAAACTTTCGGTGTAAATGCAGTCAAGGTAGAAGGAGGAGAGAGATGCACATTAAAAAGCACATTAGCATCCATTTCAGCATCTGCTCCCTGTGTGCGCGCACCCCAATCAACACCCCGTCAGGACTGTGAAACACTCCATCAACACTAGTGTGTGTGTGTGTGTGTGTGTGTGTGGGGCATTATGTAATGGCATTCCTGGCAGACGGGCCGGGCGCCATGGGGCTCTGGCATGTACTGTACGTCATCATCATCTCCGACATTATCATGAGCGCGGCGGCTAATCGCTAACACGAGTCGAACGTGGCAGACGTGAGATCAAAAGGGGCGAAATTAGCGGCGATGCATCCTGATCGACGGTGAACTATTGCGCCCCCCCGCCCCCTCCCTCCGGCATTTGCGTCGTCCAATTTAAAGATGGCGACCTATCATATGGTTGTCTGGCCAAAGCAGTGATTGATTGACGCGCTCCTCTCGGCCGGTGACAGAAGCTCTCAAGGTGACGGCAAAGAGAAGCAAAACCTCCGAGAGGCTCGGGGAGGAGGCGGAAGGGAGGGAGGAGGTCAAACATGGCGAGAGTAACGCATGCTCGTGATTAGTTTAGCATTTTGCCTTCATTTGGACAATAACGGCAATAAAACGAGGGCCGCTCGCCAACCCGACTTTTGATTGCGTCGCAGAGCCAAGAAACAGTCTGACACGGTACAACCTCATTAAACTGCAAATTAATCTTTTATGCTTGCTTCTTTTTTTTTTTATACACAGATTTAACACACAGGGTGCAAAAACAGCTGAATGGGTTTCTATCAGGAAATTATGGACAAGGTTTAGCTTTTTGGGTTAGGTTACGGCAGGGGTGTCAAACTCATTTTTGTCGTGGGCCACATTGTAGTATGAATTTTGGGAAACCATCTAAATGTTAAATCCCCTCCACATATTACATACACAGCGCACAACAAATTGATGAATAACTAATTTTAAAATCAGATTATTGTGGATTACGTATGACAATTTACAATTTTGATTTCAGACTTCAGCAAGCATCATGGAACTTGACATGCGTGATTTGCTTTCGCGGGCCGCATAAAATGATGTGGCGGGCCAGATCTGGCCCCCGGGCCTTGACTTTGACACCCATGGGTTTATGGGCTTGGCTT
The DNA here is from genome assembly GCA_026261675.1 of Hippocampus mohnikei. NCBI lineage: Eukaryota > Metazoa > Chordata > Actinopteri > Syngnathiformes > Syngnathidae > Hippocampus > Hippocampus mohnikei. The sequence continues at coordinate 11,835,947 of JAKGUB010000328.1, read as the reverse complement.
CGTGTTTGGGTTCAAGTTAGGTCAAAAGGGTGAGGCTGCACGTTCAAAGCCCACTTCTGGATAAGCACGTCAAAACAGGACATAAATATTAGGCTTTGAATGTGCAGCCTTGCCCTTTGACCTCTCTTGAACAAATTGATATAAACCCTTTCAGGGACAGCGGTTACGACAGTGGACAGCTTATCATGTCATCAAGTTACAGGATGCATGAAAGGGTAAAATGCTCTACCACCTTTGGGATGTGAAGAAAACAGTTCTGTGACAATGAATATACCATCGTAGAAATATTTGAAAAATACGAAATTTCAGTCAACAGCTTGAATCCAAAGTACACCGAGCCTGCTACTTGTAATCATGAATGAACCCAGGATGAGTCAAGACATTGAAAAGGGAACTGCACTTGGCGTCTGTTTGCCTTTGCATGATTGACAGGTGACTATTTACCACTACTATGACGCTTTCATGAGACACCGACCCCCCCCAAAAACAAAAGTCGGCCTCGTGTCCCCGTTCGCTTCCTCGGATGAGGTGCGTCCACTCGCCACTGACTCGGTGACCCACATTTCGGAAGACGATGTCACGGGAGATTCCGAGTGAGTCACACACGACTGACTAAAGCGTGCCGTAGTAAGCGAGGGCTCGCCCCACCCCACCCCACCCCACCCCAGCGGGCATGCGTGCGAGGAAGCGGCCGCCAGTGGATACTGCCAGCTGCGTATCGATCCACGCAGCTGATGGCAAACATAGCAACCCGCGGGCTCATATGGTGGGTGACACACTAGCGCGGCGCACCACCTGTGTTACTACTTGACGCTTACAGAACAGATATGGGATTTCTTACTTTTGGATTTGTGATCATTGTCTCCTATTCGTGTGGCTGTTGCTGAGGTTCCCCCCCCGTCCCACACTTTGCCCCTCCCTTTCAGGGGCAAAGCTTGGAACTATTTTTTTTTTCTTTCCTTAGGTTTTTGTTTTTTCATCGAAGAAAAACGGGGCAACGTATTAGGCGACTCATCAGGCTTCGCTAGTTTGTCTCCCCCTGTTGGTCACTTTTATTATTTCTCGTGAACAGGTTGTCATACATACATATATATATATTAGAGCTGTCAAACGATTAAAATATTTAATCTAATTAAAAACTCAACTGTCATAATTAACTCAAATTAACTAAAAATTTATCATGATTACTCACGCATTTTTTATCATTTCTGAATTTCCTTTTATATTTTTTGTCCTATTTTCCCCCATTTTAATGCTCTCATCAACATGGAATCATGAATCAGTTTTCTATGTGCAAAATGCAAATATTTACTGAAATAATTTCGATTTTCAATTTTACATGAACATTTTTCACTTGGAGCAGTTATTCACACATTATCTCTCACACAATATTACTGTCCACACATACATACATACATACATACATACATACATACATACATACATACACATTGATATATCCTCCCTGGTGGAGATGGAACTGGCTACATCCCTTTTTTAGTAAGCAGCTGGCACCTTTTTTTTCTTTGGCTTGCATGCGGATCAACTTCCCTTCCAAACTCGCCACAATAAAACTCATTTTAATCCCAGCAAAAAATAAAATAAAATAAAATAAAAAAAGCCTGCAATCGGTTGGACCTACTTTACGTCGGGACATAAAAAGGTTTTATCATAAAAGGGGAAGAGTGTGATTTCCTGTTGAACCTCGGATGGGAGAACGCGTGCGCTTTACGAGGCGCTTAGATTGCTAAATTCCCCGTTAATGCGACACAGAGTCACAACAATCAGGACCAGAAAAAAAAGGATTGACTTTTAATTTGCCGCCTGGTGTCTGCGGGTCATCCGTTGCCTAGGAGACTGGGGCAGCGTTCGCATATCGTAGACCTCAGACACATGCAGCCCGACCAGTGCCTGCGTGTTGGGCCCAGACCCGTCAATTTTATCAGGCCAGTTGAGGCCAGCGTCCAGTCTGCTTTGGGGCCCCAGGGTGGTGGCAATGCAAACCAACACCCCCCTCAGCCATCCCCTCCCCCCCCACCTCATCAATACTGGCTGATGAACTCATGCAAGCACCGAGGAGAAGCCGCCGCCAATGAAAAACAACAGAAAGCAGAAGCCAATTATGATTATGAACACGAATACTAACAAATTCCAACACTAACCCTAAATTTGAACCCTATGTTGAAACCTTAACTCTAATTTGAAACCCTACTTTGGAACCATAACCCTGATTTAACACCCTACTTGGAAACCCTAACCCTAATTTGAAATCCTAATTCTAAACTCCAGCCCTAGCCCCAGATTTAAACGCTAATTTGAAACCCTAACCCGACTTTAAAATACGAATTTGAAACCCTAACCCTGGTTTAGAAACCTAATTTGAAATTACCCTAATTTGAAACCCTAATTCTAACCACCAATCCTAGTTGGTAAATTTACTTTAAAATCTTAGCCCTGGATTTAAACGCTTATTCTAAACTCTAACCCTAGTTGGAAAACCGACTTAAACTCCCTAGGTTTAGATTTTTAAAAAATCCTAACTTCATTTGAAACCCTAACTCTAGTTTAGAAACCTACTTTGTCACCCTGAACCTAGTTTGAAACCCTAATTAAAAATCCTAATTGTAGAGTTAAACCCTCATTTGAAACTGCAAACCTCTTTTGAACCCTAACCCTAGTTTAGAACACTAATTTGAATCTTTAACCCTAATTTGAAACCCTAATCTGAGTTTGAAACAGTAACCCAAGTTTGAAACCAGAGTTAAAAACCCTCATTTGAAACTCCGATCCTAATTTGAAACCCTACCCCTAGTTTAAAACCCCGATTTGAACCCCAAGTTCCAGTTTGAAACCCTAATTAATTTAAAACCTTAACCTTTGCAAGTACTGTAGGTAAAATGTTGCCTTTTTGTGCATTGTACTTCAACAAGTATTGATCACCCCCCACCCCCCGTCCCCCATTAAAAGGCAGCATTTCCTGCAAGCCGGCATCCTCTCCTTTCTATTGTGGGCGTCCTCTCTTTTGTGAAGGGCCTTCTTGCATAACGGGGGGGGGGGGTGTTTCTTCACTGCCTCCTCCTCGTCTTCCTCATCTTCCTCGTCCTCCTCCTCCTCCTCCTCCTCCCTCTCGCCCGGCGGAGCAGTGCATGACGGGAGCTCACACACACACACACCCACGTTGGAGAAACCCACTGGCACTTCAGTGCGCCTCAGCTGCCTTACATAACATCGGATGTGCACACAAGGCGCGCACGCGTCAAAGACGCCCGCCCGGGCTCTTTGCATGCGCGCGTGTGAGTGTGACGCTCCTTTTATGAAAGGATGTTAAACTGAGACGTGTATGCGACATCATGTCGACCGCCAGTAAACACAGCCCATCATTTTATGTATGACATTATGCAGCCCGGGGGGGGCAACCTTTTTGGACCCGCCATCGTTGGCCGACCTTGCGCCGATCGTGGACAGCGGCTGATAGGATACTTAGGGTGCAGTGTACACTAACACACACAAAAAAAATAGCTAATATTAATAACATGCACACACACGCACACATCAACAATGTCTAAGTACGCATGGATAGTCCCGCCCATCGTATGGCGTGCGCCATAGTTGGACTTCATTTTAAATATGAACTGATGTAAAGTCCATAAGCATCATTTTTACAATGACGTGGACAGTCATGACTTGAAACGTGATGTCATGGCATGCGGTGTGATGTTTTTCATGACATCATATTTATGAAATATATTTTGATTTCATTTTTCATACTGAGACAGTGCGTGTGTGTGTGTGTGAGTGCGAGTGGGCAGATGAGTGTTTGGTGCAGGTGCGTGTTTGTTTTGACTCGTCTCCACGCAATGTGATGACATCGGCGGTGTGCCCGCTCCATTTTTGGGCACGTGTGACGTCACTTCCAGGCGGGCCTTCACCTTGAGTGACATGCTGTGTGTTGCGTAATGGCAGAGGAGGAAGAAGAGGAAGAAGAGGAGGAGGAGGAGGAGGAGGAGGAGGAGGCTACCTCGCTGGCTTGTGTAAAACGTAATCATGATGAGCACCATAATGTTGTATTTTATAATGACATGTGATATGTCATTTTTGTGACGTGATGATGTCACTACCTCTTTTTTTTTATGTGACATCATTGGATTCTTTTTACTGTGGCATTTATGTCAAGATGTATCGTAGAACTGCATTTTTAGTATGACATCACATATGACGTCATTTCAGTTTGATCATTAATATCAAGACATCATTTTTAACACGGCATGAAGTATAGCATGACATGATTTCAATATGATGCATCGTATGACTCAAATTCACGGCATCGTGTCAAATTTCAACATGATGGATACCAAGTCAACATTTTCTTTTTTTAAATGACAACGTATTGGATGATGTCATTTGTAAGGACATATTGTTTTGACGAGTATAGCTGCATGGCATCATATGGAGGAAGACATCAATTTCAAGGACTTGATACATTGTGACATATTTCATATATGATGTGGAGTAAGACAGAAAAAAATTAATTCGTCTTTCTCCTAGTAATATGTCCCTGTTAATCCAGTAAATCATGGTCTGTGTGTGTGTGTGTGTGTGTGTGTGTGTGTCTTGCCCAATGATGCTCAGCGGCGTTTTGACATGAAAATGACGGCGTCCTGACCCACATAAAAAAGGAGGCTAAAATATTTATGGCCGCCAGTGTCCTAATTGGCCGGCCACTGGGAGCGCTCTCGTCCAATCACAGTGCGGTCGGAGGGGTTAAGGTCCACAGTCATCGGCGCCGTCGTGAGCATCATTAGTGGCGCTGTCGGCCTACTCTGCCGCATCCAGATGGGCGGCCGACACTCCGAGCGCAAAGTTAAACTGGCTAATTGGCGGCGCTTCTGCTAGCGGACTCGCACGCACGGCTGGGGTAAACCCCCCCGCCCCATTTAACCCCCGCCCATCCCTGAGGACAGTGGTTCTCCTATGTCATTTTTCAACATTCTCGGAAAACAAAAAAAAATATTGTTCGTGAGCAATTGCCTTCCATGTTTCACACCGGCGCACCCGAGGACGGAAGCGGAGGACCAAACACACCACCAATCCTACACCTTTCAAAACAGACCTGGCTGTCGCCATGGCAACAAACACCCAAGCCGCATGGGGATGGTAATCATGGGGACGCGCCCCTGTGTTGCGAAAACACACCACCGCAAACAATCAAGCGCGAGCATCCACATGGTGATGCTAACGCTAATGCTAACTGTCACACACTGCTGTGATGCTTAGCATGAGGATGCAAGCGTCTTATAGCCCCTTTCACACAGGGGTTCCCGAAAATGGACGCATCGCCCTAGGCCGGGGGTCGGCAACACGCGGCTCCAGAGCCGCACGCAGCTCTTTAGTGACATCTAGTGGCTCCCTGGAGCTTTATAAAAAATGTTTGAAAATGGAAAAACATTTTGATAGCCGCCAACATAGCTCAAATAGATATAGATACATGTTGCAGCTACAAAATGTTGAAAGAATTTACTCTTTCAACATTTGGTGTTGCCGAACCCTGCCCTAGGCCTTTCACACAGAACACAGCAAAGCATCTGTTGTACAATTTCACACAGCTTGTCAGTCAATGTCTCTCATTCAGATAAACTAGATGACATCAGCGGTAGTGATGAAAAAGTTATCGGACATCAGAAGTGAGGCAGGTGGTATTTATCTGTACCTTTCACACAAAAGTCAGCAAATTAATGTAAAACAGCCGGCAAATGTGAGTTAGCTGGCACCTGTCATCATCATGTGACTTTTTCACAGAACACTTAAGAATCAACAGTCATAATTTCTGGGCGAAATGGGGTTTCGACTTAAACCCCGACCTCGGCTGTCCACTATCCCCTTTCGCACAGACGAGGGAAAAGCCGTGAAGAAGTTGTCTGTGTGAAAGGGGCTGGTCTGCTGTTTGCACACAGCGCGCTAATCAATGGACACAGTGTTGACTGACTGGAGTGTAACTCACACGTGCGCGCCTCTTAGCAGACGGCGGCCAAGCGGCATCCTGGCATCCAGCACCAGTCGCAAACGCGGCCAACAAGCGCCGCCTTCCCGGGAAAACTCAAGCGTTCTCCAAGTGTGTGTGTGTGTGTGTGTGTGTGTGTGCGCGCATGCGTGTGTACTCACGCAGGAAGTACTCGGACGGGTCAGCTTCGTAATCCGTGTCCTCGGGGAAGTGATCGATCTGTTTGCACATGCCCTTGAAGTTTCCTGGGGAGGCAAAAATGGGAAAAGAGTCAATAACATCAACAAGAAATGCTGACTGGCGTTTCCTTTATATCCCTCTCTCTCTCTCTCATTGGTTCATTTCCAGGAAGTGACTTCCTTCAAGCTTCTGATTGGCTGTTACTTATTTAGTTGTTTGATTCAAATGCGACATTGACAATTACGTTCAGTTGACTATCAGCTGTTGTTTTTGTATATTTTCCAGGAAGTGACTCTCTTCTCTCTTCTGATTGGCTAATATTGTGTCGTTTCCTTTATTTATTTATTTATTTATTTTAATGATTCATTTGGACTTCAGACTTAAGTGTGATAATGAGAATTAAATTCCAGCTTCTGATTGGATGTGAACACCATTTGTCATTTTTATTTTTGGGGACATTATTATTATTATTATTATTATTATTATTATTAACACTATTGAGGAGCAAATCCACTTCATGCTACTGTATATTTTCCAGGAAGTGACTTCTTTTGCCTTCCGATTGGCTAGAATGGCTTTATTGTGTGCGAGAGCTTTTCACGCGGCCCACTGGTGGGTTGTAGGTGGCGACTGCGAACAGCGGCGAGCTGGCGCGCCGCCAAAACGGACGCTGATCTCATTTAGCCGACACCTCCGGCAGCGGCGTCCTACATCCGCGCTTTCCTTTGTACAAATCCGGAAGAGGTCAGTGAAGGCGGGCATGCGAGAGCTAAGCATGTCTCCACAAATTCACTACAACATAGTTCTGATTTTGGCGTATCACGTTGCCAGGACTTCCGTTGAAAGGTGGAGAATGTATTTCGAAACAAATCTCATTTTACAGGCTCGTTCAGAAATTGATGAGGATCAAACAGAAAAGAAAATCGAAGACGTATGAGGAGGTGACGGCAGTTTGTTTGTGCGTGTGCATTTTGGCGGAAACGGTGAACTTGTCCTCTAATTTGAAGGGCAGGTTTGGATTGCCATGGCAACGGAATTGTGAGCGGGGGGGGGAAAGAGAAAGGGACCCCCACGGTGACGAGCACATGGACATTAGAGGGGGAATCCGTGGCTGTGATCACCACCTGGCGAACGTTTCCTCCACTTTTGGAGAGACGAGATTTGTTTTTTTCAAATACTACAGTCAAATATCCCAAATCATTGTAGTCCAGCCCACAAACTAAAAAAAAAACGATTTTCATCCACAGGTTGTGTTCCAAATGAGAGAGGAGAGGCCCCAAATGCGAGAACATCGGGAGATTTTTTTTTTTTGTCAAGGGCAGAGCGGGAGGACGGTTGAGCGCGAGTGGGAGCACATCAAGTGTCACATTCAGGCCTCGCTAATCGCTGAGCCGGGAGGAGTCTCAAACACACACACACACACACACACACATACACGCACACACACACACACACACACACACACACAGCTTGAGAGGCCTGCAGGTTTAAAGTGCGTCCTCTAAAATCTGGCATTCTCACTCGTATTTGATGTCGATACCACCCGAGCCAACACAATTTGGAGGGGGTTTGGTTTTGGGGGCGGGGGGGCTTTAGACTGTAAACCACTCGTGTCAAAGTCAAGGCCCGTGGGCCAGATCTGGCCCCCCACCTCATCTTATGTGGCCCGCGGGAGCAAATCATGTGTGTCAATTAACGTGATTCTTGCTGAAATCTGGACCGAAATGTCAAATTGTCACGGGTAATAAATAACGTTGAGATTTTGCGCTGGCTCTCCGAGGGAAGCCGTAACTCCGAAGTGGCCCGCAAAGAAAAATCCGTTGGACACTCCTGCTGAAAACCGTTTGCTTTTACCGGGGTGTTGCACTGTCCATCCTCTGATAAAATAAAGAATCTGGTCCTAAATATTGAGGCGTCGACAGGAAGTAAAAACTAATGTGAGTTTGGCCAAAAGTATTGGGACAGACCACTGTCACAAACTCTGTCCCAAAACTTTTGTCCATAAAGCTAAATCGTGGATGTTTGTCTTTCTTTCTGGTCCCCCCCCTCCCTAAACCTCCACCCCCTTCCTCACTTGCAAAGTTTTTTGCATCCTCGTCGTCTTTCTGCAGTTTTTTTGGTTGTTTCCCTTCAAATTGAACCTCGGTGACTAGTGACCATCACGCAAGTGAGCCGCTGGAGACGCGACGAATCGGCATCGCACATCATATGAAGTCAGAAGAAGCGCATGATAAGAAGTCAAGAGAGAGTCACGGCAGGAAGAGAAAAGCAGACTTCCTGTTTGTCATCCGAGCCGGTGGGATGAAAACAGAAAAAAATAATAAAATCCTGCGTGGTTGTTAGGAAGGAGACATCCGGGTCGGGCCGGCCCACACGGCCTGCCGCTGTAATCAAACATGAGCCAGACAAAAGCTTGATGAGACATGAACAGATGCATGATGGGAAAGGTGATTTGGGGGCGATGGGCGGGGGGCGGGGGGGGGTGTTCGGCGTGGAGGTGTCACCGAGTGGGAGGAGAGAAAGAGTCGGATAGATTCAGGGCCACTTCACTTTAGTGATTCCGGTGGGCGGAATTCTCACAAACTTTCCAGGTGGAGGCTGAATGCGTCAACGTCCAGATAGCGCCCCAACTCCCCCTCCCTACCCCCCACCTCGCCCCCCCCCAACGCAGTCCCTACGGCAGCTGTTGCCATGTGGACATCACTTTGGTTGCCGTGGTTACAGCTCGCGAGGAGGTGGGGATCACATGGTGCATCTGCACCCAGGGATCCGACAACGAGTCACAACAAGCACGCGACAGCTCGCCGAATCGCACGCAAACAACGGCATTAAAGCGCAACAACTCGCGCGCGGAAACAACAAAACGTGAAAACTCACACAGACTGGTAAAAGACCCACAAAACGCAGACAAGGTAAACGCACGCCAACAACAAACGAGGGAACAGCGCGTGCCCGACGCATGTCGACACTCACGCGTATGACCAACACACGCACTCACGTGCAGCGACAGCGCTGACACGAAAAACACATTCACACCACACAACTCGCACAAGAACAAAACACACACAACACATGCAGAGACGTATACGCATGCGCGGAGAGCACACATGCGCACAACACACAATCATATGAACAAGACTTTTTAATCGAGCAATGAAGCTCTCCTAATGGGCGTATTCATCTTGATAATCGCAGCTTATTTAATGGCCTAATCGCCGCATTCATCTTGATAACATCCCGTCAAGGCAACCAAGAACCCCCCCCCAAATCCCCCCACATACACACACACGCGCACACTTTCGTGCTACCCGGATCGAGGCCACGCTTCTCTGGGGGGAAACACGGCGTCTTCAACCTTTGCGATAGCGACCGCCAACAATCACACCGTGTTAGCATTTGAGCTAACTATTAGCGTGTGTTAACTGTTCTGTGAAGCGCTTCGTTTCAGCTGCAGCTGTTGCGAAAGCGCAATATGAATGATTGAGTGGTTAGCGCGTCGGCTTCACGGTGCAGAGGTACCGGGTTCGATTCCAGCTCCGGCCTCCCTGTGTGGAGTTTGCATGTTCTCTCCTTGTGAGGATAAAGAAGATCCAAAAATGGGTGGATGTATTGTATTGTATTGTGTTAGTTAGCAACTGAGGACGATGTTAAAAGCGCTCCATGTGGGCAAAAGTAGTGTGAGGCAATTCCGCCCAAAGACAGTGAAAAGTGATGCGAACTGCACTTTCTCTTTAGGCCCCGCCCTCTTGCCCGGTCAAAGGTCAGTACCTCCGCCGCTGGAATACTGCCGGGTCACCTTGGCCGCCCCGCATTCCGTCAAAAGTGTTCTCCCGTCAATGTATAAGGGGGCTTAGTGCGCGCGCAGGCTTTCAAGCTGACGCTGCGCGATTCGAACACATTGAAGGTGTCTTTGCCGCACACTCGTGGTGAATTAAACATTAGAGATCCAACGACTCAGCGATGCCTGCTGGCCGTCGGGTCATTCACCCTTTCAAGGCGACGGACAGCAGACCACCTGTGCAACACACACGCACACGCACGCACACACACACACACACACACACACACACACACACACACACACACACACACACACACACACACACATTACCCCCCAGCTCCCAATCAGCAGCATAAGTCACTTTGAGCCACAAGTCAATTAAAAAGTAATGTAAATGTAAATGAAGAAGAGTTAAAGAGGCGGAGAGGACAAAACGGCGTCCCCTTTCGCGCACGGCGGGCAATTGATTAGGTACGCTATCAAATCACATCACAAACGGATTCCGCCTTGATATAGAAGAATGATTCGTCGTCCATCTGCAGGTCATAACTTAAGTGTTGCCTAAGCGGGGCGGGGGCGCTTGGTTATCACCTGGGGTTATTCAGAAAAGATCGGCGTGTGGATTAGACTTTGCCGTCTGTTGAAGCGTTTATACGCAATTTTTGAAATGCTTTGGAGAAATAATTCCGGCAAATGAACGGCTGAGCGTGACAAATTGGAACCTTTACGCGATCCGGTTTTTTAGCACATCAGTGAGCCTCAACCTTTAGCTAGTAGCGGCTAAACCGCTAACGTAACATGGGCCGGCTGTGCAAACGCCGCTGGCATTTTTCAGCTTAAACGATTCGATGGTATTGTTACCGTTCCCGTTTTTGCACAATTATACGAGAGAGCGCCACACAAGCGAGAGTGGGGAATTTCTCTTATCGGAACGCCGTCACCTTTGCAGTTTTTTTTTAGCAGCACATTCGGCCATTGTTGACTTTTGACCTTCTTCCTTCAGGTTTTTTTATTTACGGAAATTTTTATCCATCCGTGCCTGCAACAAGCACCCAAAAAAAACCCCAAAAAACGGTGATGCAATTAATGAAGATTCTCATCGCGTGAGATGCAAAGCGCCACTTTTTCCGTCCGCTCTCCCACTTTCCCTTATCTTTGAAAAACGCCTCAAAGTGAAGTTTGAAAAGATTCCGCCGCCGCGCTCGCTTGCTCCTGAAAAGTGCCGAGCTCAGCGGGCGCGGCTGATAAGCTCATTGGCCGAGATAACAAAAAGTCTTTGCACAAAGACGAACACGGCCGCCCTGAAAGACCAACGCGTTCCGTCCGTAACGGTTAAGTGCTAAAACTCCCGGCATGCACTTCCCCATCTCCCCTTGGCCGCCGCCCAACGGAGGAGTGCCACATTGTCCGGCGAGCGACTTTGCGGACTCACTCAGAGGGTATCTTAACTTTTTTTTTTCTTTCCCCATTTAAAAAAAATAAATAAAAAAAAACGCAGATAATAGTCATGCTGTCAAAGTCATCTTCTTCACTGAGGTGCAAAAAAAATCGACACTGCGGCTTCACTGCTGTGGATTACGAGTCGGTGGCGTTGACTTTTGCGCGTCGAAGAGTCCAAATATTGGAAGAGAAAACCATCACAGCATCTAGGAATTAGCAATTTAGCAATCCAAGCCTGGTTGCACACAAAAAAGACAAAAGCGTAAGCTACACTTGCATTCTCTGACACCCATATCAATCACCAGGCCAGGCCCTGCATTTTAAAAAGTCATGACACTACAATGAAGAAAACGATTATGCATGCGGACAAAATAATACCTGTACTTCTCATTCATTGATATTGTTTCATAATGCAAAATGTAATTTTATATAATCAATCAATGAATTGATGGGATGATCGGTAGCATAAGCGATTCCAAAAATATTCCATAACATTCTGTCACGACTTGACATTTACGGTATAGCAAAGTCATGTTTCCACTTAGTGCTCTAGTCAACTCCTAGTTTACTTCTACGACTAGTCTACTGTGCGGTTGGCACAATCAAAAACACTCTTCAGCTACCTGAAGCAGTGTTGAAGCTACACAAACAGTCGTGTGCCAGAAATGGAATATTTCGGATTTTTTGGACCATTTCTGATAATGGAAACAGAAAAAAAAGTCGCATTGCAATTCAGAACAAACACGCCTTTTGAGCTCATTTCATCATCCTGAAAAGAGACGCAAAGCACACGTTTACCACTGTGGGGGTATAACTTATCCTTGCCCCCCAACCTGCAACCACTTGCACACACGTTTTAACCCCCCCCACCCCACCCCCACCCACTCCCCATTTGTGTCAGACGTCCTCCGCTGTAACAGCAGGAGGAGGAGAAGTGGTGTGAGTGAGGGTCAAAGAGCTGTGTGTGTGTGTGTGTGTGTGTGTGTGTGTGCGTGCTACGGGGACACATCCAGTATTCAGTGTGGCGCTTCGCTGCGGTTCTCTCTCTTCTGTCTTCTTCTTGCTAATCTTTAATGTAGGAAGAAAACGCAAATGGTTGCAGTGTGGCTGCGTCAAAGTGGACCCCAACCCCCCCCCCCCCACTTCGACAAGCCCCACCCACCACCACCACCACCACCACCACCACCATTGTGGCAATTGTCAATTCAGTGAGTGTCCAGGTCATCTCTTCTTGCTGCTGCAGGGCCGAGCAGCAATGAAATGCTGGGAGACGAAAGGCAGACGGGGGGGGTAAGCCATGTTGGAGGAGTCTAGTGACTGCTGTACATATCCCAGCATCCTCGCATCTTCCCAGTCAACCATTCATGATGGAATGTAGCACCCACAAAGGAAAAAAATGAATCTATGTACATAATACCAACACAAAATACGCAAGTGAGGTGCAAGTGTCATTTCTGTCTACTCGGGGGAAGCCACCCTCACTCATGTTGGACATTGTCGAATGTGTGACGTTGAATGTGTGTGGCCTGGTGAGTGATGTGGGAGTCAGTGAATGAAAGTGTTGTTGGCTGTTGTGAGTTCTATATAGTCCGTGTCGATTCGCCCCTAGCAGCGAGCGTACGTATGAACAATTCCACACTGATGTCCACTTGTCAAGGGTTGTGCCGATAAGTGCTAGACATCGGGCTGGGATGGGTTCGTTCCACAGTATGCTGTGATGGAGGCCGGATTTTGGGTTTTGCCTGTTGTGTGTTTAACCACTCCTCAAAATGCCCATGCAAGCAAAGTGGGGCATCAACGCTTGTGTCACAATAAGAATAAATGAGAAGAAGACACGCACACTAATGGACCAGCCAAAATGTCCACACAAATCGCAAAGACAAGACACACACACACACACACACAGCATGCAGTCCACAAAGTTAACAAACGTGTGCGTGCGTTCGTGTTTGCGAGCGCACGACCTTGCGGTATGTGACAGGTGAGTGAAGGCGCATGCCGGCGCCCTCGTACACACGTGCCGTCCCGCTCAAGCTCAACTAAGGAGCAATTACGTTGTCTCTCTCAGTGAACCATTCGAGCAGGAAAATGGCAGAAAAGGAGACTCGGCGATGATGTAATCACCGGGGAATTACGGGAAAAATAAGACAACTGTGAAGGAGAGGAGCCTCGACCAGTTTACCACGGAAACGTTGGAGTGAGCGTTCATTGTGAGAAGGGACAAAAGTATTGGGACGCCCACAGGAAGTTAAAAGTGAAAAATGTGTTGGGACATGTACACGAAGTGAAAGGTAATGTTAAAAAATGGTCTTAGAAGAATAACAAGAAGTGAAAAGTGAAGAAAATGTAGACTGAATAAAAGTATTGGGACACTTGGGACAGTGACAGTGTCCAAAAGTATTGGGACGTGTCGAAGAAATGCAAAGTGAATATATACACTCATTTAAAAATTTGGACTAAATTATTGGGCCATCCACAGAAAGTTGCAAGTGCAAGAAAAAGTGACGTTTGAACAAAAGTATTGGGACACCGCCAACTCAGGTGTGGGTAGGGCTGTCCCAATACATCTGTATACGTGGCTGCCTGTGTCACCATAGTGCCACTGCCGCTGCTGCTGCCGCTGCTGCTGCTGCTGCTGATGATGTAACCCCGATGACACATGAAAGGCATGTACGCTGACTCCACACAAGCGCCGGGCAGGAGAAAATGTCACAGCAACACCACAGTCACATCCACTCACATCCACACAAACAAACATATAAACAAACACACACACACACACACATACACACAAAACGGTCATGTCCAGGTAAAAAAAAAAATGCTCCCTGTTGCCGCCTCACGCTGCTGTTGCTGCTGCGATCATGAGCGCCTCGTCGTCCTGGAAAGCGATCTGAGCGAGCCACGCTGCTCCTCATTAAAAATTCATCCTCTCGTCCAGCACCACTACGCTGGCATGGCATGCCCACACACACACACACACACACACACACACACACACGGGGAGAGAGTTTACAGGCACGCTGGGCTAGATTTTACATCATCTTCCTCGCAACAGCTTCCCCTCTTGTACGAATTCCCGGATCGGCCCAGATTCCGTCTCATGCCGGAGCGCCGGTCTTTCCCAGAATGACACAACTTCCCGTACAAATGCCGTTTATGAAACAATGTCACTGTAACAGCAAATCAAGTGACACAATTCTGCTGGCTTATTGGAAGCTCGTGATGCAAAATGTCAGCGAACAAAAGTAACATTGCTGTTACGGTAATTGTGAACCTTTTAAACAACCGGCATCAAAAGATGCAGATGCAACATGCAAAAATACTCCCATATATTCTTTATCCTCTGCAAACAACGCGATATCACAGCAGCGGTTGTGACCGTCTTTGTGTGGATGAAGTGGCATTATGATGCAAAAAGTGTTTTTTACATTGTTGCATGATATGATAATATTTATTTTTCTTTTTAAAAAACACATTTCCCATTTTTGGGGGATGTTGGAATAGATTAATATGGTGAAAGATGATTTGTGACACAAGGCTTTTGAGTTGCAAACATGGTCACAGAACAAATTCTATTTGTATGTCAAAGCACCCCCATACACACACACACACACAAATTGGCGTTAAAAATTGCAGGTTATTTAATTTTTTAAAAATGCAATCAAAGTGATGCGACTCCAAAATTTCCACTAACAACCCAGCCTAAACTAGGCTCCTTCCCGACATACAAAGCTTGTCTCTGACGAGATGTCTCATTCCATCATACTTGCAACTACTGCTTTTGAAAAGTTTCTTCAGTAAAAGGTGCACGTGTTTTGCCATGTTGTCTTTGTGTGTTGAAAGTGCAGAGAAGACTTTTATGAGCAAACGGTGCGGTGCTTATAAAAGGCTTCTTCAGACTTTTTTGTGGGTCTACTCATGTTTAACACAAGAAATTTTGTGTTGCTCGGAGATTTGGGTATCAGAGGCTGCATTTTCCCCCATAACCTGCGCCTCTGCTCACCACTCTCAGTACAGAGCAGGGGGAAGAAGCGCTTCACCCCGGCCGGCACAGGCACAGCGCAAGGGAACGCAGTGCTGGAGGAGGGTAGTGGTGGGGCGGAATTGGCGGGTGGAGGTGTAACAGATGGAGGAGAGAGCGAGGTCGACTCATTCACTAACTCTGAGGATGAAGGTGATACGCTCCAGCTGGCTCAGGAGCTCTTTGTGCTGAAATGCTATTGGCTAGTCAAACAGCTGAGCTTATCTTAACTCAGCATCAATATGAACCAACTCACAATGCCATATTACAGCGAGTTGCTGGGACTTGTAGTTTCAGGAACTTCAAAATCAGAAGTTTCTACCTCACCCCAAGGGTACATGGACCACTCTAAAAAAATGCTAGTATACTAGATGCTAGTTGACGGGCTAGTCGTTATGTTAATTGCTACGCAAGTCACGATTTGCTAGTCTCTTTGCTACATCAGTGGTCACGTGCATATGCTAGTCAATAGTTGGTAATGTAGTGGCTAGTCATTGTGCTTGTTACTGGACTACTCACTTGTGCTAGTCACATCGCTAGTGGATCGATGCTTTACTAGTTGATAAACTAGTCACAATGCTAACCCGCATCACTGTGCTAATAGTTACGCAAGTGGCCAGTTGTTATGCTAGCTGCCAGAGATCTGCACTTTACCCTATTTTGCCAGTCCGTCCTCCGTCCGCAACCTGGGTACACTTCCGTCATCGTCCCTCCCTCCTTATTCATACAATAAGCGCTTCCGTCCCAAAATACTGTTGAGATGAAAATGGAAAGAGAGGAGTTCTGTAATGGCGATTAAGTGTTGTGCTGTTGTTAGCCTGTTCAGAAAACACAGTGTTTGGCCTTGTTATTTTGCCTCCAGACACCACATACTTAACCCGGTTAGGGATGATTAAAGGGACTAACAAAACCCACTTCCGTCTTTGCTTAGTCCATCCTTTAAAAAAAAAAAAAAACGTCTCATCCTCCATCCCCAAAATGGCCGTCCGTCCGTCCGAGACGGACAGACTGTTCCGTCCCAAGGACAGAATGCCCATCTCTGCTAGCTGCTATGCTAGTCATAAGTTGTTACTCTATTCACTATGCTTGTAAAGCTACTACAGTCACGACTCTATAAACACTATTTGTTACACTTGTGGCTACACCAGTGGCTATGCTATTCACTATCTACGAAACTGGTTGCTATGCTGGTGGGTACTTACTCTCCTAGTCACTTCTGTAGTCACTAGTCATTATGCTAGTTTCTACGCTAGTGGCTAGTCATTGCACTAGTCACAATGCCAGTAGCTAGTTGCTATACTGGTTGCTACTCAAGTTGTTGGTTGTTAGTTGCTACACTAGTATTTTGTCATTCTGCTAGTCACTACACTAGTGGCTAATTACTAGTCGCTAAGATAGTGAAAAGTGGATATGATAGTCGATAGTGGCTAGTTACAATGCTAATTGCAACACTAGTTATTATGCTCATCACAATGCTAGTTACCGATATCCTCACTTCACTAGTGTCTAGTCTTCTCACTAGTTGCTATTCTGGTTGATACACTCCTAGTTTGTCACTATGGTAGTTGCTATGTTTGTCCCGAGTGACTATGCTAGATGGTATGCTAGTCACTACGGTAGCTGCTACACTAGTGGCTAGTCAATGTTGGTCTGCGGCCCGCGGCATTTTGGTGTGCGCTCATACAAGCAGAATTGTGTCCCTATTGATTTGTTCTATGCACACAACAACAACTGGTGGGAATCAAAAATGCAGCCTCAGGTCACAGGACTACACCACTCACATTTCTCAGAAAGAGTCAGTCAAGAACAGGATTCATTTTGACTGCAGTCCAACACAAAGAGGCTCATCTTTTCGCTCCCGAACTAAATATCAACAAGAGCCCCTTCGGTCCAAAGCACAATGTTCCTCCGGAGCCAGGTTCCTGCGGTCAAAAGGTGCTAAATAGCCTGATTTCCCAACTCCAGGTTCTCTAAACCTCTAAAAATGTTCGAGGTCCATTAACAAGACCACTCTGAACTAGAGTGGGCTGATTGTATTTGGATCATTTTTAAGTGATGTGCAAAAAAAAAAAAATAAAAAAAAATGAAAGAGGGAAAAGACATGTTTAGATGAATACTGGTCTGAATTGAGGTTAAGTTCCAATTTTGACATATATTTATGGCATTCCGCAACTTTTCCTGATTCAACCGTGTAATATTAGGCCAACTCCCAATTCCAAGATTGCCCTGCCCATAAACGTACTTACAAAATTCCGCAAATTCACTTATTTGTGGATTTTTGTGTACCTTTATTCACAGATAATTGGACACAGACCACTACTGCTCTAAACATTTCTTTTCTTCAAGGCAACCAAGATGCAAGTAGCAAATTGAAGATGATTACAGAACCTGAAAGCATTATGATCCAAGTCCAAAATGCCAACAAGGGAGGAAAACCACCTTAATTATTGCGTGCCAAACTTTTAATCGCTCCTGCAAAATGGAGTTAGCCCACTGATGTTCTCAGCGGTTCTTTGGGCGCTCGTAAATTACCTCAAAAGTCAACTTCACACCTAAAGTTCTGTAGGTTCTTTCAATTTTAGTCCCCTCCAAAAGTTTCTCGTCACGATATTTGGTTCCTACACAGGGTCACCCGAGTCATGCCAGGGTTTTACCTTCTAGACAGCAGGTCCTCCAGAGCCCTGAGTGCGTCATGACCTCCTCGTTCTTCTTGCTGGTCTCGTTGTCGTTGCCGCTTTTGCTCCTGCAGACCCCTCGCGAGTAGAGCCAGTAGTCTGTGCCCACCGCGATGGTCATGAGGCTGAAGGCCGCGAAGGCGCCCACCGTGGTCAGCAGCATCTGCACTCCGCGGTCGAACAGGCCCATGTTTCCGCATTCCATGAAAGGGGGACCCCCTTTCCGCTTGATGTACAGGAAGTAAATATTTGACGGCGTGCGGGACCTCAGCCAGGCGGAAAACGAGGAGGACGGGGATGAGGGACGAGGACGAGGAGGACGCCAAGAGCCTTATGGTTGCGTTTGGATGAGGACCAGCCAGCGGAGAAAAAAAGACCCCCACAACGAGCAGAACGGGAAAAAGCAGGAAATCCTCTCTCTCCTCTTATTCGGCCTCTCTGGAAATCAAAAGAGAAGCAGTGCAGGCTGAGCTTGTGCAGCCAACCTGTTTGTCCGCTTACACGCACGTCAAAGCCCGCCAGTAAATCACCATTGAAATGCTGCGCCTTGCAAGCCCTCGCAACGGACAAAAAAAGCCAAATCGAAGCAAAAATGCATACATGACATTAGGGGAAAACATTTGATTCGTTTCTGTTTTTGGCTAAAATTCCAAGTCCTCTCAGGCACGAATTAAAAGAAAAATGAAGCTAAATCAAATCAAAACTGCATTAATTGCATAGGATAAGCAAGTAGAAAAAAATGACCGTGAAGAAAAAAAAATCTAATTTCAATCACACGAACTGCCTTTTTCCTAAAATTCTGGTCCTCCGTTTCCATATGGAGCCCTAGAGCCGGGTCAAGGCTTCTTTCCGCCGGGAGTGAGGATCTGCGCTCACCACGCGGGGATCCAGAGGCAGCGCGGGGGGCGTCGGTCCACACAAGCCGACCATCACTCGAGATGCGGCGGGCGGGAAGAGGGCGACGAGTCGGCCAATCGAGCGCTGCTTCTCCTTGATCCTGTTCGGGCCGGATGATCCAAAAGGCCACTTAGGACGCGGCGCTTGGCGTCAAAAGCCTCCCGCTGTGTGCTGGGGATGTGCATGCATGCCCCTCTTCTTCCTCCCCCTCCTCTTCTTCTTCTTGCTTGAAAGATGTCACGATGGAGAACACATGGAGGCTCGTCGGTGTACAGCCAGAGCTCCTCCGCTGCTTTAAAGAGGCCCACGGTGGTCGTGCGTGCGTGTGCGCGCGCGCTGCAGCAGCAACGGTTACACCAACATTTTTAATTGGCTTTGAGCGAATGGAGGGGGGAGTCGGTTTCTCTCTCTATCGCTCCACTTTCCCTCCCTCTCACGGTCGAGACTGTGCATAATAATCAGACTACTACTTACGATTTGGTTGCAGGTTCGAGGAGACTTCAGTGTTGCTGTTTTTGACTCGCCAATGGAAAGCGACCTGGGAAAAAGAAGAGCAAACAAATTTGGTCGCGTTGGATGTGTATATGTAAATAAAAAAGTGTTAACTACTGAGAGGGGAAGAAATAATTATTCATCTGGTACTGAAGGGATAGCGATGTCTTTGGCGTGACTTTGGCGACGCTTAGTGGACAAATATGCTCATTACAAGCACGAGAAGTCTAATTTTTACATTCTTTAATTTGTCTGGCTTTATATATTGGGCATGTTTTTAGTCATAGTACTTGTTTTGTTTAATTGTTTTTGTTTAGGTACTTAATCTTTATTTAACCAATTAAGATTGATACTTTGAAAGAAGTATTCTTCAATCCTTCGAAACTAGTCGTGAGAAAGTCCGTTGGATGCGTGTACAGGAGACCCTATAACTACCTTGCGGTTTGTATTTCTGAGTGAAAATTACAGTGGAGGACCTGTTTTTGTTAATTGAGAAAATACATACAAAAAATAAATTATATGTTAAAATAAATAACTACAATTAGTGGTCAAGATGTTGTCATGAGCTTTTCCTCCCCGCGTCCCACTTTGCCATGTTTGCGTTGGCGTCAACTGGGATTTGCTAGTTTGTTTCTTTGCTGATGACGACGAGGTAGAAAAGTGATCGTCATGGTCGCTTTGCTGCCGAGCCTTCGGGCTACGGGTGTGCTGCTGACTGACTGATGGTTTGTTCGGAAGCAGCATCCAGAGTTCTCGCCTGTTACGTGAACACATTGCAAGACAAAAAAAAAAAAAAAAACGTTGTGTCAACGCTCGTGTTGTGCTGTGCTGTCATGCTATGAAAAGTGCTTCCGGCGTTGGGGGGAAAAAGTGCTTATAATAATAATAATAAAGTGACGTAAAGATAACATGTAAACACACACACCTTTGATTAGCGGCAGATGTTAATGTTGCTTCCATGGAAACGAGCCACCAAGTTGGTCGGTATTCAGTTTCTTGAGGTCAGGAGCACAATAATTATGTACCGTACTAATAAAAATGACCACTTAGGATGAATATAAAACAAGGGAGATCAACGGAATGACAACAAACATAAAAAATGGGTAACAAAAATAGCCATAAGACAATGAACAAAAGAGGACAAACACCGCAAAAACAAATATATAAAAAAGGAAGAAAAAGAACAAAAAGATGATCAAAAAATGAAGAAACATCAACAAATAAGAAAATCAACAAACAGATGAATGAAGTGCATCAGCAGAAAGAACATTTGCTCGTCCACAATCATTAAAAAATGCTTAAGCGCAAGTAAAGGCGGTGTGAGGAGGGAAAAGAAACAGTTGGAAGTGGGCGTGGCTCCAACTGGCAGGAAGGATCATCAAACAAGAGCTGCAGGTTTTGCTCAGTCGGTGTTAGCAGAGGATCCAGAGTGAATCCCCCAAAACATTTGCACACTCTGGATCCACTTCATGACAGGAACATGCACGAAGCCAGGTAAAGTCTCTCAAACCCGTTCCAAAGACTTTTAAAACAGCAGAAGTTTGTTGTTCTCATTTATCTTGTGACATTTTACACTTTGGCACCTTTACCTAATAATAATAATAATAATAATAATAATGATGATTAGTCCAGCCAGGATAAGAAAACATGACGATCGTTTCCGTGTGGGACTCCCTCGAAAGTAAGGAATATTAATGGTTCCTCCTGTTCACTTCCTCCTGCTATTTCTGATGTTGGTCAGAGATGCCCGGGGGGAGCCTTGGCCCCCTTCTTTCAAGAAGCATGCTTCTGAAATAAGGATATGAAAGCATCCAGTACATATCCCTGCGGTACTCCTCTGAAAGACTTGAACAGTCATGACACATTTTGTCTACTTTGTCCCAGAGAGGGTTGCTCTTTTTGTCCGGAGTATTATCTTTGGAAGCAATGACAGCAAATGGTGGAGGATCCACTACATTTCCCTGTGGTACTCCCCTGGAGAGTGGAACAGTGAGCTTTCTTCGGTCTACTTTCATCCCCCGGGGGACAATGTGATTTTTATTCTCCTGATGGGAGCATACCTCACCATGTGTATTACTGTCACAGCAAACCCAAGAGGATTCATCGCACTATAATGTTTATTTTGTCTACTTCTAGTTAATTTAGGTTTAAGGTTTCTTTTTTTCCCAAACAATGGTCTTTTTTTTTTCGGTGAAGAGGAAAAACTCTTACCTGGCTGACAGTTTCGGTTGTTGGTTCAGCCTTCCTCGGAGCTGTCAATGATTCCTGGTGACGTGTCTTAAAAACAGCAGACCGGGTCGGGAAATACTTTTTCTCTTCACAACCCCCTCAAAAAGTCTGGAAAAAAGAAACCTTAAACCTAAATTAACCAAGAGGTCACTGTCCTTTGTACTCCCGGGAAGTTGTGATGTTTGTCATTCAAGGGAGAAGATCGAGCATCTTGGGTAGTTACAATAGCAAACCTGTGAGGATCCAGGACATTTCCCTGTGGTATTCTTCTGCAAGAAAGTAATAATAATAGTTATAAGTAATTTTCCTCCAGCCATAAAAGAAGCAACATTTGTATTTTTGTCTAAATGTGTCTTAGAAGCCATACTCATCCTTAAGGTAGCATGCTTCATTGTTGAAGGTCATGCTAGCAAACGGGAGGATCAAAGACAGATCCCTGTGGTACTCCCCTGAAGAACGTAATGGTATTGTTAAAGTTTTACATTTTAAAAGTTGTCATTTTTGTCCAGGAATGCCCTGAAGGAGGCCTTAACCCGCTACGCCTCGGCCACCCTGTGTGACATGTCGACGGTGAGTCACTTCTGCAAAGGTATGTCCGAGTGGCGGCTGCAACGCGAGAACGAAATCAACACCATCAAAGACATCATCATCCGAGCAGAGCTGAAACTGGGCAGGAACATCCTGATGTACGTGAAGAACAAGATGGCTGCGGAGAACAGGCGAACTGCGCTAGAGGCGGGGCTAGCAGCAGTACTAAAGGACATCTTGCTCGGCTTGGAAGAACTGGAAGTCTTCGTGATGGCGCTGGAGAGGCTAGCCACCACCTCATTGCTCGTTTTCTGGGACGAGGTGGTGAAACTTTCACAGGGGCTTGGCTGCTGGGACGTGGCGGTCGCCGTGGCCTCGGCACGTCGGGCTTGCCCCCTTGCCGCCGAGTTGAAGCAAGATGCCAGAGTCGTCTTCTTGCCCAGGCTGGACAACGCAGCCGTGCTGGCATACCTTCTCGACAAACATGTGCAGACCGCACAACAAATGTGCCACCTGATGGACAAAAGGTAAACCACACACACGGGCAACAAAATCGCCCCCACAGTCCCTGGTTTCGTGTTAATCATTCTGGTTCCAGCTTTCTGCCATCCCCTTAAACATGCAAAATGTCATGTTTGTTCCACCTTTAGCTCCGTTCATACAATATCAGAATTTGGGAAGTTGCAATTAGACAACTTTGTTGTGAAGGCATCCTCTTCTTATAGCAAGGTCAACGTGGTCCCCAAAACTGGGTTGGACCTGCGAGTAGAGCTCCCTATGGATTTATCTTCAGAGGACACACAGAGGATGTTTGGCCACATTCAAAAGTGTGACCAGATCAGGTGACCCCGGATTCAAACCCAGAATCTTTGACTCTTGAGACAGATCAAAATCATCACGAACGTTTAGATAACCTTGTCTTTTCTCCAGGAATGATGCAGACTTCCGGCTGGTGTTCCTAATACAGGAGGACGAGTGTCACCGCTTCCTAGCCGAGTTCAGCCAGCGTCGGCCCAGGATGCTCGAGCTCCTGGACCAGTTGGACCAGAACATTGAGGAGCTAGTCTGGAAGAACAAGGCGGTGAAGATTTCCAGTGTGGCGAGTAGCTCAGTGGGCGTGGTGAGCGGTGCGCTGTCAATTGCCGGGCTGGCGCTCATACCCCTCACAGCTGGAACCTCGCTGACTCTTAGTATGACCGGACTGGGGCTCGGTCTCGCCAGCTGGGCTAATTGCGCTATCACCTCCATCGTGGACTACAAACTGGAGCAGAAGTTAATGAAGAAGATCAGTGAGGTGACTGAGAACTTCATCGAGGACGCACGGTGTCTGGACGATATCGCCAGCGAGACTCGGCAACGGGACGCCGCTGTCAGTGAAGTTCTCTGCGAGGTGCCGGAGGTTAGAAAAGTCGGATCGGCCGCAGACGGCAACTCTACCGTGAAGACCACGAAACGCAGCAAGGAGGTGGCCACCAGGGTGGGCAAGGTGGTGGCTGTAGGTGGGAAAGCGCTTCGGAACGTCCACAGGGCCGTGGCCGACGTCCGCAACATGGGCAACACGGCCCTCAAGGGATCTGTGGCCGTGTCCCGCGCGGCCAGAGCCGGACTCATTCCGTTGAATGGAATTTTCATCGGCATCGACATAATCATCATCTGCACGAACAGTGTCGCTCTGTCCAAAGGGTGTGAAACCAAAGTGTCACGCTTCCTCAGAGCCAGGAGTGCTCTGTGGCGGGCGGAGATGGAATGTTGGCAGAGGATGCATGACTCGTTGACGCGGGGACTGGCAGCCTTTGAGGGAAACTGGGCCGTCCTCGAGGTGCCGTTTTACCGTGACGACAAACGGGACGAAAAGCAACGTTGCATCACTCATTAGCACCCAGAAAAACGCGATCAATTTCCCATAGCTGAGTTAAGCACACCTTGATGAGCTATTGAAGCTAATGTAGTATGGATACATTCTGTAAGTGCTACACCGTTCGTCTACGAATGAACTGTTCAACCTGGTAGAAGTCTGAGGGATTTAAAAAAATCTCATTTCTGACAGAATTTGCGTGGGAAGTCAACACTGAAATAGAAAGGGGACGTGTTCCTTCACGAACTGGGCTGTCATCGAGACGCCATTTTAGAATGACGACAAAAAAAGCAATGCTTCGGTAGTACCCAGAAAGCGTTCAAGCCAACCACTACGGCCTAACGTTTTGATTACATCGGGTTGTTTGAAATCAGACAAAACTTGTCAAAGCCGAGCTAAGACACCTGAACGTGCTGCATAGCCTGTTAGCATAGCAAATCGGATATGCATGTGCTCCGCAGCGAATTGGAAAATGGATGGATGGATGAAAAATAAGAATAATCCTGAAACATTTCACTTTGTGTCGTGACACAATATAAAACTTGTTGAACGACAGGAAAAAAAAGATTTAAAAAAATGGTATTCTCAATCATTGAGATGCACCCATTAGTATTTAACCCTTCTAAAATAAGATTGCTAACTCTCTCCCAATGGCTTGCGACGCATGTCGCAGTTCACCTCGGGCACAAGTAGAGTTTACTGTCAGGACACTTTGAATGTTCAAATATTGAAAAATAATGTTGACTTTTTACCCTTACGGAGACGCTGTAACGGCACGGTCGACTGTCTCGTTAAGCTAGTAAACCTGCAAACTCTTGACATTTGAAAAAACAGAAAAGTTTAGGCCAATTGGGTTTTATTGATTGGGAAATTAAATGCGTGTGTGTGTGTGTGTGTGTGTGTGTGTGTGTGTGTGTGTGTGTGTGTGTGTGTTGGGCAGGTTGTTTTGGTCACCAGGCGCCATCCTTCAGTTCTCTTCATCTGGAATTATAAGAAAATATTTTCCCCGTCAGTCTGTACGGCATCAGGTCATCTCGTTAACTGAGTGACGTCCCGTCTCACCTTCTTCCTCCTCGTCTTCTTCGTCCTCCTCTTCATCCTCCTCTTCGTCGGAGCTGAAGGTTCCGTCGGGCAGGCTGTAGACGCGGATGACTTGCTGCGGGGGCAAATTAAGGGCCAATCAGAAGGTTGGCTCCGTGAATTCTTTCTTGCGCGTTATCCTCGACCATTATTGTAAAATGTACTTTGGATTTTTGGGCTATCATTCTGGTAGTCCGACAGTTTGTGGCATTTGGTATAATGCAGCTATGTTGTGGTCCATTGTTCCCACCCCTGCTACAATGCAGATTTTTTTTTTTTAGCACCCAGTTAATGCATCTGTTTTTACAGTATGCAGGCAAGAAAAGAAAATTTCATGTTAGCCCGTGTATGGTATTTTGCATGATATGTTAGCATTTAGCCAGCATACTTTTGTTCGACGAAATGACATGAAATGTTTGAACATTTGGTGTTGAAAGAGAGAGCGAGCTTCTTTTTTGTGTGTGTGTCAATTGGACATTAGTCTTCAAGTGGGAGTGACAGCCTGAAGCAGGCACGGCTAGAGGCTTGGCGTGGCGACGGGAGGGTTGGGTGCCGCTTACCTTGTTGGGGTCCTTGAGGATGAGGTACTTGCCCTCGTCCAACTTGCGGCAGATGTCGATGACGCAGCGTAGGATGCCCCAGGCATTCTCCATGCTCAGGTTGATCTGGCTGGCAAACTCGTTGGGCTTGAACTGCTGGGTGCCGAGAACCACGTGGCGGGCAGAATCCTTCACATGGTAGCGGGACACGTAGCTGCACAGAGACATTTTGACAAGTGTTACAAATAGCTAAATGCTTAAAAATCCTCATGACAGTGTCACCTCTGCATTGCTTGGGATGGGCTTTTTATTTATTTTTAAATAAAATAAACATTATAGTAAACCCAGCATACTTGTTCGGAACTCACCCCAGTTTGAGGTACTCCGAGCCGGCCAGCATGGCGCAGCAGGTCCAACGGGCCAACTTGTAGCTGTTGTTCTTCAGCTCGGTGGCCAGAACCGCACCTCGCTGAGAATCCAGCTTCTGGCGCCAGTCTACACCGTTACAATGCTGCCAGGAGAAAAAGACACGACCGTCACAATCAGACTGTAAAAAAATGCAACTGTCGATTTTGTCGCCTTACCCTGGAGTCCCACTCGTTGAGGGTCTTGATGTTAATGAAGGACACTTCCCCGTTGGCGCCCGTCATCACGCCGTCGTGCTCGCAGCGGACAATCAGGTCGATGTCTTCGCCCAGCTTCCAGTGGCGGTACCTGGCGGCAGCGATCAAGTGGTATAAATGACCACGATTAGCTGTACGCTCTCAGTCTATTAATTGTTCTGTTGTAGAATTGGTTATTTAATGTTAAATGCTTTGTTACAGCTGCAGTTGTTGTGAAAACGCTACATAAAGAGGTACTATATTAAAAAAAAGAAACTAAACTGACAAAACCACAGATACAAATCAGCAATAAAATGTACTTTTGGGCATGAAATGAAAAACTGGTTAATCAATCAATGTCAACAGCATCACAAGATGCATGGATGGTTGTTCGTCCAGGTGTGCCCTGCGATTGGCTTGCAACCAGTTCAGGGTGTCCCCCGCCTACTGTTCGAAGACAGCTGGGGCCTATCCCAGCGCCCCGCGACCCTTGTGAGGATAACCGGATTAGAAAATGAAAGGATGTCTGGACAAAGGGGCATCAGAGACCCCCAAGAAGCGGTTTGATCACAAGAGCTTTCCAAAGACATCAAATGTTTTGAGCTCACCTGTAGGCAACAGATGCCACCTCGCTCTTGTCCATGTCCTCCTCCACAAAGGGGTTGCTGGTGGGGAACTTGTAGCGCTCGCCGCCCTGAAGTCAATGCACATACGTTTGACAAATATTGTCTCGGCAGACGCAATTTGTGCCCATGAAGGCGTCACGCTCGCGCTCTCACCATGCGCAAGCACTGCTGGCTGAAGTTGTGGTTGATGTAGGTGGCCTCCATGGCCAGGTTCCGCGGGGAGTTGAAGGAGTTGCCCTCGTCCTGCGGCGGCTCGTTGGCCGTCTCGCTCACAGTCAGCAGATCTTGGGAGGCGGCGCGCAAGCGTCAAGTGAGGCCGCGTGCAAACGAAGGCCACGGCGGCAATGAGACACTCACCAAAGTCAGAGTTGTCGCGCTTGTCGAAGAAGAGCTTGTTGCCCACCCGCTGCACGATGATGTCCCAGGAGTTGACCGAACGCGTGCAGCACATCAGGGTGGCCAAGATGGCGTCGGTGGCGAACACATTGCCTTGGGTCTTGGCCAGCTACACAGACAGGGTCGTTTTTAAAGGATATTTCAGAGTGGGAGATCAAATTAAAAACATTTCAGGGTTGTCACTCTCTAAATTTGTTCACTCGGAGTGGGCGAGAAGATCAATATTAATTCAGTCTGAAATATCTTTTCGAAAATGTTTCAAGTATGGGCGGATGCCCTTTGGCCAAGGATAGAAATGTGTGGCAGGACGTGTGACAGCCCACCTTGCGGATGACGGGGTCGTCGGTGGTGGTGACGGTGTGGAAGATTCGCTTGATGCTCTTCAGCTGCTTCTCGTTGCGAGTGGTGATGCGGTCGAAGGCTTTGTCGTAGTGCTCCAAGGCGCCACAGCACTCGCTGTGAAGGATGTGTGTGAGCGGCGTTCAGCGGGGAGACGGATGCAAGACGCAGGGCGGGCAGTGACGCGCTTACATGTCCACGGGGTCCGCCACCTCCATGTATCGCATCTTCATGAGTCTCGGGAAGTCCATTTCCTCCTTCACTTCCCAATCGCTGCGAACCTCCACTGAAGAATCTCGAGGCTTCAGCTGAGCCTTGGCAGGGATTTAAAAACAAAAGAAAACAAAAAAAAAATCCCCACGTTGGATCATACATCATAGATTGAGTCTAAATCTAAAAACATTGATATAGCACTGCTAGATGAGATTAAAAGAATATTTCAGGTCATTTGTCTCAACAGTTTTTGTGTTTTTCATTTACTTATTTTCGGTTTGCTGGACACCTATTTGATTTATTTATTTAAACTTCCTTAAGTGGTACAAACTCTTGACATTTGTGTTCATCAAGTCGGTGACATCCTCAAAACATTGTTCTGAAAATCAGTTGTTTAAAAAAAATATTTGAATGTCATAAAAAAAAGTTTTTCATTCACCAAATGATTTGGAAAAACAATCTGGAATGAGTGTCATCCAAAATATTGAATTTAATGTATTAAAATAAACGTGAAAAGAACCATCGGTATAAAAACTTTATGAAATACTTAAAAATCTAAAGTATTTCTTTAAAAACTGTTATAAATCAAAAATGTTTAATTTATTAATAAGTATTTCCTGAATAAATTTACCGTAGTTAAAAAGCCAAAATAATCAATATTTACTAAGTACAGCATAAACAAAAATATTGAATGAAATATAAAACTTTAGGCATCTCTTTCTAGAAACAAGAGGTTTAAAAAGAAAAGTCTCTTGTAGGATAGTGAAACAAGTTGCAACTTGAAGTTGGCGCGTACGTCCTCTGCATTGAAAACGTGGGCATACCTGAGACTTCTGGTCCCACTTCTGACGAACGCCAAACTGTTTCTGAAACTTCTTTTGCAGGCGCATTCGATCCCTGCAAAGACAACACAAAGCGGAAGGAATGAATGAATGGATACCACGTACTGGCCACCATTTTTTTAAAAATTGATAACTCATCATCATCTAACCTCTCCTTTTGCTTGGCACTCTTGGGCAGCGTCTGCATGTTGAACTGCGTCAGGTTCCTGCGGTCCTTGTCCCTGCGCAAGTTCCTCTGTCATAGTGGAACGGAAGATTGAGCCGGTTGACAAGCCTCGATGTTCTCTCGCTACAAGCGGTGCGACGTTGTTACCTGAGCGAATCTCATGCGGTTCCTCTGGTAGGCCGTCTTCTGCATCTTGGCAGTGTCCACCAGCTGGAAGCTGGTCTCGTCCTCCTCGTGGAAATACGCGTACTGGCTACCGCCTCCGAACTGGGATGAGTACTTGTCTGTGCACGGAAA
This sequence comes from Hippocampus mohnikei, assembly GCA_026261675.1. NCBI lineage: Eukaryota > Metazoa > Chordata > Actinopteri > Syngnathiformes > Syngnathidae > Hippocampus > Hippocampus mohnikei. The sequence continues at coordinate 11,806,748 of JAKGUB010000328.1, read as the reverse complement.
ACATTTGGAGGGTTATCGTCATCGTCATATAGACACCTCAGTTGACTTCCTCTCAGCCAGCAGAAAAAAACATTTGCACAAAAAGGTAGGAAGTCATCCTTTCAGTGTCCTGATGGTATTATTCAGCCATATTTAGCGCCGTTAATGATTATATTTGGGAAATTACCCAATTTCTGTTTGTTCATAGGACCCTCAACCAGAATTGCCTAGTTTTTAAAAAATATCATCCATTTGTGATCAAAGAGTTGTATTTAGTATCCATTTAGTACATTTAATGTGGCCAGTGGTTGTTTGAGTGAAATATTTGTCATGAAATTGGTGCGTTTCCAACACGTGAATATGAACATATTTAGCTTTTTGATGTAACTTCATCTTCTCTAATTTTGAGGTTTCCAACTCTAAATCACTCACTGGTGTATCTTTTGTCCTGGTAAGTTGCTCCAGTCCAGTCAGCGACCTGACAACCACAAGACGATGACGACAACAATGTGAGTAGGAAGAGCCAAAATGAGTGAAAAACAGTCCGGTGTGACTGGAGCAGACCTTTCCCAGGCGGTCTCCTTTGCTGAAGGGCTGGTAAGGCATGTCCTTGAACTTCTCCGGCACGGCGCAGGGACCCCATCCCGACGGGTTGTCCTGAATCACGGGCGCGTTGAACTTGGCCATAACCTGCCGATGGGATTGGAGGAGTTTAAATATTACACTTTGACAAGTCATAAGCTGCATCTAGACTGAATGAGCCATGTTCCACAGGGTCTCAGGCTTTAATAAGCACTGTTGTCTCCAGCAGGGCACTGCAAAAAAGAGGCACTGCTCAGTTTGCGCAGTGGGCTAGTCATCACAGACCCCTCGAGATGTTTTCTTTTTCATAATGCAAGGTGATTTAGAAATGATTTGCAAGTGTTTTGGGATCATATTTAGGGAAACACTTGATACATTAATTCGCTTTCATTTTCAGTACTTTATTTGTGGGTCGAACTGTTAATAGAGACAATTTTATACATTTTGGTGAGGCTTGCAATTACAACAACAACAAAAATATACATTGAATTTATATTACAAGTACCTGACGTCTGAATCAGTGTTATAAAAATAAAGTTTCGTATAGTCACCAGGCTAGCTTCGTTTTGGTGAAAATCTAAGATGAACTACATAGTTAATAAGCGAACTTTTTTATATTACGGATGAAGAGTCAAAAGTTATATCACGCGTTAAATGATCAAAAGTTATAAAAGAGAAGACCAAGCCGCCACGAGCGCTAATGCTAATAACGTTACAAGGCCTGTCATCATACCAGGGAGCCGCGCTAGCTAAGCTAATTGGCTAGTAAACGAGTCCCTCCGCAACAACTTTACTTTAGTTCTCAGGAAATACACGCGTGGAAATAGGTCAATTTCGCTCGTTTTTTCATGGGTCGCGGGGTTCTTACCGTATCCGATGTGCCACGTTAAAATGTCTTAAATGGGCCCGGTGTACTTGGGAGAAAAATCCCCGTACAGGGCGCCGGCGTGAAAGGAAGTGGCAAACTGCCGTCAAGGATATTGTCGCTGATGTCGTAAAGTGTCGCTGTCGATTCCTTCATTTCGAGTATAGTACATAACCGCTCACTGCTGTACTGTACTTTAAGATCATTTATCTCCGAGTGAGACTGTTGTTAATAAAATAGGTGAAGTTTACTTAAATATGAACGCAATATTTTAAATGACTGTACATACCGCTCACTGCTGTACTGTACTTTAAGATCATTTATCTCCGAGTGAGATTGTTGTTAATAAAATAGGTGAAGTTTACTTAAATATGAACGCAATATTTTAAATGACTGTACATTTCGAATACTGTAGTTATGACGTGAATGCAGTTTCACGCTACGACCACCAGGGAGCACTGTAGCCTTATTGTTCCACATTACAAAAACTACACCCAAGTACAGTACAGTATTTGAACAAGTACACGCGCTATTTCACGCCTTATTTTGTTTACATTGTTGCATTAAGATATATACAAAATTATGAGTCCACATATTAACTTGAACATTCAACTGTTTATTTGTGAAAAAGTCTCTTCAAACCCTCACAGCGTTGAAACTGTACAATCAATAATTTAAAAAGAGGAAAATATTTCAGCTTATTACTCAGACACACATACACATACTCCCACCTCAGATGCAGCAGCCTTCAGCCCCCCAAATAGTGTTTAAATGTGTTTTTAAGTCCATTTTACAAGACTGATCCTTTACACAAAGCCAATAAGGCCAATCAGAAGTCATCCCCTGAAGAGGTCCTATCATGCATCCTTTTCTCAAATCATTTAAGAGGTCGTGCACACGCAAAAATAAACAAAAACACGTTTTTAGTCCATTAGTCAGCAAGTACAACATATCTTTCTTTTCCAGCACATCACCAGAGAGGAAAACCTCTTCTGGAAGTCTTGGCAACAATACTGAGCCCAATTTGAAAAACTCAAGTGGCACACAAACATTTGTTCCATTTGCTGCTCGACTCATCCAGAGTCAGGAACTCTATCAGAGAAGATATAAAACAACACAAATTACTCCAAAAAGTGGTTGTTTTATGTCACAGGTAGAAAATCAAATAGTACATGAACGATCTGCAGATATGTTTTTCTCTCATTTTTGTGCATGTTGTCCCATTTACAGAGTGCCATGGGTGAAAAAGCAGTAGCAAGGGCTGGCAGGAAGGAAGGAAACACATTCCCAACAACAGGAGTGTCGTTCCAAACACGAAAATCCACCACACGCCGGACAATTGTGCCAGGAACATTCTCAGTGCAGGATTACAGCTTCAGGCCACACCAACAAAGCCAGTTCAGAGGGAGGGAAAAAAATGCTGATTTTCGTCAGATTTGTTCCAAAATTGATGTAACACTCTTCCACACAAGCCAGTGGGATGATAGTTTGGAGATGAATTGGGTGTAAAATGAACGTAAAATGAAGAGAAAAAAGAATTGAAGTATGTTTTCTGATCACAAAATCGGGTGTGTCAAACACATTTCATGACTGTAAAATCATATTAAGTGTATGTTGCGCCCACACAATTGCTCCTGTATTTTAGTTATGAAAGTGAATCCCCTGCACAGTTGCGGATTGGCGATTGCAAATTCTAACATCTGTAAAAACGTGATTAAAATTGCATTTTCCCGTCAAGATTTTAGACCCAAACGGGAAAGAACAAATTGATTTACCAAAAAAACATGACTTTGACACACATGATTTGCTTTAGTAGGCCACAAAAAAAAATCAAGGCCCCGGGGGCCTTGAGTTTGACACGTGCCCTGAATAGACGAAAAACACTTTCCATAAAAAGCAAAATACACATGATAAAATACTGATATGAGCTCTTAACGGTGGCGTTTATGAGAAGAGAAACTGAGCTGAGAAACTGAGCTGGGAAAAAATGGCGGCAAAAGTGAGAACGAGCGTGAGCTGTGGAAAGGGGGAAGATGAAAGCGCAGCGCAAAGAAGAAGATGAAGACGCCTCCCTGAGGAGTGTTCATTATTCAGCAGCAATGAATCATGGGGATGGCGCACGGAGGAGGCGGCGAGGCCGACATCAGAATCATTCACACGTTTGCTACGCGGGGATTTTTAGATAGTTTGATGCAAGGGCTGAAACGATCCGTGGCATCTTCCCCAAATACTCCGTAGGGCCATTTATAGAGTGGACATTATCGCTGATTCATCTACTCATCAAGAGCGAAGTGCAACAATTATTATTGCGCAACTAATCAATGATCGAACTACTTCAAAACTTTTTGGATCATGGATTAATCATGTCGAGCAACCTTTAAAATTGTCCAAATCCTCACAATGTGAGCCTCTCAACAGTAAATAACCCCCTAAAAGCAGAATCAAAATAAGTCTTTTGCAAACATCTGTTTTGACTTTGGAGAACAATGATCCACATTTTGGCTGGCGCATGCTGAACTTGTGCGTAGCAGGACTGCAGCCGTCCCACATCAACCGATAACCGTGTCAACGTAACTGTGGCTGACATGGTAATATAAATATTTTAAAAACACAATATGACGGATAATGACATCCTTCGAAGCGGATCGGGTCCCTGGTGGGATTTTTTTTTTAAATGCCGTAGTAAAAATTTCATGTGGCTTAAAGGCATCTTCGTGCAACACATTTCGAAATCCGTCACACTAGGACAACCCCATACCTCTTTCGCACCCCTGACACGAGATCATATTAGCCATAATTGGAGGAGGGAGGAAGCCACGTGGGACGAACGGGAGCCAGGTGTTGTGATCTAAAATGGAGCCCGAGTGCTAGTAGAAGTAGTAGGCAAGTCCAAGTGTACAAAATGAAGAGAAATCAAGGAAAAGAGTCCTTCGCTAGTGTCAAGTTAGATCCAAGTGTGACGGACCTCAAACAGTTACTTTTCACGCCAACAAGCGGTTGATGCACAGAACAAAAAACAGGTTTGATGCATCCGATCGTTCCATTTTCAGACACGCTAACCAAGTCTGCTAGTCACCTGGAGCAAGCCGGGACTCGTTGCGTTTAGCTCCAATCGCGAGACAGCCGCTTGTTGATGTGCGAAGGAAAGCACAACGAGGCGCTCCAGTATGTGAGAAGTGTGCGAGCTTCCGAGGCGATTACGCAAGTGTGCATTGAGTGTGTGTCGAGTGTATGAGATGGTGGCAGAGGAGTGAGTGAGGAGCATGTCAATGTGAACTGTATGTGACTACATGAATGGCTTGTAAAGCGTGTGTGACGGGGTGTTGAGTTCACTCCGTTTGATTTCATCAAGTGGTTGAACGCAATAAAATCATCTGGATCCAGAAAATCTTTTTCAGAAGATGCTACATCTACCTAATAAAAATGTACCCGCAGACAGACGATTTTATTGTGTGCAACCACTTGATGAAATCAAACGGAGTCAATTCAATTCATGTCACGAGGCCAAATGTGCTAGTGTGGGAGGCCATTTCCAAAGTGTGCCAACTTGTAGCTTATTGAGCTTGAGAATCAAGAAAAGATGACTTGTGAAGAAAAAAAAAATTAAACGTAAAAAAATACAGACACACTTCATGAGTGTCTCTGTCTATACAGGAGGAGAAAACTCCTTGTTTGTCTCTCACGTGACTCGTGGTTTCGGTAGTAGCAGCGGGACACTCAAAAATCTTGGACTCCTTCTCCTGGGACTGCGCCCTGACCAGCGTCAAAGCTTCCCAGCCCGGCCAGTCGGTCACACCGCTGGCTGTCGCTCCCGGGGTGGTGGGGTGGGAAGTAGCAGTTAGGAGATCTTGCAGTTGCTGCGCGTGCAGTTCTGCGGGGGGCTCTGCGGGGGCCGGATGGACTTGGAGCGCTTGAGGCTGTTGCCCTTGGAGCCGCCGGCCGGGTTGGCCAGCGAGTACGAGCGTCCGTGCATCATGACGGCGTTCATGCCGTTGGCCATGGAGAAAGACTTGAGGTGGGACTTGATGGCCACGGGCAGCGGCAGCTTGTCGATGAGGTGGACCGGCGTGCACGACACGATGGCCCGGCAACACAGGTCCTGCAGGCTGAACACTGGACACCCAAAACAATGACATCATCAACATAACGAGTGCGGGGTACAAATCACACAATAACTGAAATTCGGATTATGACTTTTTCACGGCACTGTACACGATGCAAGGGTAATATGATCCAAAGTCTCCACTTTTGCGATGGCCAAAACGTCAGACGACTCGGGACCTACCTCGGTTGGGCTTCCAGAACTTCTCCATGCCGTGGCGCATGAGGACGATGCGCGACAGCTCGGTGAAGGACTCGATGACGTTGAAGTTGCACAGTGGGCTGACCTCGAAGAAGGTCATGCCGTTCTTCTCGGCGTAGGCCCGCGCCTGCTCGGTGGGCACCTGCCGCTTGAAGGCCAGGTGCAGGCGGTTGCCCACCAGGATGCGCGGAACGCCAGGCGCGTGCTGCACGAGAGAGAGAGACAGAGAGATTTGATTTTTAAAACTGAGAGACGGACGGGCAAAGCGCAAAGATTCATTGAAAGCTGAGGTAAACAAAACTAAAGCCACACTTCAAAGATGAAAAATTGTTTCTTTTACATTTTGAAATCAAATAAGAAGAAATGACATTTATTGAGTTCTCGTCATTGTGTATATTAAAATATGCTAAAACACGCTCACTTTTAAATTATATTTAATTAAGTAAATCAAATATTTTACTCATGTTATTCTTATTATATTAAGTTTTTCATTGAGATGAACGAACGAGAACAATAAATTCAAAATGTAAATACAACAAATATTACAGGGCTCTTGTTAATGTTACACTGTCGCCAAACATCAGTTCAGGTTGAGTGAATACTCTAACTTGTCAAAGGTGTGAGTGAGAATTTTGTCTCCTTGTGCACTGACATTGGCGACCACTCGTGTCCTGCCATTGACTGGTGACCACTCCAGGGTGAACCCTGCTTATCTCACCAAAAGTGAGCTTAGTTGGAGTGCGAATGCTTGTTTATCTAACGTGCCCTTCCATTGCCCGGCAACCATTCCAGGGTTATCGCCTTATAGTCTGCCGGGATCGGCTCCAGCTCACCCGGGGGCCCTCTGAGAATAAACACTGTCAAGGACGGACGGACGAACGGAGACAGCTGAATGTCAAGATGAAGAGAGGAGAGTCTATATGGCGCGTTTAAGCACATGGCAGTGAGATCAATTGGCCGGCGCGGGGCTCACGAACCTCGTCAATCTCTCTGATCCACCTGTCGATGCCGTCGAAAGACCAACGGTTTGTGATGTCGTACACCAGCAGGATCCCCTGCACGCAAAGGGAGCAGAAGGTGAGAACACAGTCAAGGAGAACGAACGCACAAGGCCTTGGTGTGTGTGTGTGTGTGCCTCACCTGAGCGCCGCGCGAGTAGGAGCGGAAAATGGTGCAGAAACGTCCCTGTCCTGATGTGTCCCTAAAGACGAGAAGAATACAGGACAGCAAGTGGAAAAAACATTTTTAAAAACATTTCTCATCATAGGGGTATAGTACACCTGCAGGAAATTTACAGACGCAGAAGAAGCGAACAATGCAAGTGCAAGGAAAGCTACATCTTCCCACGTTCCCTGAAGGTAACACAGATAAGAAAAAAAGACGAAGGAAAATGGGCAGTGAATATTTAATTTCATTGACTAATGCTCAAAATTTATTGTAATAAACATGTTCAATTGCTGTATATTTTCAGCAATATATGCAATTTGTAAGATGACCATAATACGAGGAAAAAATAACAAAGACCTCTAAAAAAAGACAAATAAACAAAAAGAAAGGTTGTGTAAATAGTGGGCTGTTAGGAAACATTTTGCAAAAGCTTCCTGAGGTTTGGAACGCCTCAAAATTGTTTTAAAATGGCCGGTTTATAGTGTGAAGCATACAACCTGCTCAGAATAAATATTTTTTTGAATATCTAAAGTGGGAAAAAGTTGGTGTCATTTTTCTGAAATGTTCTGTTTGTGAAGCGTCCACGCAAGAACCCCAGTTTGGGAGTGCAAGACCGTTTCAACTGCTGATGGGCAACTTCAAGACCACCCAGAGATTTTTTTTTTGCAGTTGCCACCTCTCTGCTGCCGTGTGTGACGCACGCAAAGCTGCTTGATCCAAAACACACAAAGATGGCAAGAGATCCAAGTCAGCAGGAGTGACAATGAACAGATTCGCCGCCACAAATGGTTAGGGATTTTGAGATTTGAGAATCTGGCATGCTAATGCAAGTCAATTTGGGACGCTTGATGTAATCTGAGCATGACTGTAGTTGTGCCGAAGAAAATGCGGAGGAACACGTCTCCTGGGAAAAAAAAAATCTCTTCCCTCCCTTTGGTCACCTCAGTCTGAGTTAGATCAGCGTGAGTCATGACACCGACACAAACGGCAGCAAGAAAAGTGTGGGGGGTGACACAGCATAAATATGAACGATTCCGTGCGGAGCTGCCGGCTCAGCTTCTCCGCTTTGCCCCACTTTTGTGAAAATGCGCTTGTGCCGCTCACACGGAATAAGACACGGGAGGCATAAGTGCTGATGTCAGGCACTTTGGCGCAGGGCGGCCATCTTAACCGGCTTTTTTTTTTTGCCAGCTCACCCTTCCGTGTGGAAGGTATCGATGTGATTGGACGTCATTCGTCTGCATCCAAGGAGCTTTGAAATATATTTTAGCAGAGCGAGAAAGTTGCTTGGATGTACTCACCAGAGCTCCAGCTTCACCCTCCTGCCATCCAGAAGAATGGTGGTGGTCTTATAGTCGATGCCTGCATGGAGAGGAAGAAGAACAACGACACTGTCACTTCTCCCACAATGCACTGCGGGGAGGGTTAGGATCTACCTGCAACAGTATTCGGTGCATGTGGTGTTGTGATTTTGAAGGCAAATTCCTGCCATCCTTTATTATGTTCAAAGCGGGCCTTTGCACTTCTTCACAAGTTCAACAAGATTTCAATTGTCCTCCGAATGGTTGGTTTAACGGCCAAAAGAGAAAACTCGTCCGACGACACCTGCCGCTTCGTGTCCGGACATGTTCCCCTTGCTGGATGATCTCAACCGGTTTCTGTGGTTTTGCATGCGGTCGGCGGGAAAAGACCCAAGGCCAAATACCTGAATCGCAGATTGACGACTGCTTTCCTACTTTGGACGCAGACGTTTTATTGTGAGCATGAGTGACAGTGAAGAAAATAATACAAGATTTTATTTCGCGCAGTTCTAGATTAAATCAAGTGTGTAACATTTTTTCCTACTAAAAGTCATCGCTTAATACCACATTTGGACAACACGAAATGGCGATTATGGGCCGCTTGCTAACATCAACAACCTTATGAGATCTTCCGCGATAAAGTGCTGAGCTAATTCCATTGCCGAGTTGGCGAGAGCGCTTCCTGGGATGATCGATGGCTCTTGTGATGTGTACGCTCGATGCTTCTATTCTGGGAGACGAGAGGGACGACTCGTTCAAAGAGACGACGGCGACGACGACAACCGCACGGCCTCCACGCCATCTTTAAAACTAACTATGCGGCTAGGCGACATATTGCGGCGTTGATTCTGACTCTGGAAGAAGAAGTCGTTCCTTCTGGGTCAGAGGATATGCCATATAGTCCTTATTTCTGGCTACATCAGGCCAGCCTATGTAACACATTTAAATTGTCATTAAATTTACATTGTAAATGTTTAAATGCAAACATTTTAGGGTATTGATACAAAATAAAGGCCTCATCCCGGTAAAGGCATGACTCTCAACAAGCGTTCTGTGCTGCCTGCAGTTCAGGAAACAAATGCTTCCGGCCGCCACGGGAGCAGGGAAATTAGCAACTGTTTCATCACACGGATGAAGTAACTCTGACAACAACCCAAATTAGGCGCTCGTATGAACACACTAAAAATACCAACACAAGCACACACACACACACACACACACACACACACACACACACACACACACACACACACACACACACACACACACACACACACACACACACACACACAGCACAAAAACACTTAATGGCTCCTTGCCTTAAAAAAAGAAGAACCAGAAGACGTTTTGACCCAATCCCAAGCTTCGGCTTCTTCTGTCCTGATTTCCTGATGTTTAAATATTTATTCACACATCGTCCTTGTTTTTTGTTGCTTTTAGCCAGAAGGTAGCAGACAAACAGTTGACTTTTCCTCACATTTTGACTCCATAGAGTGTTACGAATGCTAAATACAGCCTCTTGTTGTTTCAGCACCAAAAGAACCTGAGCCCGGCGCTAAAAGCTTTTACTCAATGTCAGCAAGAAGCCTAGCTTGAGAGCACGAACACAGCATCGAATTTCTTATATATTTACTGAAGAAAGACAAAACACCACAAGTATTGGTATCAGAACCACACAGGCCTGATAATGCGTACGGCACACTACGAAAGTTAATTGCCGACAGGTGCGGCTGTGACGCAGTTCGACTGGGCTGGAAATAGACCGGCCATTCGGGAAAATCAACACATTTTCCCGAAATTCCCGATAGCCGGCAGGCCCCTGCTGCCGAGCTTCGAGGCCGAGCTTTAGCGGTGAGCCTTTTGGGGCTCGAATAATTTGAGTCATTTGAAAAAACGTTGCAGCTCTAGAAACTGTAAAAACTCGACTCACCGCTGCTGTATGCGTAGGGCGATTCAGCCGAGCCGTCCTGCAGGCTGTCCAAGATCTCGCCCTTGCCCACGTCACTATCGCCTACCAGCAGGAACTTGAGCAGGTAGTCGTAGCTTTTCACCGGGCTGCCCTGACTTCCCATGGCCTCCTCTCACATGAGCCCTGGTGAGCACATCAATGATGAGGGCATCACAACAAAAGACGCTCATGATGGACGGAACGTGCTGACTTCACACTTATGTGTCATCTGCAAATAAAGGCGCAACTGGACCAACAACAATTCACCGGTGGGATGCGGGCTCGGAGCAAAACAATAAATATAATCGTCTGACATGATAGAAATCCGAGATCCGGTTCAGACAAATCAAGTTAAATTAGAGAGCCAAATTCACATTAATTGTCTGAAATATAAAAACCATAGAGTGCTTTCAGTTTTTTTGTTAATCGTTTGGAGTCCTTTAAGGTACAGTGTGTAGAATTTAGTGCCATCTACAGGTTAGCTAATAGAACGCAATGACCAAAGCTCGACTGGTGCCTCAGAGTGACCTCACTTCGTAAGCCTATCTCCAATTTCTTCAGCAAAGGGGCAAACAAAATGTCACACCAAACAACTTCTAGTATTCCCTCGAGTGACGGACTAAATGCATAGCATTTGTTTGTCTCCTTCTGGTATCGGTAGCTGAAAAGTGGTGGCGAAATATGGCAGCCTCTTGTATGGGAGGCGCACCCTAGGTAATATAAATAGCGATTACTTCAGCTCTAATTACATCATAAAAATTTAGGTTGATATGAAAGAACATTTTTTTGGGCATACTATTGAAAGTAATACTGTTTTTCTAAAATAATGAACAGTGAAAAATCAACATTTTTTTCCACACTGCCCCTTTAATAGAACACTAATAACATATGTAACATATGAGAAAATTGTCACAGAAAAATTTCTCACATGCTGTGACCAATGGAAGCTATTTTTTATATTTTATGATGTCTTAGAAGTTTTGCTTTAAGCTTTTTCAAGGCTAGTTGGAATCTTCTCGGAATCGTTTGTTGAATGTGTTTTTTTACATAACCATTTATGAGATACCGTTTGACATTTTGATGTAGTTGTTGACAATGCATCTCAGACTGCACAACTACATTGGACTCATTTTCTTAATTTTAATAGTACCACCTCTATTAACCTTTGAGTTTGACTGTGTCGAGCTGGATTAAATTAAACACATCAGAATCGAACTGAATTAAATTAAACACCATTTGTTGCCTTCAAATAGGTGCAAAAGAAAACCAAGGTCCGGGATGTAATGCAAACAGATTAAAGTGTATTTGGAAGGCTAAAATCATTAGTACAGTATTGTCGGTAACATAACCGGAAATTTTAATTAAAGGTTAGTGTGTGCTGACTTGACGGTTGAGTAATTTAATCATAATAATTACTGTATACTTTCAGTTGCCTTGAAAAAAAGAAAGAGAGAGAGAGAACAGAGTCGTGTAGGTAATGCATGAAAATGAAGGTGAATTTAGAAGGCTTAAAATCACCCATTAGAACATTGTCAGTTACAAAACCACGACAAATTGGACTTGTGCAGACTGGAGTGTTTAACAAAACAACAGTAATTTTATTACCCTTTTAAAAAAGGCGAGAGAGAAGTTATTCGCTAATTATTAATAACTTAGGGAACAACAAGCTATCCCACCGCCCCATAAGCTAACGCGCTAACATCCTTCTCACAGCTGAGTGCCGCTAACGTCATCTAGTAGGCGCCACAAATGATTGTGAATAATAATCAAAAGTATTTTATGACACCGTCACACCGGTCGCATTCACCCCGAGTTAAGGGAGTGAGTCAAACACACACACGCCGGTGTTAGCAGATAGTTAACTGGCGCTAACCTGGTGAGCTCCACTGCCAGCGACGTTTGCTCGATTTCAGGCCGCCTCGTCGTCTTCTCGTCCGGCTACGAAGATTACTGGAACGTCCCTCCGTCACATCCAGGGAACGGTGTTACGCGGGAAGGCAGGGGAAAAGAGCGCCGCGGCGGGGACTGTTATAATTCCACTCCGAATCCGTGCGCATCCTCCGTCGTATCAGTCCTTCACGTCCATGTTTCTCCATTCCTCCGGACCATAGTTAAAGACAAGCCGAGAACAGTGAGGCAATCTGCGGATAGCTGACAGATTGCCGTTGTGTTACGCTCCCCAGTTTTGAGCACCCGCCTCCTCACACGCATGATTGGTTGTTGCCCTCATGGAAGTATAGAAGGCGAGGGTCATTGGTTGGATTACGCTGTCAATCAAATCCCCTTGTCAACAACATGCAAATCGTACGTGAAAACAAAGATGATCAAATATTCACACTAAATAAAGACAGAACTAATATTTATGACACGTTCTTTTTTCCAAAAGTGATATTTTAGTTATTATTAACATTTTAATCAGAATGCTGGTCGGCACCTCACTTGGGCTTCCGCCCAATAGCTCGAGGCCCCGCCTTTTTATGCAGATCATTGGTTGGAGAAGTTGTCAAACAAACATTACACATAGATGGCAAGGATAAACAACAAATAGATCTTAATTCGCATTAAATAGAGAAGCAGTACTCACGACGTGTATATATATTTCAAATGTTTTAAAAAGCTATTTTAGTCATTTGAAATTTGTAATCAGAGAGCTGGTGGGCTCTTTTCTCGCACTCCCGCCTTACAGCTCAAAGGCCCGCCTCCTCAATAGCTTGATTGGGCGCTGGGTTCATCGACGCGAAAGCTGAGGACGGCATTGGTCGGGAAGAGTTGTTAATCAAACAATACTGTTAACAACAGGCAGATGGTGTGAGAAAAAAAGACCAGCAAAACAAAGACAGGACACGAATTGAAAATGAGCTACAGTATTCTTTTCGAGTTAACATTTTAAACACTATTAAAGACCGGCTAAATTTAATGAGCACGCTTTCCTGAAAAAGCAGCAATTCCTTTGAGAGAATGTGCCAACTTGATTGCATGACAAGCATAAAAAATAATGTACACTAATGATTGCTGAAAATGAGAAATCACTCTTGGGTTAGGATTTGACAGTTTATGATCAGAATGAAGATATTTGAAAAGGCAAATTCATCATAAACAAGGCCTTTTTAATGACTTGTGTTTAATGGCAAAGATTCAACATAAGAGCATTATGAAAAAAAATCAATACAAATGAGTACAACTCAATCACAAGTAAGACAATTTCTCTTATAAGACTACACTAAAAATAACGTGATTAGAGGCACGCAACAAGAATGACATACGTAATTTAAAAACGATTTTTAAAAATGAAAATCACAGCTTGTCCAGTTCACATTATTTGGTCTAAATTAAGACTTCAACTTGTAAGATTAAAAAACAAAAGTAAAATAATTTACACACACCAATTAACTATTAGAGATTGCCCCGGTGTGTGACTATTAGCTTATGGTGGCTAAACAACTTTTAAAATGAATACCAAATTATTATTTTTATACCTAAGTGCATCAATAATTTAGTTCATGGTAATATTCATGTCTTTTGATGTTTTTTGTTCTAGTATTATTTCCAGTAACAAATTGCATTGTATAAACATTAGCGGTTCAATCCAATTTACGACCTTCCTCACAATGGCAGCATTCAAAATATGTAACTTCAAGACAAATAAATAGCATTTAAAAAGGGTTTGAGAACTGTCGCACCCTTAACTTCACTTCATAAGGCAGTAGACATGTTTAACATTAAAAAATCTGTGTTAGGACGTCAGTTTTGGAGTGTTTGTGTTTCATATCTCATTAGAAGTGAGTGTTGCTGGTCACACGAATGGTCCCTTTCCAAGTCCTAACTGTTCACTGTAGTGACTGGGCCGCATGTTGGTGCGGCTGGCACTTCTGTTTTCCATTTCTCTCTCTCTCTCTCTCTCTCTCTCTCTCTCTGTGTCCGCCTATATTCATTTCATGACTTATTTATTTCATGTTGCTCAGTCAGTCAGTCAGTCGGCCTTGGCGGCGTGGCCTTTGGCGCTCGTGTGCGTCCACGGGTAGACGAGTTCCCCGACAAAGAGCTTCTTGGCCAGGGCGCCCCACGAGTGTTGGGGGTAACAGCTGTAAGTGGGTAAGCGGTAAGTGTCGACCACAGCGCTGCTCTTCAGCGGGTTAATCTGAAGACAAAAAATGACACGGAAGATGATCATTGTTATGATTTGATAGTGAGCAAGACTCTTCTGTGTGTACAATGTAACTTATTTGGATCAGATTTGGTGGAGGTGTGAACTGTATACAAACATGGGTTGAAATTGCTGCATCAGCAATACATATGTTAGTCAATAAAAATATTACTTTGCGAAGACCCACACTATACTAGTCCAACATTTGAATTTTGTTTTGGTTAATTTTACCCTATTAACAATATGTTTCTGCAAATGTATTTCAAAATATATGCATAAAATGTACATGTTTAAACCTATGTTAATATTTGAATAATACTTTATATATGTTGGACAAAAAAATCTATGCAGAAAGTAATTTGTTTCTAATATTTAATAATGTAATTATAATGACTTATTATTACATCATTATTAATAATAAAACACTTGAATTAAAAAAATCAATCATTAAATTCTCATATTTTTACACTGTTAATATTCAATGTCCATTAACTGCTTAAAATATTACAATTAATAACAAATATAAATATTACTTCTTAATAACAATTTGCTACCAATATGCTTTGTTTTAAGAGCCTTGGTGGAGCTCTGCGCTTCAAAATATAAATATTGAATCACAAATATGGTTCAACAATAATGTTCAAGGAAAAACAAAAATACTGCTTGTTCTGGCTCTAAAAAAACCCAACAACAAACAAACCAAAAAAACAACACCACCACCACAAAAAAACCCTAAAAATTAAAAAAAAAAAAAACGTGAGGGCTCACCTCCATGAGCAGGTGAAGAGCAGATCCGGGCTCCTCACTCAGCACCCTGAACCTTACACCCTCTGAGGAGCAAGTGGGGCCCAGCACACACGGAAAAAAACAACAACAACAACAGAAAACTAAAATTATGAAGTTATACTTATTTTGATGACGTGAACAAAGTCGGACGCTAGTGTACCGGCGAGTCTGTACGGACGACACACACGAAGGCCCATGGCGAAGAGCGGGAAGGAGTTGATGAAATCCACACTCAGATGGATGACGCCCTGGAATAGGACGATCACCAGACGCAACTGGACAACACACACACACACACACACACACACACACACACACACACACACACACACACACACACACACACACACACACACACATACACACACACACACACACACACACACACACACACAATCTGTGCATTCAAATTTCATAGATATCACACAAAATCTTCCGGTAAAATGTCAAAATGAACCAAAAATGGGTGTTTCAAAGCAAAAATGTCGACTTTCATTGCCTTTTCTGGCAAATAACCACTCCAAAATGGCAGACTTTCGGGTCTCTCGGGCATGCTTCTTGACTTTTTTTTTTTTTTTTGGTGGGTCTACTCATGATAGATAAGACTCCCAAATAGCATATTTCTCAGTGAAAGGGGCTCAATTTTTATTTTATTTTTTTACATTTGAGGTGGCTGATTTGACCCTAAAATGACCACCTCAAAGAAACATGGTTGTCTTCCTGTGTCTTTTCAGACATGGCTCTTGAGACTTGGGACAGACATGCCTGCCAAATGTCATGCTGCTAGGTGAAACTTTTTTCGTTTTGTTTCTTACCAGTGTGAAGACCAAGTAGTAAAGCGCAGTGGTCGGCAGCAGGAAAAGTAGGATGGTAAACAGCAGCGTGCCAATGAAGAGCTACGGCGACACAAATGACGTGCAAATTGTGCGCGAGTGATATAAATTATGATGTCAAAAGTCATTTGCGTGTGCCGCTACCTGGTCCATGTCGTAGGAACAGGAGTCAACTCTTTGCCTCAGGACGTTCCACTTCTTGCCTCTGAAGAGCCGCCAGAGCGAAGAGAGGCCGTAGATCTTCAGGCAATAGAGTCTGTCATATTCAGAAAATATGTTACAACATTTATGCAAGAACTAAATGAATATGTAATAATATTTCATAATGCAGCGCCGGCCCGGGCTATCTTTAGCATCATTGCATTATTCACCGCGGCCTCTTTTCCGCCTCAGGATCACCAGCAGAACTCAAAAGAGGGCCCTGGCACTTTTATGAATAAGTCACTTTTTTATGCGTGCAAAATATCTGATAATGTCTTTCGTTTAATTTCACTTTTCTCATCTCTTGTCGACAGACCAGGAGGAGCAAAAAGTAAGAGCCTGCCCTCTGCAGGCGACACGGGTGTCTATCAAAGGAACAACTACTGTACAATTTATTTGCGTGGTAAATGTGTGAGAGTGTATGTACAGCAATGTGATGTTTCAGTAATGAAGTATTACTTCAGTTGGAATTATATAGAGCAGCCAGAAGTAGGACCAGGAACTATAACTAGCACAGGATGACTGAAACAGAAACAATAACTGTAAGTGGAACTAGGAAAAGAACTACAGCAGATGTGGAAATCTAACTAAAAATACACTAATTAGTCCTAGTAACAGAACTCGGACTGGAACCAGAATTAAGGGTGGACCTGTAAGTAGTAATAAATACCAGAAACTTGAACAACAACTACAACTGGAAGCAGAATTGGAACGAAAAAGAAAAAGTAGAACTTCAACTGGAACTAAGACCTAGAAATAGGACTAGGACTGACTGGATCAATAAACTACCACTACTGGATCCGGTATGGCGAAAACTATCACCAAAACTACGACTGAAATTATAACAAAGATTGGAAGTACAAATACAACAAGAACCGAAACTACAGCCACAATTGGGAATGGAGCTAGAACTACAGCTAGAACTGGGACGAGAACTACGACTGGAACAAGGGTTGAAAGACAAAAAAAGACCAGCAGAGGGCGTGAGAAAAGTCTGCCCCCTACAGGCGACTACGAGACCTGGCTCCGTAGACGTAGAAGCAGTAGATGTGGAAGGTGAGCAGCGCCACCATGTCGGATAGCAACGAGAGGGCAAAGGTCAAACCCAGGCACGCCAACAGGCCGCCGTACCACAGGATGGACTCCATGAATGGTGACAGCAGGTGCACGTAATCTGAAAGACATCAAGCAACTGTTTTGGTCAAACAAAAACACAAGCCGAACTGTGTGCGTGCGTGCGTGTGTGTGTGTGTGTGTGTGTGTGTGTGGTCCACTCACTGATCCACAGGTGGATGTGATAGAGGAAGAAGCGGCCCAACACCTGGTCCAGGGCCCGGTTCATCTTCAGCCCAGCCGGGGCGCCCATGAGCCATTGGAGCAGATCCTGAAGCTCCTTAGCAACGTGCTAACCAAAGAGAGTTACGGCAAAATATCAAGACGCGCGATCAAACATGATCACCATTCAGTATTTTTTGTGGATTTACTCAAGACAATAAAACTGGAATCACAACTGAAACTGCAAGTAAATTGAACTCAAACTAAAATTGGAATCAAAAGGTCTGGAACCATAACTGATTTTTAATGTTGAGTGCGTGTTTGAAAAACAAGCGTCGAGTGTGTCTTACATCAGCAGCGGGAACTAGCATGTTGGCTATCATGCTAATGTGGTTGTCTCTGTAGAGCCAGGAGGCCAGCAAAAGACCCAGAGCCACGTCCACCAGGAAGGACACAAACACATTGGCCTTTCTGCACACGCACATCCACATCACCACAAACAACATGTGAGCGAGTCAGGAGCAGTACGACAATATGACAAAAAGGAGATCTCACTGCACCAGGGACGACGAGAACTAAAGATGGAACCGGAACTAAAGCTTCTGCTGGCGCTCAAATTGCCAGTAAAACTGGAATTAGGATTCGAACTACAAGTACAGCCAAAACCAAAACTAGTAGAGGAAGTAAAGGACCTGTGCCTTGAAGTAGAAGACAGAGTCTAACATGGCTAGAACAGAAACTGCTAATTAAATTTAAAACGAACTAAAACGACGAGATGAACCTAGTACCTCACCTAGGACAGGTACCAGTGACCGGGGCTTAGATCGCGATAAGGCCAATAATCGAAGCAAGATGACGAAAACGCTTGAGCAGACTAACATTGTAAACAGGAAGAAGAAGGAGACCAGTGGTGAAACCTGATGAATTGCGTGTGATTCTCGGCTGGTTTATGTGAGCTGAGTGTCTTGAGGAGCTGGGTCCTGTAGCTTAGCTGCACACAGGAGGACAATTTGGACCACAGGAAGGGCAGTGGGAAAACCTCAAAGACCCTGCAAAGGACCGGAAAAATGCACACATTAACCCTTAGATGCATGAGTGACTGGCCCCTACACTCTTCCATTGGTGGGTCAAAAATGAACCATAATACAATCAATGCTTATTTTATGAAATTGTTGTCATTTTTGTTTAAAATAATCACTTGTATAAAATTTAGTAATATATTTCGGACCATACAGGTATGATTTCATGTATGAAATATTTTTATTTGTAATTTTTTTTAATTTTTGAAAAAGAAAATTACTTAAATTTGATCATCCATTGTGTGTGTCTGTCTGTCTGTCTGTGTGTTTGCATTGCCTGTTTTGCCTTCTTGTTTCATCACTGTATGCAATTCAGACAAACTACCTGTTTCTGGCAGTGATCATTGCACACAGGTACATTGCATTTCCCACACCTATTGTTGACTTTGCGATCTTTGTTACTTGGGCAGATCTGACACCTTTCTGGTTGGCCCTGTGTATTTCTTCCCTGTGTCTGGGTTGTGGCTTTTGTCTCCCCGCACCTTTTCATTGCTTCAATAATCGGGGTTTGCAGTTGGGCACTGCTTTCCAGTCGACTCCTCATGTGTGGTGTGACAAGCTCCTTTGACAGCTCTTTGAGGAACAGCCATCATGCATTGGTGATGCCGCTCTTGAAATTTGGGTGCTGAGCCATGAAAAAGGTGTAGGCATTCAGGGTGCCGATGTCAATTCTGTTGTACCATCGCACCTTGGGCCACCTCTGTGTTTGGCGCTTGCACGTGTAGTTGCCAACCATATGGTCTACACCTCCTTTTGTCTCGTAAAATTTGATCACTTCTCTTTTTTTCTTTTGGCTATGTTCATCCAGTGCTTTGTCGTGGTGTATTGTGCTCAGGAGCACAACAGCTGTTCCTTTCTTTCTGATATAGCTGACCATGGTAAGGCTGTCGTTGAATCCAAACTTTGTGCTGTAAACCTCCTGGACTTGGAAGGCTTCATCAGAAGAGGGATGTTTGGCTTGTTCTGTCGTAGAGTCCCCACAATAGTGAGCTCCTTCTCCAGGAGATGCTGCGCGAATGGCATACTGGTGAAAAAATGTATCCATGGTGATGTTGCGAACTGTGTTTCTAAATCTACCACACAGATTCTTCTGAACGTCTTCCCCTGGTTGTCTCCCTGTGTAAACTATATCATCTATTGCATAGGGGATGCGTGCATCACAAACCCAGAAGATCTTTAGGCCGTCCTTGGCAGGCTTGCATGGCATGTACCTTAGAAACTTGCATCTACCCCTGAATGGCACAAGCTGTTCGTCCACAGTGACACAATCACTGGGGATGAATCGCTGTCTGCAATTGACCAGGAACAGGTCCCATACATAGCGGAAGGCTGCCATATAATCTGTTTCTAGGCGGAAGGCCAATTTGTAGATAAATAATAGTCATGAATGACGCACAATTTTATATGAAGATAATACTTACACGTATCAGCTCTTACAGTGTAAAATAATCTTCCTGATGGGTGACACTTGTGATGTAGTCTGCGTGGTCCGCAGTCAGTTTATTGCTGATAGCCAAAGTCGATTAGCATCAGTGGTTTCCATTGGATTCCATAGAAAATGCATGTGAGTCACTTTTGACCCATTTATGGAAGCTTGGGGTAGTAATACAAATACTGAAATTTCTTAAAATGTATAAAATGTAAGTTAAAATTGTGAATTATATTATATAAAAAACATGTTTTTTGAGGAATACCTGGAATATGAAATGAGAAAAAATTTTCAGTCCGAAGATATTTCAAGAAAAAAACCTCACCAAGTCATTTGTGACCCACATGTGCATCTAAGGGTTAATATGTGTCACGCTAGGGTATCTTAGCACGCGCTCTCTCCTAACCGCATGCTGCAGATCCAAGTCCACACGGCCAGGATCCGTCTGAGAAGCATGCAGACCGGCACGGAGGCCCGTTTCAGGAGCTCCACAATGATGCTTCCCTCTCGACCTTCAGACTGCCAGTGGGTGGATTTCAGGGGACCATCGTCATACTTGTCCATGAAAAACAGGGGACCGCTGCTAGACACCGTGTGGAACACCTTGAAGTAGGGCACAACGCACATTACTAATAGCAGGATTATAGTATAAGAAATAAAAGTGGAACTGCAAGTGCAACTAGAACTGGAACTATGACAAGAATGAGAACTGCAAGTGGACTATAACCACCTGGAGCTACATATAGAATACGGTATTGAAATTAAACTAGAACTGGATCTAGGATTGGAACCATAACTAAAAGCCGAATCAGAAAATGAACTGGACTGGATTTAGTGTAAACTGGGGGCAACCGTGGCCGTACCTGTCTCAACTCAGATAGCGAACCATCTTTGGATTCTGGGATGCCGTTCTGGATGGGATGTAGCTGTGACAACATCACTTTTCTCTGCTCGTAGTGGACAAAGATCACCTTCTCTTCCTCATTCTCCTCTTCCTCATCCTCACTCCTCTTCACCTCCTTTGGTGGCGGGGTGCATCCGAGGAGGCGGCAGGTGAAGCCTTTGTGGCCCAGGCGGCGGCTGATCTGGAGCCAGCGCTGGTGGGGGAAAATGGTGCCCAGGTCCCTGAGGAAGCTGTCCATGCCCTCCTCGCCATCCTGGGGCAAACTCCACGAGCCCAACACGGACAGTTTCACTCGGCTCTCGGACGCCATCTGACACCCAGGCGAAGAAACGAGGAAGGAGAAGAACCAATATTAATAATATATTAATATTGACATCAACTGGCCTTGGAAGTACAAAGTAAAACCGGAACTAAAAACAAGATGGAAATGGACAGTAGCATTGGACTGGCGCTAGAAATAACATTGAAACTCGAAATAAGATTGAATTATATGCAGACTAGTACTGTAAATAACACAAAGTGGAACTTGAACTAAGAAGGGATCAAAAGTAGAAATGTACAACTCGTACAAAAAGCGGTTCTAAGCACAGGCATTGGAATTTGAAGCAGAACTAAAACTGGACTTAATGCTAAACTGGAACTACGACTAAGACTGCGGCAGGATCACCACATTATTTGTTGATGGTGCATCGTGTGTTTTGACGGTAGTGGCGGCGTACCTGCTGTATGTAGCGTTTGACGTGGCTGGGGATGAATGGGTAGTGGATCACGGCCAGCACCACGGCCGAGTCATGTTCGGGGATCCAGCGGCCCACCAGCAGACCGCTAGCTGCAAGGTTGCAGCTTTGAGGGAAGAACACCTTCAGAACCATCGCTGATTCGTCTTCTTTCTTCTACACTTGGACATGCGACAAAGACATTAAACGAGGTCCTCATTTTGTCCTTGGTGGTACCAAAGTCATCATCACAAGATTAAGAACCAATTTAATGGTAGCAAACTCACCTCACACGCTCCCAGTGACAACTGGGCCACTAACAACTAGAGTAGGCTAATGCCATTTTTGTCATTTACATTATGTCAAAAAAATAGCAGGGAGCAGTCTGTTATTGCACTTGGCAATTTTCCGGATTCATCAGTGCAACACTGCCAACTCCCAAGCTGCCAGAGGGCATTAAACAAGTGTTTACCTCCCGTTCCAATAAAAAAAAAAAAAAATCCCAGAAAATGACCTTCGCAGTCTGGCAGAAAAGTGAGAGAGGAAGTAGCACTCAGGTTTGGGTGATGATATTTGTGAATTTTATTTATCATTTTTTCCATGAAATGTTGATATTTATTTGCCATTTGCTTGGAATAGAGTATAACCTGAGGAAAATCACAATTTCTGTCAAAACAAGTATCCAGGTGCAATCAGCAAAATATAGACAAGACCTCAGATTTCAGTGCAAAACTTTAACTTTCGCAAAATGTCAAAAAAAATGAATAAAATAAGGAGAGTACTGTCGCCCATTAGTTCCCGGTGGTTCAACTGGAAGGATGCAGAACACACCAGATGCACTTGGAGTCATCCCAAATGCAAACGGCGGTGTTTTGAGAATAACACTGGTGCATGTTTGTGTAGTAACATCATCGAGTGTCCTCATTGTTGTCCTTCATGAAGGGCACAGTACCCGAGGCGCAACTTTCATTGATTCCTGCCCGCGCGCGTTAGCAAGCTGAGTAGAACTGCACAAAAGCTTAGGTACACTATAATGTGACAAAATAAAGAACGAGGCGTACAGTATAAATGTTTGTCCATAATTGCGACACGATAAATCCAAGTTGATTATTGTTATGACAGAGCGTTTGCATCCCCATCACAGTCCGTCGGATCAGAATACAATTAAACGGGACTTCAATTTCACAATAAAAATATTAAAATGTGTAGTATAGTGCGGTCACAATAACGCCAGGAAGTATATTTGTTGTATATATCTTTTACCTTATTGTCAAGCATAAAAAGTTTCACCGTCCGTCCACAGAACACCGTTTGCTAGGCGGCCATTTTGTTTATTGACAGTCCCATACGTTAAATGTTCCAACGGGAAACACAAGTCCGGAATGTGCTGCAATGACATTAACTTTAGCCTCAATTTTAATTACCATAAATTTACACATACAGTACCTGAATAAACATTGATATAGACCCCGTATTAAAATTAAAATACAACTTTTAATTTTAAAAAGTTGAATCCCCTGGTGAATTGTAATATAATAGTAATAGTCATTTAAATACCTTTTTGGAACAATGCAAAATAAAAACACATGGCTTTGATGATTTCTTCCATTGATAAAAATATGTATCGTGATAATAACAGTCATGATCATACTCACAATGAATGACTGCAATTGCTGCTGCCGCTTCTGCTGTCAGCAAAGAAGGAGTCACCCAACCGTTAAGTAATTTATCTCCTTTAGCGGCGACACAGCACCAAAAAGGCGGGACACATTCCTTATCTCAAAAGTTTTGGTTGAAAAATATGCTCTTCCATTTCTTTGTAATTTCTCATACTATATAATACTTTAAATACTTTATGAATTGTGCAATATTCAGTAATTCCGCTCCCCTCACCCTGATGTTTCTAGTTATAAAATACTGCAAAAACACCAGCAATACGTTTTTAATTCAAGAAAGAAGGAAAAAAAAGGACCAGAGGGTCTCGTGTGGTACTCTCGCGATAGATTTTACGACTGACGCGGAAGTAAACAAACGAACATGTGAACGATGGAGCCTGTTGAGTCAACCAATTTTCACTCAAGAAAACAAAACAGATCTGAAATTTTAAAACAATTCCAATCGCGTTATTTCGCTACCAGTCGCCTCGTTTCATTCCCCTGGACGGTGTGTAAAAAGCTCACATTATCTTAAAATTATCGTGTTGTCTGCATTTATTCCCGCGTAGTTATAATTAATATACGTGTCAGTGTTTAATCATCAATCTGTCCATACATTATCCGAAACGGTTGTCCTCACGAAATGTCATCTAAATGATAGTATGTACCTTTCACAGCTTTTAGAAAATGAGCTTGAACGCAGCAACTCATCTGACGTCATTTTAGAAATCCTCAAACGGGTAAGCGGTGTACACACCTCTTAATTTTTTAAATATTTGAAGTCACAAACTTGAATCTAATGACCGTGTTTGTGTCAGACGTGCCTTCACGCCCTGTGCCGTAAGTTTCCGCCGTCGCCGCGATACAGGAAGTGCTTTCTCTCTGAGCTCATAAAACGGGTGAGTGTTTTGCCCCCACACCAGCCCGTTATGGTAACGCTGTTTCCCGGATGCTGCTATCATGGTGACGCTCTTTTGCAGGTGGAAACCGCAGAGTGCGAACCTCTGGATGAGCTCTATGATGCTCTGGCAGAGGTAGTGGCGGCCCAAGATGTGGCAGAGGGATACCGGACCTACTTACTGGTACCAAAGTCAACTTACACACACCCAGTGACATCATGCAGAATCTACTTGATGGTACTGAACTCCCAATACACACATTCAACGACATCATGAAGGACAAAGAACCAATGTGATGGTACCAAAGTTGTTACACAAACGCACGCACACCCACTCATTGAAATCACAAGCAGAAGTGTCAAATCAGGTGCAGAAACTAAAAACAAGGCCACAGTTTGGCTTGAGCCACATATTTTTCTGCTTCCAGGAGCTCGATTACCTGCCGGTTGAGTAGACGCACCTGTGGCTTGAGCCAAACTGTGGCTGGTTTTTGTTTTTCTTGATCTGAATTTGACACCTCTGATCACAAGAAATAAAGAAACTACATCATGGAAAAAAATTCACTTCACACACGCTCAGTGAAATCATGGAGGCGCCATAATCTAATTCATGGTACCAAATTTTCCGCATTCCACACCGAGTGATGTGAACTTCACATTGTGAAGGATACAGAAGCTTTCTAGAGGTACCAAACGTACCCACACACACTATTGGGTCCATGTTTTCCTTAGCCGTGCGGGAACAGCGTCAGCTTGTTGGAGAATGTGGCTTTAATCTCAGAGGGGACAACAGGTCTGGTGACGTGGGAGGCAGCCCTCTACCTTGCCGAGTGGGCCTTGGACCACCCGCAGATTTTTGCTGGAAGGTACCACAATCTAGAAGATGATCTCCTCCAGACTGAATGAACAAGAAATTCTCCTCTGCAGGAAAGTTCTGGAGCTGGGCAGCGGTGCGGGTCTGACCGGCGTCGCTGTGTGTCATTCGTGTGCTCCTTCCTCATACATCTTCAGTGATTGTCACCAAAGTGTCCTCCAGAGACTTCGAGACAACTTGAGCATCAACGGACTCCTCAACAACAAAGCAAACACCAGCAGGACAGAAGTCAGAGTGCAAGAGCTGGACTGGACGGATGTGACGGAGGAACGCTTGAGTGACGTCGGTGCAGACGTGGTCATAGCAGCAGGTCCGACCCTCCGCGATACTGCGGGATTGACGGGATGGAAAAGGCAGAAAAGGTCTTCTAGAATGTAGATAAGGTTCTGAAAAGTTGAAGATCCGATGTTCCAGAAAGCCGCGGGATAGATGTCTTGAAATTTTTATTGTTCTGGAATGTTGTAGGTCGGATGTTCTCGAATGTTATCAGAAAAGTGTCCCACAATGTTGTGAATGTTCTAGAAAATCATCTGAATGGATGATGATCTGGAGTGTTAAAATGAATTTTGGTCCACAGTGTTGAAGGTTATAAATGGTCTAATTTCAGAAAATATATTCTATAAAGCTGTCGGGGAAATGTGTGTTGCAGATGTGGTGTATGATCCTGACGTGATTGCGGTTCTGGTCCAGCTTCTGTCCAAGATCCTGAAGCGTGGTGGTGGTGGTGTTCGGGTCCCCTCTGAGGTTTTCGTCTGCTCTACTGTCAGGAACCCGCAGACGTACGCCGGTTTCAAGCACAGTCTAAGTAAGATGATGCAGCCTCCCACGCCGATTGGCGAATCATCTCCCTGGGGGCGGAGTCTAAACAACATCTGATTAACAGGTGCTGCTGGGATCGGCCACCGGGTGATGAGTGGAGCTGTCAATCACGTCTTTGAGTACAACAGGGAGTCTGAAATCGAGCTTGTTCAGTTGTTTGCGTGTCAATAAAGTTTTTTTTATTTACAAGATGGGAATATTCAGTGATCAATTGGACAAGAATGCGGTTTGGTGCGAGTCCCTCTATGGTCACCTAGAAGAAGTAGTGCAGGAGGAATAGGAGGAGGACAAGAGCGGGAGGACGTGTTGGTCCCAGTTGTCGTCCCAGCGCTGCTCCCTGCTGGCGCGCAGATTCCTCCTGAATGCGCCCAGTTTGCCGTCGCTGCTGGGAAAGTCTGAAAGCAAACTCTGGAAATACAAAGTTAAGAATACTTACGGTGTTTAAATGATTCGTGAATCAATTCACTAAGGTGTCACCTTGAGCTGTTGGGCCAACTGCGCGCTGTCGGAAAAGATCAGACCATTGTGCCCGTGCTTCACCAGCTCCTCGAGGCTGAAAGGGAGCCAATAGAATTTTTTTTTCCCTCGTGATAAATCTATTCAAAATTAATCAAATAAAACACAACGCTTCACTTATTTGCTGCACTCTGCTCTCCGGTGCCAAAACTCACCACAGAAAGTGGACGGCGCACACGGGCAGGCAGCATCCAAACATGTCCACCACCTTCATGGGCAGGTCCAGCCCGCTAGAAGACTTGTGCAGACAAACGCCAAGGTCGGCACAACCTGAAAATAAACACAAAGCATGATCATAAACAAAAAGACTGCTCGGGTTGAAATGAAGTGGGTGTTTTGGGGGTGGGCTTGTGTTTTTTTTTAGGCTAAATTAATGCCCCCCATCACTACTATTTATTAATAACATTTTCAAAATTGCTATGTGTGTTTCAAACAGACCTAACAAGACAGGATAATCTTCCGGCTCCAGCCAGGGTGTGCAGATCTTCACGTGCTCCAAACGTAGACTGTCAATCATCTTCATGTAGCGCTCCTTCTGAGGACCTTTCCCTTCACACACCAAGACGACAAGTCATTGAGCGCTTGCCCTCAAACATCAACGCCAATCGTACCTGTGATGACGCAGATGAGCGGCGGGAGAGTCTCTCCCGCTGAGATGAACTTTTCGTATTCTGTCCGGAACA
Source organism: Hippocampus mohnikei (assembly GCA_026261675.1). Classification (NCBI taxonomy): domain Eukaryota; kingdom Metazoa; phylum Chordata; class Actinopteri; order Syngnathiformes; family Syngnathidae; genus Hippocampus; species Hippocampus mohnikei. The sequence continues at coordinate 11,779,791 of JAKGUB010000328.1, read as the reverse complement.
AGCAGGAGACGCTCAAAACACTTGACTTAATTATGGTGTGCCACACGAGTGTCGTTGCAGTACCTTGAAGAGCCTGCAGGAGGATGGAGAAGTCTTCATCCTCTGAGGAGGGACAGCAAAGTGATGGACAGAAGACCGTAAAATGTTTGCAACAATGCTCGACAACTTATTGTAGTGTATACATTTTATATTAGATACATTGGTAAGATTAGACATAAAATATCATGTTGGGATGGAAGAAATATTTATTTTTGTGTTTTTTTGTTATTGTAAAGTGTCCTTGGGTGTCTTGAAAGGCGCTTATAAATAAAATGTATTATTATTATTTCTTTAATTGTTTATTTATTACGACCTTTACATACCGGCAAACAGCTATAAAAATGTTCTTAATTTCTATTTTTATTTTAATCTTAATTTCTAAGCTCCCATAAAAGAATAATACATGTGGTGAGCACCTGTCCAGCTGGTGCTGCTGATAAGCAGGGTGGGGCGATCAGGCTTCAAGGTCACCGTGTCCTTATCCAGGTCTCGCACAGAGAAGACGGTTTTCTCCATGACATCGTCATCATCATCATCAGCACTGCTGAAGGAAAGCCGAATAGAAGAAAAAAATCTAATTTCTTGATGAAGCAGCATGTGGCACATTAATCAAGGACGTTCCAAAAATAACGTGACAACGCTTGCAAGAATTGTAGCACTTGCCTGCTATGCCGAAAGGCAGGAAGCATGTGTGAAAGCCTGGCAAAAAGTCTGTGCCGCGTCTCCAGTGGTGTCTCTCTGAAGATGGCCGCCGGTTTGTCATAGAGAGTGGTCGCCCTGCAGAGTGCAAAGTAACTCAACTCAACTGTGTAGATCCCGAGCCACTTTCAAGACATACGTTACAATGTCTAAAACACTTTCATGCAGAAAAATCCACATCGCCCTACAGTTATGATGACCCTGCTCTCACGTCAAAGCCAAAAGGTAAGCAGAGCTGCGATGAGTTCTGTTGGAAGCAAAGATGTGCCACATACACACAGTAAAGTGTATAACTTGCTGCTTCCATGAGTTGAAATACTTTGTGTCTTTATGGAAACGCAGAACGTCCCCCAAACTCTACCTACGTACTTGTTAGTTCATTCTGGCCCTGATCTCCACGGCAACAAAATCAGGACTTGCCATCTGGGGGCAGGGTGAGCAGTGGCTCACTTTCACAAGACAGACTTGTCCCTTCAAAACAGGGCAATTTCAGAAATAGTCAGTCTAAATTGGTTGTTTTAAATGGTGACAAAAGCGCATCACAGTATTTTCAATAGTTAGCATGTTGCTAATAGTCATTAACACCAAATCTTACTTGATGCCCCAGTTCTTGTGCAGATCTTCCTTCATAGCGTCGGTCACACACAAGTGCTGAGATGCCAGACGACCAAACACATGCTCGTACCTACAGGAAGAACATAAATATTTGATTTGCTTCAATGGCGAGAGGAACCCAGCAGAAAGAAAAATGCCCCACTGAGAGATGAAAATTTGTTGTTCACAGATTTCAGAGAGAAAATGCAGCTGTTTGAAGGGTTAGAATTAGCGTAATATCTAGGCTAATTTCCATTAGCCTGTATATGGCTGATCAATTTAAACATTAGCATGAAGCTAGCAGATTTTGTTATACCAAACAACAAGATGTTGTCGAAATATTACATTCCTTTTTGTTTTATGCGTTTGTTTTACAGAAAAGTAGCACTAACCACTTGGCCAGGAGCACGAGCGGGTGCGCGTGGCCATGGCTGAGCGCCATGATGGTGTAGCCGTAGTTGTGCCAGTCGATGATCAAGCTCCCGCCACGCAGGATGCACGTCAGCCACACCGACGCCATGCCCGGCAAACCAGGAGGATTCTGCAAAGAGAAACGTAAACCAGAACCAGAGGTCACTTCACAGTCGTGACTGGCGGTCGGGAGTCATGTGACCCACCTGCAGGAGTATGTGAGTGTGTGGTTTCAGCATCAGTAGCACAAACAGAACCTGCACGAACTGAATGGCCACTTTGGTCACATACGTCAAAATCTTCGGGCCACCTGAAGATTTTTGGGGGGAAAAAAATCCACCATTCATGCAACCAATATAATCTACAAAATAGGTAGGGTGTAAACAATTAAAGTCCTTCTGATTGCTCTGATTAAAGCGGGGGGAAACTCTGATGTTCTAGTAGGCTATTCGTGACATTTTTCTCATCCCATCTGGCAGCGCAGTCCATGATTCGTGGACTTCCATTGAATCAGAACTCTCTAACTATAATTGGCAAACATAATGTTGTTTGTCTATATGTGCCCTGATAATAAAGAGGACAAGCATGTCAATGCGTCGCTTACCTCTAACACCTTTGACTTCCACAATCGGGACGATTTGAATCCTGTCGTCCCTCAACACGTCTGGGTGAGGCTTGCTGTCTAAGCGTAAATAATTTAAATGAATACAAATCAGACGTATATTGATTGTGTATACATGCCTGTGTTTTACCTAAATATCCCACTAGAGTGACTTGAAATCCACGTTTACTCAGCGACAACGAGTGATACTGCATGCGGGGACTACGACCAATGTCCCCGAGAACCAGCACGCACACCCGCCGCACGGCATCGCCGTCGCGCCGCCTCAACAGCCAGCAAAGGGCGACCGCGAGAAACACCATCGCCGACACCACCGGCCACCAGATACCCAAACCGGCGCCACAGAACACCGCCGTGAGAAGTGAAATAAACACAAAAAGAATCAGGCTGGGAGCGGGCGTCGCCATGTTTGTTTGGCATTCGCGATGACGTGTGACAGTGTTGGAGGCGGGGGAACCGATTTAAAGGGACCGCAGACGTTGGGACCAAATCACGTCGACAAGAATTAATGTACAGTACTGTAATTGGTTTCAACACGTGTATTTTGGCACATAAAATTTCATATTTATTACATATAAGTAATTAGTTATGTGTATTGATGATCCAAATGCTACGTAAAATATTAAACGGGACAACGCTCAGTAATTCTTCTTTGTTCGTCTCAAATGCGAAAATTATAGAGTATTTGTTTGCTTTTTGTTTGCCAACTTGTGGTTTTGCACATCTAAATTATCATGATTTCAGTACAAAAATATACATTTAGGCAAACATATACAAGTCATTATGGTCTGAAACTTAAGTTAATGTGTTTCTAATGATAAATTGACGTCACTTGACAATTTTTTAATGAGGAAATCGTTCATTCGTTTTTTTTTTGTTTTTTTTTTAACTAATTTATTCGTCTTCGTCTAAATTATAATCCTGTTCACTCACAAAATCGCATTAATGCAAATTAAATCCCATTTACAACCTTACGTCCCTTGACAACGTTTTGGTCGGCGTTGGGTGGGACGAACGGAAACAAATGATACTTGTTGTTTTTGCACAGCATTGTTTTTTTTCGTCGAAATAATTACATGTGTTATTTAATTATTATTAGAACGCATTGTTTTTTTTTTTTTAAGTAATACATCAAAATAAGAACACGCGGGTCGGTTTTCATGACGTCACGGTCACGACCCGCCCCCTGCAGGCTTTCAAGGACGCGTTCAAATATCTTCGGGGCGAGCTGTAAGCATGCAGACGTCGAAACTGCAGTTGTCCGCCTTGGCGACACTCTTGGCGGCGGCGTGCTTCTGCAGCGCGCGGGCGGAGGTGATTGACGACGTGTTGGGGAGCCTCTCCAAGGGCGCCGCCTTCCTGGAGCGCCAGCACCAGCACATCAACCTGGACGGCGTGGTGGGCTTCCTCATGCTGCAGGGTGCGTGGGTGGGCCGCATGGGGCGTCCGGGGTCGCGTCAGCGTGTTGTGGCGCAGTGTCTGTCCCCCTGCACACGGCAAGCAGCTGGATGTTGCAATCACACTGGCTGACAAAGCCATTTTGGGATAAAGTTCATTTCGCATATCTGATCAGAGTAGCTGCAAATGTGATTCCTGTAAATTACAAATTGAATTAAAAAAAAAACATTATTTCTTTATAATTGCACTTCCTCCCTTAATATTGCAAATATCTTGATGCATGAATGCAACTTTTACAATTTGTACCTTTACTGCACCTGTAAAATAATTTTCTCGTGTTATTCTCTTATAATTACACAATGTAACTTTTTTACCATCCAGTTTTTCTCATAATATTCCAACTTATGATGTAATTCAAATGTTATCTTGGTACATTTTTGTGTGTGTTTTTCTCACATGTGCGTTTGACTACATGTTAGCTGAGCTGAAGGAGGCGGTGCGGACGTGGCCTCACTCTGACCCGGTCAGCTGGGCTCAGAGGACAGCGGCCGTGGAGCTGGTCAAGCGTCTGGATAGCAGCTTTGACAACGCGGTTGCCGCTCTGCGCCACAACGATCCCAAGTACTACCAAGGTAGCCCCGCAATTTTTTGGTGACAAAATGGCATAATTACCTTATTGAAATGCCTTTTTCGGGTTATGTTACAGTTTGTTGTCCTGTTCAAAAATAATGAAAAATAAATCAGGGCACAATGGGTAAGCGAAAGTGAAGATCGATCATGTGCTCCACTGGTTGTAAGTAGATTGTCAACGTGTGGCTCCCTCTAGTGGTAGGCCAAAGAATCACTGAATTAAAGGTTGAAACTCTGTGTAATGTTCCAGTCATTAGTCCAGTACAATCCATTTAATTCATTCAATGCCAAGGAAATGACAAAAATATACATATATGCGGTGCATAGTAAGTGAGTCATTATTTAAGCGCATTTGTTTTTACTATATTTAAAGAGTATTTGTGTTCAAAGTGTGGCTAATGTTGTGTCTTACAATAATATCAAATCAACTTTTTCCACAGAAAACCAGCGCCTCATTTTGATGAACACGTAGCCCCACTACACAACTGTATTTGAACGCTGGTATTACATGGACACCGACATTTTTTTGTGAAGTAGTACTTGGTGTAAAATGTTGGTGAGTTAAGATCAAACCAACCGGTTTCACTAAAGTTGCTCCAGGTGAGGCTCGAACTCACATCCTCGGCATGACTCTACGGGTTACTGTCTTATAAGTACCGCGCGCTAACCGATTGCGCCACTGGAGCTTGGATGCCAAATGTTTTTTTTTGAGTCTGAAGGTTACGGTCAGGTTCAAACTCAGAAGGACTAAGTCAAGCACAGGTTCAGTCCGTTGTGGTTTTTGCCCCGAGATCATTTGAAACTTACATCTGCACGCTTTGTCGTCCCGCAGAGTTCGAGCCGCTTCTGTCATGGAAGTTCTGGCAGGTTCGGCGGGAGCGCAGCAGCACCGACGCCAGCCTGGTGTACGCCGCCACCACCGCCAGCGAGTGCTACGATGAGCAGCTCAGCGACAAGTGTCTCACGCTACTGCTCGGAACCTGGTGGGGACAGGCCACACTCTCATATTGTGTGTACTCAAGTACAAGGACAAGTACTTGAGTAAAATCAAGAAGTACTGATTCAACTTCTGCAGTGAAGTTAAAGTACAGACTGAAACGTTTTATGAAAAACTTTAAACTATTCATCTTATTCCTACTGCAAATTTGTTTTCAAAATGTAAAAAAATGTAGATTTTTTTCCTTCTCTAACTTCAACATTTTTGGAGCAATTTGAACTGGTCTAACTTTAAACTTTTGATCTTAACCCTTCAGCAAATATTTTTGAGAATTTCAAGATCAAACATTTAGGACTATCTTGTTTTTCCTCTTCAAATTTCAATTTTTTTGACCCGTTCACACCAATTCAACTTTAAACTATTCAGGTTATCCCAACCACCATTTTTTTAAATTTCAAAATAAAAGCCAAATATTGCATTTTTTTCTGCTCTACTTTCTACACTTTTTGACCAATTCAAATCATTCCAACTATTAACTGTTCATCTTATTGCTACCCCCACCCAAATTTCAAAATAAAGCAAACATTTTTTTTTGAAGGATAAGATAAGATAGGAAAACCTTTATTTGTCTCACAATGGAGAAATTCAAACCATTCCAACTTTAAACTGCTCAGCTTTTCCCTTCTGCAAATGTTTCTTTGAACTAAGTGAAATATTAAGATTTTTTTACCGATTTATTATCAAAAATTACAAATTGACTTCATATAAATTACAAAACTATACTTGGAATTTTTTCCCGCATTGTAGGAAACAGAAGGGAACGCCGTGCATCGTGACCAAGCCGTGCCGCGACACCATGACCCAATTCGGTTGTCCGCACTACTCGCTGTCCCACCAGCTGCTCTACTTCATCATCGGAAAATTGGTGAGGAAGACAATGGGGCCCGTCGCCTCGCCGTCGAGGGCCTAAAGTGCCGTTTGTATGTGTCAGAAAGGGTGCTCCAACCTGCTGAAGGGCGACACGCGAGCGTCCCGCGCCAACATGACCGAGCGCAGCTACCAGAAGATCTTCTGCTCCAACATGATGAAGACCAACCAGGACATCGTCGCCGACGGGCTCAGCCAGCAGACAGTCGACATCTTCATCGAGAACAGTCAGTAGAAAATCCTCACAGTGAAAAAAGATGGACAAAAGCAGCTCTTGGTCAATCAATCGATCAGAGGTTAGACGCGATGGTCCTATTTGGTTGAGTTCAGGTGTGCCCAAATCGGCTCCTTTAAGAGCCCCTACGCAGCCTGTTTTCGGTGTCTCCTCCTTCCGACACACTTGATTCAAATGATCATCATCACCATGAAATCTGTTTTTCTTGTAATGTTTTGAGGGTTTTTTTCCTCTCCAAACAAGTAAATATACGTATTTAGCCCTGAATCCCAAACGAATCTCAAAGGGCCCACAGTTGACAAATATGAACGTCCCCTGATCTAAGGCCCCAACTGCCGTGCAACGTTGTCCTCTTTAAAATTTTCACTTTATACCTCTTAAAATAAAAACATCATTGTTAAAATCTTTTTTTTGAAAGAAGAAAATCACAAAAGAAAATTCTTGTAAAAGTAATTTTTTTAAGCTTATAAAATTATACTTAGGCTCCAGCACGGCCGCAACCCTCGCGAGGATAAGCCATTTAGAAAATGGATGGATAATTCTGAAATCCAGACCCATCACAGCCAGTTTCGCTTCCGGAAGAACGAGCCCATCAAAGTTTGGGGATGAACAGAAGTAGGCTCGACAACATCCCGAGTGACCTTTGACCCCCAACCAACCGCAAACCACCCGTTTGCTTTTGTGTGTGGTCTCGCAGTCCTCATCTGCGGATTGGCTGGCTTCTCCGACTTCTACAAAGCCGATTGGCTGCAGCACATCCTCCGGCTGCAGGACGTCGAGCTCGGCTGCTTCGGGCGCGACCGTAAGTCTGGAACTGATTGTGCGCCTCACCGAGTGGCGACCGCTGAAGGTGTGGCGAGTCTTTACGTACGTGAACGTGAGCTGTGTTTCCGCTGTCGCCGTCAGGCAGCAGCATCTCGCAGTGGATCGGAGACGAGCTGCTGGAGCAACTGCAGCCTCATCACCGCGTCAAGAGGAGGGAGAAGATCCTTCCCGGTGGGTTCACACCTCATGACGGGCGATTGTTAAGTCACTGGCAGAGAAATTGTTAGCATCGGGTCCCAAATGGGTGGGCGGTACTGTCCTGGTCAAATCACACAAAACTGTTTTTGACTGTCAATAAAGTTGTGTTTATTATAAGAACAACAACTGATCTGGAGTTGTTGCTAGTCAGGTTTGCCATTTCCAAGTATTACTGTAAAAAAATAAAATGGCAAGGAACCCAAACAGTATCGGTACCAGGTAGGTGAGAAAGGGAGAGAGCTAAAACCAGTCAGTAACCAGGTAAAGAAAAAAAAAAGGGGCAAAAAGGAAGCAATCAAGGTCCAAGAACCAATCCTGATCCAGTCCAAGAACAGACGAGAACAAGTCAAGAACTATGTCAGAAAAAAAAGCAGTAGCGAACAATCAGTCAATAACAAGGTGATAAACAAAAACAAACAACAACAAAAAGAGTCAAGAACCTGTCAAATCCCAAGTTAAAAATCAGTCTGGCACGAGTCTAAGAAGAGACGAGAACCAGGAACAAGTCAAATGTCAACAAACAGGCCAACTCGTTTTGAATTTGGTCTTGACTTGTACCCGTTCTTGACTTGGGTTTTTGCTTTTCAGTGTAGTTCTTGACTTTGTTCTTGGCTGGTTCTGGATTTGGGTGATGACTAATTCTTCACTTCTACTTCACAGTTTTTTGACGTGGCTCCTGACTTGATTCTTGATCGGCTTTAAACGTGGTTGGATTATTATTATTTATATTATTTATTATTATTATATATATATATTTTTCCATTGTTCCTAATTTGGTTTTTGACAAAGGTCTTGACTGGTTTTTGATCTTAGTCTTGTTTTTTGTTTTTTTTTTGTGACATAGTTCTTAACTTGTTCTTAACTTGCTCTGGAGTGTTTTTAACATAATTTTTTATCTCTCCTTGATGATTTTCTGACTTATTCTTGAGTTTTTTTTGTTAAAGCTGGTTCTTAACTTGGCATTTGACTATTTTCCGACGTCATTCCTGACTTGTTCACGATTTATTTTGTCCACGCAAATCTCGACATTTGTGGTCAACCATTGCATCCCAAACTGCATCTTTCTTGTCTCAAGATGGCTGCTCCAGTCACATGACAGCGGTGGCTGTTGGCGCCCTGGGAGGATATTTAAACTTCTACCTGACGGAGCAGGACATAACCAAGAGGCCCCTTTCCTGATCGCCTGATCCCACGGCACGCCTGAAACGCAAACTTTCTTCCTGCCCGCCTGCTTTTTCTCTTCGGGAAATCTCAGACTGTAAATCCATTTGGACGGCAACAAATCGACATTTAAGGTTGAGAAAGTCCCTCAGTGTCGCGTAGAACTCCACCAAGGCCCTTTTTCATCGATACCTTTTTACCCTTTGTGTTCTTTGTGGACTGTCCTGCTAACAGACAAACAAAAAGTGATATAAATATCATCTAGTGAGATGAATTGAGACTAAGCTGCCTGTATTATTTCCATCTCAATTATTATGTATCGTATGTGAAGCATTATACTGTATATTGTAAAGTGTTTAAGGCTTTTTGGGTGCATGAAGCAACAGTGTGTGTCGAACGAAACACTCCATCCCACATAAAATGTCCACTTCAAGAGCGCGCGGTGTCGTCTTTGGTTGTGTCACGGTTACTCATTCCAGCTGGTGACTTTGTAAAAGAGGGCCTTGAGTAGCCGAGCCTCATAGGTGACCGTGTTCTTGCCCATTTGGACTCGAGACTCCTCCAGCGGCTGCTCGATGATGGCGGGCACCTCCCTTCCGTACTCTGACAGCACAAAAAAAAACAAAAAACATTTTGAATCGGTCACAAGAGGGTTATGTTTGACATTTTGATGGTGAGTGAGTAAATAATTTTAAAAAGTGAGAATTTTGATGCCGTTTTATAGCATCTTGCTGATAAGGGTGTCTCACTGACTAGTTCTTGACTTTGATTTTTGACTTGGATCTTGACTTACTTCGCAGGGATTCTTGACTTGGTTTCTGACACATTTCTTGACTCTTTCCAGACCGGTTCTTGATATGTTATTCGACTAAAATTGATAGCTGTAATGCTTTGGTGCAGGAAGACCGACGCGTGTATGTGTGTGTGTGCGCCTTGGAGCATCACCTTCACAGTTCTCCAAGAACTGAATGCACTCCTGGACCATCACCCCCTTCAGTGTGATGATGTGCTTGGACATGTTCTCCAGCAGAGACAGAAAGCAGCGCTTGGCGTAGAACCACGTGTCCGTCCCCAACTTCACAACACACACACACAGACATAAACACACACACGGTATGAGATTCAACAAACAAAGTTAGCCTAAAGCTGTTCATCAACAGCAATTACCTTCTTGTTGTAAGGCTCCAAGCTCTTGATGACGCGAGAGATACCAAAATCGTAGTTGCCTTTGTGCAATACAATGTGCTGAAGATAAAAATAAAATGAAAAAATCAATCCATGTACATACACAAAAATATCATTTTTTCTGGATTATTGAGAAGTGTAGAAGTTACCCGATGACCAAGTTGACGATGCACAAGTGAAAGACTTTCTTGTCGGGGTCGTCGTAGGAGATCTGCTCCTCCTCCTTCTCGATCTTCCTCATCAGCTCCTCAGCCTGGAAGACATTTTTAGTCAGGCTATCCAGACATTTTTTTTTTTTCCTTAGGCGAACCGCTACTTGAGTTACCTCTTCATTCTGGCTGGTGGTGATGTAGGACACGCACAAGTTGGCCAGGACCACAGCGCTCACGTTCAAGATCTACAGCAACACGACATAGCAATGACTGCAGAACATTTTGACTTTCAAACCACATTTTAGACATCACAGATCCCTTCTTGATAAGTTAAAGATGTTGAAATTAGAGTCATACTTTGCTGGCATTCTGCTTTTCATCTCTTAAAGAAATCCTCAAACATGAATCTCCAATTTACACCACAAAAGCTCTGAACTTTTCTCAATGTTTTTTTTTTGCAACATGTTCATCATGACAAACTGCCTCAATGTTGTCAATTCAAAGAGTCAATGGAGATACGCAACGACTCATTTGCTCATTTTGAGCGTTTGTTTACAAAGCAGCACTGCAAAGAAAAGCACACCCAAAAAGAAAAGTTTCACGCATAGAAAAAAACAAAACAAAAAACACAGCAAAGTTGCTTTTCTCTATTTTTACCGGCGGTTTGAATATGCACGAGCACTCCTGCACGCTACACTGTTCCACCTGCGCACAAAGGTCAACCGTCAACTGAGCTCATCCTTCTTTTTAATCACAAGCTTCGCTCTCCCCCGGCGGCGCCACTCACGTTGTTGTAGTGCTTCTTGACGATGGGCTCGTAGAAGCTGATGGCCTCCTTGTACTTGTTCTGCATGAAGAGCACGTGGGCCACGTTCAGCCTCCACGTGTCGTCCTCGTTGCACACCTCCATGGACTTGTGGAAGATCTTCTCCACCATGGCAAAGTTCTCGCGGTTCCAGTAGATTTTGGCTTGGGCCATCAGGACCACGATATACCTGTGCGTAAGAACAACATGACAAGGTTGGGAGGTTGGGACCGACGCGTTTGGGGCGCCGTCTTCCACATGTAACGTGGACGTTGGTAAGAGTGATGATTGATGAATGGCACAATAGAAATCAGCAATTCAATACAATCCGGTGTCACGTGTGTTTTTCGTGTGTGTCGTGCGTGTTCTCACTTCTCCTGCATGGTGTCGTACTCCTGGAGGGCTTTCTTCTGCCCGTCGTCGTCTCGAGCCGTCTTGGCCTCCTGCAGCTGCAGACATGTTCAGCAAACACATGTTCAGCATTCGCTTCATTGATATCCGGCGCCATCTAGCGTCGTGAATGGGTATAATGTCTAGACCCCAAATATAAGACGAACCCCACTTTTTCAGTCTTATTTTAAAAAAAAAAACACCGTCTTATATTCGGGCCAATACGGTATTCCATGTACTGTATACAGTTCCACACGCATGAAGAAAACATTGATTTAAATAAATTAAAGAGGCAAGCAAGAAGACTATCTTCCATCTTCACCAGGAGACGATCATGCTGCAGACTCCGGCCTTGAGACGCTTAACGTTTGAGCTTTTGAAATGTCGCCCTGACATTTTTGGGGGAATTGTTATGTTACGGTGAATATGAAGCACGACTAAGTATGAGAGTCATTATTGCACCGCATGCATGCGCGTTGGCTCTGATTCAGAAAAATGGTCACCCCCGTTTTTTGCCAACAACAGTAATGAAGACAAAACAGAGGTGGGGAAGGTGTCCTAATGGGGCATGATGGAATAATAACAATAATTAAAAATAACAAAAAAGGAGGTAGGCAACCTGCTTGGCCAGCTTGCGCAGCTTCTCAGTCATTTTGCCGATCATGTCGTCAAATTTTCTGAAGGCCTAAACGCACACAAACACAGATACGTGTTTTCATGTATGAAACAAGATCAAGAACGACAAAACCTGCCTGTTATCGTACCTCCTCAGGTGCTGTCTGGCACGTCAGCAAGGCGTCGAGAAACTCATACTCGTACTGAAAAACAAGCAAAAGCACACTTAAGTTCTGGTCTATGAGAAAAAGAACACAAGAGGACATAAAAAAACAACAACAACAAAAAAAACTAGATCTCACCGGAGAGAGCAATTTGTAGGTGAGGTGTGCGTTTTCGGCCAGGACGTCGGCTGCCAGATCAAAATACTGCCAAGAAACGAGACCAAATTGTATCCGTCTGTACTTGGAAAACAGGACTCGTGTGGCATGGCGTGGCAGGTGATACCTCATGTTTGCAGTAGAGCAGCAGCAGGTTGCCAAAAGTGACGGGTGGGAAGGACGGCTGCTGAAGCAGGAAGGCCAACTTCTCAAAGCCCTGAGACGGCTTGCTGTCCATATTGAGCAGGGCCTGGTTGTGCAGCGTCACCGTGTCCAGTTCCTGCGTAGAACATCATTGCAACGCACACACTTAGATTTTCATTTCTGTGGTCATTTGTCTTCAGACTTCTGCAAAATACGCATCATGGCGCGCTCATATTTAAGCCACCTGAACTCGGGGAACACTTGTGTGCATTTGTGTTGTGGAGGGTGCTGATTATCATTAACAACTGATGAGAGGAGTGATTACGCTCATTGTATGGCACGTACAGTCAATGTGGCACCCTGGGCAAGAGTCTTGTATGGCGCCCTCGTCTGGCAGTTGGTTAGAATACACTTGATAATTACAAAAATTGGCCGCAGACTGCGTGCGGCATGACATTATGAGTAGAATTTACATTATTGCAGTCAGCATGGATTTTGTCACAAATACCACTAGATGGAGAATCAAGGCAGGGGACAGGACACACATTCGGTTACCTCCTCCGTTCTCGGCGGCATGTCCGTCAAAGCATCCTGAGCTCCTTTCACTGCAAATGAATATTTAAAAAAATATATCAATCCATCAGATCTATCGAGAAGTGAAAGGCTATTGTGCATGCAAGATGCCTTCCATCTCTCAATCACAGCTTCATCCATGTGTGGATCTGATGCTCGCGGGTGTCTTACGGTTCTTCAGCTGGTACTCGATGGCAGCCTTGAGGTTGAAGGCCTCCACCAGGGCAGTCTGATGCAGCACCAGCGTGTTGCCCACGCTGCGCACGTCAATGCCCTCCGTCGTCAGGCCCACGCTCAGCTCTGCCGCATGGTGGAGGTGAATGCACAAAAAAAGGTTATTATCTCGACACCAAACAATGGCTCGTAAACTGCAGTTTTTGAGAACCACCGCCACACTGAACTGAATATGAACCGAACTATAAAAGGAAAAATAAATCACAACCAACCATGATCTTTCACTGAACGGCATGGTCATAATAATGATACATTGATGGGGTTTCACTATTTTACCAGGCCATAGCCTTATGGCCCTTTGATAAAGGTTTGGTTACCTGGATGCTCTCGGATGCCTCGCTCAATGATTTCCCCGATGTATTTGAGGGCCTGTGCATAGTTGCTGAGTCTGTAGTAGCAGAGAGCGATGTTGTATGACAGCGCTAGCACAAAGAAGAAGAAGAAGAAAAAAAGATCAGGGTTGGTTAGTACAGTAGTGACTTAGGATCTGAATGTGTTTGTGTGCTTACCAGGCACGTCTCCCAGCACCTGCATTGCTGACGTGAACTTCTTGCAGGCATCCTCGTATTTGGCATCCTGGTAGAGCAAGCAGCCCATGTTGTGCACGTAGTCTGTGTCCTCCGGGGGAAGCTGCTCCACCAGGCACTGCACACACAGCAATAATGTCTTATCAGTTAGAAATATGATCGGACAGCAGTAATAAACCTTCAGTAAGGTTCACGTTACCTTGGCAGCAGAGTGATTCTCCTCAAAGTATTTGATGGAGGCTTGCAGTTTGATCATCTGTGGAGAAGGAGGAAGACTGATGATTTGGAAAAAAAAAATACTGAAATGTCAGCTGTGCTGCTTTTCTTCTTCTATTTGATGTATTCACGGAACAGCACGTTTATCATTGTGAGGGCTATCGAGGAAGTGAGCGTACCTTGGTGTGGCTGCTAGGCGTGTCCAGGGCGAAGGAGGCCTTGGTGGCCTCGGCGTAGGCGCCCGCTTTGTACAGGCTCTGGGCGTAGTACACCCGGTAGTCCTCCACCTCGGGGTGCAGCTGCGTAAGCTGTTCGTAGCACTCGGCCGCGCCGCTGAAGTCCTGGACATGGTAGTAGCAGAAGCCAAGAAGGGACAGCGCTGCCCGGGACTGGGGGAATAAAACAATCACCTCAAAGAAACAATTTTTAGAACTCTGAGCATTATCAAACCAATTTTCAAAACCACTTGTCTTCATTAGGGTCGGATGAGCCACAGCCTATCCCAGAAGACTTTGTGGCCAGGAAAGAGGGTACACACTCGATAGGAAATCTCAAACACAAGTAATTTTGGGAATGCGAGGAAGTCGAAATAACTGGCGTAAACCCACGCAAGCACTGAGAGAAAAGAGACCAGCTACCAGGTTTCAAGCCCAAAACTTAGAGGTTTGAAGCAGATGTGCCAATGATGAGCCCACAATAGATTTTTATTTTACGTTGAAAAACACCCAAGACTTTCATTGCAGTGTACTGTACTAATTTCGATGAGACGTCAACTTACCCGAGTGTGCTTTTGAAGTTGGCTGTTGAGGATGTGAATGGCCTCGACATACTGGCTGTCCTTAATCTGCAAAACAAATCAATCCTCGTTAATCCTTGAGGCTACACATATGGTTATCATTTTATTATTAACCGACATATCGGTATTGAGCTGACCGACAAATTTCACTTTGTGCATACAACTGGTCTCTTCTTCGTGTGTTCGTGAGCAAGGTTAATAGCTTATCTCCACTTATATACAACATCATTCACTCAATGTTCAGGAGTGAAGATAAGCGGTTCGGAAAACGGATGGTTAGTTTTAACTAATGGATTGATGTCAAGGTATCGGGCTAACCTGACTACTCCGTCACATAAGCTTCGTGTTCTTACCAGTTTATAGATTGTAGCAGTGTACTCCCCGTCTTTTATCGTCATCATGATGCCAAAGTGGTAGTTTTCACGGCTTCAAATGAGCCAAAAGCGGTTAAATTTACGAAAAACAAAAAGCGCTAGCTAGCCAGTTAGCTCGTTAGCAGCGGCGTTAGCAAGCGGACTTGTGTTACCTAGCAACCTCCCAGACCGGAAGTCACGGTTTGAACGGACATTTATGACAACCAATCATCTTTGAGGATGCTACAACTGCTGTTTAAGATCAAGTATCAAGTATCAAGTATAACTTTATTGTCAAATGTGCTGTATGTTGCATATACAGCACATTTCATCTACACATACGGCACAGATATACAGCACAGATGAAATTTCCTCCCTCTTAAACAGACAAGAGGAGCAGCTGCGGGTGCCCGCATCTGCTCTTTATTTGGTCCCTGATAATGTAGTACAGTAGTGCACTCCTCTGAGTTGTGTAACGTAAAATCGTGTGGATGTAGGTGTGAGTGGTTGTTCGTCTCTATATGTGCCCCACGACGGGCTGGCGACCAGTTCATGGTGGTCTTCCTTCCACCCGAAGTCACCCGGGATAGGCTCCTGTATGAGAAGCCGTGAATATGGATGGATGGATCTTCTCTAATTGCCTCTTATCACATACCGGTACTGTCTTAATAGAACCTTTTTCAACGTATTTGCACTTATGTCTACCATGCGCGCACACACACACACACACACACACACACACACACACACACACACACACACACACACACACACACACACACACACACACACACACACACACACACACACACACACACACACACACACACACACACACACAAAGAGGAATTATGTTTTTTTTCCATTTTCGTCATTTTCTGAAAGATGTCCAAGAAAAACAAACAAAAAAAAGCAAGCCAGAGGGGCTGGAGCTGCACCTCTATGCCAAACCACACTGTCGGCCTAAAAAATGGTGTCTGGAACTTGACCGCATTGTGTGTGCGTGTGTGTGTGTGTGTGGGAGAGTGTGTTTTTGACATTAAGTCTGCAGAAGGGTGTGTTCTTGTTTTCTTTCACCGAGCTCTGCCCGGTGTTAAACGTGTCGAGAAGCAGACGACAAACGGTCCTCAGGTGACACGCTTGTCCAGCAGGTATGTGCACACACACACATACATTTATTAGTTATTAGTTACAGTAGTTGGTTGGTTATTTATTTAGTAGCAGAAATTTAACTTGATGATTGTATGGGAACACTTTGTACTTGTATGCTGGGATAGTGTAGAGTACAGCATGCGCGATTCATTTGGTGGTCTCAAAATAATAGTTATTGCTTTTAAACAAATCAAGCATTTGTCATCTTTTAACGCTCATTCAAAACGTGAACGTTTTCAAATGGTATCATTAGTATCAAATGCCTTCGACAAAAGTATGGAACCTTCAGTATTCTCGGCCAGCTGGACTTGGCAGACAGCAGGTGTGATTTAGACGTTCAAGGGTGAAATGAAACATATGTGAGATGAAATCACGTGAGACTTTTTAGTCAAGCATGAATTCATCATTTAGAATGAAATTTAAAAGTCTCACCTGAAAGTAAAAAAAAAAAAAGGTTGAAACACAAACATGAACATGATCAGGCTTCTGCAGAGCTCAAGTTGATGAGCTGATCATTTGAATCGGGTGTGCTGGAGGAGGGAAACAACTAAAACATGCAGGGTAGCGGATTTAGCGGGATTTAGTCCAGCTTTGAGATGGAAAGTATGTGACGTGTACATGTTGCTGCATCCAGCAGATGGTGTCCTCACAGAGTGTTTGTGCAGGTTGTGGTGCTGATGATGTCCCAAAAGGCGAGCTTGGCAGTGGTGGTGTTGCTGGCCGTCGCCGCGGCAACCGTGACGGCGCAGAGGCGGCGCGCGCAGACGGCCAATGCGGATGAGTGGAACTACCGGGATGGCTGTGAGCACACAGATTTGCCTCTCTTCTGTTTACTCCACATCAGAGTGATGATGGGGGCAAAGGCAGAGGTGACGACAAACGTTGACGGCACAGTGAACGGGAACACTTGAAAACAAACTCAACAAAAGAGTACAAAAGATACAGAAGTCAATGTGAGCATTGTATATGAATCCCAAAATATAAGCAGTTGAGAGTCAAATAAATAGCAGCCGGTGAGTGACATCAAAATATAAAATAGGAATATACTATTGGCTACTTGATTGCACACGCAGAAAGTCGCAGTAATCAACTGTACATGAATCAATAAAGATATTGCGTACAGGCTATGGAGAGTGATGTGGGTTGCACGTGTCCATGCTAATGCTAATGTAGTTTCATGTTGTGATCTATTCTCACCGCTCGACCGTCTGGTCCCAGCCGACAGGGTCAGCATGAGGGGCGTGGCCAACCTGACGGAGATCCTGGACAACTGGCGCTTTGACATCCTCAACCAGATGAAGGGACTCCTGCAAAACGACCACCAGTCCCTGTTGCCTGATTACGCCAGGTATCAGCGCAACCCGACCCACCAATATTTGAGTACAACAGCCCACGCAGTACAGGGGAATGTTGCTTACCAGCCAAAGAGTCCCCGCAGGAATGCATTCCTTCCTCGGGCTTGGAAATATACATGGAGGGAGCGCAGAGTGCAATTTGGAGTTTGAAAATATGAAACAAATAAAAGAACATCTGGTGTTTCCTGCTTCTCACCACAGTTTGGTTTGGAGGGCGGGACGTTATGACACTCCAGTATTTAAAATGACAGGTTATTTGCTTCCTTTTTCATGCTTTTATTCACCTAAATTGCTGCTTCAACATTTTTTCCTCTGGCCCTCACAAAAAGCACAAATTTCAATTGGTTTGTCCTTCAAAACAAAATGTACCGTTCAGACTAATCCTATTGGGAAGGCAGCTGGTTAGCAGCTAGCGCGAGACGCCAACATAGCAGGCAACATTGCGTCAAACATAACGAGTGCCCAAATCCCATTCAAAGTTCACAAAAGTGTTATTAACCCAACCTCTGTCAGAAACCAACCAAAATAAATATAGAGTACTCAGCCGAAATCCAGTGAACATGTCCCGCAAGCTAACTGCTAGTAGCAGGAAGCAGAGAGTAGAAACCTAGCAAAATAAATATAGCTCGTAGTAATAGTAATCCTCACGTTTCCCCGTAAAATAGAACAATAGTACATAGGTTGTTAACACTATAATCCACACGACTCACTGGGCACAAAAATCAAAGTCCTTTTACTCACAAAAGTTGATTAATACCAACTCCAGCAAGCTAACGGCTAACTGCGCTAAACCTAACTTAACAGGGTAAACGCTTGCGCTCAGTCATCCACTGACCGCATGCTCACACAAGATCTGACATGTCCTGCCTCCGTTTAGGATCCAGCCTCTGTCCGAGGCCTTGGGTGATCTCTACAAGGAGTTCAACGCCCTCAAAGCTCACCTGGGCGAGCTGACGGAGAAGTTCACTGCAATGGAGACCTTCATGGATGAGGTGAAGGCCAGCAGAGGAAGTGGCCAGGCCCAGACACAGGCCAGGGCCTCATCAGTCCCTGTGCCGAGGCAGACCGGCAGGCGGGTGATGAAGAAGAAGGCCACCCCTGCGGCCACCGCGTCCTAAGGATGACCATGATCATGTTTTCACGCTTACTCTGCTTTTTATGCAATAATCTCGTAGAAAACAAAACTGAAATTCTTGATCTTGCCGTGTCAAAAAGTGTATTTTTTCCTGCTACAAATGAGCGATGAGAAGCTAAAGCTATCGAGTAACCAGGGAGGATTTTGTCCACATTTGAGTCAGTACACTTTGAGGGATTTGATTTTGCCGCTGGAGCTCAGCCCAACACGCTGAAGCGCATCCAAGTCAGATTGTTGGGATGTGCTTGGCTCCGCTTTGCGTTTTGTTTGCTGCTGCATCACGCACACATAAACACACGCACACATGCGCTCCAGTTAACAAATAAACTCAATATTTGCATCAACATGACAATGTTGCTTCATTAAAAACAGGATTGATTTGATAAGACTGACTGGTTACCGTCTGAAGTTGAAGTATAGCACTGAGATGGTCCTGCATTTAATGACTGCCCAGTGACTGGTGCTATGTCAAATGATGGACACAGACGATGACCAGTGATTAGCGTTGGGTTACTGCGCATGCTGACTGTATCAACGTGTCCTCTGTGGACCCTCGCTGGTCATCTCCTGCACGGAGTGAGATTGAGAGCAAGCGCAGATTACATACTGTTACAGTGGGTTGCTAGTGTCAATAGGATTACTCATGTTTTCCCCCAAGACTCTGATGTCACACCAAGTGAGTCACAGCTCACAAAACCAAAAATAGCTTTGAACATTTTTGGTAGGGGTTGGCTAAAACTATTGGCACCAGGCAAGGATATGAAAAGTAAAAAAAAAAAGCAAAGTCTTGACTTGGTCTCAAGTCCTCAAAATCTTAGTATTGTCCCGATCTCAATTTCTTTAAGTATTGCATTGTGACTTGGTCCTCAAGGTCTTCAGTCTTCATTCTGGCATGGTCTCAAGTCCTTAAAATCTCGATCCCAATCAAGTCCACAGAGTCTTGATCTTGACTTGGTTTCAAAATCCAGGTCAAGACCAAGACTTTAAAACCTTTCCATCATGTTGCGGACTTAAGGCCAAGCCAAAGCCAAGAATGTTATGATTTGTTAAGATCAAAATTTCAAGGACCTGAGACCAAGTCAATTTTTGGTTGAATCAATCTGTCATGGTGTGCATGATGTTAGAAGACCCAAAAAGCAGTAGACGACCCAAAAAAAAACAGGGAGGCAGGAGAAGCAGGGTGTACTGAACTAAATATATTCATTAAAACACTGACAGTGGCAAAATGGAAAAACCCCAATAAACCAAAGTAACAAACAAACAAAAGCCCAGAACAATGACAGTCTCAGCCTGAAAGCGAATAGCAAAAATGTGCCAAAAATTCACACCCCCTGACACACTTAGAGGTTGTCAGTCTTCCAAGGAAATGGATATGGATAATAAAGGAAAATCCATTACAGTCAGATGTCCTTTTTGCCACATTGGAGATCAGATGTGAACCGTCCGACTCGCATCACATCTCAGCTAAAAATGAAACACCTCGGTGGATGGTGTTAAACTTGCATATTATTTATGAGGCGAGCACCAGAGGTGGTAGAAGTACTGGACTCGGACTCAGACTTTTAAGGGAGACTTTCAAGGAAGGCTGAGCCTTTCATAGTAGGATCACAGGCCAAAGCTTAGGGTTTGAAATGAGGGTTTCAAGACTATGCTACAGTTTCAGGGCAGGGTTTGGGTTTCATATGAGGTTTAAAAAGTAGGCTTCTCAATACAAATCTGGGTTTTAAGACCAGGTTTGAGTTTCAAGTACAGTTCTTTTAAGTTTGGGCTTCAAACAAGTGTTTAGGATATCGAGCTAGGCTTTCAATTTTTAAAGTTGGGCTTCCAGTCAAAGTTAGCGTCTCAATTGAGGGTTTTAAGACTGTTATGGTTTAAAGGGGGTTTTCAGGACCAGGTTAGGGGTTCAAGTCTGATTTTCAAATGAGGGTTTAAAGCAGATGGATTGGGCTTCAAATTATGCTTTCAAGCCTGGGTTGGGGTTCAAACAAGGGTGTGGGTTTCAAGTCTGGATTAGAGTTTCAAATTAAGGTTTCAAGCCTATATTACATTTTAAACCACGGTCAGTGATTCAAAATAGGGTTATCGTTGCAAAGTTGGGTATCAAGTCCAATTTTCAAACCGATTGAGTTTCAAATTAAGCCAAATTAAGGCTTCAAACCAATCTTAGGCTTTCAAGGTAAGGTTCCAAGACAGGATTAGGGTTTCAAGTGGTATCAGGTTTAAAATGAGGGTTTTTTAAATAAAATGAGGTCCTATTTGGGGTTAAGGTTTCAGGTTAAGGTTTAACGTCAGGATCATGGCTTCGGGTTAGGGTTTGAAGTCGTGGGTAGGGTTTCAAAATAGTTTCAAGCTTGTGTTCATGTTTGAAAGGAGAATCGCTGAATATTTCTGGATCTCAGAGGACGTTTTTGTCCTTCTGTCAGTTTGTCCTTGCTGTTGACAGACAGCGTGCGACCCATTGGCACCACTGAGGCGTCTGCAAACGCGTCTGTTAAATGTCAGCAGGACAGAGAACATCACCAGCGCCACACTAATGAGTCACCTTTTTTTTTGGGTTGGCCTCATCTTCACCTCCTCTCGTCATCTTGTCCTTCGGGCCATTTTAGTCGCAGCTCGAATGCTGCTTTTTCCCGCTGCTCTACGACGGGAGAGGCTCAGAATGTAAGGCCGTGTGGGACTGGGTCGCTTCGATTCGAGGCGCTGACAGCGAGATGAAGGAAGGATTACGCCATTGCCTGACTCGAGTTGTTTGGCCCACTACAAGACTGAAAAGAGAACAAAAAGCATCCAGGGAGCCCAAGGTGATCGTGTACACAAAAAAAGAGATTCTAGTTGATTGACACACCCACTTGAAGTTTACTCTCAAACTAAACAAAGAGAATTGCACCTTATGTATTTTAAACAACCACATAGCGTTGCCTTATAAACGCTAGCTACCTTCATGCTAACACACAATGCAAACATGTCCACAGCCAGTATAACAACACTCACAGGCATAATCCTTCCTGAGTCATTAATGTAGTAGTGAAATTCTTCTTTTGTGCCTATTTGCCTATTTTATACTGACCCCCGGTGGCCAAGGTGTGTACAACAGAAGGAGTTGGATATGTGTGACTGGAGCAAGTGTTGGCGTGTTTGTGCGGTCAGAAGGTGACCTCGCCGCGGCGTCGGTGTATATTCGCCGCGATGAGGAGATTGCATCATTTCGGGAACGGGTCAGCACGCTTCCATCAGAAGCGTGGCCAGCTGACACTTGGACTCGGCGGGAAAAAATATTGACACGAGGGGACGGCCTTCAGCTTTGGATGAATCACGCAGTCAGCAAGAATTGTAAAAAAAAAAAAGAGAGATATGCTTGATGTCCTGAAGGACAATGTCAGCTCAGATTTCTGGGGACAGAGGCGGGGATGGAGGCCTGACACATTTGCGCAAAGCAAGAAGTGGCGCCGTGTTGAAACAATCAGGCCGAAGCAGAAATAAGCCATAAAAAGTTTTACAAGCAGGCGGGACAGCTTGCTTATGCTAAAATGAAGCAGTAAGTCTCCGCTGGCAGGGCTCATTTAGCGTTTATATGCGGCACATGCGCACCAATGACTCCAATTCATTTTCTTGTTTACATAGAATCAGACTCAGTTTCACACTCCATGTGAGTCAGGCGAAGAATCAAGTTTTAGAATCTGAATCTCATGTATTATCGGTTTTACCATCAGAATAAAATTCAAAATCAGATTTGGAATCAAAACTTGATTCAGAATCAGAATCACATTGCGGACAAGGGAAACAGCAACAGAAGATGGATTTTAGAATCTGAATCAGGTTTAGAAACAGAATCGGTTCTACAGTCAGAATGAATTTTGGAATCTTCTTTTAGGTCTTCCAGGCTCAGTACAAACTTGAGACAATCGATCCCACAATCCAAACATACAATAGTTCTTCGTTCCACCTCAAGTTGTGAGCTTTTAGCGCTTGCTACGGGAAATTTCGGGGTCAAGTTCCGACAGTGTGAATAGAAAGCAGCGAAAGGGTCCGTAACCTACAAGAGAAAGTCAATCGAGTCTCTTCGGTGGCGAGCGCATCCCTGTCGCCTTTCGTATTCCGTCATCACGCCATCAAGCAACTCATGTGTGTCTGTCTTTTCCAACGGGTGTTTGTTGAGGTGTGTGCGCGCACGCGTGCGCGTGTGTCATTGATCTCGTGCGCATCGCTGTCCTAATTTGATACATTTTGCCCCCGCTGGCCTTGGGCGGATTAATTTGAAACAAGGTGAGCGGAGGAAGGGAAGAGGAAGAAGAGGAGGAAGAAAAGGAGGACAGGCTCGCCTTCCTCAAGGACGCCAAAAGCGTCCTGGCAAATTTGCATATTTGTGGAACAATTCTTTTATTTATTTTTTGTTTGTTTTCACAGGATTTTTTTCTCCCCACATGCACTTCCATTTTTTTCATGGAATATATATAGGGAATGTTTGTCAGTGTTTTTTTTTTTGGCGGGGGGGGGGGCTTGTAATAAATTTATATATATTTTTTTAATTTCCTCAACTTGCCCATTCCTGGTCTAGTCTACAGTGCTCTCACATTGACATTCAATCAGTTTGTCTGAATGTGTCCTGACGTTGATTTGGCGACCAGTCTATCTGCCGAACTATCCAGATTGGACTCCTTTCTCTCGTCCAAATTCACCCAGTATGCCTAATGAAGTGTCCAGTCGGCATATAAAGAAGAAATATTTACTCACTCAGACTGGAGCGGTTGTGATTGGGTGAGCGGTCGCCATCTGAGGAGAGCAGGCGGTTGGGGGGGGGCGGGGTCACTCGAAAGTGCTTGCCAGGGGCCTGCCTAAAAGGGTGCAGCAGGTGTGCGCGACATTCGCCACCTGAGAGGTCGCTCATTTGCAGCCAGATCGAAACAGCTGTGAAATTAAAAATGGCCACCAGAGGGATTTTGTTGCCTCTGCGAGGCTGTCGCAGACTTTTGCCGGAGACCAATCTGTCAAGTCAATGAAGCGCCATGCGAAGACACGCCAGCTGTTGGGAAGTCAGCGTTTGGGGAACGTAACACACTGGGAAATCCTATTAGGACCATTTTGGGGGGCAAAGCACTACCCTAATTCTCAATCAAATATTTAAAAAAATTCTAAATCTGTTTCAAAAATTCAATCGCTTTCACAAAAGGATCTGATTCTGAATCGGACCCCAAGAAACGTATATTGTAATTTGAAAACCATTTGTGATTCTAAATCTGTTTCTAAAATGGATCATACATCTGATACAGATTCTAAAACTGATTCTTACCCCAAAAAACATCTGATTTGAAACCTGATTCTAAGACGAATTCTGATTTGAAAATGAAGTGTCAGAGCGATTCTGGTTTGCAAATTATAATTCGAATATTGATTCTGCACGTCTTTCATCTTCAGCATTTCGTTGCTCCAAACAAACCCAATCCTTTCTTTCTTCTTGAAATTTGCGCTGACTGGTTCACATGTATTTTTGGGTTAAAACTTTCACAGTTGCAGTTAAACAGACGTTGGCTTTCACCTGAACAATTTGTGTCCCCGTCCACTTCCGAAAGGACGCCTTCAACACATACTCCTAAATCCTGTGACTCAGTGTCAACCCTCAGATGAGAATTAATCCCACCTTGACGTCACACTTGACTTTTTACTCCCTTTGTCGGCGTCTAGCCTGGCGTCAACGCAGCTTCTCTATACACACTGTGGACAACAAAGAATACTCCAATGAGCACAGGTGCCCACTAACAATGCCAAAAACATTAACAATGAAAAAACCACCATTAAACAAACCTGATTGTCTCTCAGTGGAGCTAAAATGAGGTTGAGAACATTTAGGCGCACATCTTCACCCACACATTTACGTTCATTCATCCCCAGGAGGACATTTGCACAAATATGTTTTCGGGTCTTGATAAACAACATCGGAGCTGCCTGCATGGACGCCTGCTTGCAAAACCAAAGACAACTGAGCGTACAATCAATTGGTGGCTT
The DNA here is from genome assembly GCA_026261675.1 of Hippocampus mohnikei. Classification (NCBI taxonomy): domain Eukaryota; kingdom Metazoa; phylum Chordata; class Actinopteri; order Syngnathiformes; family Syngnathidae; genus Hippocampus; species Hippocampus mohnikei. The sequence continues at coordinate 11,755,163 of JAKGUB010000328.1, read as the reverse complement.
CCTTCCCTCTACTTTAGTGTGTGTTGAGCAACAAAGTGTGAAGGGAATGGCAATTAAACACACACACACACACGTAAAAACATCTGACACAACGCCGCTGAGTCAGTTAGCGTGTGAGCTCAAGGTGAGTAAAATAACACCACAAAAAGTAGCCTCACGCAAATCGTTAGCCGCATTAGCTCAAAGTGAGCGACAAAGTTAGCCTTCCACAACCTCATGATTGTCAAATACTGTCCATCAGATACATAAATATATAAACAAATAAATAAAATAATAAAATTCACTTAGCGCTCCACAATTGTGTAATACAAGTAAAATACAGTAAAACTACTCACACTCGACTAATCAGTGCAATCTCTCACAAACACACACACACACACACACACATGAAAGATCCATTAAAAAAGGCACAGGAAAATAATTAAAACAGACTAAAAATAATTCCAATTTGTTTTGTACCGTTTATTGATTCTGCCATCTCCGGCATTAAGAATTACCTAACACACACACACACACACACACACACACACACACACACACGAGAGGCTTAGGACCGGCCTTGGAGTGGGGCTTTAAAATGTCAGGTGATGGATTGTCATTTGATGGGGAGGCTGGAGGGGGTCAAGGCCTTGTCACCTGTGACTTCTACACCCACCTGCCTGTCTCCACCAACTGATGATCCACCCTCCATGGAACATGGATGTGTGTGATACTGTGTATATGTGTGTGTGTGTGTGTGTGTGTGTGTGTGTGTGTGTGTGTGTGTGTGTGTGTGTGTGTGTGTGTGTGTGTGTGCGCGTGTCTCAAAGTGTGGAAGGCTGCTCAGTGCATGTGAAGCACGAGAGCGAGAGAGAGAGAGAGAGAGAGAGAGAGAGAGAGAGTCATTGCGCGTGCCTGCCGCGCGCTAAAAAGTCCAGTCACAAGCTGCGGGGACGTGCACCACACAAGTCCTCCTGTCTTTACACTTCACGCCCGACAGGACCACCGGACCGGACCGACCACAGGAGGACTAAGTAAGACAGGGGACGTCAAATAAGATAAGGAGCACGCAGTTCCCTGCCCCGTGCGTCATGCCGCCCGCGCTCCAAGCCGCCTGAGGCACCTCCGGCCACTGCCGCCTCCGCCGCCTTCTCTACCGCCACCGCGACCATGAAGACGACGCGTAAGTGTCGCGCTCTTCTGTCGGTGGGCCTGAACCTGGTGGCGCTGCTGTTTTCCACCACGGCCTTCATCACCACGTACTGGTGCGAGGGCACGCAGCGGGTGCCCAAGCCCAACTGTAGCGCACAGCGGCGCCACAACTGTATCGACTACGGCGTCAACGAGACGGACCAGAGCAAGGTGCACTACAGCTGGGAGACCGGCGACGACCGCTTCCTATTTAGACGCTTCCACACGGGAATCTGGTACTCGTGCGAGGAGAACATCCACGAGGCAGGTGGGTGCTGGAGCAGTGCGTAAAAGCGGCGCCGGGCGTGAAGACGCGCAAGTTTGGAGTATGCGCGCGCGCGCATGTGAGCTGTCAGCATTGACAACCGTTTATTTTCTTTATGGCGAGTGACGTCATTTCATTGAAACTTATCACGGCTGTGATGCGTTCAAGGAGCCTGCACGGAGGAAAGGTGCGGTTATAAAAACTTACATACGACAGCAAATTTTCACCCGAGATGTGCCCCTAATGTAATTTTGACGCTGATTTCAAAAATGCCTTTATCGGCTTTTGAGATATTTTAATTGTTTGTTTTTGGAGTTGACCTATCCTATCCATGCGTTTTATAATTAAGCTGTGATGTGTCAGGAAAGAAATCCACCTGTTGTTGAACTTTAACCCATAAATCACAAATACTGTATGACTAAATACAATATTACATTACATATTATTGTTTTTGCATTTTTATTTTATTATTATGAAACCTTGATGTGCTGGAGGAAAAAAATGAGGGCAGATTTTGAATCAGTGCGAATAAAATCATCTTAAAAAGTTTACATCATCCCTGATTAAAAAGTGTTGACCAAAAAAATTTATTAATTGATGATTTTAATAGAATGGAATGTTCTGTGCTCCTATTTCCGTGTATAAAGATCAATTAGTCCAGCCAGCTATTTTCCAGACACTGTAAAAAACACAACTTGTATTTTAGGGGTCTAAAGAAGTAATTTAAGTTTAACAAATTACAAATATAAATTATTGACATTTAACACAACAAAGCTAGCAATTTGTTTGCGGTTACTCAACTTGTAATCAGTTGCAGCGAGGTGAGCTTGAGTTTATCTCAGCTTTTAGCCAGAGTTGGGGTATTCCCTGAACTGGTCGCCTGTCTGTCGAATGGTACATGTAGACAAACTACAGACTGGTCACCAGACAGTGTCCTGTCTCTTCTTTGGACACCAAACTCATTGCTGGGTGACTCAATGGCGCCTCTGCAGGTTGCAGCTAATAACTGCGCTCCATTTTGCTTGGCCGCATTTTGGACAGAAATTGAGCTGTTGTGCTTTTGTCAGTCGCCTCGGCCACCTCGCCTCAAAGGTGCAGAACAAAGAAATTTTACTGCTGGAATCCAATCGATTTTTTTCTTTATATTTGAAAACATTAAAATTGACGTTTTGTCATCCAATGTGCAATAAAAAGCGCACGATTGTTCTTTTTATGTCAATTTGGGGCGCCTGCAGTCAAGTGCACACTATCAAAATGGAGAGTCACTCAGTGGATTGGATGTTCACCAACGTGCCCACTCTCATGGCTTGTAGCGACCAATGATTCACGCCATCATTCACTGCTCAATTCGGGAAAATGTCAATCCACAGCCCCAAAAATTACATTTTAAGTGGAAACCCGTTCCACAACAACTTTGATCATCATCAGCCAAGGCCTGATTACCGTATGCCTCAAAAGGATTATCCTAGCAATTATCCTGTGGTGAATGGTTTACAAAATCTCACCATTTTTGTGCGTTTTGGCTTTTTGGTCAAGTACACAGTCATGTCGATTTTCTTGTGTTTCAACCAGGAGTTCTACGTTCTGATGTTCTTTATCAAACCAATGTTTGCCCTCCGTTTAAATGTAAGAGTTTCTAATGCTTCCAAAATCAATAAAAGGACAATTAATCAAACCTTGCACTCCATCCTGTGATCTGTATTTGTGACGATCACCTGGAGGATTCTTCAAGATAGCCCCCCGGGGAGCTTTATGAATGAGTTCACTTAGGATGTGAGCATTGATTGGTGAGCTAATATTTCTTACTAACGATGCTCTTCTCTAATTAGCCACACTTCTTTCAACAACTATCACATGTGCGGTTTCATACGCTCGTAACGCAAATGATTAGCGATGCCTGTGACCAGTGCAGCGGTGGTGTCTGGCATGTGCGATACGTGTGGCCGCACAGAGCAGCTTTGCTATGTGAAAGGACTGTCTAATGTATAATGGTTGCATGATGACATGGGGAATTTGGAACCTCTTTATGTTCAACAATTATCTCGAAACAGTTATGTTGTATTTAGACATCAAACTCGGAATTCACTGCAAAGGGTCATGAAAGAGAGAGTTTATCAACAGTTGAAAGTTGTGTTGTTTTTCATTTTTGGCAGGGGGGGGTTGTTAATTGAACTGGCATTTTATTGGTGACAGGTAAAAAGGCTGCAGGAGCAGCCTTGATTTGACGGTTAGTTCACGTGGCAACACTCGTGCATGAATGGCATTTCAGTGATTAGCTGAGTCCACTGATGACGTTTTAATATTTAACTTTTGGTCCTCGTTAGGATGTGAAAAGCGACGCGGGCGCTTCGGGTTGCGGATGAAGCTTAATTACATTTCAGATTCACGTGGGTAATCAGATGCCTTTCTCTGCTCGCTGCATTTGTGGCGGCAGCAACTTCCCATCTGTTTTTTCCTCTCACGTTAACCTTGGTGATGATGAATGTCGCATAACTACGCCGCGCTGGAAAAAAAAACACAAAAACGTACGACTGCGCTGCGGGACTTGTCTAGTATTGGTACAACTATTTTACTCCTGCTTATTTCATTTAAGTATGACTTTAATGAAAACACATGCGCATGAGTTCATCCTACATTCCTGTCTGAGCTGAGGTGGGCGTGGCAGTGTGATGGTCTGTGGCTGCTTTGCTACCTCAGGACCATGACAACTTGCTGCGATTGATGGGACAATGAATTCTGTTGTCAGAAAATCCTGAAGGAGAACATCCGACCATCAATTTGCGATCTCAAACGCAAGAGCTCTTATATCATGCAGCAGGACAACGATTTGAAACACACCAGCAAGTTCATGCTAGAAAACCCACCCATATGGCAGAGTTGAAGCAATTTTGCGAAGAAAAGTGGGCTAAAATTCCTCCACAGCGTCGTGAAAGACTCATCACCAATTATCGCAGATGCTTGATTTCAGTTTTTGCTGCCAAGCGTGGCACAACCCATTGTTAGATTCAGGGGGCAATTACTTTTTCACATTGGTACAGGTAGGTTTGGATTTTTTTTTAAGCCTTAATAAATTAAATTGGCATTTACGAACTCCATTCTTTATTTCCTTGGGTTGTCTCTGTGTCATATTAAAATTTTGATCAACTAAAAGCTCTGTGTGTGATAAATATGCAAAGAACACCGAAATCAGGAAAGGGGGAAAAAGCTTATTCATGGCACTGTATCAGATATACATCGTAGAGTGTGTCGAGATTTATGTCGCTTTGATTCTTTGCTTTTTTTTTTTCTCCTCCTTCCCCTTGCTCTAATAACGTCCCAATATGCGTGGGTACGTTTTCTTGATTCGCAGCCGCTCTCACCTTGCCCTTCTTTGCCTCTCCCGTTGCTTCATCTCCCTTGGTCGCGTGTCTTTCTGTGTGTCTCAGGTGAGAAGTGTCGCAGCTTCATTGACCTGGCCCCCGCCTCGGAGAGAGGTGAGTAATGACTGCCATTACGCGTCCTCGCCTGCTCGAGGAAATCACAGAGTGGGAAATGGATGGAGAATTGAGTCCATGCTGAGAGATAGGCCTTCTTTCAATCAGCGGCTCATACATACACATATTTTCCCTTTACCCGGATATATACGTTGTCTACCTACAAATGTCCATCACATCATAGACTATCTACCTACCTTCACATGCATGCATATATGCAATATCTCCTACACATATTTACATACACACTATCAAACACAAGCTACCTCCTTTCCTGCAGCATATTCAACGCAAATCATCGAATGACATGCATCCTGTCATAAACTAATTGAAAAGACGGCACCACAGTATTTTCTTCATCTACGTGCAGTACTCACAAGTGGATGACGGGTACAAAACACAACAGTTGACCGGGACTGAAGTGGAATATTGGGATGAGGCCCCACATAGCACTCAACAGTGGGTCAGAAAAAAAGTTAGCTGCTCCCACCTGTGGAAAAGAAGAGACAATATGTCATTCTTCATTGTCAAAAATATGACAGGGAGAAAAGAAAAAATAAATCTGTTGGGAAAACTTATTAAATAATCAAATCTCCAAGCGTGATATTGTTGAATATTACGAACGCAATATTTAACAAATTAAATTTTTATTATCTAATGAAAGAAATCCTTTTTTTTCACCATGGGGCCAAATACGTAGGCTCAATATATTCTTAGCTAATAAATTGTAATAACTTGCGGTTTACAGTGTTATCAGTCATACATGTATCTCACGTGTATGCATGTGGCGAACCCTCTTCAACTTGAACCTCAGCTGTCACGACCTCCTATTTTTTTTTTTATCCGCGCCACATTTATTGGTTGAAAATCACTCGAGGCCTCTCGTTTCGACATGCTGTCACGCCGTAATCCTCCGATTGCTGGCGGGAGATCAATGGAGATTGGTCGCGCTAATCTTTTCACCTCACTCGTCTGTCAATCGGAGACTAATGAAGTGACCGGTCGCATGCCTGCAAGTGTCGCCTGCTCTCAGTGCGGGGTTAAAAACATTTGAGACCTGCTGTGCATGAGATTGCGGCTGAATCTAAATAGGCTGAATTTAATTTTTATTCAGTTTGGTGTGTACATCAAAAAATATGATAGGCCCACATCCATCTCTTTTTGCCGTTCTTCATTAGACTTTTGCCTGAAGTGTGACAGTAAATGGCAAAAGGGAGCATGCAGGCTTGAAATGCGGCTTGATTTCAGTGGGAGCATATAATCTTTTTTTTTGTGTGTGTTATGAGTGTGTAGGAAAACAAATGGAGGAAAACAAACAAAAAACCAACAATAACAGCGTGACAACGAGATTCCCTCTGGACTCCAAGAACCCTTTTTTTTTTTTTTAAAAACATGTCCATCATTTTTGCAAAGCACACATTTCTTTATTTTCAATTAAACAGTGAAATATAACTTAAAGTTCTCCCAATACTTTTGCCTCAACTCCACATCTTCGTTTTTTTTTTCCATTTCATTTGCTTCACATTTCACTTCCTGTCGATCTTTTTGTTTTTGTCCAAACTCCACATTTTCACTTCCTGCACGTGTCCAACTACTTTCGGCCAAGCTCCACATTTTCCTTCACTATCCACTTTGTGTCCCAATACTTTTATGGAAACGCCACCTTTGCTCCATCATTTTTCACTTCCCCCGCTGTTCCATTTGTCCAAACTGCACATTTCCATCGACATTGATGCAGGTGTCGCAACCCTTTTAACCCTATGTTGCATGGCTTCTGCAGGAGTTATTCAATTGTGGTTTGTTTTTAAATTTAGGGTAGATTATGGCCAAATATCATCATAAATTCACAATTTTGGGAAAACCAAAGTGCAGGTACTTCGTGTGCATAATAACTTAATCACTACACAATGACCTTGCCAAAAAGCATGGCAGTACTGATAGGTAACACATAGAAACTGTTATTTATTGTGTTCTATATGTTCTATATAGTCTTCTGCACAAGTACAATAGCGTATTTGGACCTTTTCATCTCACGGATAGAAATGATTCAACATTTTGTGGACCCTCTTTCACACTCACCTTTTCCTCATGGAGGCTGCCATGTTGCTTTTGCTGTTGCGCACGCTAGAGACATCTCGCGGTGGATTTAAAAACTAAAACTGGTAACTTGAATGTGGTTACTGAAGTAACCCGTATGCAACATAGGGTTAAAGGTGTACCTGATGAGTTGCGCGTGTTGTGCCAGGCGTGCTGTGGCTGTCGGTGGTGTCGGAGGTCCTGTACATCCTGCTGCTAGTGGTGGGCTTCAGCCTGATGTGTTTGGAGCTCTTCCACTCCAGCAACGTCATCGACGGACTCAAGCTGAACGCCTTTGCCGCCGTTTTCACTGTGCTGTCTGGTAAGGTAAAAATAAATCAATCTCACATTCACTTAAAATGTACAAATAGTCGCACTCACAAATCTTGATGTGTTACTCTACTCCAGTCCTGTTAGTGTTTGTCACAAACAATTCAACGACTTGACCAACCAACTAATCAACTAACCTATATCAACCAAATACTCAAGACCCACTACACTGACTAACTGGCCAACCACTTGACTAACTGACCGACTAAGCTACAGTACCAACTAACCAATGATCAATAAATCAACCAACAGACTAAACCTACAAAAAGCTAATTAACAAACCAATTAATATTGATCAAACCATCCTTTCCTAAATCTTCCTACTGTTTTTCATGATTAGAGGAAGTCAAATAAATATTTGCTGTGTGTGTGTTTGCATGTGTGTGTGTGTGTGTGTGTGCATGTGTGTGTGTGTGTGTTGCATAGCCCTCTTCTCAGCATTGAACGTTGAGAAATATCGCGAGGCCAGAGAGTGATGGAACTTGCTGCGAGGTCATCCGAGTTCAGAGGTTATCCTCTCTTGTTGCTCCGCCAGAGATTGGAACCGTCTTAAAGCTTACGTAACGACGCGTGTGCATGTGTGTGTGTGTGTGTGCGTGTTATTACACAAGAAGTTGGCGTCGCCGCTGCCATTCTGTCCATGCCAAGGCAGCATCTTGCACTAGAAGTGAGCAACGAGCACTTCCTCGTCTGACTTCTTTTCATCGTGAGAGGCTTTGTCCACTGAGATCAGTGAGAGAGCATCTGAGAATTGGAATTTCCAGGCTCATTGGGCTCAATATTTTGTCAAAAGGCAGATTTAAAAATGAGGAATAACTTGAAAGGATCATCTTTCCTTTGGAAAATGTTTGGGATCATTTTCTGAAAACCCGGTTTAGAACTACAGTATTTTTATAAAGTTACACACCGGAGACAAATTCCTTGTGTGTTCTACATACTTGGCCAATAAAGATGATTCTGATTCTGATTCTGACACTCAGTCGCTATTTATAAGGACGCAGCTCTTGATTCGTCACCATGGCTACACACTTTGGTATCTGTACATCTTTCAAAGCATAACGCTAACACCATAAAACAAATCTAATTAGGTAAGCAGCTGATGAGTCTCTCACGTGTGTCATCATGAGCTGACGTCACTAATCGTTGGGGACCTTACACACCGGCTAACTCCGCATAAAAATGTGACGCACGTTTCGTCGAAACCGGAGCGGATGCGCCGTCAAGGTCGGAGAGGAATGATGCTCTCTTTATGGTCCGCTGTAAATCTCGAACACTTGTTATTTACCACAACCGACCCCCCGCCCCCCTCCCATCCACCGTACGCACACACACACGAACACGCACACACACGGCTAACACGCACTTAGCCAGACACGTGGTGGTGTTTGATGGAGTGTTAAGATGTTGACTGATGATTACGTCCACACGTGCAATTGATCCGACGGTCCCGGCTCGTATTGATCAATGGGGTTCATTAGATGACTAATTAGCGTAGTTATAGCTGCTCTGATCGACGACTGCCCAGCTGAGCTGCTAAGTATGGCCTGCCATCTTTCTTCATGCTCACTCTGGCTTGTTATCAGTGGCGGGCCATGTCTTTGGTAGCTGCGACTGACTTGACAAAATCTACCTTTTAATAGCGCCACTGTCACGTGACAAAAACATTGAAAAGAATTGAGTGAGCAGTGCCGTTAGCTTGACAGCGAACAAGCAGCGTAATGGAAGATTCTAGCTGAGGTCCCACCGGCAGTCAAGCAATCAGGGCGCTAAGCTTCCCAAGATAATGCAAAGAAAGTTCCCGATTGCGATTGTCAGTTGTGGAAGCTAGCTGCTGATTAGCTGCTAACGGATAGCAGCTCAATGTAAGGTATGCTAATGGGAAAGAACAAATTGGTATTTTTTTACAGGTTGCATCATTCCACTCGGAGGGAAAAATGGTGGAAAGTTTAACCATTGATGCTGCTGCTTCGTTTTCTATGAGTGTAAATATTTACCTTTGTGTGTCAGGTCTTCTGGGAATGGTGGCCCACATGATGTACACTCAAGTGTTTCAGATCACCGTCAGTCTGGGTCCTGAAGATTGGAGGCCTCACAGCTGGGATTATGGATGGTCTTTTTGGTGAGTTCACACACATTTCTTAAAGTAATCAAGAAGCTAAGTATGCAAACCAGGTGGGACTCAAACTCACAATCTACAGGTCTGGAGGCTGATGCCTTGGCTCATTAGGCCACTGGGTCCACACACCATTTGGGGTTGGGGGCTGATTTCAGGAAGCAAAAGTGTGACTGGGGGTGGGTGAAATAAGTTCGAGAAACAGGGTGAGGGTTAGGTAATAATGTTTTGGCACTGAATAAATCATTGAAGCAAGTTTGGGATTTTGGTTTTGACATGCTCTACCTCTGGGGAGCATAGATGGGTCAGGAAGTGTGCTCATATGCAATCCCCACCTCCGTTGGGTGGTAACATGACAGTTATGCCATTGAGCCACTGAAGGTTTTTCCAGTTCCGTAATACAATCAACTCAGGTTGCGCTATTGCAAGCCTTGGTGGTCCAGAATGCTGCTGCTCGCCTTTTGACTGGTACTCTCTCTGGCTAAGACCCTATTATTTGTTTTCAAATCTTTAAATGTCCTTGCTCCATGTACAGCATTTTGTACGCAGCGGTGGTTGTTTTAAAGTTGAGTTGCTCAGAAGCCCAAATTTATGGTTTTGGGGTTAAGGGTTGGAGAAACTGGGTGAAGGGGTTAGCATAAGGTCTCCTATCTTGTAGGGTTCAGGAAATCTGCCAGCAGTTCTGGTAGCCATTAAAGAAGTCCAAAGTGAGGGTCTCTGTATATCCCTACTCCAACAAAGGTGATTTAAATGATCAGCAAGCTCTTAAACAGCCTGATATCGACCATGACCATTTGTATCAGTGGTGGGAGACGTCGAAAAAAGGTGGGACAGGAGGTCTCAAAGACCAGGTTCAATCGCCCAACCCAGGTGGGACTTGAACCCACAATCCCCAGCTCCGGAGGCTGATGCCTTATCCATTGGGCCACTGGGTCCACATTCCACTATTGTCTAAATTTCCAGGAAATAATTTGATATCTCCTCCCAGAAAAAAAAATTGTTTCAGCGTGAGGGTACTGCGTTCTTAAACATCCATTTATTGAGAGTATGACCCAGGTGGGACTCAAACTCTTACTTACCAGCATAAGCAGCTGATGCCTTGTCTGTTTTGGCAATGGACCTACAAAAGACCAAGCCTGGAATAAACTCTTGTTTCTACTACATCCACGGCCAAAGCAGCTGAATCAGATAATTGACTAGAAACTTCCTGTTCTAATGTTGTGCTCCCCCATCAGCATGGCGTGGGGTTCCTTCACGTGCTGCATGGCCGCCTCGGTCACCACGCTCAACTCCTACACCAAGACAGTCATCGAGTTTCGCCACAAGCGCAAACTCTTCGAGCAGGGTCTCCGCGAGGAGCAGAACTTCCTGGACCAGGAGGCCTTCCACTACTTCCGAGAGCGCTCCTTGCAGTCTATCTCGGGCACGCTGGACATCTATCCGGGTCCTGGGGGCATCCCCGGGCCCCCTCCGGATCCAGTGGTGGGTCGGTCCAAGATGAGAACCGCTTCCGTTGACTTGGGCGAGAACACGGACTCGCTGGGGGAGGAGCAGTGCTGAAAAAGGTCACAGAGGTGGTTCTGAGCCAGAACCTGGACCTGGTTCTAGCATTACAATTTGAATTTGTAGCTGCCTTTACTTTATTAAGACTTGACAAGACAAATGGAAATTTCAATTAAACAAGACTTAAATTGTACACTTTGTCCATACATGTAATAACAAAATATGACATAACATATAATTCAACAACCAATACACTGTAACAGATCCTTAAAATTTGTGGATTTTTTTTTATTTTTGTTTGTAGCACATTTCACATTTATGTGTAGTATTTGGATGTAATTTTCAATATATAATTAATCAGAGGGTGGGTTTGCACATCTGCTTCACAGTACAGAGGTGCAGGGTTCGATTATGGCTGCGGCCTTCCTGTGTGGAGTTTGCATGTTCTCCCCGTGCCTGCGTGGGTTTTCTCCGGGTATTCCGGTTTCCTCCCACATTCTAAAACATGCATGGCAGGCGAATGGAATACTCTAAATTGCCCCTCTGTGTGACTGTGAGCGCGAATGATTGTTTGTCTATGTGTGCCCTGTGATTGGCTGCCAAACCAGTTCAGGGTGTATCCCACCTAATGCCCGAAGACAGCTGGGATAGGCTCCAGCACGCTCGTGACCCTCGTGAGGATAAGTGGATAAGAAAATGGATGGATGGATGGAAACAACAGCAATGAGAGTATGCCAAAAACATTTTAATCTCTCACATCGAGTAACATTAGCTAAGATTAGCCACAGTCACACTACGCTTGCGGTTACCGATTTCTACGTTTCCACCATTTAGAAAAAGTAAACAGTACGCTCTTCGCTTTGTAACCACAAATAGTATGCTAATACAATAGCCATCATTGAGGCAACTAGCTAACATTAGCTATGATAACTAATGATACATTATATGTTTCAGGTGCCTCTCTGTTTATTTATTATGGTAAAACATTTGACAAACAATAAACTACAGACTTCTTGTATTCTAACCACAACCAGTGGCTAATGTCAGCCATCGTTGAAACAAATGTCGCAATTAGCCATACTTGAACTTGTTATAAATCGCGAATTTTACACATCTCAATGTTTTGTTTCATTTACAAAAAGAATATATATGTGTAAATATGGATGACTTCTTGTTTTGTAAGCACAAAACGGCGGCTAACATGAAGCTATTCATGATTAGCGTGTGACAAGCGCATATCTCGCTAGCCGATATTGCATGTTGAAGATAAGCTTCAAATGTTTTTGTTCTAATAGAAACACTATTTTTTTATGTGGGTTTGGTTTCCCTTTGCACAATAGGGGTGACCAAGTGGTAGCTTGAAAGGAAGCGGTATTTTACGGTGTTCTAATATGTAGCATTTTGAATCAACTTTATTTAAATGCCATTTGGTGTGTGAAAATAATGGCTTGGGATAATGTTTCAATAACCAGCAATATTACAGATATATTTATATTATATGATATTATATTATCTTACGCTTTTTTAATTTACTCTTCTGATTCATTTACAGTAAATTCATTTAGGAAATGTCATTACGGAACGTTTTGATTGAATTGTAAATATATTTCAAAGATGCATTTGCATGTTGAATACATTGTGCATTTAAATGAAGTGATTGCCAAGAAAGAATTCATCAACATTCCATAATCCATAAACAATATTTCACCCATCGTTCTGTATTCTTTGTTTGTCCACTTTTAAGGAAACATTTTGGGATTTATACAAATAATGCACAGTATGTGAAAGATTTCAAGATAAACAGCCTGTCCGGCCAATGCGCAAATCATCTGTGGCATCCTTGGGGGATGTCCCCATCCATGAACTTCGGCATGAATGGACACCTGAAATGATTTACAAGTGTGGCTGAGATGTACAGATAACAGAAATCCAAGATGGGATCCTTCAGAAAAAAAAACTGAAACCTTTTACGACTTTGGAATCAGTCTATGGGCACAAAATTGACGCAGACACAGTAAACAGTGAGTGGAAAGAACCACTAAAACGATGATTCGAGTGCCCCTCAGATCTGTAAAATCCACGGAAAACAACGGCAGCACAAAGGAATGCAAATGTGCAGCACCAAAAAGTGAGCAGCGTGTGCGCACGCTTTCGTGTGTTGCGTAAAGATGGCAGATTATAAACAACCGGGATTAAATTGGCTCTGAGATTTCTGGAGGATTTAATAATCCCGGGACAATTTTGAAAGCCTCCATGTCCCTTTTTTTATTATTATTATTTTATAACATCTCATCAATTCGCTACAAAAATTGTAAACTGATTTTATTAAAACTAATTCACACAAACTCAGGTTTGAAACCCTAACCCAGGTAATTTGACCCCATAATCTGGTTTTGAAACCCTAATTTGAGACCCCATTTCTGCTTTAAAATTCAAACCATATCTTCAAACCATTATTTGACATCGCAAATCTTGTGTGAATACCTAACTCTTGACTTTAAAAGCCACATTTGAAATCCTAACTCTCTGTGGAAAGTCATCTGTAGTTGATAATACGTGACTCGACAGCCAGAGTGATTTTTTGTTAAATTAAAATTCATAGGCATTCTGTCAATCTTGTGTGTGTGTGTGTGTGTGTGTGTGTGTGTGTGTGTGTGTGTGTGTGTGTGTGTGTGTGTGTGTGTGTGTGTGTGTGTGTGAAGTTCTGGAGTTATTCAGCTCACTTCTCATCTCCAGCAAACTTTTGAGTGTACTCAACTTTTTCGGCTTTAATTTTTGGGGGGTTCTGCTTCCTGCGGGGGCCTCCCAACGCTCCCGTCGCGATGATGCAAGAGGCGGCAAGCGCTTTACGACTCCAATAACAAGTGCAACAAATGGAAGAATGAACAGAAGCTGAGCCCCTGACACCAGTTTCACCGGCCGCGCGAAATTGGGTTGACATGTCTATTATATAGTCACTCGCGCTCCCTTGAATATAAAAAAAAAAAAACCGCAAGGAAACTTGACTGAATGTGAACATGAAGTCATCCTTTTTGAAATAATTTTAGGGAAATCCTCTCACCTGGAGGGTTAGGACAAAAAAAGTATTTTTCCGTGAAAAAGGGAAACAAGTGAAGGAATCCTGGGAAAAAAAGAGAAAAAGAAACCCAAAATATTAGTTGAGGACGCCCTAAAAGTCTCAAGGACCCACGGCCAAAATTGAACAGGAAGTAGGTCATGTTGGTTTGAAGCGGACATTCTTGTGCTAATTTTCCAAAGTGGCTTATAAGAGAAACAAAATGGTGGCGAGGCTGGCAAAGGTCGCTTGAAAGTCGTCAGTGTACGCCATGCCACTTGTTCTTGGAAAGAGACTTTTTACAAGACCACCACCCCCAGGGTGCCGTAAAATCAGTCAGCGTGTTGCTTTTACTGCAGCTTTGTATTTGCGCTCTTGTTTCACACTGGTTTGTGGAGACACTTTAGTAGTGTATGACAATCCCCCCCCAGCTGTGACACTCAAGTCAAGACCAATCCATTGACCCAAGAGTGTAGTAAGCAGTTACACCAGCTTGCCTTCAGACATTAAATTAAAACTAACCCTGTCTTAACCGCAACCCTCGAGATCCTATTACAGGCTTTAAACTTTAATTTCAACCCTAACCCCGTCTCAAAAGCAGCTCTTGAGCGTTGGGAAAATTCAGAGCGTCCCACTAATGGAGTGTCAAGTCTGAATATTCAGACGCCTCCAAAATCTTGAGTTTGGGACACGCTCAACTGCGTGATTATTACTGCCATGTTGCATCATCTTAAGCTACTCTCTTCATTTGTTTGTATTAATTACCCTCAAATGAGCATTGCCGCATCAATTAATTAATGATCAATACATGCACAAATCAGCTCAAGACAATTTAATACGATGAATAGAAGAGGATCGTATTTACATTACAGGAAGGATATTTTTCAGCATTTCATATCTTTTTTCCAAAGGGAAGGCAGAAGATGTTATGAAGATTATTAAATATGGATATTCCAGTCAGTGGTGCTGATGCTGCTTTGTGAAGAACTACTGCCCTCTTATGGTCAAGTTACGACATTACAAAAGCTTTTGTGGCTCCGTCCATTGTGTCAAATACGTTTGACACAATTGCGGTATTTTGAATTGGTCAAAGTATCGTTCATACTTTCAGCAGTAGTGGTAGTATCAAACTTACATTTAAAACCTCAACCCGAAACCCTAAATTGAAAACGTGAAGTATCCATGGCCGGAAAAGTGTTCAACTTACCACCAAGTTGCCTCGACTCAACTTTTGTTGATTATCACGACCCCCATAGATGACCATTGACATAGATAAAGGAAAAAATACATTGATACATTGAAAGCACATTGGTAATTTTATTAATATTGTGACAGTAAGATTAAAAATGGCTTCAGCAATTATGCTATTGGGCTAATGTTATATAAAATCAGAGGTAGCAAAAGTACTCACTCTCTCGTCTGTACTTAAGTATAAGTACACCCAGCCAGTTGTGGGAAAAAAAATGAAGAAAACTCGTAGAAAGAGTCACTCAATGTATTTACTTTGGTTAAAGACTGGACTCTGAAATGTACTTAAGTACAAAAGCCAAAATGAAAATAAGAGCGCTAGAAATACGAAATTCGAATTACGCATTGTAAACAAGCCGAACTTTACCCATAGCTGCTACATCGTTAGCATGACTGTTTTGCAATTGCGTGTTACGTTCACACAAAATGCTGTCAGTTTGATGTTTTTCGGGAGAAGAATGTATCGTCAGTTAAAAATCAAAATGAGATGATAAACATACCTGTTGAGTAGAAATGCTGCCAATTCCACATTGCATCGGAATCATCTCACCTGGCCCATTCGCTCTGCTTCTTTTTGCTAATCTTATACCCAATTATTAACAAACGAGATGGGATTTTATTTTTCCCACAAATGTGTGTATTCCAAAATAGTTTCAGCAAAGCCCCTGAAATTCAAGCTACCAGGTCAGCAGCGCGAGACAAATTATCGGTACAATATAACAAAAATGATTTTTTTTATTGGGGTAGGGGACCCACAAACACCCCCTTTTGAGTTTGGTAATAAAGTATTTTTTCTTGGTTACTTCCCAGCGCTGTATAAACAAACTGTATAAGCCAACTGGACGTTGTACATGTCTCGCGAGCATGGTGGAGGAATTTGGGGCATATTTGGACCTCCTACCCTCACACGTGTGTGCCTCCTCATCCGAAGAATCAGCCTGAACTTGGAAAATGGCTCAAATACTTTGTTTTGGAACTTTCTCCTAGCCAACTTTGGGTGAAAGATAACTCGGGGCTGGAAAGATTTAAGCAGTCGGGAAGCTCGGTGAGCTCGAGTCAACAGTCAAGTCAGTCGTGTCTTATCCTATTATGGTAACAAGTTCAAAATCATGACGGCTCATGCCAGGAACAGAAGTATTCTTTGTAACCTACTATCAACTATGATGTAACCCAGAACTTTATAAAACTAATTAGAACAAACAAGTCACATTGACTGTAAATTGTGAGGCATTCAAGTACAGTACTGTAGTCATATTAAGTCATTCATTTTTATTGATGTCATAAATCAAGTGTAAAGGTTAATTTTCATATTCAGTGGGAGTAGACAATCAAAAGGTTGTTCGTATGGTTTGTATTATTCCTTTACAACTTCAATTAAATTCACTTAAGACTTGTTAGAGTAATAATGAGCTAATTTTTAGTTTCCTTTAAAGACTTGAAAGTTGTTAATCGTGCGTTGTCTTCCAGTACGTATTTTATCACTATACTGTTGACTTGTGCGGTGTGGTGCGTTCAGGGTCTCCAAGTACTGTATGTTAATGGTCCTTCGGCCTATTCCAATAACATAGTTTTGGTGGTGCGTTCAGGAAATCATTGTACTGTGTTCTTGTTGATTTTAGTGTGGTATGGTGCGTCCTGGCATCAAGGTTATTAAAGTACAAAGTGTCGTACGTTGCGTTCAGGGCGTCTGACCTGCGCGGTTCAGTCCAGCTGACTAACCATCTCCTTTTCCATCTCCAGCTCGTTCGTGTTCTCTTTCGGCGCCTTGTCTCGAGGCGTTTTGGGTTTGAAGGCCGCAGAGAGCAATTCCTTCTGGATTCTCTGCTCCCTCTGGCGCCGAAGCAGGGCCAGCGTCTCTTTCCTCTGGGCGGCCATGGCCAGGTAGCGCTGCCTCTCCTCCTCCCGCTGCCGCTCGGCGTTCAGGTTGGGCGGCTCGATGCGGCGCGGTTCCGAGTGGCCGCTTCGCTCTGGCCGAGACACGGGCAACCTTTGCGGGATGTCCGCCGACACTAGTCGGGACTCGAACGGCGTGGGCATGCACAATGAGTTCCACAGCTGCCGGGCGTGGGCCACGTCCTCCGCAGATGAGCCGCTGAACACGGTCAGGGCATCGTTGGAAACGTCCCAGGTGTGCTCCGGTGGGGCCGACATGACAGTTGTAACTTGATAGTAAACTTCGCCGTCCCGGGCGTCGTTTGGAATGGTCGTCATAGCAGCGATAAAGAACGCGGAAGAAGACGAGCCCGCCTTTTTTGACGTCGCAAAGTGACTTATTCGTTCACAAATTGAGGTGGAAGTCAATCAAATGCGCCCAATAGCCCGTACAGGTGACGTGTCTTGCTAGGAAGAAACGCATGCTGCATTTGGAAAAACGAAGTAGTGTCAAATGGTCGACATAGGAACGACACAGACCGCGGAAAAGGACGAGGTCGTCTCTCGTCGCTATCAGGATCACTTCCGGGTTCACCTGTTCCGGCGGAATTCTATCAAATAAAAATGTATTCAAAAGCACGTTAAAAACACTAACAGGATCAAGTGAATCATGCCAATAACACTGAAATAGGTTTTTATTAATTTGACACTTTCTTTGAACACCCCACCAGCATGATGTCCATCCATCCATTTAATCGGTTTATCCTTACAAGGGTCGCGGGCGTGTTGGAGCCTATCTCAGCTGTCATTGGGAAATAGGTGGAGCACACCCTGAACTGGTTGCCTCAAAATCGCGGGGCACACATAGACGAACAACCATACCAAATTAACAGTGAATGGATGTTTAAGAATACAATACCATCACGCTGAAACCATTTTTATTTTTTACTTTTTAACGACCAATATTTTACCTGGGAGAATAAAGAAATGTCTTTGTTGGAATTTTAGACAGCAATGGTATGTGGACCCAGTGGCCTAATGGATAAGGCATCAGCCTCCGGAGCTGGGGATTGTGGGTTCAAGTCCCACCTGGGTTAGTTGATTGAACCTGGTCCTTGAGGGCTGCCGTGCTACCTGTTTTCAATCTACACCCACATGAATATTGAGTGTTGTTATCAGGCTGCTTCACAGCTTGCTGATCATTTAAATCATCTGTGTTGGAGGAGGGCGACACAGAGACCCTCACTTGGGACTTCCAAAAGGGCACGGGAGAACACGCAAACTCGACACAGGAAGGCCGGAATCAAACCCTGCACCTCTGCACTGTGAAGTGGACGTTTCAACAAGTCAACCACATATTTCATCTCTAACATAACGGCAGAAGATTTTTTTTTATGTACTGTATTTTTGAATGATTTCATGAAAAGAATGTATTTATGCCTACACTATACATTTGAACTCTTATTTTTGATCGTATGTATAATTGACATAGCCCAGCATCAGTCTGCTTTAATTGACCCCAGTTACCCCCTAGTATACATGTCCCTTGGCAGACACTATATGAATCTTAATTATGAAAATAATAGTAATTATTAATAGTGAAAATTAAAAATGGCTCATGTGTACTATTGTTTGCCTACTTCCTGTCTTTTCCTGAATGCTGAATGGAATTTTTGTGTTGCTGCCAAATTTGGACTACGGTAAGTAGCCCAGTCTGGTGGTCCCATTCCAGGCCCAGGTGTCACGCTCAAACTGGTGGGGTGGGTGTGGGTGGGGGGTGTCAAGGAGGAGGAGGAGTAAGTTTCTCACCATCTTCTCCATCGTCCTCATCCTCCTCATCAGTGGCATCCACTGACTGTGAGCACTCTGTCTCGTTTGGCATCGAGCCTTCATCCTTCATCCTGCGCTGAGGAGGCCACCTGACCTGAGTACAGTGAGTTGCATTTTACTCTTCATCTTTCTCCAAACGTCACTTCACAATTGACTGTCTTACGATGATTTTAAGATAAACAGTCACTTTAGAAATGGAAATCCTTTACATTTTTAACTCCTGTTTGTGAAAACGTCCTGATTGTGAAAATGTGTTTTTTAAGAGAGATTTGAGAGAATACTTTTTTTTTTTTTAATCCAAGAGGAATACCATAAAAGTGTCCACGTAAGGCGCTGTTGGCCACCGCATGGTGCCCATAAGAGTGGTATCAGCGTTTTGGTGTAAACGGCAAGCTTGGCTGGACACAGAGGCTGCCGCGCCTTATAAGGTAGCGTAGCTGGCACAAGGTGCCCATCGGCCCTCGGCGGGTTAGCAGGAGACAAAAAGGGCCGGCCAAACATGGGCATCCCAGCATGGCACGTCTGCATTATCCTCGTCGTGATTTTTCTGGCTTTTTGGCGACTCTGCAACGGGAGGTCAAGGCGTAGAGTGCCTCATTGTGGCTTCCACGGAGGAAGGTAGTAAGTAGCGTGCTGTGGAAATACAACAATGCTTACAGTCAAAATAGAAGTGAACGCAAGGTTTAGGGACATTTTGAAGGTTCACTCAAATGAATCAGAAATCGTTTTAATGTGCTGTTCCATCAGCAAGACAGACATTTCAAAATCGGACTTCATTCTTGGGAGATTAATGCTTTTTTTTTCTGTGAAAAAAGTGTTTCATTCTATTCTCTCAGGATTATTCATTTGTCTCACTTGAAAAATGCTACTTTTTTCTTGCAAAAATGCAAACTTTTGTCTTTAAAAAAAAGCCCCCCAAAAGATTTTTGGTCTCTAAAATGCTTTTTTTTAAAACATTTTTTAAATCAGCATTTCTGATTTACTTTACTTACTTTATTACTTTCTTATTTTAAAAAACGTTCTTGAAAATGTTCTAGAAACATTTCTTTTTTTTTTCCTTTGTAAAGATGTAGTTTTCCAATGGAAACAAAGTGAATTTATTCTGAAAACGTTGCTTTTTTTTTAAGTCTGCTTTTTCTCGAAAGTGTATAATTTGTATGATTTTGTTTTTTAAAAAAGCAATTTTATAAAAAAATGCTCTCATGCTTTTTCAACCTAAAAACATTTTTTTTAAATAAAAATAAACACAGTCTTGGAAAATCACAAAAAACTCTTTCTTGAAAAATGTTTCTCTTAAAAAAAAAAGCTTTTCTTTTATAAAATGTCATAAGACTTTGTCTCCCAAGATTCTCATAAGACTTTTTCTACCCACAAAATATAAACTTTTCACTTGAAAAATCAAAAATATTTGATTTAACAATTTGAAGATTATTGAATGTTTTTCACCCCCCCCCCAAAAAGTTTTCTCATGTTGGGTCAGATTCTTGTGTTGGTGTCCCCAGGCCAGACGCAAATCGGACTCCATTCCGAGCGGCAGAATCCAATCCAGCCAGCAGCGGCCATTTTAACGCGCGCATTGTGGATATGGCGGACCCGGCGGCGGACGACAGCAAGTTCCTGTTCCTGCAGAATGACTTTCGCAACAGCGGTGTGGCACAAGCTGACTGGGCGGCCAAGAAGATGGTGTGGGTGCCGTCCGAGAAGGAAGGCTTTGAGGCCGCCAGCGTCAAGGAGGAGAAGGGCGATGAGGTCGGACCAAGGGTTTTTTCTTAATTTTACGACCAACTGACGTTCATGACACTGATACTTTCATCTGACACAGTCAATGTAGCAAGCAAAATTAAGGCCACAATCCATTTTACTCTGAGAATGAAGTGATCATCTTACGAGGATGTTTTTTCATGGAAAAAAAATCAGAATCCCGTGATATCATAGCATTTTTTACTAAAAAAAAAATCAAGCAATATTCCTCACCGCATATTATTATTATTGTTATTTTTGGAAAAAAATTCTCATGAAAAATTCAACTATAAAAAAAAGTTATTTTCTTTTTTTTTTTTTTTAAAGTAGAACTGTTTTGGTGCACTCTTTTTCTATTGAAAAAAAACGAGACTTAATTTTGGTTAGATTGCTATTCTAATTCTAAAAAATAGGATTATTTTTAAAAATACACCTTTTCAGGGTAAATATAAGAATAAAATTGTTGTTTCTTTTCCTCTCAAAGAATCTCAAGTGTTTTCTTTTCAGAAATTACATGTCTTCTGTTCTTTTAGGATGATTACTTTTTTCCTTCCCAACGTTATTCTGGTAATTAATTTAAAATAATTCTAAGAGAATTACTGCTGTTTTTTGTTTTTAAAAATACCACTTTACTGTCACAATCGTAATGTTTTTTTTGTTTTGTTTTTTTACACCCATAATCTTTATTCTGGAAAGAGTCTGACTTTTCTTCTTGCAACATAGTCCATTTCTTTGCTGCACAATTAATTCCCGTACCTTTTTGGTGATGCTTCTGTGAGCCGATTGTTGGCCAAAGCATCCCTTGAGCGTGACACTCAACCGACTGCCTTGCGTGCGTGTGTTGCGATTGCGCTCGCCTGCAGGTGCTGGTGGAGCTGTCCAATGGGCGTAAAGCGACGGTGAACAAGGAGGACATCCAGAAGATGAACCCGCCCAAGTTCAGCAAGGTGGAGGACATGGCCGCCCTCACTTTCCTCAATGAGGCCTCTGTCCTTCAGAACCTGCGAGAGAGATACTTCTCCAGCCTCATTTACGTACGTCAGACTCGCACGCGTGATCAATCGAGTGCATACAAACATCTACATTTCCCCGACTGGATCTGTGTGGAGAGCAAGCATCTCTTACGTTCACTTGCATGGCAAGGATGGGTTGGATTCCACAGGAGATTGAGGGCTGGATGCAGCCAAGTGGAAACTGTGGGGACATCACATGACATATCAATGAGGCCCTTTTTCTCCAACTAACAGCATTTTATTTCTGAGATATTTGGCTTCTTGTAAGGATACACGCTTGTTGTTCACGAAACTCTGAAGGGCCTTTGGGAGTGGAAGATTGGAGCATGTTCCAGAAGGATCAACAGGCTTATGTTTGCCTGTGTCAATAAGATTGGAGGTCTGCACTTGTGCCGTGCCTCCAAGTACTTATATGAGCATGTCCTGCCAAGCTTAGCTCCACGCTGGTCTTGTTTTGCGTCATCTTCTCAGTGGAGTATTTTGGGGCTGCGTTGACGTGTTGTGGCTGTTCACTGCAGACGTACTCGGGCCTCTTCTGCGTGGTGGTGAACCCATACAAGATGTTGCCCATCTACTCGGAGAAGATCATCGACATGTACAAGGGTAAAAAACGCCACGAAGTCCCGCCACACATCTACTCCATCACCGACAACGCCTACAGGAACATGATGCAAGGTCAGCAGCCTTTCCTGATCTTTCCTTTCCTTTCCATCATGGCCTTACATGGATGGAGCAGTCCCAGCGCGGCGTTGTTGTTATTCCCGCTAATCTCTACTGGCTCATCTTTGGTCTGTTCTGCTTGATTTCCCTCCGCAGACCGCGAGGATCAGTCCATCCTCTGCACGTGAGTCGCACACAAGCACGCACCAACAGTACAACCAACACACATGCGACGCGGGCAAAATAGCCACTTAAAAATCAAAATTTTGATTACTCCAACAGAAGTTTGAAAATGGTGTCATCTCACCACACACATTTTGACAACCAAGTCATAACCCCAAATTTGTTTTTCAGAATGAGAGAAAACACGACACCGAACTGTAGTCTTGAATAATTTTTTTCTCAAAAAAGTAACAATTTATTCTCAAATGTATTTTTCGTTCCATATTTCTTTTGTTTTGAAAATACAAATTTACTCTCAAGATTTTGGCTTTTCTTATTTTAAACAATCTGTCCGCAACCCGACCCACCAGTTGAGAAACACTGTAGGCGTGTACAGATACAAACCTATATTAAAAGGCATGTTTTTCTGGTGACACCTAGTGGAGAGTCAGGAGCGGGCAAGACGGAAAACACCAAGAAGGTGATCCAGTACCTGGCTGTCGTGGCCTCGTCGCACAAAGGCAAAAAGGAAGCAAGTCCTGTGAGTTTCGTGAATAACACGGGATCAAGAAGACAGCCCTGGGGTGCTCCATCTTCATTTATAACAAGCAATGTGATTTTGTTATTTTCCACAGCCAGCACAACAGCAAACACAACCAACCGCGGGATCACTGGCTTACGTGAGTATCAATTTAAAAAAAAAACTTGAACAATACCGGCATGTTACGTTTCTACAGAGATGATAATACAGTTCTCACCTTGCCCCGCAGGGGGAACTGGAGAAGCAGTTGCTGCAGGCGAACCCCATCCTGGAGGCGTTCGGCAACGCCAAGACCATCAAGAATGACAACTCGTCACGATTTGTAAATTGTCAATCAGTTCGTAAGTTGACACTCGCCACAATTTTGACGGGGAGTTCCCTCAGTAATTAAAGATGTCATGTGACCCGCTTGTGTCCTAGGGAAAGTTCATCAAGCTGAACTTTGACGTGACCGGCTATCTGGTTGGCGCAAACATTGACACGTGTATCCTTATGGCTTGCACGTACATTTTCAAGATATGTGGTAATGCACTATAGGGCCGGGCTTCCTAACGTAAAAAGCAAAAAGATCCACAATGGTAGGGGCTTCAATTTTATATGATTAAAACTGTACGTATCTGGGAAAACTATATATATTCGTTCCAACTTGGCCCTCATTCTCCTTCTAAGTGATTTGAGAGACTTTGACAAAAAGTGTACGGCATAATTTAGAGAGGCGTACAATGTGTTGTTTGTTTTGTTTTTAAACATCATTTCAGTTCTTCTTGACCTGATCAGACCTTTTGGAAAAGTCTCGTTGTATCCGTCAGGCCAACACAGAGCGAGCCTTCCATATCTTCTATTACATGGTGGCCGGAGCCAAAGACAAAATGAAAGGTGAGCTGATAAGCAAATCAACTGGAGTACTTTTCTGTCCGTAGAAGGTTTCAAGTCATCCTGTTGAACCTCAACTATCAAGCTGGATTTTATTGGCATCGGTTGTGTATTTCAGAGGAGCTTCTTCTGGAGGGATTCAGCAGTTACCGTTTCCTGGTGGCCGGACACGTGGAGGTTTCCGGCATGGAGGATGATGAGCTGTTTGAGGAGACTTTGGAGGCCATGAAGATCATGGGCTTCACGGAAGAAGAGAGAATTGGTACCACACCCTAGTATCTGCCTGGTCCATCTCCACAGCAGTCTGTCACTTTTTCTGTTTGGAGTCCGGTTGCAGATGTTGGTGAATTCAGTAGAATTATTTTCCAACGAAGGGCCTCTCCATTCTGGTCTGACATTTAGGAAATTGGTAGACGGTTTTGGTATTTTGGTAGAGCTTGATATGAGAGTTTAGGTGTTCAGGTAGACCCCTCAGATGACTCCAAAACACAAGTTCGGGATCTGATACCAGGTGGTTTTAAATATTTCTCAAGGTTCAAGGAATACTGAATGCCTGATGGCAGCTGTGTAGTTCCCAACTGTTATAGAGGTTCCACTGAGCAAGACACATATCCCAACTGCTGTCTTGAGTTCCAAAGCCCACTGAACTTTTGGATGTGGGCCTTCGTGACTAAGAAACAGAATTCCTCGTTATGAGATTCCAATGGCGTGAAAAATTCTCTGTGATATGATCACCTTGAATGTGACTTGACTGCTGGTCTCTACAGGGATGTTGAAGGTGGTCTCCACAGTTCTTCAGCTGGGCAATGTCAAGTTTGAGAAGGAGCGAAACACAGAGCAGGCAACTATGCCGGACAACACAGGTACTTTAAACACACCTCAGCCTCTCACTTAGATTCTCAAGAAAAACAAAACTCTTCCTTGTCTTTTCATGCTGGTTCCAGCTGCCCAGAAGGTGTGCCACCTGCAAGGCATCAACGTGACTGACTTCACAAGGGCCTTCCTGACACCCAGGATCAAAGTGGGCCGGGAAGTAGTTCAGAAGGCTCAGACCAAGCAGCAGGTGGGAAGTCCGGCAAGAACAGACACCAAGATAGAACACGTCATCTGAACTCAAAGAAGTAACCTATCATCTTCTTCTGCGTCCCACCAGGCCGACTTTGCGGTGGAGGCACTGGCTAAAGCCATGTACGAGCGCCTCTTTCGCTGGATCCTGGCCAGAGTCAACAAGACTCTGGACAAGAGCAAGAGGCAGTCTTCGTCCTTCTTGGGAATCTTGGACATCGCTGGATTTGAGATTTTCGAGGTGACTGATAACCATAATGGCAAATTACAATTATACATGGCTCCAGACTTTTTTTTACTAGAAGCAAAGTGACTACAGTGCATACTACAATCTCCTGTCTGAATGCAACTTCTTTCTCTGCGATGCTGGTCTTGCGTTGGTGCGTCCCAGGACAACTCTTTTGAGCAGCTGTGCATCAACTACACCAACGAGCGTCTGCAGCAGCTCTTCAATCACACCATGTTCGTCCTGGAGCAGGAGGAGTACAAACGCGAGGGCATCGAGTGGAACTTCATCGATTTCGGCTTGGACCTGCAGCCGTGCATCGAGCTCATCGAGAGGGGGGTCGGGACCAGCATTTGTTTAGTTTTGGGTTTTTTCAGCATCAATGTAATATTCTGTCCTTGAAAGCACACGCTGGTGTTCCAGAACAACCCGCCGGGCATCCTGGCCCTGTTGGACGAAGAGTGCTGGTTCCCCAAAGCCACAGACATCTCCTTCGTGGACAAGCTGTTGAACACGCATGGCAGCCACATCAAGTTCACCAAACCCAAACAGCACAAAGACAAGCTGATGTTCACTGTTGTGCACTACGCCGGAAAGGTGAGCACAATAAGGCAAAAGGTGACTTTTTGATAATGAACCAACAGGACACTAGTTAGGGTTCTATGTTCCTGAGCAGGTTTGCTCTTTTTTTGCAATGGGTCCAACTCTGGTAATCTCACTCAAGCTTGTCTCCTTGCCACGTCTGTTATCTTGAGCTACAGGTGGACTACAACGCAGCGAGCTGGCTGACCAAGAACATGGATCCCCTCAACGACAACGTGACCGCCCTACTCAGCAACTCTTCCAGCAACTTCATCCAGGAGTTGTGGAAGGACGGTTGGTCTTCCATAACTCTTTCCCCATTTGAGCTTCCCGAGGCCGGACTTTGCGTCTGACTCCTTCCCGCTGTCTCTTTCCCCTCATCAGTGGATCGAGTGGTGGGCCTGGAGACCATGGCCAAGATGTCCGAGAGCTCGGTGCCCACCTCCACCAAGTCCAAGAAGGGAATGTTTCGTACAGTGGGCCAGCTGTACAAGGAGTCCCTGGGGAAGCTGATGACTACACTGCACAACACACAACCTAATTTTGTGCGCTGCATCATCCCCAACCATGAGAAGAGGGTACACCAATACACACTCACACGTGTACACTCATACACCGGCCGCTGATTGTATGTTTGTGCTAACACAGGCGGGTAAGATGGATGCCAACCTGGTTCTGGAGCAGCTGAGGTGTAACGGTGTGCTGGAAGGGATCAGGATCTGCAGGCAGGGATTCCCAAACCGCATCGTATTTCAGGAGTTCAGACAGAGGTACTTGTTCTTTTTTAACATTCTTCCTTTACTTATTGCTGTTATTTTTGTTCTTTGTGTTCTTGTTGCTCTTATTCTTATTCAGATGTTCTTTTCTTGCTCTCGTTGTTGCAATTGTTGTCCTTCTTGCTGCTCTTTTAAACAGTCTTGTTGCTGCTGTTCTTTCTGTCATTGTTTACCACTTCTTCACCATCTTGTTTTAAGTGCGTGTTTGTCCTCTGTGTGGGCAGGTACGAGATCCTGGCGGCCAATGCCATCCCGAAGGGCTTCATGGATGGGAAGCAGGCATGCTGCTTGATGGTAAGATGAAGATTTATCTGGACAACCGCAAAGCCCCTTTCATACTGCCTTTTGGCCACATTTGTAGATCGGAAATCTCCCACCATAAGTTCACTATGATACTAAACGGGAAGCTGGCAAATATACAGGTCAACTTCTGCCAATCATTCCTGATCAGTCCCTTTCTCATGAGACAGCAACACAGGAAAAAAAGTCTTCAAATCAAATGGAGGAGACTGATAGGGGATTATGGTCCATCAAGTTTCTTTTACGGCTCTTGCACATATATGATTGTTATTGTTGCTGTCCAGGTGAAACATTTGGACCTAGACACCAACCTATATCGCATCGGCCAGAGTAAGATGTTCTTCAGGACGGGGGTGTTGGCTCAGCTGGAGGAAGAGCGAGACCTCAAACTCACAGTGATCATCATCTCCTTCCAGGCGCAAGGTCGAGGCTTCCTGGCCCGCAAGTATGATAGAAATAAGTACTTGTACTCAATGATTGGTTTGGGGCTGTACCGAATCAAGAGTCAATTTTGATTTTCATCTCATAGGGCGTTCAGCAAACGTCAGCAACAACTTAGTGCCATGAAGGTGATCCAGAGGAACTGCGCTTGCTACCTCAAACTCAAGAATTGGCAGTGGTGGAGGCTCTTCACCAAGGTTTGAGGCTCACTGACAGATTTAACTCCAAACATGTCAAGATGCTAAGATAGCATAACCTACAAATCACAAAAAAGTGTTGCCTCTTAATTTACTATTACAACCCATATAAAGTAAAATGCAATAGTTATATACAGTACCAACTTTTCAAGATGTTGCTATCCTCATTAGCTTTCTTGGCCTCACAAGAGTAACATAGTGTTAGCATTTTGGCTAGCGAGTTAGCAACAGCATGGAATTATGTGTGTTTGTTAGTTCACATACAAACTCAATCAGGAGAACTTAGTTAAACCTTTTAGCTTAACTGGTGTAATGTTTCTAGCATTTTGGTTAACAAGCTAACAACAACTATATTTACGCATCACACAAGTGCATTGATTACCTCAGGGTAAACAAAATGGTATGCCTGTTAAGTCATCATAAAAAATATTGCAACCAGAAGCCCATTGCCTCTTTAGCTTAACTGTTTAGCAACAGCAACTGTATCTGGCATATGATATGAGTATATTGCTTCCCTTGGAGCAGAAAAATGCCACGCCTGCGGATTCATATGACGTTGACATTCATAGCTTAGCAACATAGAAGCATTTTTTGGGGAAGTAATACAAGTTCATTTCTTACCTGGGCACAGACAAAAGGTGCACCTGTTGATTTTTTAAGTCTTCAAATGACTTTGCATTATCGTTTGCTGCTCTCCTCCAGGTAAAGCCCCTGCTGCAGGTCACCCGCCAAGAGGAGGAAATGGGCCAGAAGGATGAGGAACTCAAGACGGCAAAGGAAGCGGCGGCCAAGAAGGAGGCAGAGCTCAAGGACATCACCCAGAAACACACGCAGGTATGAACCTTCGTAGACCTTCTGAAAAAATGTCCTCATGTGAGAATGTGTGCGTTTTTGGTGCGCAGCTGATGGAGGAAAGAGCCCAGCTGGAGAGCAAACTCCACGCCGAGACGGAACTGTACGCCGAGGCCGAGGAGATGAGGGTGCGCCTGGAGGCCAAGAAGCAGGAGCTGGAGGAGGTCCTGCACGAGATGGAGGCCCGGCTGGAGGAGGAGGAAGAGCGCAGTGCCACCCTGCAGCAGGAAAGGAAGGATATGGAACAGCAGCTGCAGGTTGGTTATCTCTCACGCACACATTACAGTAAGTTTTTTTTACAGAGCGGTGTTTTGCGACTTTGAAAAAATATATTTTTATGTTCTTTTTTAATTTTTTTATTTAATGTAGAGCATGGAGGCCCACTTGGTGGAAGAAGAAGACGCTCGTCAGAAGCTGCAGCTGGAGAAGGTTGCCGTGGAGGGAAAGGTGAAGAAACTGGAGGACGACGTTCTGATCATGGAGGACCAGAACAACAAATTGCAGAAGGTATGAAGCCTGTTGTCTTATCATTGTTACATACATATTTTAAAAGAGCCTTTCTAGGAGCGAAAGCTTCTGGAGGAGCGGATGGCGGATTTAAACTCCAACCTGGCTGAGGAGGAAGAGAAATCGAAGAACTTAACCAAGCTGAAGGCCAAGCACGAGTCTATGATCTCCGATTTGGAGCGTGAGTCTTCAGAAGCGCAGATTTGTGTTCAATGACTGTGTTGAAATGCGTCCTTCCTCCCTGATGTCCAGTGCGTTACAAGAAGGAGGAGAAGGGTCGCCTGGATATGGAGAAGGCCAAAAGGAAGTTGGAGGCCGAGCTGGCGGAGCTCCACGAGCAGTTGGCCGACCTCCAGGCGCAACTAGCTGAGCTCCGAGCGCAGCTGGCCGCCAAGGAAGACGAGCTGCAGGCTACGCAGGCCCGGTAAGACGGTTCTTCTCAAACTGGGTTTGTAAACCATAAATTAGGATTCCTTGGAAATATGGTATGCCTGCAGCCAAAAACTTTTACTAAGCTTGTCATACAAAGGCAGTTAAACCAGTTCATCTTACCTGGAGATCTAAGTCAAATGTGGTCTTGCACAGTTTGGATGAGGAGACCAACCAGCGTGGCCTGGCAGTCAAGAAGGTCCGGGAACTGGAGACCTTGCTGTCCGAGCTCCAGGAGGATCTGGAGGCTGAGAGGGGGGCCCGGGCCAAGGTGGAGGCGGCCAGGCGGGATCTTGGGGAGGAGCTCAACGCCCTTCGCTCGGAGCTGGAGGACAGCCTGGACACCACTGCAGCACAGCAGGAGCTACGGTCAGTCTCTGGTCCATTATGTACAACGGAGGTGCCCAAGTAGAGTCCTCGAGAGCCTCTATCCAACCTGTTTTAGATGTCTCCCTCTTCCAACACATCCAATTCACATGATCAGGATCATTATCAGGCTTCTCAGAGCTTACTGATGAGCTGATCATTTGAGCCATGAGTATTGGAGGAGGGAGACATCCAAACCAGGCTAGATAGGGGCTCTTGAGGACCAGACTTGGGTACCCCTGTGGTGTAGAAGACAATCCAGTTTATACTACAGGCTGAATTCAGCACTTTGTATGCAGCGTTGGTTGTGCTCTACAAATAAAGTTGAGTTATTCAACCCTCGTCAGGGTTTTCGTAGGCTAGACTACTTCAGAGTAGACATCCCAGGGTTTTGTGGTCTGGCTCAACTATCTGGCTCCTGATTGTGTCTACCAGAGCAAAGCGTGAGCAGGAGGTGGCCATGTTGAAAAAGGCCATGGAAGAGGAGGGCCGCAGTCACGAGGCCCAAATCCAGGACCTGAGGCAGAAGCACAGCCAGGTGGTCGAGGAACTCTCCGAGCAGTTGGAACAGGCGAAGAGAGTAAACACCACCGCTATTGATATGCCATATAAACCATTCAAGTTGTTTGTGCATGTCATAAATGGTGTGAAATGGCCTCCATCAGGTCCGAGCAGGTCTGGAGAAATCCAAGCAGGCCCTGGAGAAGGAGTCTTCAGACCTGAGTGCCGACTTGCGCTCCTTGGCTGCCGCCAAGCAGGATGTAGAGCACAAGAAGAAGAAAGTGGACGCTCAGCTGAATGACGTCAACACTCGTTTCAACGAGAGTGAGAGGCAGAGGAACGAACTCGGGGAGAAAGTCTCCAAGATGACCGTATGTCAGAATAAATCGCCATAGAGTCGAACCTCACCATTCTTGGGGATTATGGACTAAACCAGAACGGTTTACATAACGGCAGTTTTGTGTTGTGGTCTTCAAGGTCGAGCTGGAAAACATGAGCAGTCTTCTGAATGAAGCTGAGGGAAAGAACATCAAGCTGAGTAAAGATGTTTCTGGGCTGTCCTCGCAGCTCCAAGACACTCAGGTGAATGACGCTTGTGTTAAAAGGAATGGGAAGTGTGGCATTATTGAAAAAAAAAATTAATAGATCATAAGCCACCGAAGAGCATGTATTCAGCTCCAACTGAGAATTCATAGAACTAAATGAACCAAAGCTAGCTAAGACATAAGCTAACAGTTTAATGGTTATGATAATTTCGCGAAAACACAGCATATGTTAATGATAAAAAAAAAAACACCTGAAATAATTAAATGTAGCAAACAAGTCTTTTTTTTTGTTTTACCCTGCAGGAGCTACTGGCCGAGGAGACGCGTCAGAAGCTCAACGTGGCAGGACGTCTGCGGCAGATGGAGGAAGACTGGATCAATTTGACGGAGCAGCTGGAGGAGGAAAGTGAGGCCAAGAGGGTCTTGGAGAGGCAGGTGTCAAGCCTCAACATGCAGGTCAGGAACCTCATGCATAAAAGTCTCACCAAAGATCATTTGCGCATGTACAGACAGTTCAAAGTGGCTAATAATTGTTGTGACAGAGCAAGATTGTACAACTTGAATTATGACATATGACCACTTCTGCTCCCTACCATTAGCTATCTGATTGCAAAAAGAAGCTGGATGAGTCCCTGGGCTCGGTGGAGCTGCTCGAGGAAGGTAAGAAGCGTCTCCTGCGAGACCTGGAGGCGGCCAACAACGAATACGAGGAGAAGGCCTCGGCCTACGACAAGCTGGACAAGAGCCGCAGCAGAGTGCAGCAGGAGCTAGAGGATGTCCTCATGGACCTGGACGGACAGAGGCAGCTCGTCTCCAACCTGGAAAAGAAGCAGAAGAAGTTTGACCAGGTGAGCTTGTGGTGACATTGTGGGTTTGGAGATCAAGTGGCACCTGCTGACTTTGCCGTAGCCCTGCATAGACTAGTGGATTCTGGACTCTGAACAATTGCCAGTACCATCTCCCAGATATCTGCCTTGAAAGATTCAGATTCAGAAAACTTTATTTATCCCCATGCTTTCATTTGTTTTCACACCTCTCTCTCGCGGTTAGTGTTATACTCTATGTCTGTGGTTGAGCTTAATTTGTCCAACTCAAAATGCTGAGAACCCAGAACTCTCCAGTAACATCTGGTGTTCCTCAAGGCAAGTTCTCAGGTCCTCTCCTCTTCATTATCTTCAGAAAATATGATATCCAGTTTCAATGTAACACATATCACACCCAGCTCGACATCTCCTCCAAACCAAACGTATCCAACCAGACGAAATGAATTGTATCAGCAGGGTATCTGCTGTCCTTTCACGATAAGATGAAAATTGGCCCAAACGGTCCAGAACTCTGCTGCCCATGCCATTACAAGTGGGCTCTCCTTGGAACACATCACCTGCATACTCGAGAACCTATGCTGGCTACAGGTCAACCAGAGACTTTCCATAGAAGATTCTTCTCCTCAACTTCTAGTCTCTCCATAGTCTGGCACCGGTGACCTCTGCCATTGTCCATCCCGTATTATTAACTTGGCAGCTTCTCTTTGGCAATGTTCTTTAGATGCTGGCCGAGGAACGAGCGGTGTCCTGCAAGTTTGCCGAGGAGCGGGATCGAGCCGAGGCAGAGGCGAGGGAGAAGGAAACCAAACTATTGGCTCTATCCCGAGCACTAGAGGAGAACCAGGACGCTCTGGAGGACGCTGAAAAGACCACCAAAAGCCTCCGAGCTGAGATGGAGGACCTCATCAGCTCCAAAGACGATGTCGGACGAAGCGTAAGTCACCACAAGGCCGCATCTTTTCGAGTGATCATTCTTTTGATTGATGCACATCATCTCTGCCTTCAGGTCCACGACTTGGAGAAGGCCAAGCGTGGTCTCGAGGCCGTGGTGGAGGAGATGAAAGCCCACATGGAGGAACTGGAGGACGAGCTGCAGTTGGCTGATGACGCCAAGCTGCGTCTGGAGGTCAACAGCCAGGCCCTCAAAGCCCAGCACGAGAGGGACCTGCAGGGCCGCGAGGAGGCTGGCGAGGAGAAGAGGAAGCAGCTCCTCAAGCAGGTGGAGCCATTCATTACGTTTACTTGTCTGGTGCAATTTTTTTCCATCAAACCTGGAAATAATATTTTTGTTTAAAATAAATAAAGAGAAACTGGAAATTGTATTTTGTGAGAAAAAAAATCTGTAAAATTATCTTTTGGTGAAACAATGGGAATAGCAATTGAACATCAGGTTTTGTGTGGGGAGAAAAAAATATTAAATTCAGAAAATGCTTGAAATCATAAATCAGATTTTTTTGGGTGGGGCGGGGATCCATTAAAATTGAGAAAAGAAATTCACGGCTCCTCTGTCAGGTGCGGGAACTGGAGTCAGAGCTGGAGGAGGAAAAGAAGCAGCGCGCTCAGGTGTCGACCAGCAAGAAGAAGCTGGAAGGCGAACTAAAGGACACAGAGGACCAGCTGGAGACCACCAACAGGGCGCGCGATGAGGCGCTCAAGCAGCTGCGCAAGATCCAGGCCAGTTGGCCCAACACTCCCATCAGGTTGCTCACCTCGTCTCCATCTCTGCTGACCGCGTCGGTGTTTTCCGCGCCATCAGGGCCAGGTGAAGGATCTCCAACGGGAGCTGGAGGACTCTCGCGCCGCCCAGAAAGAGGTCCTCGCCTCGACCAGGGAGGCCGAGCGCAAATCCAAAGTCATGGAGGCCGACGTGGTTCAGCTACACGAGGTACGGCGGATGTGAGGTTCGCCATCAGTGAGACCCACGATGTACTTGGCGAATCATTTTTCATGCAAGATGAATCGCTGCTGGCCATCTTTAAAAAATATTTTTTTAATGCCATTTCAATGTAAGTTATTGCAATTTTGATGGGATAGGATTCAGTCCACCTAATACCCGTGACAATACGATACATTCCAATTATAAATATAGTCAACGATTCATTTCAGTACGGAAAGAGAAGTGCTGGTAGCGTCTGATGTAACAGCAGGAATATTTCTTGTTTGCGATTTACCTCATTATTCAAATCAAATCGAGCATTTCCACTGGGCTCGTGTGGTTTAGATGCTGGCGGCGGCCGAGCGAGCTCGAAAGCAGGCGGAGGCGGAGAGAGACGAGCTGGCCGAGGAGCTTGCCAGTAACTCCTCTGGGAAGTGAGTACAGTATCTGTCATTCTACTTTTTATAATCCAGGACACTTGTCTGTAGTTGTTATTGTCCGATATGCACAACTTTTTGTGAATAGTGTACTTTCATGAACACACCTTCTCTTCGTGACACGACGTCCCTTTCAGGAGCATGCTGTCTGATGAGAAGCGCCGCCTGGACGCCAAGATCACCCATTTGGAGGAAGAACTGGAGGAGGAGCAGACCAACATGATCAACCTCAACGAGCGTCTGAGGAAGAGCCAGCAGCAGGTGATGTCTGGCAAATCCATTCATTTGTTTCTCAGGGGAAAAAAAATGTACCTCCTATTGGCTTGATAGAGCTGTATTAGGTCAATTTTTCAATTTGGTACTTCCGTGACCAAAAATCATATCGATAACCAACTACTGTGCACAGTGTTCCAAATTATTTAGTAAATGATGTTTTACTCAGATTTTTAAAAATAGTCTATGTAAATGGCAGTCAGCACAATTATCTATTCATCAACTGTTCGAGAATAATTTGAATGTTTTTAACTAAACTGCCCATTTGGAAAGACAAAAAATCTGAGAAAGACATGATTTGCTTAATAATTTGGAAGGGGGTCTATTTGTTTCGCTATTTTTGTCCCATTTTGTGGACAAAAATCGGCTCGACGTCAGGTGGATGACTGCTGCATTGACTTTGCATACTACCCGCAAGTGCAAAAACTCCTTAAAATTGATTTTCGGTAGGAGACAGGGTGACTTTTCTCGTTTTCTACCTTTGGGCGTGCCAGGTGGAGCAGCTGAGTGCCGAGCTGACATTTCAGCGAGCGTCGTCGCTGGCCAAAGAGGCGGCCAGGCAGCAGCTGGACAAGCAGAACCGGGAGCTGAAGGCTAAAGTTCAGGAGATGGAAGGACAGGGCCGATCCAAGCTCAAATCATCCGTCGGCGCCCTGGAGAACAAAGTGAGGGAGCTGGAAGAACAGATGGAGGCGGAGAGCAGGTAAAAAAATGATGAGCCGATAGCGCGGGCCGGGAAAGCAAAAGCGTTCCAATATGTGGGCTCGAGTGTTGCCACACATCCCTTAATGCACAACCATTACGCTAACATTCCTTACAATTCACTCCGATTATGATGCGATTAATTCCAATTATGATTAAACACGATTCACTTTTCGTTCTGTGTGTCACTCCCATTCCAATTCGTTATTATTTGACATATATTGATGACACGCGGTAGTGGTGATAGTAATGAAGAGGATGCTTGTAGGGAGCGTCAGGCCACCGCCAAGAACTTGCGTCAGAAGGAGAAGAAGCTGAAGGACTTAAGCGCACAGATGGAGGACGAGCGGAAGCAGGCGCTGCAATTCAAAGATCAGGTGACGGCACGCGGGCCTCGCACGCAAACAAGCGTATGGCGGTCACTGATGATGATGTCGTTTGTGATGTGTGCAGGCCGAGAAGGGCAACGTGCGCGTGAAGCAGCTGAAGCATCAGCTGGACGAGGCGGAGGAGGAAGCGCAGCGCATGGCCGCCGCGCGCAGGAAGCTGCAGAGGGAGTTGGACGAGGCGGCCGAGGCCAACGACACCCTCGGCAGGGAGGTGGCGGCGCTCAAGAGTAAACTCAGGTGACGCAAGGCAGCGACGCACGTAGAAAAGATTTATGTGAAGGCACACTTGTCGGCAGCCGAGACGCCGTTGTGCAGCTGTAATTGATGCTCACGGGCACATGACTAGTTATTGAGAATTTTTTTTGTTGTGATGTACCCACCATTGTTATGTTTCATTATATAGTATAAATTATATATATTATATATGGTATAAATTTTGCCAAATATCCCTAACTTTTTGTCAGGACTGTATTGTATTTTTATTTTTTTTTTTCGAGGAAAAAAGTTATTCTGTAGATCAACCATCATATATCTCAAAGTTTGAGATTTCTGGGAACACTATATATTTTCTAGAAGTCGTGCATTTAATTTCCACTTACCATTTCCTCCAGATGTCAGTGTCACTCTTCTTCATCCAAACTTTCCTTCTCTTCCTCCTGTTTGTCTACAAACAGGCGTGGCGGCGAGGCCTCTTTTGGCAGCTCCAGCCCACGCAGTAGCGGCGCCGGCAGCGGCAGCAGCAGTGGTGGCGGCCTTGGCGGAGGTTCCTTGAGGAGCTTGGGCGCGCTGACAGGAGGAAGCATCGGCCGCGGCAGGAGCACCATTGTGGAGAACTCGGAGATCCCAGAGGAAGACGAGGAGGAGGAGATGGGTCGCTCGCCGTCTCCCGCCGCACAAAACTCCCCGCCCGACGCCTTTCACGAGGAGCGCCCCCCTGAAGAGTAACTGCCACAAGTTAGAGCGCCACCTGTTGCTTTGGCATGCACTTTTCTTGTTAAACACTCAAAACATAAATAGCAACAAATATTCAGCAACAAAATAGTTTGTAATTAGATTTATTGTTTTTATTTAGTATTGTTTGTTATTTAGTGTTATTTTTAAGTTTTAAGTTGCAATATTTGACCACAAAGAGCAACAAATAGTGTAGCTTGTCCCCTAAAATGCTAGTGTTGTCCAAAACATGGAATACCTGAACACAAAAGTGCAATATTGGTACTGTAAAATGCAATGTTTGATGACAAAAAAAGATTGTGGCACACAAATGTTTGCTCGAAAAACATTATGCAGTACATCCTAACAAAAATGGCACATTTGTAAAATATGATTTTGTCAACACCCCCCCAAAAAAATATATATATTTTGGCAGAAAGTACCTTTACATGACCTCAAAAGTTCAAAGTTTGAACCAAAGGAAGAATTTGAAAAATAATTTTAAAAGTTGTGTATTTGGCCACCAAAGTGCAGTAGTTAGAAAACCAAAGTGCAATAGTAGAAAATGTTTTTTTAAAAACATTTAAAAAAGTTTAATTTTGACACTAAACTATTCCGCTTGGCCGCGAAAGCACTCACTTTTGCCATGTTACTCTGCTCACGGGTGCTTTTGAACAAACACATTTGGAATATATTTTGACACGTGTTGTTGTGGTTTTTGAGAGTTGTGCACTTGGAATCAAACACCGAAGCCCATTAAAGTACAATTTGCATCCTCCTCTACTTGTATCGTCTCGTCTCATTTCATTTGGCCAAAGGGATTTAAAAAAAAAAAAAAAAAAGGAACAATCAGAAAGCAAAGTAGAAAAACAAAATAATTCTTTATTGAACATTTCAAGAGCCAGTGCTGATCTGGTCAAAAAGAGCTACAAATCTCAGAGAGCTTCAACAACATTTCAGTCATGCTTCCATCAAAAACAACTTGAATACTTTAACGGAAGGCAGTTCCAAGCGCAGTACCATAAATGGCCACATGGTGTTGGAAGCAACAGGACTGGGCGGGGCTTAATTTATTTAATTTTTTTTACTACTTTTAATGTTGATAATTATGTAGGCATATTAGGACCACACGGAAAAGAAAGTAATAAAAGCCAAGTTGACGGTTCCCTAGGTTAGTTAATTTATCAAAAACAACTTTCAGAAGGTTGTTCTTTCAACACTTTTCCCCTAAAGAAATCGGACAATTCTTGAGGGGAGAGGGAAGAATTCTAATGAAAACTTTTAATATTGCACCGTTTTTTAAAGGAAAAAAAAAATTCCCCCGCCCCAAGCATGCCATTTCTCATTAAAAACAAAACTACAGTGTACCTTTATTTTAATGTATTTTTCTGGAAAAACCAAACCTGAGTTTCTTTTCCTGGGAAGAAAAAAAAAAAATCAGATTTTGGAACAATTACCGGCAAGCCTTTCTTTCTCTGTCGTTTTTTTTTTAATTGAATCTTGAAAAAGGTACTTTTATTGTTATAATATTGTGACTTTTTGCTGAAAACTTCCACTCTTGAAAAACTGCGATTTCTTAAATACATTTATTTTTCCCATAAAAATACGTACTTTTGTGGGAAAAACAATTTTGAAAAATAAACTTGTAATATTAAGGTAGTTCAAGCAATGAAGCAATTGGTTCTCGAAAAACAATGCTATTTATTGAAAAAAACTAAAATTTTTGGAGGAGGAATGTGCATGTTTTTCTTCTGACAAATGACTTTTGTTTTTTAGGTGTTCACTTTTAGAAAAACGGAATTTTTGAAAATATGACTTTTTAACAAAGCATTTTCCCCTCATCGTGTGATGATTTTTATGGGGTCTTGAGGAAGAAAAAAAAAACTTAAATCTTGTGGCCCCTGACCACCCCCAACTGTGTGTGTGTTTACAATACCCATTTTTGAGCAAAATTTTACAGATGATATGAACAAAATGTCACTCATCCTCTGTCCTGTCACAGCAGTGCAGACAGTGTCGCAAAAAAAAAAAAACAAAAAAACAAAATAGAACCATAGTCAGTCAGTGAATGAATGAAGTGCGAGTGCCTCCGGGCGTTTTGTTGTTTCTTACACACGTGGCCACACCGGAGAAGTGCCGAGACGTGAGAAATCTCTCTGATGTCTCACAGCAGCAGTTTGGCTCCTGCTCCGAAGTCCAACCTCTTGACCAGCCTGCGTAAACATTCAACAAAACTTACAAGGCGGACACAGGCGGTGAGGCCGGCCGGCATTTGTCACAATGACGAGAGCGGCCATCTTACTTACCCTTTGTGGTAGAGTCCGTTGGTGGTCTGCGCATCGGGGATTTTCTCGGCGGGTAGCCCGCGGCCAGCTGGCTGCTCGTGGACGTACTCGCGACACGATGCCAGCTTGGATTCCAGATTCTACCGGCACATCACAACAAATCCTGAGTCAGGCTGCAAAAGTGTGCACACCCTCTTACAATTACATCAAGGCTAAAGTCAGAAGGTGCTAACAGTGGCTCTGTACGTTTTTACAATGAAGGAGGCTGCCTTTCCATTGCTGTTTGTTTGAGAGCCGAGTTTCAAACCCAGAATCTTTAGACCGCGAGGCAGCCGTGCTAACCCAAGGCCCTACCGCACCAGCGGAATATAACCATCCAAGTGCAAAATGTTCTCACCCCGACTTTCCTGAGCAGCTCGCCGACGATGCTGAGCGCCGAAATCCTGGCAGACGTCGTCAGAGGACTCGCTGACGCGCTCACGTCACCTGATGACAAAACAATTTTCACAATTCAGCTTTGAATTCGTTCGGATGCAAACCGCTGGAATTCATGTTTAAATTAACGTGTGACTCACTTTGAAATCAAAATTATTTTTGTATTAGGTTGAAATATTTTAGAGTCATAGTTAATTGTTTACAATTTTTTCAAAAACGTTCAAGGTTTCAATCATTTTTTATTGATATTTTAGGGTTTGAATTATTAACATTTCATTAAGTGTCAAATCGTTTAAAACAACATTTAAATTTCAATAATTTAATCAAAAGTGTATCACCAGTTTCATCATTTGAAATCTACAGCAGTTAAGGTTAACTTAGTTTTGTTTAGGTTAGATTTAAAAATGTTTTAATTGGTGTGTAAAAGCAGAAATGTTAAATGTGAGCTTTATTAGAGTTTAATTAAAGTCGAAATAGTTTTTAATTCACATTTCACAAAGGTTCAAATCATTTTTAATCAACATTTAAGATTTTATAAAAATGTAATCAAAATTTAAATCACGTTGAAATATTTTTGTCAACATTCCATTAATGGTCAAAAAAATATTTTACCATTTAACTAAAGTGTTTTTATTATCATTTAACTCATGAAATGAAATCAGTTTAACATTTAATCGAGGTTCAATGAACAGTGAAGTGTGTTTTAAACCATTTTAAATGTTTAATTGAGATTCAAAGCACATTTCATGAACATGTTGGTCAGGTTTAATGAAAATGGAATTGAAGTCTTTTGAACTCAATGTTGAACGGCGCTCGAAATGCCGTTTGGTGAACATTTCATGCGTGGCGTGTTGTGTTGTGTTGCATGTCTGGACTCACCCGAATTGACGGACGGCGTTTGGGCTTTGGCGGCGGGCACTCTGATGGGCGTGTTGGCAGACATTATGACTGGAGGTGTGAAGGGAGGCGTGGTGAAGGGGGCCGGGGCAGGGACCGAAGATGATAATGATGATGAAGGCTCCGTGGGGGTGCTGGCCACGTGTGTGTGCGTGTGCTGCTTCTGCTGTACGGCCAGCTCCTGGCGCAGGTCTGCAACAAGTCAGTC
The DNA here is from genome assembly GCA_026261675.1 of Hippocampus mohnikei. Classification (NCBI taxonomy): domain Eukaryota; kingdom Metazoa; phylum Chordata; class Actinopteri; order Syngnathiformes; family Syngnathidae; genus Hippocampus; species Hippocampus mohnikei. The sequence goes on along the minus strand of JAKGUB010000328.1, from coordinate 11,715,196 downwards.
ATCACAAAATGAAGAATTATGAGAAAATGACGCCTTGTCCTTCAACAATTCTGATTTCACTCTTGTAAAAAAAAAAAAAAAAAAACGGGGGAAAAAAACATTTAATTTTTTTTTAAATATGGCATTCAGCTGTAATTTTGTTTAAATCGTTTGGAATTCAAGTTTAAGTGGCACTGAATGAAGGTCTCCTTAAAATGCCATCTGCCGATGAATGAATGAGCGAGTGACCGCATGAGTGAAAAGAACGGGAAGTATGTCGCGACCTCTGGCCTCGTCCTTGAGCCTCTGCACGGATTCGCGCAGGTTCTCCTTGTCGTCCAGCTCGCTCTCCAGGAAGGCGTTCCTCTCGATGGCCTGGTTCATGCGCAGCTCAAAGTCTTCCAGCGACATGATGGTGGCCCTGAAACGCAACAAAAAACCAATACTGCATTATCAGCAACATAGCGCCCCCGTCTGGGTGCCACTTTTCATGCCGCCTACAGATGTTGAAAGGCGCCCCCCGCCTTAAATCACCTCTTGGCCCGCTCCAGGTCGTCATTGGCCTGTTCCAGCTCCCTGATGTACTTGTGCAGGTGGTCTCGGATTGACGTGGCCTCGGCCAGCTCGCCCTCCATCGTCGACATCTGCCGGCACGCCTCCGAGTGCTGCGTGCCGTACTTCTCCTGTTGGGACGGAGGAAGGGGACGGTGTGAAATGACGTGCATAGGAGAGGTGCCATGCAAAATCAGGCGCAAAGTGACACAGGTGACAATTAAAGCCATCCGTTTGCTTCTGAACCTGGGTTCTGTTTGTCCCTGCCATTCTGTCGGTACCTTTCACACATCCCAGTGATGCGGTGGATGACGCCAGCCTTTTTTGGGGGTGTGGGGGGCTATGCAGTTGAGGGGAGCGGGGTGAACAGTGGCACATTTGCATGAGCCCACAAAACCATCTGACTTGAAGAGCGATGTGGACAAGCCTGGGCCAATTAATTTTTTTTCCCCTTGGGGCTGTTTTGATCACCCTGACGTAACCGCATCGGACGCCGAGATTAAAACGACGCCGTGATGTGACTTCAGAGTTCTATGGAAGAACGGACATGGCCAATGGCGTCAACAGCTGCTTCCAGCTGATTCTCCTTCCCTCAATCAGCCCCTCTGTCTATGCGTGCGCGATTTGCGAGAGGTTGCGCGTGTTAACGAGCCATGAAAGCCAACATACATCAGCTGATCGAGAGGAAGAGAGGTCCTTTAAATAGACCCCCTAAGTTCTCCTTACCCACCAAATAAAATGATCTAAACAAGTCACTCTTTTAAAACTGTTTCAGTCCGAAGCAACGTTTGGATAAATTTCAATTTGTTCATCCATAAGCACAAATGGGTACAGTTAGCGCAAATTGTAGAGGATTGTTACTTGAGAATAATCGGACTCAAGTTAAAAGCTGATCTTCAAATAATTACTCAAAACTAAGTATACATGGGAAAAATTACTCAAGTACAAAGTAACTGGGGAGTAACTTTTTTTTAATTTTTATTCAAAGTATGAACGTCCACGATAATAGCTTACCACCCACCTTTGCTCATCAGCACAAAAGCAGAGAAATGACCAAAACAAAAAAGCAACAAGTATGTAGGTTCCAAATATTAATTATCAATAGCAGGCTATTGTATGGTTTTCTGCCATGTTAAACTCTTAAAATTGCAGAAGCAATTTTTAGAATGTCTAAAAAAAAATTTTTTTAAAACAAATAACATCCTGGGGCACATTCCACACAGCCAACATGACTTTAAAAGCAAAAAAATAGAATCACTCAAAATGGAACCCCTCAAATGAATTCCAACACAAATTGGTGTGCCTTATATTTTGGCCAGCCAGTGATTGATAAATCACCCGCCCCAGTGAAATGTCAAATGAACAAAGACTCCTTCACGATCGGTCTGTGTTCTTTGCACAAACGCGAGACGTCATACGTTTTGCTCGGGTCTCGTGGGGCGCTCGCCTGGAGCATGCAACTAACTAAAATCTTCTCATGCATGGAAATGGACAGAAAAAAAAGAAATGCAGCTTGCTTTGGATTTTAGTGCAAGGATTTTTACTGTCAACATGCAACTCCGAATTTTGTCTTCGGTGTAGTACGATGCGCCAGGGCAGCGCTGAGTAGAGCTGTTACAGCATAATTACCGGTAATCAGGAAGAGGCAGAGAAAGTCTTCAACTAATCGCCATCAGTAGTTCTTGAACATTCGCTGTGAGAGTTGTTCTATGCTCCGTTTGTACGCGTTGCTGCTGCACGTGTTGTTTTGAAGCTTTAGAATTACTGCAACTAATTGCCGTTAGCATTTCACATCATGTTTTAGCATTTTGCTAGCAATATTGTTTGGACGCGACGATACGTTTTGATTGATCATTTAGTTGTTTGTGTGTTACCATTACAGTAAATTTCAAATCTACAGCTTGGTGTTAGCATGCTTTGCCTCTTATTTAGAAAACTTTGCACAGAGCCTACTTTTCATTTTGTCAAAGTAATGTGGTATGAGTCTCTCACTTCTTGACTGCAAAAGAGTGAGAAGGGGCACTTCGGAATATAAACCGGGCTTCAGTGTTAGTTAACTAATTCAGTGTTAGTTTCTCAAAACCGACAAGCGGCCCGGTTACCTTGTAGTTTTCCAGGTCCATTCGCAGGCGGTTGTTGGCGGCCAGCAGCTCACGGTTGCGCTTCTCGTAAACTTTGAGCTCTGCTTCCAGCTCGGCCTCGTAGTCACGACTCATTTGCTGGAACTCCTGCAGCTCCTCCCGGGCCTCCTCCACACTGGAAACACACAAAACAAAGAGATCATAATTGGACTTTACTCATTTAACCGAGCACGTTTTAGAAATGCATTCAATGAGTACTCGTAAGTTTGTTTCAAAAAAACAAAAAACTAAACATGGAGCTTGTTTTCACTGAATTCTACGAATTCTGCTTCAATCCTGTGGCAACAAACATAAAATGCCAACGTGAGCAGACAAGATTTGTTTTTCTCATCTGGCACACCCAGCAAAAACAAATGTCCTCTATTGGCGCAGATCATCAAAAAAAAAAATGCCTGCGAAGTTTGATGAGACCATGTGAGAAATGTGCTTTCATAAACCTCAGAGTAAAATCAACTCAGATTTGAGATTGCAGATAACACCAGCAGACATGTCCTTGCCACAATGTCAACATCTTTGAGGAAAAGGGGCTTTTAACATGAAAAAACAAACAAACTTGTGTTGGTGCTTGGCAGCCTGTTCCTTCCAGTAGTGCACTTCCTCCTTCAAGGAGCCAAAGTCAGGGGTGTCAGGATCCTTCATCTCCATCGCCAGCCTGGCCCAGAGCAGCCTGAGACGAACGGCCCAACTTGCCCGGATCGGCCTGGTGCAGTCAAGCCGTCTAGACCTGAAAGGAAAACCATTTCAAGAGCTTGAGTTGCAGCGTCTGATGACAAAGTCTACTCATATCGTGAATAAAATGAATAGAAACTGCCCACCAGGACTTTCTTTCACATTTGGCATATGATTTATTCATAATTATCTATCGTGCCGGGTTGCCATCAAGTCGGTAATGAAGTCCGTTTGGAAAATAATCAATTTTATTCTACTTTGGACTCTTTAAAAAGAACACGCCAAGTATATGGAATATAGAGTTAAAGGACAATTCTCTTTCGGTTTGAGACTTATTGATTTTCACAGTGAGTTGGCAACTAAGCCCGTTTCGGGGAAAAAAGGCCAATTTTAACCTCGTTTATATATCTTAATGAAAATACCTTGTGTATAAAGCTGATAGATATTACTCTTTATGGCTCCCTCTCCCATTCGGCGATATACTGATTGAAGTAACATCTTTTAAATTCGTTGCCAATAGATCAACTTTATTTGCTGTACAATCGCGACAACGGCCAGAAGAGACGAAAACAGGGGCGTCATGGTTGGATACTGTATATTCAATGTTCTCGCTTGAAATTGCTGTGAAAAATAAACTTTTCATACAAAGTTTTAACATGTTAAGACACGTCAAAAACTTGCCCGAAACATAACGGTCATTTAAATCCCCAGAGAGTTGTGACGATAAATTCTGAAAATGACTTACCGGTACTTGTTGCGGGGGGTTAGACAGCTCAGACTTTGCAATTCAAAGAACAAGAGAGTAAATGGAATCTCCTCTCGCCTTTGAAATGCAAATAAATTAGCTGGCAGTGCTAAAGGGAGTTAACCATTTCAATCCCAAATGACATCAACACACCGCAGTTCGCCGGCGAGGAAATTTCGTTGAAAGGCGACGAAACGCTCCAAACTACACACTCGCTGTCGTCCGACTTTCTTAAAAACGACTACTGTTACCGGCTTGATGTTTTTCCGGTAAATTAAAGCCACACTTCAGCCCGAGTTGGGAGTCACAAAGTTACTACCGTCGTGAGTCGTAGACGTCGAACAATAAACGCTGCCATTCACATTGTCCGGAATCGTCCACCAATCACAAGTTACGTGTCCGGCCTCGTTTCCGCTTCCTACTAGTCGTTAGTACAGCTGTCTGTTATGTTAAATAGGCGCGGCTTTAGTCTAACCATCCAATCAGATGGAGGATGACAGAAGAGGCGTATCTACATAATCTTCCCAGTCTAGACGTTTGATGGGTGTGAGTGGTGATGCCTTCACGTTCTACCGGAAATCCGAAAACGACAAAACTTTGATGAATGTTATGCATTTGGGGAAGTAAACTAGCGAAATTGCATCCACGGATGTGCTCTCATTACTTAACACAAGTAAACACATACTTTTTTGAACAAGACGTTTTCTTTTGTTTGGTTTCATTCAGAAAGTGTGAACCGAACCATTAAAAGTGTTGTTAATTGGGATTTGGTAAATGTGTAGCACCTGATTGTTTCCTGGCCTCTGATTGGACGATTCCGCTTCCTGTTAGTGTTAGTGGTGTCATAGGTCAACAAGGGTCAACTGTGTCCTTTTGAGAGGGATTAAGGCGATCTGATCCTAGTTAATCCACACAAATGCACCATCGGTTCACAAAAAACCTGGTCGGCACTCTGACTCTGTGCTTGAGACCTATTTGACTCGTTTTATCCCCTGACTCTTTCTTTCAATGTTGATTTCCCTTCCTAGGTGGCATCCTAGGATACTAATTGTTGAGCACGAAAAGTCAACTCAAAAAGGCTTTTTATTGTCAAGCAATACTACATCATATGTTGATTGAAATTTCTAGCTGACATCCTGGTATAGTCTGGTAGAAGTGGAATGGTCGAGTTATAAAGGAGATCACCTTTTCACATCACTCTGAAACCAGATGTTAAAACAGTCGCATACGGATTTCCATGGCCATTGATTCAACCCCCCAAAATTGGAATGTCTGAATGATTCCAAAACAATTACTTTTGATGTCACTCTGAAATCAGAGATAATGACAGTCATCACAAAAGTCATTTTACTCTGCTCCGAGATGAATGGAACTTGAGTGACAACCTGATGCAATAAACAAAGTTGACATTGCTTTGATCCATGTTTTTTTAATTGTTTTTTGAGGGACAAGAAAACAAACATGATGTATACATCTCCCTAATCATAATATTGACAGCCCTTGAAACCAGACTGAATGAATGGTCTTCCTCTTCCGGTACTTAGTTGTCATTTGCTTCCATGTGCCTAAATGCCACTTAATTACAATTCAATAGACATCAAGGAATCACCGTGGACTGATCTAAGTTACAGTAAAAGTACATGATGAGGTATCTTGGTTGATGGCAGTCTAGAGTCCAGTTGCTGCCATTTAACATTTGTGGATTTCAAGTATGACATGCTGATGAACGAACCCAGTATGATGTCATTTTAAGAAAAAATAACTTGGTACTCTTCCAAGGCTCACTTGTGCTGCCATTGTAAATGAAATCCCTTTTATGACGTTGCCCAAACGGGAGCTGCATACCTGTCTGGTCCAGACACCGAAACTAAGACAACTGGCGTGTTCGTCAGAGGTAAAAAAAAAAAAACAGTCAACACAAACGCTGACATGTGTGGACATGAGAAGGCACAAAAGGCGTCAAGTAGAATGACCGAGCCCTTAAGTTTAAGTTTCGGGAGCAGCACTGGGTGGTGCGTTCAAGTGGACCCCTGTAAAACCTGTTTAATTTAGATTGCTTTTGATAGTCAAAAGACTCATTTGTTTTTAAAAACTAGTGATGGGCCAGCGCATTTAGATTTAACAAAAATATATCTTAAATGTATACATAGATGTTTCTCTCACTTTATCATTTAGCATGAATCAATGAGCCAATTATTTAATGCAATAAATTCAGTTTAAAAGTAATGTGAAAAATAAATGCATTTAATTAATACATTTGAAGGCAATTCAGTAAAATAAATGCAACAAATATTACATAATCCTCCCATAAATTTAACTATTTCTTTCCACAAATGAAATGAGTTAATTAAAATGTCTTTTTCTAACTTGATTTGACATTCACTTATTTAAATAAATGGTTAATATATTGCAAATAATGCAATGAAAAAGTGAGTAGAATAAACAATTTTCTTAATTTTTTGACAATACAAATCTTTGTAAAATGCACAATTTTACCTCTAGGTCAATTCATTACATTCTTTAATTTAATATAGTGATAAAATAGTTAAATAAGCTCTTTTACATACAGCATAGAGTGAACATTTTATATTCATTTTATTAGATAATAAATTCACAATCAGATATTATAGTTAATGTAATTTAAAAAGGAAATATTTATGATTTAAAAGAGTTTTTTTTAACAAACAATGAGGTTGTCCATCCTTCCATATTCAAAAATATTAAAGCGGCACTACGAATTTGTTACGTAGGATGTGTTTCCTCACATGCTGCGATTATATTCGTCTTTGATACTTCTTGATCAAATAAATCCAGTTAAACACATTTATATTCATATATTAAAAAATAAATATGAGATCAAAGTTTGTGTGTGCATTTGCTTGGCACAAAAGATACACGCTAATTGCTTAGCATCTTAGCAACAGGCCTTTTCTGCCTTTGCTTCTGACTGGCTCAGCTTTATGGTTCCAGGGCTACAGCGCCACCTGTTGCCTTGGCATACACTTCAAAAACACTGACTCATGTATGGACCCACTGTACATGGTCATGGTCTTGGACCCAGCAGGTGCTCCTGGTTGATATTCAACAGTAGCACCTGACTAGTTGCCCTTGTGGGTCTCTCGGTCCCGCTTCCTGGCCAGGCGGGCCTGCCGCATCTCCTCCAGAGTCTTGCGGGGGTCCATGACGAAGGCCAACGCCACGCCGACCGTGCCGTCGCCGTCCTGGCGGGAGAAGCAGAGGAAGGTGGCCCACAGGAAGGCGCAGCAGCCCATGAAGGCCGTGCGCATGTGCAGAGGCAGCAGCGCGAAGTTCAGGAACTGACAACACACACCTTACAATTAGCTTCTTACAATTAGCTTGGCGTTTAGCAACACACCGGGCACAGTGGGGCATGGTTATTATTAAATACCAACTTGCTGTCGTATCACAATAACTTAATCATCATTGTTAAAAGACATACTGTCAGTCAACATTGACTCATGTATGTTTCATTCTAAATTAACATTGCGTCATTGACCAACTACGAGTGCATATTATCATGATTAATGAGCAATAAACTGTCATTTAACAACATCTTGTGTTTGTTTATTGTTATCAGTTGACACACAGACATTTAACAATATTTAGTCCATGTTTGTAATGATTATCAAAAAACATTATACATTTTATTTATTTATTTTGCAATCATTAAATCTCCACGTACTGGAATTTAACAATTTCTCATGTTTATCATCGTTCAACATGAACATACTGATATTCAACAACGCCTAGTCTAAATGTCTTATCATGATTGATTCATATAGTTATTTATAAACCACCAGTGCATGTTAATCAGCAATACACTGCTCATTTGACAAGTACTAGTGTCTGGTTGACTTGAGTTGTACTGACGGTGAGCTGTCAGTCGTGTAGTGTACATGCGACCTCTGCTAAGGTCATTCATAAATAGAGACACATTCTTGGCAGGCGCATTCTGGTCAATACAAATAAAAAAGGAGGGGGAGTGGGTTGTAGAATATGAAGAATGTAATATGAAGAATGAATCATAACATTTACCTGCATGAAAGGCCAGTACATGAGTCCAGTCTGGAGGAGGAAATACAATAATAGAAATATTTTGGGATTATAAATCACATTCGGGGAGTATCAACAAATAAAATTCCGCCCTGATTTCAGATACTATGCAGAGGTGTGTGTAATCTGGGTTAACCCCGCTGTCGAAGAAATTGACTTCCCCACGCACCACCGCTCACCTTCCACGTGTTGAAGAACTTTTCCCGCCAGTCTTCAAAGATGTCTTCCTTGCCCTCAAGGAAGCTCACTCCTCAAGGACAAAAGAGAAAAAAATATATACATTTGTGGATATAGTCATGATAGACCAAAATTTCATGTGGCTACATCAAACTATGTATTTTCCAGGGCTGCATTTTTAATAATAAGACAAGTGTAATTTTTGGGGTAAGTTATCCCACTGAACTTGAGCAGACAGCTTCCTGAGTATTTATTGATGTTGTTTCTTCAAACTTTTTAAGATACATTTGTGATAGACACGGACACATTTTTTTGTTGCAAAATTGGCAATGTTTTTGATGTGTGTATGTGTGCGTGCATGCAAATTTTATTCAATCTAAAAATAGATGATTGCTGATATCTTTCCAAGTTTATGTTTGGCGAACCCCCGTGGATACCCTTAACCTTCCAAGGATAAATATCTAGTTCCATCACTGCATGGGACCTAATTAGCCAACAGTTTTGAAGTAAAAATCCCAATCCAAACAAAATCGGTTTGTGTGTTTCACTCACCCGCGTAGAAGACACTGGTGGCCAGAGGGGAGGCGAAGCTCTGGTCCAGCAGCAGCTTTCGGAAGAGCATCCCGGCCGACTTCCCCGGGAACCGTCGCTCTAACGCTCTCATCCAGAAGTAGTTGAAGTTCCCGTGGAAGGTGACCGCCACCACGGCCACATTGCGGGTGTGCGTGTAGTCCAGTCGCTGCCTGTGCGCCAGCAGCTGGTGCAGCAGATCACCTCCGGCGAACAGGGCGCCGTACAGCGTCACGTTGGCCAGCCAAGGGAAGCGCTTGGCGGTCTCCCGCAGCACCAACGTTCGCATGCTCAGGCTAGAAGTTCCTCTCGAAGAGCTCGCTGCGCTCAGGGCGCGCGCAAACTGCACATCCAAGGGCGATTACGTCACATGGAGAGGTTTCGTGCAAATCGCGTTGCTTGTTGAGTGACGTCATCCGTCAGCTGATATGTAACAACTGCTCTGAGGAGGCTTCCAAAGTGGCAGATTGCCTCGGAGTCTGCGCGCACGGCGAACTTCCTCGGTCAGGTGGCCAATCCTGCGTTAATCCGATCCTGCGTGGGCGCGCGTTATGTGAGTAGAGCAGCTGCGCCCTTTCTGCACCGGACACGCTCACGTGAGTTACTCAACCCATCGAGGTCGACGTCATGCAGCACGATATACAAAGCATAAACATACAAAGGATGCCGTACTGTTTTTAGGGTTGTAGATAATTCGAGCGTCCCGACACACACGCACACACACTAACGTAGTTTTGACATCACTTAAAAGACAATTCTGCTTTAGCGAGGACACAGTTCGCTTTTTTTTTAGTGAAAGTTTGATTTTTCATTCAACAAATTGCCTCGTGAGGAGTTGCCACTGCTCTGTTTAGGTTCCGTCTGTTCCTTTTTTTAAAATTTCAAAACCTGTATGTGGTAACTCGTCCCCAGATCATGTCATCAACATTGTCTATGCCTCTCGCCAACAGTAATGACAACATCTATTATATATTTGAAACCTCTCTGTCAGAAAAAAGTACATTTAAGTTTAGTTGTTGCAAATGATCCCTTTTGCTTACATTTTTGTACAGTATCGAGGATATAAGTATATATTTTGTCAATTTCTAATAACCAATGCAGCCATAATTCTGAGAAGAAAAAAAATAAAAATTTGGAAATGTCCTACCCCCCAAAAATAACCAAACAAACATTAACAATGTGCGTCACTGTATTCATTGACAGATCATGTCTGTCTGGGAAAATGATAAAATGTGGTGGCATTTGATGAACATGCGTAGTATGTTGAATACTCACGGTTTACACAATTGATATATGTAATTCTAAACAAAATGTATTATTATTATTAAACAGTCAGATTGCTTGCACCTTTGGCGGCATTTTTGTTTGGTGTTGCATCATGAGAAATTTTCTCGTACAAAATATGTGCCTTGGCGCACTCAAAATTTGGAGATACTGGTTTTAACAAACACAGAGGAAAGCATAACCTCTTGCTTTGGGAGTGGTCATAAAAGTACCTCCAATCTGGATTGCGTTCGGCTGTGCCTTCGGATTTTTAAGGTCCAACACCAGCAACTCGTGCAGCTCCAGTAAGAAGTCCGCGCTACTGCGATTGCAGAAAATAGCCACCAGGCGGCGCTCATGATCACCCAGGCCCTGCTTCTATGACTTCTATGTACTCCTTGCAGAACTTTTCAAAAGGATCCTGTGGAGACGTGGTGAGGGGCAAATTTAAATGCTCGCATAATGCAGACCATTCTAGAAACATAATGGAATCTCCACATTTCAATCGCAGAGTTGGAACCTGACCAAAATACTTCAGCTCGGGGAGAAGTTCAGTTGAAATCATCCGTCGTCATCAATTGACTGTCCAATAAAAGGAAAAACAACAATTAACGGGTTAAAAAATAGTAGTAAGATAAGACCCCAAAGAGATTTAGGAGGAAGAAGCAAACGATGACCCAAAGACACAAATGTGACGTGACATGTCGTGATCGTTCACACCCAACCTCACATGACACGTTTGAACGTCGATTTATGCGTGCGTTCGTCACTTTTCGCTGGGTTCAAACGAAAACTTGTGTTAGTTTACTCGGTAGTCTTATTAAAAGGCTGTGAAATTCTCAAAGCATGTACTGTATTACGCTCCACATTGGACGTGCAATGACTTGACTCGCGCACACGCACAGGCGCGCGTTCACGTTCGAGCACTCGCAGCGTCAGATGATCACAAACGGGCGAGAGGGGGTCCTGCCATTGGTTGAATAGCCTGTCAATCAAAATAAGACGCTATGCGATTGGTCCGCAGTGCTTAAAGGCCCACACAAGCGTCATTTGTGGATTTGAGTGTTCAAGTTGAAGTCTACGGAGCGACTGAGGCAGCGTTGCCTGCGGTCGGGCTACGTCGAGTGCAGTCTGGATATCGGCGACGAGATGAAGGCCAGAAAAGTATAAAATAAGTAAGCTTGACCTAACAAAGAGCGCATTTGATCGTGTCTGTGTTCTTGTGGATTCTTTGTTGCGGATAGTGAGTCTTCTCGCCATCGTTTGTGGTCCGAGTAAGCATGTCGTTGTCTTTTTGGCCACTAGCTCACTTAGCTGCAAATTTCAGCCGTCTCAAACCGTTCTAAAATATAATTCATGTGCCGCAGTCATTGGCAAATTAATAACCGCAACCAGAGCTGAGCCTCTTTAGAAGTCGCCATTGTTCATTGCAACTTTTGGTTACTTTCCCCAATCACTTTCTGTTAGATTACAGACTTGGTTGTTTCCAAAAAGTTTACTTTCGACATAGCGCCAAAGCCGATTTCATCCAACTCCGGTGAATTTGAATGAACATCGTCGTTTCCTTGTTCTGTTACTTATTGTAGTGTTTTAACATCTGAGCAAAGGTAAAAAAATAAGAATTGTGCGACTGAGTTTGGTTTCTTGGCGTTAGTGCCCACAGAGAACAGCTCTTACGTTTACTTTTAATTAAGAGTAACGTTTTTTTTTCTCCTTGCATTAAAATAAAGCCGATGTTAGCACAACCTCAGCTATAGTTAGAACATAATCCCTTTTCCTTTGCATGACTTAACTATGTCGTTTTGCCATCGGGGCAAATGTATAAAATGTGAGATTGTGCAGCTGAGTCTGGCCAAATTGCATAAAGCGCGAGATATCAGCTACGAATGAGCTATTAAGCTTGAACCTTTAATTAATAGCAATAGTTTTGTTTTGCATTCTACAAGAGCCGATGTGAAAAGAACCTGTGATATATTTAGGAAATCATTACTTCTCTTTTTTATGATGGATTGTGCAGTCAGGCAAATGTAAAAAAGTGAATTGTGTAACGGAGTTTGGCTTGTTGGCAGCAAGAGGAATAGATACAAGCTATAAATAAGCTATTAAATGTGTGTGTGTGTGTGTGTGTGTGGCGTAATTGCATGACAACAAGTAGAAGAAATACGGAGGATGTTGTAACAAGTGGCGACATGTCTTTCGGTTGATGATAATTATGCGGGCCTGCTGTGCAAGTGCCATCCATAACTTTGCTCTTTGTCAGAGCATGTGTGGCATTTAACAGTGGAACGTAACATCACCCCATGACGAAGTATAGTGCCTATTTTTAATGCGACTCATATTATATCTTGCAGGGTTTCCTGATGTCGAATCGATCTTACAGATGACCTATGACATGTTTGCACACTGTAGTCAGTCAGTTATTGAGGCCTGGACCATAATGAGGCCTGGATGAGCAGGACTTGCAAAGAACCCTTTTTATCCTCAGAGATGGAGTTCATTGTTGCAATTACACCCGTGCAGTAAGACCAGACATTTTTTTTAAATTCAGCAGCTGCATGTTTTCTTCCTTGAAAACAAGAATTACACACATGAAAATGAATGATTTCAAGGTTCTTACTTGCTGGGCAAAAAAGGAATAAAGAAGTCATAATAAAAGACTGGGTAGTTGGTGGAATGTGAGAAGCGTGAGAGAGTGCGGGACTATTGTTGGGCCTGAGCATGCCTCCATAATTAAAATGCACGTTAATTGGCAGCAGTGTGTAAACAAGACACGCACAATTGTTTGGTACTATTGTTGATTCATTTGGTTTAGAATCAGTGAATTTTTGTGGGGGGGAGGGTGCGGGCTGAAAGTGTGTCTTCGCTTGCAGTTCCGCGTAAAGCGCCCCGAGGCTTTTTGAGCGACTTCCGCTTTCGACGCGGCTGAGGAAACGCGCTCGACCACAGTCAGTCCCAATAACGAGTCACAATAACACACAAGGAGAGAAACCCGAATGCTGGGCAGTTTGTAGGTACGTTTCGAACTGGCGAGTGTAACTCAAAAGTTAGCCGCTGTCAATAATACCATGTTAATCGAAACACACAAAAAATACAAATAAAAACAGTATTTTTGACAATATGTGACACAAATGTATCTGTTGGCTTTTAATGCGCAATTAGGAGCTCCCAGGGGTCATAACTCATTGACGGACAGGCGCTGTCGTTTCTATTCGTCGACTGGAATCCGACCATTTAGTGCCACAATGAATATTCGTCAAGTATGTAGGCATGGAAGAGGGTCTCGCCTAGCGCTTCCGTGAAATTCAGACTTCTATGTACGTGTAAGTAATGAACAGACGCCAGTAGATGGCGACAGTGCATTGCACATGGATTTGAGATCCAACACAGTTTTTAAATGGAAGATAAAGATTAGGGGTGAATCTCAGCTTGTCACATCGGTTATGTTCAAAGTCAGACGGGTTTTCAAGTGATGCTGGGCCAGAGTATATAAATGTATGGTGTAAACACAGTGTGTGTTGTAATAATTAGACAAAAACGTGTGTTGACTTGGTAAGACCAGGTGGTGCGAATGGCAAAGGAGATGTTTCTAAAAAACAAAACAGCTGATCAACTCAAGCTATGTAGTGAATAATTTTCCCTCGTGGAGGCAGCACGTCATAATGCAATGTGGGCATGTCAAGCATGACAAAATTGATTGAATGGCAAAATTGTCTTGACTTTGTGATGTATGTGATGCGGTCACAGTAATGCTACGCCAGCTGTGTGCGCTAACTTGCTGTGTGTGCGCGTGTCCGTGTCAGCGAGGCAGCAAGCGAGCGGCGAGGATGTCGGCCGAGGTGGACGTCCTGATGCAGGAGGCCAAGGAGAGCATCGAGGCGGCGCAGAACTTTCGCACCGAGCTGCAGCAGAGACTCGGGGGACTCAACCAGGCGCGACAACAGGTCAGCTTTTTCTCGGCAACTGCAGATCATCATCATCATTAACACATCATCACCTGGGATTCTTCAAAGTTCGTTAAGACAAATTTGAAACCCTACTTTAACACCCTAACTCCAATCGAAACCTTTTTAAATCTCATTTTGTGTCCCTGGCGGTGGTATCTCTTCCTTCCTGTTAGGATGAGGAGTGATCTGAGCAGCAGCAGCAGCAGCAGCGAACAGTAAACAATGTGTCTACTTCCTGTCGCTGTCCCTCAGGCCCACAAGCATGCTCGTTGTCAACAAACACTTTTTCTTGTTTTATTGTCGTGTTGGTTTTCACGGGAGACACGATGACATGCGTGCGCCAAGATGGCCGACAGGGGTCGTACTCATGTCAAGATGATTCTTCATTCTGGTGCTCGTTTTCCTCTGCCAGGTGCGTGGCAGTTCGACCCAGGCCCGCGATGCCCTCCGCAGGCACTTTACCGAACTGCAGGCGGCGTCCACCCGGCTTCTGTCGGAGCGACTGAGCGCACTCCTCGCCGAGGTGGACGCCATCGAGGCGGACAGCGTCAGGCCTCTGGATGACTGTCAGAGCCTGGTGGAGTACGGCATGGGGCAGGCCGATGAGCTCCTTCGAGAGGGTAAAAATATATATTGAACGCATTTGCAGAAGTGCTCGTTGCCGAGTCATAATGACGGCGTTGTCTCCGCAGGGGAAGCGGCTCTGCGCTGCGGTCTCGGCGAGAAAGAAGATAAACTGGGAAGCTTCACCAAGAAGGCCATGCACATCCAGTTAGACAGGTACATGGGCCCCAATTAGAGCTGCAGTAATTATTCGACTTAAAACGCCCCCATTCCGCATAGGTAGCTTTGACACAGAACAAAGAGGTGACTGTCAATCAGAACTAACTCACAGAAGCAGGATGGTGGCTGTATGAAAGGGAACATTGCAAAGCCAGGACCTGGCCAGGAAACGTAACACCTGAGCCCCAGTTGAAGTGTGAATTCCCAACTTTTGAGGTCGCAATGGAGGCAGTGGCAGTTACACTTGCTCTCGATGGAAGTCAGTATATGGGTGTTGATTTTTGTAACCCAGTCCTGTCTTTTTTTTTTGGGTCATCCCTTTTACGCAACTGCTGTCCCGCCTCCTTTAGAACCTCTTTGGTACAGTGAAACTCCTCTACAACAAAATCATGTTTGCAGCAAGAACTTTTTCACAACAGGGGGTTTTTCACTGTAGCAAATTTGATCTCAGATGTAAACACACACACACACACACACACACACACACACACACACACACACACACACACACACACAATGTGTACTCTTTTTTTTATTCCAATAGGGCATAAATATGAGCATACACTTATTTGACTCTTCATATAGTCAGTGTAGAAAGAAAAAAAGGGAAAGAAATTGCAAAATTTACGATCAGCATTCACTTTCACTTACATCAATTTCTTGGATGATGTCTTTTATTTTGCTTCCTCCGTCTTTCATTTTGATCACTTTTACCTTCTCTTCCAGCGTCAGAGCTCTTCTTGTCTTAGCTGCTTGACATCCAAAGGTCCATTTTGTATCCATTTTAGCAATGCAACGTTCTTGCTGCGTCTGACACAAACAATAACAAATACTTCCTGGACTACTTGTGTAAACCAGTGTGGTGGTTGCTGTTGCCGTTTCCGAACTAAGCAGTAGAGGTCACTGTTGGATTAGACTTTTTGTAGTGAATCTCATCGTGAGGCAAGAGCAGAGAAAAATATTTCGTATAATGCAACAGGGTTTTTTTTCGTTGTATGGGGGGCAGGAAAGTGGGAATGGTGTTAATGCATGAAGATTTTTTTCACACTAGGGGGTATTTTTGCCCAAGTAGGTTTCGTTGTAGAGGAGTTTCACTGTAGCATCAAAGATGGCACGATGGCCATGTGAATAAGGGAATAGCAGAATGCCAGGATGGAGTTGTTAGCTGCCAACAGTCTTCTTCTGCCCTGGCAATTTCCCAACTTCTTCGGAAGCATCATCTGCCCCCCAAATTTAAGATTTGCTTGTGTAAAAGTAACTTGCCTCTTTGATCATTATTATAACAAGATACTGTAACCTTACTTAACTGTGCCAACGGCGCACTTGCGTTGCAGCCTGCCGGAGGTTCCGGCTCTGGTGGACGTCCCGTGCGTGTCGGCCCAGTTCGACGACTCCCTGCTGGTTCTGTTGCGTGAGCGCGCATGCCGCCACGGCTCGGTGGCCTCGCACCCGCCCGTCCTCATTGAGGAACTGCAGGAGAGACCCGGGAGCATCCTGGTGCGCTGGTGTAAGGTGAGCTTGCGGTGGGGGATTCCGTACCACTGGTTGCTCTTATGGCACTGCAGCAATTTCGAAGTATTAATCACTCTTTTGTCATTTTTACGATGAAAAACTCATGGGTAGTCTTGGAGCATTATTTGAAAAGTTGTTTGTTTTGGTTTTTAGGTCGACGAGGACTTTGCTGCTGCAGATTACCGGCTGCAGTACCGGCGCTCGGGCAATGGGGGGAGCCACTACGAGGATGCCTACGTGGGGCATGACACAGACTTCCTGGCGCTGGGTCTGGACCCTAACACCGACTACATGTTCAGGGTGTGCGCCCGGGGCGAGGGCCGCACTGAGTGGAGCCCCTGGAGCGTCGCCCAGACAGGATACACCACCATGGAGCCGCATGGTACGTGCGCTGGACAGGCTCTGGGTCGGGCACGCCTCTGTCTGTCTGTTTGGTTGCGTTTTGTTTCTGCTCTAGGAGTGCGTATTTATCTGAGTTGCTGGTGTATCTCTCTTTGTATTCTTGTCTGGGATAGTGACATCACGAATACGTTGAGACCACATTGAAAAATAACAAAAGAGGAAGCAGAGATTTTTTTCTCTTCCTCAATATGGAAATCCAGTTTCTATTTTGAATTTTTGTCAGCTAAACAAAATATGCTGTTGACATCCCACACTCTGCACAAGTGTTATCTAGCATCAAAAACACTACCAGGATGTTAAAAATAAGTAGCCATTGATGTTAAGTGAAATCCTTTTAAAAATATATATATTTAAATAATCATGTGTGTGTGTTATGTGTGCAGAGTGGCGTCCAGGCACGGAGGGTTACATCGTGAGTAGCAGACGTAACATCGCCTTGAGGAACGATTCTGTTCCGTCTGGCTGCCCTGTGCTTTACTCCAGTGCGCCCACCTACTTCTGTGGCCTCACACTTACCTTCAAGTATGTGCGCACACACACACACACACACACACACACACACACACACACACACAGATATATGTAAGTTACAATACAATGCATGCTGATTTATATAGCTTTTGTCACTTGAAGGATTTCGGCCACCGGTAAGCCTGACCGCCGGGACAGTTTGGGCGTGTGCGTGGACGGAGAAAAAAGCTGCCGCTCGCTTCAGAGAGATCAAGCCGTCTGCATCTCCACCAATGGTAACAAATTCAGCACTTTGAATTCCTAGCAACAGTTTGGTCCGCCAATATGTCACTTGCATCATTCAAATGTTGCTCTATCAAATGACCTCGAATGAGCAGAATGTGTTGAAGATGGAATGGTTTGAATTTGTCCAAAAATGTAGAAGGTGGAGAGGGAGAACCAAAAAAACAATTTTGGGGGGATTTTATTTTGAAATTTTGACCGGTAGGGCTAAACTGAACAGTTTAATCGGTGAAGTCACTTTTTTTTTGGGGGGGGGAGGTATCAAAGCGTTTGAATTGGTTATAAAATGTAGAAATTAGATTATAATTTCCATTTTTGAGGAAGTTTAAGTTAAGGTAAGTGGGAATTTTCGACATGTTGAAAATCCTTCCCAAAGTGGATTGAATGAGGTGAATGTTTTGAATTTCCAATGGGAAAGATATGTGCAATTGGGAATGATTAGCGATTTTTGTGGGCATTTTCAAAGTGAGAATGTTGAATATTTTGTAAATGGTCGTTTTTTTCTCATGTTGAAAATTGTCCCTAGGGTGAAATAAATCAGCTGAACGTTGCTTTGAATTTTAAATGGGAGGAATAAGATTTCATTTGTTGAATTTTCAAGTTGTTAGTGTAGAATAACATACAGTATGTGCGAAGGCTTCACCCATCACACAATAACTAGCTGTTGAAATATTGTGAAGATGATTCCGAAGCATCTCGAATAATGTTGTCGGTTGACAGGCGCCGTGTACGTCAACGGTAAGGAGATGACCAATCAGCTTCCGTCGATCACTCTGGGTTCGGCTGTGACGTTCGACATGGAGGTGGTGGGCGTGGTCCCACTCAACAACGACCACGTCAGCGACAACGTCGGCAACAACGTGAGCAGCTTGAAGCTGCGCGTCACCATCGGCTCAGGCAGCCGCGAGGTGGTTTTCGATTGGCTGCTGGACACGGCCGTAGACGGCCTCTTCTTCGGGTGCGCCTTCGCGCATGCCGGCTGGAAGGTGCTCGTCTTTTAATGGACAATACAGGACATAAACGATGCATTGACACCTCCCAAGTTCCGGGAACTTTTAGTTCGTGTTACTTCCTGGATTAAGGAGCATTTACAGTTACGTAAGGTTCCTGGATCTCTTGAATATACTGCCACCCCTAGTAGGTTTTTCTTTTGGACCCAAAACTTTCCTCAGTACAGTACTTAATAGTTCCTGCAGTCCAAACACACAATAATGTTTTTTTGGTTTTTTTTTACCCCGTTGAAGTTCCAGGAGCTTTTAGTTCTTAGTGTTTATAAATCGTGGAACTTACAGGTTCCAATCAGGTATGATGAACCCATTCCAAAGGCTCCTGAACCTCTCACAACCAATTTGATGATCTCATCAGCCCCCTGAAGCCATTTTGTAGGACTCGTATACGTGAGTTGATTATTGTGTTTACAATCACTCAAAATGGCGTCCTCATGCCTTTTTTCCCCCAAAGTAGATGACAATTACTCTCCTTCCTGGAAATTGTGTGAATCAAGGAAGACTGAACACCTGACAATTTTCATTTCTTCAAAAATCTTTGATACTGTGAAACTTTCGAGTTTTTTAGTTGTGCACGTGTCGGCGTGATCATCTAGAGTGACATCATAGTGTGTAAGGTGCCAATAAATGAGGGGGCCCCCCAAACCTTTTGTGGGTACTACAAACTACAGGGTGGCAAAAAAAAAATGTGATGGCAAATCCTGGAAAAAAGTCCCGTAAAACATGGAGACAATCTTTCTGACTTATTTTTTTTTTCAGTCAATCCTACTTACTTGTGTAGTTGATTGACCTTTTGGGGAATTGTAGACTAGGCTCGCTTCAGGTACAAAGTTCTCTCGGAAGCTTGCCTTGTGTGATCTTAAGTGTCTTTAACAAAACAAAAAAAAGATTGTTATTGTATTTGTTACTAATATTCTAGATGACTGTGGTTCTATGGAGGATATGTTGCCAAAAGGAGTTAGTATTTGCTGATGTTTTACACAAGCTTATAATCACACGCATCTTTGTTTTGTTCACCCGGTGAAGGATGAAGGCGCCCTTCACTGTGGAGCCACAAAATGTTAATATTATTTTGTTTGAAAAGAAATGCTAAAGATCTGTGTCGTTAAGTAATAAACCATTCACAAAGATTTTCTGTCCTTCTGATACAGTAATTACTTTTATGACTGTATATGCCCACCAAAACTCTGGTTTATCCCGCGAGACTTGTATTTTAGCATCCGGCATCACAAGTGGTCCTTTTTGTGGTAGTCCTTGCAATAATTCGGTCGAGCTGGAGGGTTATGCCTCTGTAATTTCAATCGAAATACGACCAACTAAACCAGGGGTGCCCAACCTTGATCGATCCTAAATCTATTTTTCCTGAGTGGGAGAGCAGGCACGGTCGCACTTCAGCAGCGTGTTAAATGTTAGGAATATTACTATCGTAGCTCACATGTACCGTTTGAAAACGCTTCTATTGGCGCTTCATATTCCCATTCTTTACCAGTGCCATCGGTGAATTGCTGGGGAAACAAACTTAATAATAATAATAAAACCAAATAAATATATCGCCACAACTCTGACAGCAAGCTGCTGCTGACGGCTAACGACTTCCGGTGATGGAGGTCACGCGCCACCGTAGGTTAAACTTGTTTAAAAAAAAAAAAACGTAATGCTTTTTTTTGTGAAAGTGAAAACTGATAAGGCACTGTATACTATCGGAAAATAATAAACGATATTAATTACACGCACACAGAAACACATCCCTCCGCCCCCCGCACTTCCCACTACACCCCCCGCGATTGACTTGGACCAGTCCGCCTGCTACCGGTCGATCGCGAAGGACTGGTTGGACACGTCGAAACTAATCTCAAAAGGAATACGGTAATAGTAATTAATTAAATGATTCACCCCACCACCAAAGACAAGAAAAAAACCCTGTAATTTGGGGTTGGAAAGAATGTCTTAGGCTGTACTAAAATATGAAAAAAATCATAGTATAGAACGTTCAGTATATACAGTATTATGAACGTTCACCAGTTAAATGTGGAATTCTTTCGCAACAAATTTTCTCTGCTGCTTTTGTATTTTTACTAAAATAATTTCAAAGTTGTCCACATTTTGAAAATGTTGCTTGCAGTAATATTTTATATTCTTAGAAATTTCAACGAGATAGACTTGGAATTGTAAAAATGTGCTCTTTTTAATAGAAAATCATAAGTTGAAAGCAAGCTGCTAGTACATTTTTGTTGTTCAGCTGCTGTGACATCAGTCCCAAAAAAAAAAAAAGTTTCGTCCCAAACTGAGCTAACAAATGCATGGTGTCAGAGGAATCCAGTTTTGGTTATTTAATTGTAACGTGGACAACAACAAAAAGTATCAAAGGTGGACTTTTATGAAACAATGCACATCAGATTGTTTTTTTTCCTCTGTGGAAAATAATGATGGGACCAGCAGGAAAAAAAAACAAGCAAATAAAGTCTTATTTTAATAACACGTATGGGGTCTTGCCCCCTGCTGGGTCCTGGAAGAATGCAATGTTAAGGCACTTCTGCTCTATGCTGGCTTCACTTATTAATTTTAGACTTTCATTTTCCGGTGATGACTCACAAACTACAGATTCAATGTTAACGTTTGGCAAAAGGCAACATTGGCTCACAGGGAACAAGGCAGATTCGGGATCAGGTCTTTAAGAGAAAAAAAAAGTAGCACCATTGAAGGAAACATTATGACGAGCCCGGCAGAAGAATAAGATGATCTCTGATGTCCTCAACATCCTAAAATTCAAAAGCTGGCTGAATGATCCAAACAAAAAGTGCGCTTTGAGTTTCTGTAAATGTGCCTAGTTGGTTTGTTTCACACTGATACGCACTGTTAGGAACATTAACAAAGTCCCTCGTTTTTTAGATTTAAAAAAAATGTTTTGGTGACTCGTTCACCCAGAAAAAAATCCAGTTTGGAGTTCCGCAAGGTTGTCTCGCTGTCAGGAACATGGATGACATTTTGGATGTTAATGGGTAACAAGAAGATAAACGACATCCAGGTGTTTGTCGAATGTTCCAACCTAAAAGTCTACTTTGGGTTTCTGCGAAGGTTTTGTGGTCACTCCACCATCAGTGGTCAAACCGGACCTAAGATAAAGTCCTCAAGTATTGGCAAGACAAAGAAAGCATGAAGTGCTAGTGTCTTCTTCATCCAGAATCAAGCTTAGAGTCCTACGAGTTCAAAAATGTCCTTGATGGATTCTGGAAAGGTATCTGGTCACCATTTTACTGTCAGGAATGTGGACAGAATTCTCAAGCCCTGGGATGGAAAGGGGGAAAAAATGAAATGGTGGCGTCTTTTTGGATCCAGAATCCGTTTTAGGATAGCAAAGAGAAGAAAAAAAAGCAAATTTTCTGGGCTCCAGAATTTTTCAGTCTTCACATCCCAAAAAGTCACAAAAGTGGAGTTTCCAAACTCAAAGTTCAGCTTGGGGGTTTTCATGACAAGGACAGGAAAAATGAAGGTCTGGTCTAACCTACATCCAGACTCAATCTGCGAGTGCTAAAAGTTGTCATAACTCTTCAAACAAAAAGTCTAGTGGGGGTTTTCTGATCACCCCGCACTGATTGATCCGTTCATATTTATACCCAACAATGGGAAAAAAAAAATCCTCAGGTTTTGAGGTAACAAAGAAAACAATATTCTGTTTTCTCTCAACAAGTTCTACCAAACAAGAAACCACATTGTTCTGCTGTCTTCTTGATCCAGAATCGGGCTCTTGAGTCCAAAATTCATCTTAAGGGTTGCCACAACTGGTTTCCCCCCGCCAACAGTTGTCAGTCTGGAACAGGGGCAAAATCCCAAGAAACTGAAAAACATGCTGTTCTGGTGTTTGTACTATCTGCAATTATTCAGTCTTCAAAGTCCCAAAAGTTGGCGGAAGGGTCCCAAAGTCTCGTTTGGCGTTTCTGGTTGCGCTTCCAACAAAAGTCCGTCAGGAACATAGTCCTCAAGATTTAGGATAATTCGAGAAACAAGGCTGCTCTGGTGTCTCTGTGCTCCAGAATTGCCAAGTCTTGATGGCCAAAAATCACCACGATGGCTCCAAAGATAAAGTTCTGTTGGAGTGCCTCCATTGGTCAGTTTAAAACTCGACTCGGACTCTCCCGCCATCGACTCGGGTCTTCAGACTCCGACGGCTCCTGGTCCGTCTCCATCTGAAACTCCTCCGCCGTCTCCCATTCGTCTTCCTGCTCCGCCTCGTCTTCCTCCGCCGGTCGTTTGTCCCCGTGCGCGGCGGCCTCGAGTCGGGCCATGGCCCGGTCGATGGTTCGGGTGTTGACCAGGTTGAAGTCGTGCATGCTGACCAGGTGCAGCAGGAAGTTGCGGCGCAGGTTTTGCCGAACCAGGTGAGCGCAGTGGAGCTCGGTGAAGAGCAGGCACGCCTCGTTCATCTGGTGGTCGGCGATGAAGCTGCGGGGGCAAAGATCGTCGTGAGTATGCTCGGAAGAGCGTCGCAGCTTCGCGCTAACTTGCGGGACAAACCCGTGTTTCATGACGTGAAGGTTCCACAGCTTCATGATCTCCTTCTCGCCTTCATTCACGTCCGTGAAGTCTTCGATTTGCTGCGAAAGAAAAGGAATATCAGTGGAAACAATCATGGCAAAAAAATACAATAAAATGCCTCTATTGAGTAGCGCAATTAATCAAAAGCAACTACTGTACTTCATGGTCAACTCAAGATGCCTAAATGGGCTGCCTGAGAAATCGAGGAAATACGACAAGCAAAAATCGGTCAGAGATATTCAAATTAGGAACGTAAAATATTAATTGTTCATGTTCCAGATGTCGCGTAAATGAAATTCGTTCCAATTCACGTAGCTCGGGCCAAGCATTGAATTATGGAAATGTTTACGCAAAATTTTTTGGGGGGGTGAAAACCCACACAGTACCTGCACATTTGGAGTTGTTTTTGTTTTTATCGGAAAATCTGCTCCTATGCATGCATGCAAGCAGATAACACCAATTTTTGTTCGTTTATCTGGAATAACATTTTTTTTTGACTTTTTTGTTAAATTTGAACGCTTTTTCTTCTGTTTGAAAACAAACAAACATTTTCCAACCAGATTAACAAAATAAAATAACTCACAATGTTTCTCCGAAAACATTTTGGGAGATCTATGGTTTATTTAAGTCGCACATTTTTGTTGACAACAAAGAAAAAAAAATGGGGATGAACAATTTTATCTGAAAATTTGTATAAAAAAAAATCCTAGAAAATACTACAAAAATTTAGAGACAAATGCCCTCGTGTTTTTTTTTTTTAGGGGGTTATAAACATTCCGAGAGGCAGGCTTTGAACTAATCCACATTCCCCCCCCCCAAACGTACAATAACGTTATACAGCAACACTAACCTGAGGTGCAACCTCATCTTTCTTTCCTTCAAACAACATCCAGCGCGCTTGCTGGGAAAGCTCGGTTGCGTAAAACGAACCTTGGCGGTCTTCTCTTTGAGCCAGTCGGGGTCCCTCTCGTCCTCGCTGTCCACGTCCATCTCCTGCGGCGGTCTGGGCACGCAGCTGTCGCTTCTGAAGTACAGTCGGTTAAGTCCGCCCTCATACGACCCGAGACGCTGGCGCTCGCCGTCCTCGCACTCCAAGAACTCGGACAGACTCGGCTTGCTGCGCTTGGGCCTGGATGGGTGAACACAACACGTTTGCAACAATCCCTGTCATACGCGTGCGTGTTTTTTCAAATACACAAGAAACATCTTGGTCTTGTTTGCACCTGCAGACCAGGACGCGAGTGACGGCCGCCCTCTTGACGGGCCCGTTGCGGCTGAAGGCGAATCCCGGCTGGCCGTGGACGTCCTGAGGGTTCCCCGCGTACGAGCCGTCGTAGCTCTCGTTGATGGAGACCTCGATCTTGGCTCCCTTCGGGTGAGGCTGCAGGGCAGTAACATCGGTGAGCCCTGTCTCTTCCGCGACGTCCTTTGATTTACCGGGGGTCCACTCACCACATAGTTGAAGACGAAGCGCGAGTGAGACAGTTTGAGGTGTTTGAGCAAACTGTACAGCTTCCTGCAGTTCAGGGTGCACCAAGGACAGTGAAGGTCGTCTCTGGCCTCGGTCTGCTGCCGACTGTTGTTGTTGTACTGGAACTACGCGCAAAAGCGCACATGGTGGCGAGTAGTTTGGATGTTGTAGTTTTAGTTGTACTTTTACCTGGTTGAAGGTGATTCGGACTAGTCCTTGACCCGATATTTATCCGTTGTTTACCTGGTAGAAAATGCGTAGTTTGGGTCGAGGTTCTGCTGGGACGTGTTCTCTGGCTCTGGTGTGGACTTTGTCCGAGTTGATGGTTTCTTTCACGGCTGCGTGCGAAAGCTTGCGGTCAGTCGGTCCCGAAACGTCTGCGGCCTGCCTCGCCGTGTTCATGTCTTGAGGGTCTCACCGTGGGCGGGGTGCGCCGCGTTCCTCAGCGCGTGTACCGATTTGCTTTCCCGATTGGCGTCCGAGTTGCGCGTTGCCAAAGGTTTGGCCACGGGAGCCGTGGAACCGTCGCTGATTTCGCTGGTCCAACGCAGAGTGAAGCGAAGAGTCGGGCCGTCGCAGAACGCCTTCAGCGGAGGCATGTGCTACGCGCACACACACACACACATACAAACACGCCCCTAAAACTTTTAAAAACAATCACATCTACACACACGGACACTCAGCCCTTTACCTTTGTGTCCAATATCGTCTCCCAAGTTGCTCTCGTGTTGTTTAGAGGACACTGCTGTGTCAATTCTTGCATTGAAACTTCGTAGTCGCCGTCGAGCAGTTGCAGGCGTCTGAAAACATACAGACCATACGGGACATCGTGTTTACATATTCATGCGCGAGACATCCATCAATATGTTGTGCATCACCTGTTTTTATCAAAGACCATCATCTGGGCCACCAGCGTGTTTTCTCCGTCCTCCCTGAGGGGGGAGCTCCGCCTCTTCTTGTCGATCACGTCCTCGGATAACTCTGGATTTGGAAAATAATTCAGGACAACTTTCTTCTCACTCAACTCTTGTGCACAACAGCAGGGACACAAAAAAAGATTTTTGAAATGACTCTGTTAAAATTATCATTTGTATTTGAATGATGAAAAATGATAAAATTGGAAATTGGATTTTCAAAAACAGCAGACACACAAAAAAAAAAAAAATGATTTTGTCTTTGAGTGCCCTGCGATGAACCAGGTCGGGTGTGCCCCGCCTACTGTGTAAAATCTTACATTTTATTATTATTATTATTATTTTAAGAGGAAAAAAACCCCAAACATATCTTTGACAACAAAGAGGAAACTCGTTTGGGGGAGAAAATAAATAAAATCGGAAATACATTTTTGCTTCAAAAGAAAAAAAAAAATCAACTAAAATGTGATTTTATTGAAAAAAATAGACCATTTGATTTTTGTGAAAAAAGTTCAAATTCAAATCAGAAAACAGATTTTTGTGGGGCTAAAAATGACAAACCACATTAAAAAAAAATCTAACAAAAATAAGCTTTGAATTGAGAAAAAAAAAGTCTAAAATGGGGAAATTATATTTTTGAATGCCACGTGGATGTTTCCCTGCTGACCTGTGTGATGGTGCGCCTCTCCATTTGCAAGTCCGTTGAGGGGCAGCCTGTGGTCATATGCGGGCTGCCACACTCTGAAAAGCAGCGAGTAAGACTTGACCGTGTACGAGTTGCTGGTTTCAAACTCGCTGCTCGGGACGAGCAGGGACGGAAAGCTCGAAATGTCCTGCACCGCCGGGAGAAGTCAAGTCGGGATTGAGAGGAACCTGCTTCTTCCCGGCTGGAACCTGCTTGACCGGACAGCTCACATCCTGGATGGGAAGAACCACACTCATGTCAATCAAGCCTCACATCCATTCAAAAAACAAAAAAAAGTGTAACATATGCTTTGGAAACGTAATTAAATACTTTGACTTCATTGGTTGATTGATTGATGACATCATCTTGCCTCACCTTCCTCTTCTTGTGACAGACTTTGACCAGGAGGACCTCCAGGGACACGGAGGTCTGCTCATTCTCGCAATCCTGCGACGGTTGCCCTGACGACAACAAAAAGCAACAAGTCAACCAAAGAGCTGACGGGAACGAGAGCAAATGCGACGCAAGCGTACCCGATTTGTGGAAGAAGCCGGTGAAGGTGAGCTGCAGATTGGACGCCCAGCTGGTGAGAAAGCAACACCGAGTTGTGCATTTTAACAGGTCGAGAGAATTCAGCGTAAACCACATCAAGTAAGCCTGCTAGCTTAAGCCTAACACATCATAGAAAATGCCATAGACGGGGTAACAAATAGTTTCGACAAACTTTTTTGATCGTGTCTGGATATTTGCATTATACTGCCCCCAGTGGCCAAGTTGTGTACAGCAAAAGCTATGATGCACAAACTGTTTAATTTTTCAGATTCTAATTAGTACTCACATAGCACTCTCATATTTAATAAAGTTAAATATATACACATAGCACTCTCATATTTAATAAAGTTAAATATGAGAGTGCTACGTCCCTTTTGTTTTAAAATGAGGCATTACATTTTTTGGAGAGGTTTGGGGTTTGTAATGGCATCCCCATTCATTTCAGTGAGGAAAGAGAATTTGAGATACACGTGTTTTGAGTTAAGACTATGGTCAGGGAATTAATTCAACTCACATCTCAAAGCACCAGCGTTTTGGTAATTTCTTGATAATAAATGAACCAATTTGTTCATAAAGTATTTTTAACTCATACTTTAAAACAAATCAATTAACAGATTTAAAAATATATATTTTCATTTAAAAAAATGATTAATTAACAGGAAAAACTGAGAAATTAGCGGCAAGTAAAAATGTGTATGTAAAGTCGTTTATTTTTACTTTAATTCTGTATTTTTACTTAAACAGTCAGTTATAGTCTGCTTGCATTGGGGCCTAGTGGTGCAGTGACCAACCACCGCCAGCAGATGGAGCCGCAGTGGAAAGTACTCAGTCACGCCAAGGTTGTGCCTTGGCGGAGGTCTCGTCTCGTCTCACCCGTGCATCTCCTGGTCTCCTTGCATCTTTTCCACTCGGAAGAGCAGATTGTCCACCTTGGAACTTTTCCTGGGCAAACAAACGACACATGTTAGCAAAAACAACATAAACAGTCGGAGACATCGACTTGTGATGGAGACATATTTTTTGGGCCAAAAAGCAAATATAATAATAATAATAATAATAATAATAATAATAATACCCAAGTACAAACATCTTTCAAAATGGACACATACAGATACACGTGTTTTCGGAATTTATTGTGAAAAATAAATGGTGAAGAGTTGCGAAGACAACAGGAGCTGTACAGGTTGTAGTACAGTGTGAAATGTCAACAGTGCTGGTCATACACTATTATTATACGGAGAGAAAAATGCATGCACACATTTGCATATTACTAGTGTATTTTTTTAAAGGCTATCAGTATGTTTTACAATGTGCTGTTGCCATCTGAGGCTCACATACATTCGGTTTCATTTTCAAACACACAACTAGCGGATTTGTATGTGAGGCAAAAGCTGCCTGTGGAGATAAGTGAAAACACCTGTGGAGGCCTATTGTGGCTTTAGGACATGTGAACCACTCATATAATAGCACAACGAGTCAGAAAACATTTTTGCGTGGTAGGTGTCTGGATTTTGTGCTTTCACAGGCATCTATTCGCATGCAGCAGGAAGTGGAAGTGAACCGCTGCTGGCTGACAAAGAAAAACTTTCAAAGTGAACCACTGAGCTCAATTGTCAGAGGATGAACCGTCGGTCTGTGTGACTAAATAATTAGTCCAAATGAACATGTGGTAATGGCATTAAAAAAAAACCGGTTGATTTTCTGTCACATAAAAAGGAAAATAACCACTAAAGCAACATATTTTTGGAGGTTTCGTTACCTCTTGGCCTTTTTCCTCGAGTTCCTGTGCGACATGTAGGTGAGAGTCCTGTGCAGGAATATGGGCTTTAATTGGAAAGAAAAAGGGCATATTGTTACAGTAATTCCATGTTAACAGGTTAGGAAATTAAACCTAAAAAATATTTCAAGAAAACTCACAGCGATCAAGTTCCTAGAACGGAGGAACCTGTAGATTTGGGTCGGTTCTGCAACAACAGACATTCAGTCAAGAATCATCAACAGTTCCTTGTTGTTCATTAATACAACTGTCAATCAATGTCAACTTGGCTGCAATATTATGCAGTATTTTATACTTCTTTTGGACTTTTTGGGGATGTTTTTAACAATGAAACTGATTAATGACTTTGTAATATGGACAGAAACAACACCGCTTGCTCAAATGCCCCAAAAAGAAAGCTCGACTCAAAATGATTGTACAAGAGGATACGATGGTGGAGGTAGGAAAATAAAGAACTTGGGAGAGTTCAGTACAATCAGCTCTTCCATTTATGCAATGACCACTTCAACAAATCCGTTTAACGAATTAAATAACTTGTGAGGTTGAATTTCGGAACTCACTTTCGAAGGCCTGCAGGAACAACTCGTGGTCGGCTTGGACGACCTGCATGTTGGGCTTCTTTGAGTCGGATGAGGAGGACGACGGCGGGTACTGTCCGTTCGCCCTCGCCCCGCCGCCGCCACCTGGGGTCACCGGGTGGCCTCCAGCCGAGGGGCCGTGCCTGTGTGGAGCCATCCACTTCAACCAGGCGAGCTTTTTTGGGCGTTTGCTTGTCAGGAGAGATAGAAACTTGAGTAGGTTTTTCTTTGTCAAAAAAAGAAGAGGAGCATCGTCTCGTGAAAAAAAGCGACAGAGGAGATGTTGACAATTCAACGCAGCTGGGAGGGCGGGGAGTTAATTTATTATTTTTTTAAATTGCATTTCCAAGCAAGGCTGCAGTGAGGCGCTTCAGCGCGTTGGCATTACAGAGGCCGGCCAAGAGGTTCCAAATGCGGGAGTCGAAAGCAACCCGACGCCGCCGTTCAACAGCTAACTTCCTTAGCTTGACAAGCTAACCAGGACGAAGCGACTCTCCGCACTCGTAATAAAAAATAATAAAACAAAAAAGACGATTTAAATAAAAACACACATGCATTTGATTAACATTGAAGTTTAAATCCACAATTTCAAATTAATTCATGTAAATTGTTGATTGAGCGCATTTTGCCAATCGTAGCATCGCATTTTTGGAGCAGATTATCCGGTTCATATTTTCAAAACATAAGATGGTTACTGTCGATGCGCTAGTGTGTTATTTTATTTTATTTTTATAAAATACTGTACCTACAAACCTTTTTCATGTATGCAGCACAGATGATTTATTTATTTCTAGAAATCGAATTATAACTACTCGAATGGGGTATTATGTAGCCAACCAATCAATTTTATTTTGGCGACCGATAAGTCTGTTTTGTTTTTCCGGTCATAATATATCGCTCTTAACCAAAGTTGAAATGGACGCTTCACTTTTTATACGCATTGAAAGATTCCGCCTTTCGAGTGCTCGAGCAAATCACAGCGCTTATTTGTGAAACGCGACGTTTTGATTGGTTGGGGCGTTTGCCTTTTCACAAATATGAAAGCGGCCTTCAAGGTAATATCAGTTTCCTGACCGCATTGTATGGTAATCCTATTCTTTTATGGAGTTTTCTTGTGTTCAGTTATATGTTTGAATACATTTTGAATACGTTTTAATGTGATTACAGTACGTGTGCATGAATACTTGAAAGCTTAAACTATCAAGCTGTTTTATTTTTTTTCATCTACTTTCCATTAAGAGTTTAAATTTTTATTCAATTTGTACTACTTGCACACATTATATGCCACCGAATTGTGTTAAAAACGTTTGCAATGTGTTAATTAGGTTTAAACATTAACAGTATACAGTACCATAGCATGTGGGATAGTTTAAGGCTTAAACCGTTTATAAAAATTCATATGGTCTTCCAACAATGGCTTTTTAAATTAAAAAAAGAAAACAACCTAATTCATCACTGATGAGCTTTTATTATTTGTACATACAGTATTCCCTTTTAAAGTGGCCATCCATGTTAGCAGTTTGTCAGAACATAATGCGTTATTGCACTCCACAGAAAAATCAAAGTTAAACAAAACAAAAAAAAGAAAAACAAAAACAGAAAATAGGTTGCAGCTTGACTAACTTGTTGATCAAATGCGAGCCAAGCTGCATTTCTAAACCATGATAAAATCTTCAAAATAACGCAACATTCGTTTCTTATCATGCCTGGAGGAAGTGCAGAGACATAAAAAGAGCCAGAAAAACAAGCAGTGCACTTCTGATCTCGGTACTGGCTTCAGAGCCTGGGCCAGCGAGTAGTCAGTTACATTAGTGAAAATCAACATTTAACATACAGTACACAGAAACAACATTGTTCCATTCCATTGCCTTTTCATGGTGGTGGCGCGTGCATGTCATCCCGTTCATTCTCATCAGTGCTTCCTCCACAGGATGTATGTCATAAGCAGGATGAGACCTGCCGACAGCCCCGCGATGACAAACTGGTGTATGGAGAGCACGTTCTCCAACGTGTGGATCCTCTCCTCCATGGCGCTGGTGTGGATGTAGTCGTAGATCCCGGCCGTGATGCTCCACAGCGCCCACACGGCGTCCAACACCAGCGGCATCGGGGACAGGCTCGGCGGTTACGCGACGCCTCTGCAAATGACAAGTTCCCAAATGGGACAATTTCAACCCCAATGACAGTAAATAAGAAACTACAACATCAGAGTGCATTGATTTACAAGTTTGATTTGTTTCGTGACCACGGTCCCAACTAGAAACAATCAACGTACTCTGCTTTCCTGGGTTCTGTGGGGAAAGTGCGGTAATTTCGCAGAAACTGTGTGAAAGAGGCCCTTCGTGGTTGCATTATATGCATGCTAAGGATTATTATTATACGATGTAATGTCCTGTGTTTTTGTTGAGCGAGAAGTTGGTGAAATCTTCGCTTCGCCTTCCAACATATCGAAAAGCTAACCGGTTAGCCACCAACAAGCGACCACGGATCAAGACAAACGAACAAAAAACAAATATTACTCACCGCATCCGCCTACACGAGTCCTGATTTTGCCGAGAATGTAACGCAGCCTCCCCACCGGCCGACGGGATGAGCGTCGGGCAGCGTTCAAGACATCACAGGTGGTCGGTAGAAGGGGATACTTTCCTCCGGGCGGACATCACTTCGGTTCCGCGTCCAGAGCCGCTCCCACTTCACGTCATTCCATTTCCGGGAATGTCATATGACATCAGTCCTCCTCCTCCAATGGCGACAAGCTTGCGAGAGAGCAAGCTGACGTGCTAACTACGATCGAAGCTTTCAGAGCCTGTCACTTAAAGGCAATTAAATAGCTCCAAATATCACGGTGAGACTTTATACAAGTCATTTCCCGATTTGTATTCTTTATTGTCTCTTGTTTGAGTCCTACTTTGGATTATTTATGGGGTTTTTATCCCGGCAGGATGAACACAACACCAGAACTATGAACGTTGTGTTCGCACTGAAGTCACAAACTAATTTTTTGAACGGCAATTCCGTTCCAGCGGTTCCAAATTGAAACATGTTAATCATTAAAAAGACTAAAACTGACCCTTACAGCACTACCAGGCGCGGTGGCCAAGTGGTAAGGCGTCGGTCTCGTAAACCGAAGATCGCGGGTTCGAACCCCGTCCGTGCCTTGGAGGTTGTGATTAACTACAAACTTTTTAACGGAAAGTCACATTCTCTTGTGCTGATATGCAACAAAAACTTTGAACAAAGACCAAAGTAGCTGAGATTTGAATAGCACACTGTTTTCCCAATAAACTTTCAAAACCCGGTGTTGCCCTCTTGAATTGATAAGGGCATGAAGAAAGCAATGATTCACAATGACGCAGCACCTTGATTTTATGCACAGTCGACACGTCAGGTTTAATTCAAAACTGACACTTGACAGCGGTCAATCACGATGCCCTTTTGCGGGTT
The DNA here is from genome assembly GCA_026261675.1 of Hippocampus mohnikei. Taxonomy (NCBI): domain Eukaryota; kingdom Metazoa; phylum Chordata; class Actinopteri; order Syngnathiformes; family Syngnathidae; genus Hippocampus; species Hippocampus mohnikei. The sequence goes on along the minus strand of JAKGUB010000328.1, from coordinate 11,682,671 downwards.
AAGCGATTCGGCTCATTTAACGGGCACTAGCCAGGACCCACAGGAACACTCGATATTCCATAAGACACGTTTAATATGAATAAAACAGATTTTTACACACATTGAACATCTGTCTCGCTTGGACACTGTTTGGGTCCATGTCATTATTTGGGCTGTGTGTGTCATTGTTTCCGAGATTCGGCGAATCGAGGGTCACTAGGACCCTGAGTTGAAGGAAGTGCGCGAACGCTCGACCCTACCAAGATGGAGGACCAAAACAAGGACGATACCGACCCAAAGTTTTACAGCGAAGTATTAAGGTCCATTTTCGTTTCGTTAGCACATTTAAGTGAATTAAGTGGCAATTATATAGAGTTATCGCTCGTTTTACATGAATTAATTTGGGCTGTTTGTGTATTTCTGCATTTTACACGTGGCTTGTAGTTTCATTGATGCTAGCAAAACCTGTCGTACACACAGTGAACGATAATGTACAACATAACCAGAGTGAACATATACTGTGTATATATATATATATAAGAATAATGTATTAACGGTTCAAGTTATTTGTGTATGTCATCACGAGATGGTCACTCGTGGAAACATTTTGTTTTAATTCCACCGAAACCTTCCTACACTTCGAGAACGTGAGCTCTGTCCCCTTTCATGACGTGTTTTGATAAAATGTAAAAACAGGTGCTGTATCTTCATATTCTATCTGCGTGATTATGATTTTTACAAACCCAACTGCAGTGAAATTGCGACCAAATGTTAAACATAATAAAAATAGAATATAATGGGATGTGTTGGACCCATAAAATTCTAAGTTATGATTATTTGCTCAATACAATAAATTTTATAAATTACATTATTAAATACCTTGTATTCGTAGTGCATTCAATATAGGTTAAACATGGTGTGCAAATCATTGTATTCTGCAGTTATTTGTTTTACACGTCCCAACCCAAGAGGATTGATTGTGTTTGTATAAATCGGTCAAAGCAATCTGTGTTGCGAATTGAGGAGCTAGTTTACAAGTCAGGGTGGATCATATGGCCTTATTTTCTGACCCCGTCCAGCTACAACTTCTCAATAAAGTAACAAGAGTTACATTCCACTGAAGACAGATGAGCGGGTGCAATTTTCAGATGGTTTTGACAAGAAAGGAGTGAAACTTTTTACCTGAGATATGTACTTCAGAGCCACAAATATCTGACTTGTGTTTTGAAGAGTGTGACAGATCTTACTCTTGCAAATGGACCAGCTGAGCTTTCTTAAATTATTGAACATTATTAACTTATTAAGTAGCCAGTTCACATTTTTTTCACAACATCTCATGCATGAAAAGTTATTTTATTGCATTATATTTGTGCAAGTAGATGATAGTTATTGCCAACAAAAACTTGCTGGACTAAAGCAAACGCGAGAAGGGCAAAACACTAAATTTTCTAAAAAAGAAAAAAAAGACTTGTGAAGGCTATTTCACCGAATGAAAATAATATTTTTGTGAGAAAAAGTTAAGACGATTTTCAAATCTATATCAAGACAGCTCAACTTTAAATACTGCAGGTTATTTTGTTTCAATGTTTCCATTCTCACATTTCAGCCCTTCTGAGCTGTTCTCGGCTCGTACCCGGAGCCACAAGATCCCGGTCCGTGGTCAGAAAGACTTCTACCCAGATGACTCTGAGGAGCAACGTTTGCGTCTGGAACAAAGCCTGAGCGAACACTGGAGCCTGGTATCGGAGGAACGAGTGGAGAGGCTGTGAGCGGACACGTGATCATGATGATACCGTCATGCATGTGCGGCTTGCATATGACCTTTTATTTTTTGTTTTCCTTTGCAGCGGTAACCTGGTGAAGGCAGTGTGGATTCCTGATGACCAGATTGTGGAGCTTCAGTCTCCAGCGGTGAGTGAGCTTCATGTCCTCCACCCATTCTTTTTTAAGTACCATTTGTAGAGCACACCCCCAAAATATCAGCATTTACAGGCAGCTTGAAAGGGCCTTTTAATCTTTGATTTGTGTTTTGCAGGGGAAGTTCTGGCAAACGATGGGATTCTCCGCCAACGGCAAGCAGTACCTCCTCCCCGAAGAGGCGCTCTACCTGATGGAATGTGTGAGTGGCAACTAAAGTCCGGTGCACCCCTTTTCACCACCCGCGGTTGAACTTACTTTGCCGTTTTGTACCAGGGAAACGTGCAAGTGTTCTACCAGGACCTTCCACTCTCCATCCAGGATGGCTTTGAATGCTTTCTGTCTTCGAGCAGCGTGAGCCTGCAACAGTATCAGGTGCAAGCAAAAGTGCTCTTAGTAACATTCTGGTCCTCCTCAAATGTTCAAATCAAAATGTAAACACTAAGGTTGCTGAAAACCGTCATATTTTCCTAGTATTTTTGGGGATTGCTGGTATTATTATTTCAATTTAAATGATTGAGTTCATGTTGCCCCTCCCCAAAAAATCACACGGAATTGTTTTCAATAGAACAAATAGGATGATGGCGCTTTGGTGTTTTTCAAGTCTTGGATATAAGATAAGCAACAAAATCAGGGTTTCTGCATTAGTATTTTTTATGTACAATGCTGTCTCGAGATTTGGATTAGGGTCCATGACTATTCTTGAATAGATTAAATAGTAAAATTGCTAGCAGGCTAGGTCTGTCTCTGTGCAGCCTGGTCCCAAATGGTCCGAGGCCCGGTATAGATCCGAGGACCAGTGGCTAGGGACCGCCGCTCAAAATATACTCTGAGATTTAACGCAGCCGAAATGATCACCAAATTGATCAAAGGAAAGAAGAGAAAAATGTGCAAAAATGAACACTTCTAATTAATTCCCCCTGTTCCCTCGCAAAAGGTGTTTGGGCATCTGAAGAGGCTCGGCTACGTGGTGCACAGATTCGATGCCAGGTAACGGGGATGTGACGGCTGAGCGGTGAGGTCTTAGAAGTCATGACATCAGCGTGTTTTTCTCTTGGGCTTAGCTCGCAGCCGTCGTCCTACGCGAGGCAACTTAACTTGCCACAGTCACGTGGCGCGAGGACGCTGAAGAGGAAGCGCAGCGACAGCCTTGTTCCAACTTGCAGGTGTCAAAGTTAACAAAACAAATCGTTGTGTTTGGTTGAGATGTTTTTTTTTTTTAAACAGGCGCCCGTATAGGCAGCAAACTATTTGGTGTGAATGAACTGAACAGGCCCTCTGCTGCCTTTAGCTGACATTCAGTCCGATTGTTTGAATTTTGTTTTTACAGCTGGCTCCTGCCTGCAAGCTAGTCGGGTCTGAAATAAATGTGCCACTTGCTGGTTTTGAGTGATGTGTGTGTGTGTGTATACACACACTAAGAACAAACAACTTTTTAGCTGCCCACTTAGCCAGCAAGCTAGTATGGTCTGAATTATGTTTTGCTTTCTCATATCCAGCCACAGCGAAGCACACAAAGTGCCCGATGTGAAGAGAAGGCAAGCAGAAGAAGATCCAACACTTCCCGAATCTCGACCGACGTCCTCACAAGATACTTTGGGAGCTCAAAGCCCCTCTGCAGATTCAAACGGGGGCCGACCCTGGTGGATAACGGACCCTGTTGCCAGCCACGAGTCCCACGAACATGCCTGTCGGCGCTCCATGTGCTGGGACGGCGTCATCGTGTTCCCCGACGTAGCCTCGCTGCGCAGGCACTCCAGCTGCTTGGCCTCTCCAGACCCGTCTCTACTGCCCGGTGGTCTGACGGTGGGTGAGTGTGATGTCAAACCGTGGACGAGGAGAATCAACCAGCGTGAGGTCAAGATGAATGCCAAGGACAGAGAGAAGGAGAGAAGGGAACACAGAAGGAAGTGGGATGTCAACAGAGACAAAAGGTGTGCGGCGGGCTTGAACCCCCATTTTCAAACCCTATCCTTGGCTTAAAACCCCAATGTCGATGCGAAGGTGCGACAGTGCCGAAACTGGGCCGAGTATCATCAGCTTCTGGCGAGCCGGCAAGGGAGACGCAGTGGACGACCAGAACACTTGTGGCAGAGGGAAGTCACTCCTTTACATGACCACACCCAGCCCATCTCCACAGGTAAGTCACTTGACCTGGCCTACATTCGTGTCTAATCCGTTGTTTTAAAATGCGTTTAGCAACATCAGTCACATGACACACTAGTTTTTTTCAATTGGCTGTTTAGGCGGCACGCGAGTGGGTCTGAATTAAGTGTGAAGCCTGCTAATTTTGGGTGGGTCAGTCCAGTACAAGAAAGACAAAAGAAACACTCCAACAGGGAGAGACAAACAATATATTGATTTTTTTTTTCGTTTTCGCCAGCTGCCCTTATAGGCCGCAAGCTAGTTGGGTCTGAATTAAAGTATACATTCTATCTGCTGTTTTTAGGTGGCAGCCAATCATAGCGGATGATAATCTACCTAAAATTCATTGTGTCGATTTATTTTACTTCTGTCTGTTCAGGCAGCTAGCTACTTGGAATCACTTTTTCCCCCCCGTTGTTCTTACTTCCAGGTGAACTGCTAGACAAAATCAGTGTCATCAAGTCCACACATGTGCTGGAGGGAGCATCCAGGTATCCCGGTTTCACTCAATGTCCCTTGTCTATTTTGCTGTGTAAACAAAATGGTTCATTGGGCGGATGTAAAGAGTCCACCTGCTCCCACACTCTTCTAGGTTGACGGCCTCAGAGGAGTGGAGGATTTGTTTCACTGTTTACCAACCTGACACGGTGGCTACCTTCAAGAAGAGCAACCCGGGTAAACCCTTTGCCCACATGTGCGTTTGCAGGTGAGTTGACTTTCATGTCCTTTGGCATCAACACACATCAATCACCGCTTTCATCACCATCATGCGGCACCTGCACTAAAGTACTGAGATAAACGTCTGCATTTTGCCCAAACCCAAACAGAGGTACACATTTTCTGCACTTTTAACTTTATGTAGCTCTTCTAATACTTTTGTCCAAATTTTTACCACGTTTGTGTCCCAATACAAACGTAGAAAATGTAGAAAAATATGTGGAAAAATTAAAAATGTGTGTTTAATGTAGAATAAATTATGGGACAAAAAGGTTAAAAAAAAAATATTTTTGCACGACAATACTCCAGGATTTAGTGTAATGTCCGTAATGACACCTGTATGTGACTGGGACTGGTACTTGGTTCCAGCTTCACCGGGCCTGTTCCAGACTTGGCAGCCATCAAGCAGCTTAGCTTCCAGAGTGGTGACGTCCAGATAGTCTTTGCCGTGGTGGACGCCGGTGACATCTCCTTTTACACCTTCAAAGACTTCCAGCTGCCCACTGATGTGTACCCATAACACCCCCCTTCACATTCATTTTTAAAGCAAATTTCAACATGCTAATACAAACTGTCTTAAGTGGGTGAATTTTTGGAACTTTCTGCGAGGTGCATCGATCCTAAAATGGCTGCTTCAAAGGAAAACAGTAGACTTCTTGTCAGAGATTAGGCTCGGACAAGTTGAACAAACAGACTGGACTGAGGAAGAGATTGTCTTTCACTGCCGGCAGGAGGTACGATTCTTTGAAGCCGATCTCACTCGTTTATGCAAATTAAAAGTGACATCAAAAAAACACTCCCCTCTTCATTTACATACCGCGCCCCTTGGGGCCGGCCCCCCTGATATGCCTCTCAGTGGACAAGCACCAACATCCATAATCAACACATAGTAGCCTTTTCATAAACTGAGACGTCTGTAACTTTGCTCAAGGACGTCTTATCATGCTGGAGCGTATCCTCTCCGCTAGAAGTTGAATCTTTCTTGCTGTATTATCAGTTAACGAGCGCCTTGACTCCATTCACCTCATATTGACCCCTGATTCTCTGTGCTCCATTGTGTACGAGCTGTATAAACACACACCTTTGAGGTCAATCAAGCATATAACAAAGTAAAACTTTTAAACATGATGACATTGTGTTTGTCTATTCCATCACCTCTAGAGTGTTTTGGGTGATCCTTGAGCCTTTTTTTTTTTTTTATATCTCTGGTCAATCTAGAATAATATACAGTATGCACATCAAATGTTGTGTTTCTAAGTCAAATTACTTTTTTGTGGATCAATTAAAAAAGTTAAATACAACTGAACTGGACTAAAATGAAGGCGTCCCCGAATTGAACTCATTTCAGCCTGTGCGTGACATCACAATTATCTCGTGTACCAACGTTTTGCTGCAGCTGTTGACTCCATTGTTCACGTTGTATGCATGAATAGATGAAAGGAGCGCCGCGATGCGTTCACTGTCTCATTGTTGTGCTGCTGACGCAAGCCTCCCACCTCATACTTTTTTTATAAAGCCGCCGTTTTAGCGGCTGAGGCAGACAACCATGTCCACCTGGAGAACCGTCGTTCTTTTTAGCCTGGCCGGTAAGTTGATGCAGTTGGCTTTCCTTCAAGGGTATCATGGTATTTGGATGATTATTATTATTTTTTTTTAATTTGTGTTTGTAGTCTCATGCAGCTGGGCGTCCAACTGCTCCTACTCGCATCTGCTCAGCTACTTGGAGTTGAGTTCCGTCAATGACTTCCTGGCCAATGTCAGGCCCGTCAAGGACTGGAGGCAGGTTACCAATGTGCAGATTGACATGCTGCTCTTTGGCATCTTGCAGGTGGTAAGTCACAAGAAAAAACAAAACAGGTTTCAAAGGTGCACCTGTGAAACCTTATTAGCATTTATTTGATTCAACATATTAATATTTGTTGGTCTAATATTTTTCTTTTCCCTTTCTTTCTTTTTCCTCGTGTTTTTCTGACTTCATCTAATAGTATTTTTTTCATCATTTATACAGAATTGTGCGATTTCTTTCTGATGAAACAAGCTGCCAACTATTGTAGTCATTTTCATCCATTCATTTTCGAATCTGCTTATCCTCACAAGTGTCACGGTGTGCTGAATCCTATCCCGGCTGTCTTCGGGCAGTGGGCGAAGTACACCCTGAACTGGTTGCCAGCCAGCCGCCTTGTACACATAGACAAACAAGCCAAAGCAAGTTTAGAAACATGGTTAGAAATCGACTTGACACATTTGTACTAGTGCCATGCGGCTGCAAAGTACTGCTAGGTGCAGTATTTTCATACTAGTGCAGTGTGGCTGGAAAGTCCCAACTGTGACATTATTACTCGCGTTGTGACTGCCAGTCAAAATCATACTTGTCACGCTGCTGCAAATGCTATCTGGCTGCAACTTTCCAGATTCCAACTACTGCTATGTGGTTAAATAGTACAAGTTGTCAGATTTATACTAGTGCTATGCAGCTGTCAATTTCAATCATGTCCAAGTTGTCGGGTTAACACTACAACAGTGCTATGAATATATTAAACCATTTAAAACAAATGTCTATTATTTTTTTAATTTAGCAAATATGTCATTTTTATTTAGTTATTTATTAAGTTTAATTTGTAATTTTCTTTCTGGTACATTTGTATATTTTATCTTACTTAACTTTTGGACACATTTCTGTCAAAATATTTGTCTTTTTGTTTTAAATATAGTATTTTTAATTAATATATTTTGGGAGTTCATACAGAAACTGGATGGGGGTTGTAATTGTTTTTGTCCAGTAATTTTTTTTCCATCCAGTATTTTGTTATGTTTACAAATCTATTCAACGTACTCAACAATCTAGTCTAATATAAAACATTTTACTGTATTGATCATGGAAAGACCTGCTTCTTTTATTTTAACGACTGTGTGTAAAGAAGTAAATTTATGACACAATATCTCTGTCACAAGTCATCTGTGTCAATATTGTTCTTTTTTTTTTCTTTTTCTGTGTTGTCAATGTGCAGGATGAGAAGCTTCAAACCTTCATGAGTCACGTGTGGATCCAAACGGTGAGAAGCCGCTCCAGTGCAGCAAATCATATTAACGATTGGTATGTGTGCTGGGTTTTTTATATCTCCCGGTCTGTTTTTTTATAGGTCTGGGAAAATGATTTCCTCAAGTGGAAGCCGTCTGATTTCTGCAACATCACCCACTTCTCCATTCCCAGGTCCATGCTGTGGACGCCTGACATAAACATCCAAGAGGAGTGAGTTGGCTAACTTTTTTTTTTTTTTTTTTATAATTACCGGTACTGTCGATGACGTAAGAGCAGGTGGCACTCACGCGGCTGCTGCAATGAGCCTTTTTTGTTCCCTAAGTGTTCACTTTAACACAAGACATGACTGTTATGCCATTTGTTGCTATTATGAGCTAATTCAATAGTCATTTTCCTGGGTTTACAGAACACGTTGTGTAATCAGATTCGAACAACCGTGTAAATGTTTACACTGCCTATCATGCGTGTGTTTGAACAACTAATGGATGCATAAAACAGCAGTGGTATTGTGTTTAATTTGTCCTCGTGATTACACACACCCAACAGGCACCATTTTTTGGTACACAATCCAGTGGCATCTGTCAGTAGAAACTCAGCATTTAAGCAGCTGCAGGAAAATTCAGTCCCCAAAGCCAATTTTTCTCAGCCACATGAATTATGGTCGACATGTCAATCATGAGTAGAAACCATCAATACTTGACGTATCCCAGGATAATGGTACGCAAATGTACCAAGTACATCATCTGGAACCGATTACAATTGATATTCATGCAACAATAAAAACATTTGAAAAGAAATACAGTGGCTTATGAAATTAATTGGTTCTGGAAGGCATTTCTTAACTACCGGTAGAAAATTTTGTAAGTAGACGCGTTTTCCATGTAAACGCCCTAATCCGTTCCAAGCCCCCAAAATTCTGACATGTTTTCTAAAGCATAAAAATGCACGAAAATATGTAACAAATACATGTTATAATTAGATTGCCGCACAAAAATGTTCCAAGAAGCGTTTTCTGAAAAGACAGAAGTCATTTTGGTTTGAAGCGGCCATTTTAACGATAATAGCACCACTCCCACACCCCCAATTGTTTTTAATAATTCAGACCCAAAATACAGTTTCCCCTCGACATCATGAAATATGGTAGCCTTGACAATCATGAGACCCACAAAAAGTCGTAAGATACCATTCGCAGAAAGACACAGGAAGTCTTTAAAAAAAAAAAAATTTTAACTTGGCAGATTCTTCCTTCAAAGGCAAACTACTCGAAGACAATTTGGCTGATTGCTACCAAGTTTGTATTATTTGACAGCTTAGATTTTTGCTCCCCTATCTTTAATAAGGCAACTAACTGAATATTGCGTTGTGCTCACAGTGCCTCCGACAGCGGGAGCATCCAGAGCAGTTACTACGTGACGGTGTACGCCAACGGAATGCTGCAGATGACCGCCCGTCAGCGGCTGACAACCACGTGCACCCTCAACCTTTACAAATTCCCCTTTGACCGGCAGAACTGCGCCATCACCTTCAGCGCCATGAACACTGACGGTAAGAGTGGACGCCAGGCAAAGACGACGACGGAAGTCAGGAAGGAAGCTTCTTCAATTTGTCTTGTCCTAATCCCGAATCAGATAAAGGCATACAACTCGGGACACTGAGTGGTGATGAATTTATTACATACGTCTCAGAGCAGTCCATGGTAACTCGTGGGGAATGGAGCCTGAAGCACATGGAAATCATCTCAAACGTGACCAGCAAGGGAAAACCAAAAATCAGTGAACTGATTTACCAGGTGAGGTTTGAGTTTTTGGGACGTGGCTGACTAAATCCAAGTCTGGATTCCGCATTTGGCAATTATAGAAACCATCACTACTTGACAAATCCCAGAAGAGTGGTACGCAAATGTACCAAGTACATCACCTGGAGCCATTTTACAATCGATTTTCATGCAACAACAAAAACAGAAAAATTAATAAAATACATCAAGATTTATCAATCAGACGGCATAAAAAAAACGATGACATCATTGGCCAGCAAGTATGATTGGTTCAAGATGCAATTCCATTTAAGTTACATGTTACCGTTAATAGGTGCGGATCGAACGCAAGCCGATGCTGTACGTGATCATCTTCATCATTCCGCTCTTCTACCTGCTGGTGCTGGACCTAGCGTCCTTCTTCATTGACGAGGGCCGCGGCGAAAAGTTGAGCTTCAAGGTCACCGTGCTGCTGTCCATCTCCGTCCTGCTGCTCATCCTCAAGGAAATGCTGCCCTCCACCGAGGAGAACTTACCCATGATTGGTGAGCGAGCAGTCACCGCCCGTCCCGACCCGTCGCATCGTGGTCTCGCTGATGCCGCCTCTCCCACCTTGTAGCCAACTTCTGTGCGGGCGTGTTCGCCCTGGTGGGCCTCAGTGTCCTGGAGGCCATGCTGGTCAGCTTCATCATCGACCTGGATGACAGGTTTCCCAAGAAGCGGGCAACATCGTCTGACAGTGAAGTTCCCTCAGACAAAGGGGATAAGAAAGGTCAGTGGCAGGTGGCTGTTTGGCACCGGTACCACTCTGATTGGCAGCCGTGTGGCACTAGTGCAAATCTGACGTGTTGGATTTTGTCGCCACATGGCAATAGTATGATTCTTAACGAGTAGCACTTTCCAGTTGTGTGGCACTTACTACTATCACAAATCTGATTAGTATATATCTGACAAGTTGTGTTTTGCAGCTGCATGGCACTTGAATGAATGTAAAAAAAAAACTAGCGCTAGTATGACTCTGGGTGGCACGGTGATCAACTGGTTAGCACGTCGGCCTTACAGTGCAGAGGTACATACAGATCTTGATTCCGTCTCCGGCGTTTTTGTGTGGCGTTTGCATGTTCTCCCCGTGCCTATGTGGCTTTTCTCCGGGTATTCCGGTTTCCGCCCATATTCCAAAAACATTCATGGCAGGTTATTGGAACAATTAAATTGTCCCGAGGTGTGAATGTGAGTGCTGTTGTTTGTTTGTTGATGTGTGCCCTGCGTTTGGCTGGCAACCGGTTCAGGATGTTACCCCGCCTACTGCCCGAAGACAGCTGGGTAGGCTCCAGCACGCCTGCTACTCTTGTGAGGGTAAGTGAATTAGAAAATGGATGGATGGAAGAATGGATAGTATGACCCTTGATTAGGAGCTGCATAGTACTAGTATGAATCTGATTAGCAACCACTTATCACTATCATGAACATGACAAGTTGGAATTTGCAGCCATATAGCACTACTATTAACGTGTAATGGTGGACTTTGGCATCCTATAGCACTGGTATGACTCTCACAACTTAGACTTGGCAACTGCATGGCACTAGTGAATCTGCCATGTTGGACTTTGCAGCCACATAGCATGCGTGTGAATCCGACAATTTGGACTCATTAGCCACATGGCAGTGGTATGCTCTGTGACGAGTTGCGCTTTGAAGTATGTATTACACTAACAGCCACATAGCATTGTGGCTTGCGTTAAAACGGCGATGCAAACGTTAGCTCCTTGGTGGAGGTCAACAGCCCCCGTGTCCTTTCAGATCCCCTCGAGGAGAAAGCGGAAGGTCTGCCCATTCAAGTCGGACCTCCGTCGGAACGCGAGCAACTGAGACTTTTTCTGCAGGAGATTCACGAAGCTCAGCGGCAGCGGCAAGCAGCCGCGATTCACCTCGGCCTAAACGCTTTCGACGGGTTGCAGTAATCATCGACATTCTCTTCTTCATTTTTTACTTTTTCACTGTTGCAATTTTCCTGATGGTGATGTATTGGAAGTGGATTCCACCTGGCTTTTTCAGTTAAACTCCAACTCACATGATTCAAACACTTTAAAGATTCATTATTTGCTTTGAAAATGTAGCCTATTTGGTCCATAAATCATATTTTGCAAATTTCTAGCATTTTACATGCTTCTAGATTTTCTGTAATTACAAGACGCTAATTAAGTTTACACCAATGGCAGGATGACAAGATTATGACCATTAAACTTGTATTATGTTGTTTATCCAAGTGTTCCAATTCATGTGTCACTGCTTTTCAATGCATTCTGTCCTCCACACACACACGCACACGGGCCAACAGTAGACTAGTCACCAGGCGAAGCGTCAAGGCACACGTAGAGAACACACTATTTAGTAAGGAAGACCTGCTACTCAACCACTAAACAAGCACTGACTCGCCCTATTATGACAGTGGTTTTTAAAATAAAAATAATTTTCTATGATTATTTGTAATGGTTAAATATTTGCAGGGCGCTTTTTTTGTCTTTTGATTGTTTCTCAATTCCACCGTGCAAAGTCAACGTGTCATCACATGATCCTACGATATGTCGTTGATGACGCTTCTGGCAGTGGTTGGGTAACGTGCGCAGAACGTAATAACAACCACTACTTTGCGTGTCATTCAAAGTAAAAGCCACGCCGTGGAAAACTAAGCGGTGTTCACTTGTTTTGAAAGTCCAAAGCGGAATCACTTCTTGTGAACCCTAAACTGCTTCATTGGTTGCTGCCCTGCTATATGAGTCCGGAAAGTGTCACTTTTTGCGAATTTTCACTGTCCGTGGACCACATAAACGGCTCATGTTGCAACTCAGGAGAGAGTTTCTGGTTTCGCGTGGACCTTGCAAAAGCTGGTCGGTGTGCTTTTGTTCCGGCTGACGGCTCGGAGCGAAGGGCTAGCCTGTTAGAGGCTACCTGCAGCTAGCAAAACACTGCAAGACAGGTGAGCTAATGTTTACTTTCTTTATCAATCAGGTGACCTCCCTGAATAAATCAGAAATGCACAGTTTTTTTGTTTTTGTTTTCCGACAGGTACAGTGAGCTGACATTTATTAAAAAAAAAAAAAAGAAAAATGACAGGTACCAAAGGAAGAAAGGCAGGCAAGGACACAAAGTAATGGATGCATAAAGAAGGGAGATGGAAATCAACGAGGAGGAATAAAGGAAGGATATAAAATGAAAGAGGAAAGGAAGCGAAGAAGGGGGAAAATGGAGTTGGTTGGTACCTAGGTCTGAGGTGGATGTATGAGAAATTAAAAGCAGGTCTCAAATTAAAGAAGATAGATAGTAAGCAAAGTAGGGCGCAAAGAAGGGACGGACGGGAAAAGCAGTTAGGGCACAAGGAAGGAAACGAGAAAAGAACATTCAGTCAGTAAAAGGAAGAATAGACACGTAAATGAAAAACAGGAAGAGGAAGAAAAAAAGCAGGTCTGACTGAGGTGAAAGCCACAAAGGAAAGAATGCTGAAAAAGCTTTAAATGAAGGATGGAAGGATGCACAGATAAATAATTGCTGCAACAGAAGAAGGTACTTGAAGAAGGAGTAACTAAATTGTTAGTGAAAACGTTGCTGGTCAGCAAAGACACTGAAAGCCGCCAAAATTATTAGGAAAAAAAAAGTAAATCTGATTACTGAATACAATAATTTGTCAAGGAATATTTCACGTGGGTTGCATTTGTGTTCAACAAACTGACAGTTGGCCATTTTGCATTGAAGGTTCCATTTTCTCTCACCTGAATGTCATCCTCCTCCCAATTTTGTTTTGCTTTCGTCGTCAGGTAGATCTCGTCAACCATGGCAGGTGGAATCACAGACACGGGGGAGCCCTACTCTGCCTTTGTGAGTATTCTTCCTAGAAGCATTCCTTTTCTTCCTGCGTTTACTGTTCTCTGAAAGCCTTTTATGATGTTGAAGCACACGCTTCTTTGGAGACGCTATTGCTCAATGCGATAGTGAAGAGGAAGCTAAAGTGCTGAAGAGCATCCTCTCGCTGGGCTCGCACTTTAAATGATTCAAGCTCTCTGCAACCTGATAGAATCCTTCCTAAGTGTCCAAGAACAAAAGCATGAACCAATCATCTCTAACAAATGCACTTACCAAGAAGAGTAACGAAATGACTATCTGGTGCAGGTGGGTCTGGTGTACATGTTCAACCTGATTGTGGGAACGGGAGCACTCACCATGCCCAGAGCCTTTGCCACGGCCGGCTGGGTGCTAAGTTTGGCGCTTATTTCCTTCCTGGGGTTCATGAGGTGAGTGTCACGCGTTTGGCCCAAGTGCCACATTTTCACATCTTGTTGGCATCTCAAAACCTTTCGCCAAATTATTCATTTTTCACCCAATACTTTTGTCTACTTTTTCCAACATTTTCAACATTCTCAGGCAGGCGTCTCAAACTCATTTTTGTCGCTGGCCACTTTTGAGTTACGTCTTCCCTCGGAGGGCTGTTCTGACAGTGGAACCACAAAAATGTTTAATTGCATTATCACATTATTACTTGTAAGGGCAACAAAATTATTGCAAAATCTCAATCTCATTCATTAAACATGACAATTTGACATTTCGGTACATTTTTTTTTGCTAGGATCATGCGAGTTGACACACATGATTTTCTTTCAGGGGCCCACAATAGCCCATGTTTTGTGTGTGGTGTACCTAATGAAGTGGTGTACCTAATCAAGTGTCCTCAAACTCTCCAGTTACATGACCACCACCTTCGTGATCGAGGCCATGGCGGCGGCCAACGCGCAGCTGCGATGGAAGAGGAGAGAGCAGGACGAGGTCATCCTAATTCATATGGTGCATCATTTTTTTGAGGAATAAGTTCTGTATTAACGATGGCGTTGTCGGTTCACCAGCAGATCCATGACCACGACTCCACCTTGGACTATTCGGACGATGACAACGTGGCAAGGGGACGGGGTGAGCCGGAGACAAAGCCCATCTTGTCCGTTCGTAAGTGGTCAACATTGGTCAGCATTGGACCAAAGAGATGTCAATCATTCGAGCAGCTCCCTGATTGGTCATGTTTGCACAAAAGTTTTGGGGCGTATACAGTCAGGGACACATGCCGTTTTGCTCATAATTGTTCCTGAAAATATTGGGACACGAACGGTTGAAAGTAACGTGGAAGTCAGTAACTCATGAATTTCAAATTACAATAGATTTGTAATCGGTGACATTCTTTCGATAATTTATTCTTCTCTGCCTTCCCAGAACGTTCCGGCGGTCCCGTGGACTATTTTGACATCGCCGAGCGCGTGGAGATGGGCCAGATGGCGTCCATGTTCTTCAACAAAGGTAAACACTCTTGCCGGTGGCCCTCCGCCGCCGTCCCTCCGCCACCGTCCCTTCGTCTGTCCCGTCGGTCACCTTCCACACCCTAATGATTATGATGGGGAAATTCCATAAACGAGTCTTCCCTTGGCAATTGCAAAGACAAGAGGTGTCATTAGGAAAACACTGCACGCCTCAAGTGGTAATTAGCTCATCATTCTGACACTGGTGGCGTGTTGGAGTCACACACACGCACAAGCATGCTCACACGCACATGCATGCACGTATGCTCTGCGGCCAGCAGGAGGCGCGCTGAGCACACATGTGGGCAATATGTAGGAATAAACACACCCGCAGTTGTCTTTGTAGTTGGAATCATGCAAGAGAGAAAACATAAAATGCTGTCCAGAGGGTGACCCAACTCAGGTGATCAAGGGTTACAATTTTTGAAACAGAAGGTTTGGGGCAGGGCAACAAACAAACAAACGAAAAGAAACAATGTGAAATTTGTAAAACGCTTAACTTTAATCATAAAATGTATTTTCACATTTTAATTGCATTACTTCATCTTCATTATTTAGTTCTCCAATTGTTTTAATAAAGCAAAAAAGGATGCAATGTTCTATGTAAAATGTGCGCTATTTTAATAATCAAATCATTCATTTTTGAGTTTTAATTGTATTTATTAGAATTATTAACCAAATTAAAAAAATAATAGAAAATAGTGACATTGTGTATGTTACATTTGATAAATAATTAATTTTGATATAATAATAAATCATTTTTAAAATTATCCATCCATCCATAATAAGTTTAAATGGGTAGGTACAATATGTACATTCAAATATTATTCATACTAATTTTAAAAATTATTTCTAATTAATTTCAAAGCCATTTATTTTTAAAACGTAATCCATTTTAAGCAGGTATTTTCATGTTTTATACTTAATTAACTATTATTGTATTATGTGTTATGAAAAAACACAAACTTAATGCAAATCACAAATGTACAGTCGGCAACAGTTACTTGAATAAGCGAGTGTGAAAACAAGCCACATACTGCTTCACCAATCCAAATACATTGTAAAATGTTCATAGCTTACATGACAGCTTTCAAGTCGATTTTGGAGTGCAACAATTCAGCAACGAGTCGCTCTGAAGAGAAGCGTGTCAGGCAAGTGACGATTTAATCCAGATGGACTCGGACAAAAACCGAAATTGCAACGGATTACGGGAGTAGATATGCATGCGTGCGTGCGCGTGGCGACAGATGCTTGCCTCCGATAACAAGTGTGTATTTACACTTTCTCGGGATGAGAGAGTCTGCAGAAAAAAAGGCGAGCACCCGTGTCATTTTGGGATTCTCAATGACATTTTATGAAACCTCACCAAAACTCAATCTTGGTAATTTTTGGAGGGATGGGGGGGGGTGGGGTCATTAAGACTCTCCAAGTTTGAAAAACAAATAAGAATATCAGACAGAGGAATGCAATTTAAAATAAAAAACAAAAATGAAATAAATGTGTAAATTGGATGTCTGGCTGATAAAAAATGGACCTCAATTTTTTTTGTGATCGCATTAATGTACTGGGCAATGACCTATTGGATCCAGTAGATGGAGCTCTAATAAGATGTGTGCTGAAGTTGGTATCTGCTTTGTGATGCCCTTCACTGCCACCTGCAGGACTGGAGTAGAAACTACATCTGAATCGATGCTTTTCCATTGAAATTCTATCAGTGGAATCTTCCAAGTATCAGGCCAGCTAGAGAAGTGAAAATTGAAGGAAAACGTGGACATTGGACAAGTATTGGGACAACTACATAAAGTAAAAATGTGGATTTGTGGACAAAAGTATTGGGACACAGATGGAATTGGAAAACAGTGAAGAAAATATGGCATTATAAATAAAAGTATTGGGACACCTACAGAAAGTGAAGTGAAGGAAAATGTGGACGTTTTGGACAAAATTATTGGAACAGTTACAGGCAGGGAAGCTTGGTTTTGTACAAAAGTACTGAGATATTACACAGGAAAGTTAGCGTGAGGAAATTGACAGGACATGAAGAAAAAATGAACTAAAATAAGTATTTGGGACACTTACTGGAAGGGTAAAGTAGGAAATTGTGGAGTTTCGACATCCTGTTGCCATGTGGTGACAATTCTACCTTGTGCATCAATTTGTGTGTTGACAAGGTCGACTGGCGTCATGTTTCCTTGCTGCAGTGTCCTATTTGTGGGTATTTAGGGACAAAATGCGTGTGTGCGTGTGAGTATGCGGGTGGGCCGGGCAGCCGCCTGCGGGCTGGGCTCCATTTAGATTTAATTTGCAAATCTTCCCAAACGTACCTTCATCAAACTTTCCCTAGGATCTTTTTTCAGCAGAGACATCAGACTAGAAACACAAAGGCGAAGGTTAATGAGGACAAACTCTACAATGAATCATTTGTGACCAAGCACTCGGGCTGAACGATTTTTAGGAAAATTGAGTAGAATTGACTAACCTGCAGGTAATAAGTGTTTTTTTATTTATTTATTTATTTATTTTTAAGGTGGGTAATAAAAGACTCTAGAATGTAACCTTTACTTGGAGTTTGTATTATGATGTCTTGTTTCAATAAATTGATATGGAAATAAGAATGTTACTAACATTAGGGCCACTTTTGTCATTTTTACGTGTCTCTTTTTTGACTTTGGACTTCATGGTCACTATGAGGGCTGAAGGTGGCCCCCCTAGGAGGTACTTTTACACAGCTCTGGTCTCAAGCATATTTCTGAAGTCTTACTTCCTCCCATTATTGCTTTGATAGCATTTGATTGTGTAGCTCCTTTTGTAGCCAATGAGTGGGAATGTAATGGAGTTGAAAACTTAATTAAAAAAAAGAAATTGCCGCCGTGAGGCTGTCATCGCCGCTGTCAGTCAATTTGGCGCCCCGCTGATGGACGACGGCGACCACTCGGGACGTCACTCTCCGCCACGTGCGGCATGTGGCGCTTGCTAATTGTGATTGTGACTACGGACTCTATTCTGACTCAGCGGAGAAAGTTCTGGATTTCTGGTTGGTCGTTCTATCTCAGTTTAAACTGCAAAGCCGAGAGATTGACTTTTAGACTTCTACAACCCCGCCTTGTTTCTTGCCGGTGCCTGTCACGCAGAACCGCGAATGGCGGCGGCAATGGAAACGATCCCTATTGTAAGAGACAACCTGAAAGGGGATAATGACTCAGATTCATCTTGAGTTGAGTACAGTTCCGGATCGCAAGGCCCCAGTTTCGTCTGTGTTCCTACCTGTCCCATGTCAGTGCCTTTCACGCAGAACAGCAATTGAGCTTTCTTTTATGTGACAAGGGTCTGAGTCACTGGAGGTTTACTGAGAATGTTCCGGCTTTCTTACCCGGAGTTCTGCCTTCAAATTTGCGTGTTGAGTTCTTTAACCCCCCCATTCCTCGTGGGTCCCTTTCACACAGGATGGCAGCTTTTGGCAACTGATTCAAACTTGGCTGAGAAGGTTCTGGATTGTAGGGTTCTGTCTTTCTATGGCAGTACTTTTCATGCAAATCATCAATCCAGAAGAAAAGTAATATTCCCATCTTTGTTGGCAGCGTGAACGGGGCTATTGACTGGATTTCCAGCCCGTTAACTTGATGAATGTTTGTTTACGTGATTGTTTATTTTATTTATTTTTTTATTGTTTAATTCCTCAACTTGTTGTTTTGATTGTCAAACCCATTCAGGATTTGATGGTGTAAACCTGCCATTTTTTAAAATTCCTCCTCACTGGGCCCGCCTTGACTTTCCTCAGCGGTAATCAAAGAGCTGATCGTTGACCCCGTTCTTTGCCTCGCCCAGAGAGCGTGATGGATGAGGGGGTGGGGGTTACTCCGATGATCATTGCTGTGTGATGATAACTCGGATGTGGCTGGAGGGGGGGGGTGTAACGTGAGGGCAGATGGCGAAGAATAAAAGTTTGCCCTTGCATCGGGGAGTTGATTTAATTACGTCCATTTCATATTTGCGCCAATGAGACGGTGCGCATATTAAGAAGGGGAACACGCACGTTCGCCTTGTTTGTCCGCCAACATCATTTCCCCGTGAACCGTTTGCTCCGATGGTGCCGAGGACGACCACACCGGCGCTGCTTGATTAAGAATGTCCACAAGTGTTTCCCATTGTACACAACTCCTCTTGATGGGATTTATTCACGTGGACTTTCCAATATGTGGCTTTCATCGCCAACTACATACATGTCGAGTTGTCAGGTGCAATGCTGCCGACAAGACTTGTTCATTTTTATTTGCTTTGGCATCTTTATTTTTCAGATGCATAGAGTGGGAGAATATGTGGTCGTAATACAATAAACCTCCCTTCATCGCGGGTTTCAGGTTCATGGTCCAGGTTTTTTTTCAACAGCTATTTTATTTATTTATTTATTTATTTATTTGGGGGTGGTTAAAAGTCTTATGTTCTGCCGCCTGTTTATATTTGGTGTAATTTCACTGTGACCCACTAGGTGGCTCCACAATATTTGTGAACGAAGAGTGAAAACAGAGTATTTCAAGGTCAGCCTAATTTTTGCCAAACATAATGTCAAATCCTCTTCAATCCTGCATTTTATGCCCACAGAGAGTGACGACCAAGTTCATTTAGAAATGTACATCTTTGGGCATGAATGTGGATGTACGGTATATTGTTAGATACGTTTGTGTGTTTGGATAAAAAATATTTATTTACTGTAAACACAGAGCATTTGAGATACTGTAACACTGCACAATAGTTTTGGCACATCGGTCGACTGGTTAGCATCTCGGCCTCAGAATGTGGAGTTTGCATGTTCTCCGCGTGTGGGTTGTCTCCAGGTCCTCCGGATTCCTCCCACATTCCAAAAACATGCATCTACCTATCTGTGCCTTGCGATTGGCTTGCAACCAGTTCAGGGTGTACCCCACGACTGCCCCAAAACAGCTGGTATACGCTCCAACATGCCGGCGACCCTCGTGAGGATAACGCTGTTCAGAAAATGGATGGATGATAGTTTAAAGTCCTAAAAAAGTGCCATAAATGCTATAAAGAAATGCCTAGGGAGTATTTAAATAGGGTATTTTTATATCGCCGATTTCACTTCTTGATGTGTTGGTGTGGAACGTAACATTTTCGCTGTAGTTCTTCTGTATTGTAAAATAACCGGTGTGACCAATCTCGCATGCTGCTCACGTTCACTCCAATTTTTATCCCTTGATCATCAAACTCATGACCGCTGCCTGTGTGTATACGGATTCCTTATTTCTACCTGTGTAGTCTTTTTTCTCCTTTTTGCCGCTATTACCGCTGCTCCTCACATTTTTGTATATCGTATGTATGCATTCATATACATTTTGCCATTCACATGTGCATATACAGTAATTATGCATCCACACGTGCCACGTCCTCTCATTGTACTCATTCTGTCTGCTGTCCAAAAGGAATTTTCCCCATGACTTGACCAATAATGTCATCTGGCGATGTTGTCTTCCAGTGGGTGTCAACATGTTCTACATCTGCATCATCGTGTACCTGTACGGCGACCTGGCCATCTACGCCGCAGCCGTGCCCATTTCCCTCATGGAGGTGGCCTGGTGAGCATCCCCTATATCACCTTTTCCCGCGCCTTCGTTGTCTTTTACTGCCGGATCAAACCTGCATATAAAGTCGTTTTATAGCCGGACCCCGCCTCGACCCGCTAGCCTCTCCTCCTCCATTTTGGAAGGCTCGTTGGCTCACGTGCGTTTTGGCAGGGCCGAGCAGCGGCGTCCCCGGCTCCCGCGCATTCCCACACCATTGTTGTTGTCTTTCCTGTTTGTGGAGACAATAATGGCGAGCTGACTCCGTCTGACACCCCCCACCCCCACCCACACCCCCCCCCTGCAGCCGCCGCTGCTCCCGGGAATCTCGCTGGTGTTCCGTTTTTATTGCCACCATGCTTTATTGAGAGAGAAGGCACCCGTCCGCACAAATGCACATTATGTGGTTTCTCGAGGCGTGATGGGAACGTGCTTTCTTTCTTTAATCCTTCGCCAGAGAAAGACCGAAGAAAATAATGGAACGATCCTTTACACGCAATACACATTTCGCTAAGTACCCCCTGTGTAAATGAATACACTCCAAACAAAGCAATGGAGCCTTTACACTGGCTGTCAGAGAGCAATTAGAGGACAATTCTTGTAGCATCATTCGACTGCGATAGCAACATGTATACAATGATGTCGTCAAAATGAGAACTATACTGTGTGTCGCCTTTGAGAAGTAGCTCAAAGGAAATTGCATTTTGTAAAAGCAGACAAAATTGAATATAAAATCAATAAGAAATTTTTTAAAAATCATCTACTTAAAACCTGAACATGGTTTGTTCAGGTTTTAAGTGTGTACAGATGTGTTCATTTCATTTGTATAATGTGTTGATTTCTTCAGCGGTAACCATTCATGCAGCGCAGGAGCTGTGAAGTACAACGACACGGACCCATGCTGGGGCTCGGTGACCAGGAAAGATGCCTACAGGGTCTTTCTGGTAAGTCGTTGCTTCTTATTGCCGGGGTTATTTTCAACGGCCTACACGCGGCGGTGATACAAGCGTCCAGTCCGCCGACGACTACAAGCTTCATGAAGTCATTTTGAGACTTGCGACAATTATTTTGACATTCTTGTTGACCACTTTCCAGTTTGGTGGCAATCTTTTTTTTTTTCTCCCCCTCACGAAAATTCTTACACAACTTCTAATTGTTTTTATTATCTTCCTTTTTTTTTTCTTCACATGCAGCTTCGACAAGTACTTTTTATTGTTCTTTTTTCTTTCTCGTGATGGGCCTTCGCTCCCATCCAGGAAATACGTGTTTTATTCGAAATGACCCTTCAGTTAAATAATTCACCACTGACTGAGCTTTGTTGAGCCATCCAGGAGCCTCCTGTTAGCGGGGAAAAATACCCACTGCCCCCCTCCACCTCCTCGTTCTTCGCCTCCACGTCAAAGGGTGCTGGCCTTAAGAGACTCGCCAGACTGTCCGATGACCAGTTTAAATAATTGACCACTCCCTATCGGCAAAGTAGACGCGTGTGTGGCGGGGAATCCATGAAAAGCTTCCTCGCGCCGCATCCAAGGAGACTCCTCCGAATCCCTGTTGAGATCTCCCAAGGTCTTGATGACTTTCAGTCTTTAAAAGGGGCCAATAGTTGGAAAGTTGTCGAGTCGTCCTGATCCGTGAAGCAGTCCAGCGATGCTTTCGCTTAGTCGTTGGGTGTCGCAGACTGACTGATGCCAGGAAAGAACAAGAAAGAAGAATTAATGATGCAAGTTTGTCTTTGAAGGACCCCTGGAAATATGCCTTAAGTGGCTGCTTCAAAGCAAAATGGCAGACTTCCTGTGTGCTTCAAGCATGGCTTCTTGAGACTTTTTTTGTGGGTCTATTTATGATAAATATGATTACGAAGTGAAAGTGGCTTCAGGGGCTGAATTTTAAGAAAAATTGAGGTTAGATGCAACTAAGCCAATTGAGGCTGTAACAGCAGGTTCAAATCAAAATGGTCAAATTCCTGTTTTTTTTTCGAACCTGGCTCTTTGAGACTTATTTTGTGGGTCGACTAATGATAGATAACCACAAAATTTCATGTTGCCAATGGAATTTTGCTCCATGGGCTAAATTCTCAAAAGAAATTGTCATTTTTAGTTTGAGCGTGAATCATTCAATTCAAACCAAAATGGCTGACTTCCAGTGTCTTTTCAACTATGGCTTCTTGAGACTTTTTTGCGGGCCTATTTATGATAAATATGATTACGAAGTGAAAGTGGCTTCAGGGGCTGAATTTTAAGAAAAAATGAGGTTAGATGCAACTAAGCCAATTGAGGCTGAAACAGCAGGTTCAAATCAAAATGGTCAAATTCCTGTTTTTTTTCTGACCTGGCTCTTTGAGACTAATTTTGTGGGTCGACTAATGATAGATACCCACAAAATTTCATGTTACCAATGGAATTTTGCTCCATGGGCTAAATTCTCAAAAAGAAATGGTCATTTTTAGTTTGAGCGTGAATCATTCAATTCAAACCAAAATGGCTGACTTCCAGTGTCTTTTCAACTATGGCTTCTTGAGACTTTTTTGCGGGCCTATTTATGATAAATATGATTACGAAGTGAAAGTGGCTTCAGGGGCTGAATTTTAAGAAAAAATGAGGTTAGATGCAACTAAGCCAATTGAGGCTGAAACAGCAGGTTCAAATCAAAATGGTCAAATTCCTGTTTTTTTTCTGACCTGGCTCTTTGAGACTAATTTTGTGGGTCGACTAATGATAGATACCCACAAAATTTCATGTTGCCAATGGAATTTTGCTCCATGGGCTAAATTCTCAAAAGAAATGGTCATTTTTAGTTTGAGCGTGAATCATTCAATTCAAACCAAAATGGCTGACTTCCAGTGTCTTTTCAACTATGGCTTCTTGAGACTTTTTTGTGGGTCTATTTATGATAAATATGATTACTAAGTGAAAGTGGCTTCAGGGGCTGCATTTTAAGAAAAAAATGAGGTTAGATGCAACTAAGCCAATTGAGGCTAATAGGGCAGGTTCAAATCAAAATGGTCAAATTCCTGTTTTTTTCAGACCTGGCTCTTTGAGACTTATTTTGTGGGTCGACTAATGATAGATACCCACAAAATTTCATGTTGACAAAGGAATTTTGCTCCATGGGCTAAATTCTCAATAGAAATTGTAATTTTTTAGTTTGAATGTGAATCATTCAATTCAAACCAAAATGGCTGACTTCCTGTGTCTTTTCAACTGGTCCATCCATGATAGCTGTGTCTACGAATTTTCACGTTGCTAAGTGAAACAGGCTTTGGGGGGATATTTGATTTCCCGCCCCAAATTCTGCAGTCTGCTAAAATGGGATATATTTCAAGATCTGCATGACACGTAAAAGTGTCCGTAATTCCCGCTAATCTACGCTGGCCTGAATGAGTCTGCGTCTGATTTATGTCTTATTAAATGAGAAATACGGCGGCGGTGTTGAAGGGGACACAAAACGGCGGGAATAAATCATAAGTCAAACGGCGGGCGGAATGTAAATGAGCCTTCTGCTGCCGCCGTTCATGTTTAACAATCAGACCGTGAACGCGGGCCGACGATGAATGCGGCGAACATAAAAGCATCCTGGTTTATTAAGGACCCGAGTAAAACGACACGACTACACCGGCGTCGGGGCCATAAATCTTTGGCTTTTTAGAGGATGCTTAATGTTGTCAGTCATCATGCCACCGCTTTGTTAAACTTCTCCCTCTCACTCAGGTTGGATTTTTGTTCGACGAGCGCGCGTCGTTTGTCCGCTTTTGTTCGCCAGCAGCGCTGATGATTTGTCCTCGCGGCCTTGATTAAAAAGTCACTTTCCAAAAGGTTGAGATGAGGAAATGGTGGTCATTTTTCATCCAAATTGTTCATTTTCAAATCACTTAATAGACACTTTGATGTCTTTGGTTGCTGCCCTCTGGCTGAACTTGAGCTTCTCGTTTCCCTCCCCTTCAGACACACCATTGATCAAGTCAAGTCGAATTTATTGATGCATTTGATACATGGTATATTTATTTGGGATGTTCTGCTGGTGATTTTTATTAGTGTTTTCCATTGGTTGGTTAGTTTGGTACAGATCATTGGTATGTTCCGTTGCCAAACTTTTGCAGTCTGCGTGCTGCTGTGTAGCATTTAAACATTTTGGATCATTGTACTTTTGTTGGACCTCGTTCGCTTCGCGTTCCATACAGATGTGTGTTGCACATTGACATCCAGACTAATTAGTATGGGTGCTATCAGCTTGCTTTTGCCGTTTGATGCGACACAACAGAAAGTGCCCGAGCTGGGCAGAAGCTGCTAAGAGGATCAATTGGCTGTGATTTTCTGCGCTGATTGATTCCACGGAGGCAGCGTAGCGGGAATGTGGCGGGAGGCGCTTGCGTAACTACGCCGTCCGCCGTTGATCTCGGCCTCTTTAGTGCCGCAATGATTGCAAAGATTAAGACGCGGATGGTGGTATGTTTCGGACGGGTGGGGGGGGGGGCTAAGTCTCCAATTAAACCCTGGCACGTCCTAGTTTGTCCCCTGCCTTTGGCGCATTTCGCTCGCCAAGTGGCGGGCGGCGTGCTCCGCCTCGCGCCACTTTAAAGCCGGATTTATGGCCCCCTGTGTGTGCGGGGTGGGGGGGCAGGAGGGGGAAATCAATGCGCTATATGCACTTTATGCTGACGCCACATTTTTGGCAGCTTATCTCCATGTAAATATTTCCATTTACATTGTGCGGCCACTGTCCTACGTGTTGGGGTAAAGTTAATGTTAAGCCCCCTCCACTTCTCACCCCATCCTACCCCTCCCTGTACACGGCACTGCTGATTGATGAACTCACTGCTAAATGTTTTATTCCATGGAGCCTCATTGACCTTCATTCCTTGCGGGAGCCGCCATTTTCGATCTTGGCCACTCACTTGCTGCTTTTGTCCTGTTGATAGTGTGTGTGTGTGTGTGTGTGTGTGTGTGTGTGTGTGTGTTAAGGCTGTGTAAATGTGTTCCACTGTAGCATATTGAAATCGTAATTAATGCTACTTTATACCTTTTAATGCCCTGTATTTATGTGTATAACACATAAAGTATATAGCATATTAATATCGAGACATAGGTCGTAGGCCGACAAGAAATACCGTACTTGGTCATCACTTTGCAGCGTTTGTCTTTTGCGGGACGTAACCACACATTAAATGAATGATTACTGTGTTTCCATAATATTTTATGCATGTACACCTCTAATCCAGCCATTTTTATGTATAAACCACATTAACGTTATATTTAATGATGTGTGTGTGTGTGTGTGTGTGTGTGTGTGTGTGTGTGTGTGTGTGTGTATAATGTAGCTTACTTCCATCATATTTAATAACACTTTCTAAAATTCCATACTGAAAAGTTTGGGTTGAGTTTACTGCATTTTATTTTGTCATGTGACAAAATAAAATGAAAAAAGACACTTTGAAGTCGAGGATGCCTTAACTTAAAAATTGCATCTGCATCCAGATGATCTAATGGAGTACAACCGCTTGCGGACACGATATATGCTCCATGGGAGGAGGGCGTTGAACTGTTGATATGACGCAAGTTCCACACGCCTCTAATGCAGCATAATTACGCCCTGCGCGCTTGACCTTGACCAGCAGTGCAACATCTGCGGCACGTTTAAACAGCAGAAGGCAGAGTTGAATGGGAGAAGTTGTTTGACGTCGAGGCGCGGTGCAGCCGAGCGCTGCAAGGAGACGTCTGACGTACAGATGGCTTGATGGAGATAATCGCAGTAGGTGCCAAACTTGTTGCAGCCACGGACGGGGGAGGGGTGGGAGAGCTCAAGGCGAATTCAAGGGCAATCATGGATGAGTGACAGGCGATTTAAACAAACAAACCAAACAAAAGACATTGTAGAAGAACTCGATCCATTCCTCGATTTGTTTGCATTTCGAAACCGTCTTCCCAGAGGAAATGATCCCGTTTCCCGGGTCAAGCGTTTTGTTTTTTTAAGGATTTAATCATCAGCACAATGTTAAAATTCCGATGAATCGTCTTCATTAGCGAAGCAGCAGAATTATTCATGGTTCACTTCTGCCGGCGCCGCGCTGACCTCGCCAGCCGCCCGCCACCGCGACCCCGAGTTGATCTTTTCCCAGGATTTCAATTTCCATCGTGCCACTTAAACAGGCTGGCAAGAACCACGCTTTGCGAAGTAGACACCTTTTTTATTTTATTTTTCAAACCCCATTTCCACAACTTGCCAGTCATGGCCACATTTCGGTGCTTTTTGAAATGAGAAATTTTTCATTTTTCATTTTTTAATTATCCGTCAGCCAGTTGTGATCACCGGTGAAGGTTACATCATCAGCATGATTGTTTTGTCAAAAAAATATAAATCAATTCTCATTTTCTTCAAAAAGATTTTTCCTCCCCAAATTTTTTTTTCACGGTGAAACATTTTCTTGTAAAACAAATTTTCTTTTGTCCAAATTATATTTATTTATTTTTATCTAAATGTTTCCCCCATAAAATACAAAATTATTTTTTTTGTTTTTCATAAAACGGAAATATTATTGTTGTTTGTTATTTTGACATAAAAATAGCATTTCTTTCCTAAAGATTTATTTTGGAGATTAAAAATTACAATTTTCTCACGATTATTATTATTATTTTTTTTTTTAATGGCCACATTTTTCTCATGATTAACCCTCCATTAAATTAAAACGTTTCCCTCAAATTAGATAAGAAAAACATTTATTTTCTTGAATTATTGCAAGTATTAATTTTGAACTTTTTCGGGGAGAATAAATACAAAGTTTGTGATCCCTTATTGCTGTACAAAAAAATAAAAATCCCGTACTCCTTACTGAAGTGGATCGAGTGATTCCAATACGCAGCTGATCTAGCCCATGAGTACCATACACTTGCAGTATTTACAATCTGCACATATGAGGGAAAACAAGTGCTTATGCTTGTTAGTGCTGCCAAATAAGGGATGAAAAATTGCTTAAAAAAAAAAATTAAATTATCCTTCAGCCAGTTGACAAGTTGTGATCACGGTGAAGGTTGCATCATCAGCCCCGGTGCGCTAACTGAGACGTTTCTTCCCCCGTCATCCGCAACACCTGCTCACGCACACGCCCCAGAGGCCAAACTCACTCGCTGAGCTTCATGCGCGCGTGACGCGGACGTGGACGTCCGCGTGACGGGCAGCTGATTGTTCCAATTCAACTTCTGTCAAGCGCGCGAAGCGGACAACGAACAGACGGAAGGAAACGTGTGAGCGGCGCGGACGTTAACGCGACTTGAGCTGAGCAACACGCCTTGCAAAATTGTTGGGACAGCTGACAGGATGGGAAGGAAAATGGAGGTGCTCGCCGTGTCCCCTCCTCGCGGCGGGAGCTGCGGCGGCTGCCGTCTTCGTCGCGCTCGGTTTGTTTTGCCAATTAAGACGTCGGGTGGGTCGGTCGGCCTGCCTGCCTGCCGGGTCTTGATGGCCCACTTTACGCTCTCTTCTTCTTGTCTGCTTCCTTCGTCCACTTCCCCTGCGTACATTTTCATTGTCCCCGCCTAACAATCGTTGCTGACTGGGTTTGGTGTCTCTTATTAACTCATTCAGTACCAGCCAATTCTAAACCAAGTCTGAAAAGACGTATAAAAACGTCTTTGGGAGTGAACGAGTTAAGGAAAGAAAGAAGCGTATTTATTTTATTTTCGTTAATTTACGACCAGCAAATCCTTTGCTCGGAAACAATATGGAAAAGGCTGGTCTGCTTAGCAAGGAAGTAATCCAGCCAGTACTTTGGAACAGTCACCCAGGTTGAACCCCAACCCTAGTTTGAAATTCTATTTTGAAACCCTAACCCTGTTTTGAAACCGTAATGCTGGTTTTACACCATAAGTCTAATTCAGAACCCTACTTTGAATTCCTAACCCTGTTTTGAAACCCTAATGCAAGTTGAAACCCTACTTTGAAACCCCATCCCTGTTTTGAAACTCTAACCCTACTTTGAAACCATAACTCTGGTTTTACACTATAAGTCTAGTTCAAAACCCTACTTTGAAGCCCTAACCCTGCTTTGAAATCATGACCCTGGTTTGAAACCCTACTTTTATTTTGAAACCCTAAACCTGGTTTAAAACCCTCACTTTACTTTGAAACCATAACTCTGGTTTTACACTATAAGTCTAGTTCAAACCCCTACTTTGAAGCCCTAACCTGGGTTTAAAACTCTAATCCTAGATCAAAACCCCACCTTGAAACCCTAACCCTGCTTTGAAATCATGACCGTGGTTTGAAACCCTACTTTTATTTTGAAACCCTAAACCTGGTTTAAAACCCTCACCTTACTTTGAAACCCTAACCTGGGTTTGAAAACCAATTGTGAAACCATAACCCTGGTTTGAAAATAGAGTTCACAGGTAGTCATCCTTTCTAAAACCCGTTAATCTCTTACCACCAATTGAGAACTTGTTACAAACTTCACTTCCGTTTATTTATTTTTTTCAAATTCATCCAGTCCGTCGAAACATTTCTTTGTTGTTGTTTGATTTTCGTGACGGGTGCTGATATTTGAGTCCTGCGCTTGACTTTGGCGTTCTCCTCTTTGATATGCCGTCTTGGCAGGGGCCAGTGACCTTTTTGATGAGGAGCTAATTGAATGAAGCACAGATCTCGTATCCATCAGTGCCTTGGTCACCTTTGCAGTTTCTCATCTCTGACTCAGCGGTTATTGCCTGTCGGGCCGAGGCCGCGCTCTTGGGAATATGCTAGTTGCCGTCAACTCAACACTCGGAAGTGGACGCTTTAAGATTCAAAGATAAGATCAGATAAGGAAACCTTTATTTGTCTCACAATGGAGAAATTCCCAATTTACAGCAGCAAAATTACAAAAGGGAGAAAGTAGAAGACAAAAAGTCTATAAATAAATATAAAATATAAATATAAGCAGATTAAAAATGAGTGGGGGCTATTCAATAGCCTGCAAAGGCTGCCATTTTTATTTAAAGTGACAGATTCATTTTGGAAGAAAATCGAGTGCCCCAAGCCTGTTTCACAACGTGAAATTTGGTAGTGTGGACCCACAAAAAAAGCCTCAAGAACCGCTGCCTGAAAAGACTCATTTGTCCCAGATTTCCCTCTTCCCTGTTTTGACAAGCTTCCCCCCCTCCCCATATTCCCTGACATTTACTTTATGCCCTGCGCGTCCAGTAAAGGAACGCTACTGACGGCTTTACAAGTTGTAGCCCATTAGCCTGACGCCGGACTGTAGACCTTACATGTGTTCTGGCCGCGTTCCCGGTTATCCAGTCGTTAAGCGGTAACGCAAAACGATGCCTTCAGACCAGCGAGGTGAATTTATGCAACATGTAGCTGATGGGCCAAAACACACCGAAGCGTCATGGTGCTCATTTAGTGCAAATGTTGTCGATTTTTTTTTCCCCCTTCCTCCCTTGGATGGTTAGTCAGTCAGCCACCGTGAAACTTGATCATCATCAGCATGGTTCTTGATGATGCTTGCCTCCATGAAGCTTTATTGGCCTTTTTCTTGTGTCACTTTCCAAATAATTTTGGAAAAAATAGAGGTTAGAAATGCAAAAATGTTCTTAAGCAGCCTTATTATTTATTTATTTATTTTTTTTTTGCTGTGTGAAACCCAAAGTGGTGCATCAGAATAATTTTTCCCCCTATATGTTTATCCTACAGAGCGTCTTCACTCTTCTGTTAGGACCGTTCACTTTCTTCAGCGCGCAGAAAACGAAATATCTTCAGATCCTCACTTCACTCATGCGCTGGATTGGTAAGTCGTTTTTTTTTTTTTTTCTCTACGATCCCACTGAAGACATAATAATGTCGACTTTCATCCTCGGTTGACAAAGGCGAGATGTTTCAGAGGGATAGGCCACCATATTGATTCTGTTCCAATCAAATTAAAGATGTAGTCATTTGAATTAAAAAAAAAAAAAAATAATGCTTTGACCCTTTCGGGGAAAGCGGTTACTCTAGTGGACAGCTTATCGTGTTATCAGGTTACAGGGTGCATGAAGACGTGCCATAAGTAACCATCTCATTCAAAAAACAAACAAACAAAAACAAACTCAAGTGCTGCCTCAAAGTTACAGGCGATCAGCCATTTTGGTTTGAATTGGTCAAAACACCCGTCATCATAAAACAAATCAACAAACAAACTAAATAAATAAATAAAAGATAGCCCTTGAAGCCAGTTTCACATAACATCATGAAATTTGGTGGGCATATCGATCAGGAGTAGGCCCACAAAAAAGTTGCAAGAAACTAAATGCGGGAAGTTTGCCCTTTTGGTTTGAGGCAGCCATTTTAGTGTCACGTTGGTCATTTTTAGGGGCTCTTTGAATGTTTTGAAAATTCAGGCCCCGAATCCAGTTTCACGAAGCACCATTAAATGTAGTCAGCAGTTTTATCATGAGTAGACTCCCCCCCCAAAAAAACCTCTCAAGAAGTCATACATGAAAAAAAAAGTACCGGTATGTCATTTCGGTTTTAAGAATCCATTTTAGGGTCATTTTGGTCCACTCAGTGTGATTGCTAACAAAATTGAAAGCACTTAATTTCGACAGACAGGTCACACTTTGTTGTGAGTAATTTGAATTTGTCCTCAATGAGTGTGGAGCGTGGCGGCCAAGTTGGACTGATTGAAAGAAGAGAAGAAATAAAGTCATTGGCGTTGTGAAATTCTCCCAAAGAGCACTTTCCATAGTCTCGACTTCCAGAAATTCACGCCGGCCCCCCTCCGCTGGCGTTGAGGTGCGTCCATCAAAGGTCCGGTCCCACTCGGTGTCTCTCTGCTTCCTATCTCTCCTCTCATTCGTCACTCTGACAAGCTTGACGGGCCGTCCCACACTTGATTGGGCTGTCACTCACGGCCGCCTTGAAGGAAAATAAAATGGCCGCAAACACCAAGTGGCGTTGGGGCAACTGATGTGAACGTGAGAGCAAGAGTGTGTCGTTGGCTGAACCTTTCACTCCTGGTCCATGTTGATCCACTCACTTCCTTTAGTATCCTTGTACACTTCCTTCCTTCCTTCCTACCTTCCTGTCTCCTTTCCTTCCTTTCATAACATTCCTGTATGCTTCTTTTCCTTGATCCCTTCTTCGTTCCCATC
This sequence comes from Hippocampus mohnikei, assembly GCA_026261675.1. Lineage (NCBI taxonomy): Eukaryota > Metazoa > Chordata > Actinopteri > Syngnathiformes > Syngnathidae > Hippocampus > Hippocampus mohnikei. The sequence goes on along the minus strand of JAKGUB010000328.1, from coordinate 11,651,115 downwards.
TTATTTTTTACCTTCTTCTCTTCATCCATTCTATCTTTCCTTCCTTCCTACTTTAGGTTCCCTTTTTTAAGTGTCTACTGTTGCTACTTTTGTCCCACTCTGCGCATCAAGTGTGGCTGTGTAGCTGTCGAGACCTCGCGTGCGACACGATGGTTGACTTCCATCCTCCGTCACCTTTTGTGATGTCAGGGTTAGCGGGCAGCTAGCGTGCGGCGAGCTCCGCCTCCCGGCCTCGTCCCAAGGCCTTGTCACGCCAGTTGCCGCTCGGCTAGCTGTCCTCGGTCACCTCCTCGACATGCCACACGTGGTCGTGTCCAGATTTGCAATGAGCAATTTCTGACTCCCCTGGCGGGATCACATCGACATTCCATAGTTTCTTCTTTTTGAAAAGCTAACCTACTCCCGAGTGTCCTCCTAATTGTCTAACTGAATAATAATCCATAACCACCGTATATAGTCTGCTTACTTGCTCATTAACGTAGTTCTTTGCTCACAATCAGGCTTACTAATTTACTACTAAGTCGCTGGCTAACTCGGCAGCTAACGAGCTCAGCAAGGCAATCGCAAACGTGCTGGAGCAGGTAGCTTTAACTTTCCACTAACTAATTTACTGACTAGCTCACCCACTGACAACATAACTGACTAACTCACTTGCCGGCATATATAGATGAACAATGACGCTCACCAACTCACTGACTTATTTACTCACTCTTACTAGCTAGCCGCTAACCTCAAAAATTATCTCACAACACTTAACACGCTTATTAACTCATTGACCGTTGGATCTCAGTCACGAACTAGCCACCTCACTCACTCCTCCTCCCCAAACTTGCGTAACTACAATTGAGACTGATGACCCCTTCACCGACACCTGATTATTCGATCACACCAATGCCAGGTCCTGTGAAGCGAACCTCCTCCGAGGTGAGCCCATGGGCCGGCGTTGTCTCCTTGAAGCATCCGGTGTGTGTGCTCTGTGTGTTTGGTGTGTGTGTGTTTGTTTGTCGGACACGGTCCTCCGAGGGCCGTGAAGTTGAAATATCAAGGTCACTGGCAGGCTTGCAAAGCAAAGATAAATCACACTGGCTGCTGCTAACAGAGCTAGCACGCTCAATTGTGCCCACTTGTGCGTGTGCATGTGACGACTTTATCCTGACGGATATGTGACTGCTGCTGTTGTAATGAGAGCGCCTGATGGAGGAGGGAATCATGTGGACAGATGGTTGCAGACATTCTTCTTCTTCTTCTGTCATCGTTAAAGAAAGTCGCAGCCAAGAAAGGATAAACCCCACTGTGCAGACCGAACAACCTTTGGCTGAAACATTAGCTGCTGCTCCGCTCCAGTCCTGTAGGTGGCAGTAATTACAAAGTGGTTGTCAATTACCCACTCACTCGGCAACCTAATAACCGACTTGCTCACTTGGTAGCTCAGTCCTCACTGATCAAGCAGCAATTTACTAGTTTCCTTGCTTACTTAGTTAACTCACTAACCCAGTTATGAATGAAAAACTCACTAATCTTCAGTAACTCACCCACTCACAAACTAAGTAACCCATACGCTGCCAATCATTAACTAGCCTGCAAATTAAGTAACTCACTCAATAACTAACAGCCTCTTTTTTTCCCAACTAACCAGCTAACTACTCTACCTCAGTGACTCACTTTTTGCCAGCTACCTAACCAACCAACTAACTTGCCAAATGGCTCACTTTTCTACCAGCTAGCGGACTCAAGTCACTCACTAGCTAGCTAAATAGCAAACTCTCTAACCAAACCACCTCATTTACTGGCACACAAATTTTACCAAGCAAGTCAGTCACGCGCTCGCCAGCTGACCCACGCTATCTCAGCGACACACTTACGTAGTAGCGACTAGCAAAACAACAGCGCTCACTTTGTACAATTGAGAATAATGTGCAATATGTTTCTTATTATTGGCCTATTTTGCACTGCAGCACCTGATTGAATTTTTAGGCTTTCTATCAAATCACCTCTTTCGTACAAATGGCATCTTGTGATAAAATTACCATACAAAACGGTGAATAAATTACTCCCCCCCCCCACCCTCCATTCAGGCACTTCATGCTGTATTTAATGTGGGTTTTTTTTGGCAGGGGGGGGGGGGCGATGATGCAGCGACGATGCGGCCCCGTCTTTTTATGGTGCACAATCAAATAAAAGCTCAAGCGGCACAATGGCGGTAGTAATGCCACACGGATGAGCAAGAACACTTCCGAGCGTCGCAAGCATTTCCTTCCTCAATTTTCTTTCAATAATCTCCAATTTTTAGTGGCTGGACAGTAGGGAGCTCTCACCATGCATGTTTTTTTTTTTCTGTCAAGGCTGAGGTCCAAATTGACAGGCAATGAGCTCAAACATAGACAGTCCTGCGTCTAATTCCAAGTCTTGATGAGGGCTTTGCATATCTAATTCTCACGTCACTGTGGTGTAGTATGTTGGCATAATCACTGAAAAAACATTCTTGATGCAAAAATTCTCCATTCCCCATCAAATCTAATCGCACGCAATTATATGTTGCCGACAGGTTGAGCTAATGTCATGTCTTGTTGGTTCTCCTCCCCCCCCCGCCCAGCGTTCACCATGATGATCATCCTGGCGCTGTTGCGCATCGGCGCCGGCGCAGGCGAGGGCCGCCCCCCCGCCGCCTCCCTGGCGGGCGTGCCCAACCTGTTCGGCGTGTGCGTCTACTCCTTCATGTGCCAGCACTCGCTGCCCTCGCTGGTGACGCCCATTTCGAACAAGAAGCGCGTGGGCGTGCTGGTGCTGGCCGACTACGTGCTGATTCTGGCCTTCTACGCGCTGCTCTCCTTCACGGCCATCTTCTGCTTCGACAGCGGGCTCATCCACGACATGTACACCCTCAACTTCACCGACAACTGCCACGTCCTGGATATCGCCGTGCTGCGCTACTTCCTGGGCCTCTTCCCCGTCTTCACCATCAGCACCAACTTCCCCATCATCGCCGTCACCTTGCGCAATAACTGGAAGACGCTCTTCCACCGCGACGGCGGTACCTACCCGTGGGTGGTGGACCGCGTGGTCTTTCCGCTCATCACGTTGGTGCCGCCCATCCTGGTGGCCTTCTGCACGCACAACCTGGAGTCCCTGGTGGGCATCACGGGCGCCTACGCCGGCACGGGTATCCAGTATGTGGTGCCCGCCCTGCTGGTCTACCACGCCCGCCGCCACGTTGAGCCCGTGACTGCTCGGCACGCCGTCAACCCACACCGCTCGCCCTTCCGCCACGCCTTCTGGGTGTGGTTTGTGGTGCTATGGGCCATCTTCTGCCTCATGTTTGTCACCGCTAACATCATCCTGACCGATACCAGGAAGTGACACGCCCACTTTGTGTCTTTATTTGTTTTGATCTGTACCTAACGCCTCCCCAACGATACTGTACGTCACTTTTCTATTGAAGGGATACACCCTGGACTGGTTGCCGGTCAATCACAGGGCACAGGTAGACAGGTTTGTATGACTTGGGGGAAAAATACAATTGAAATGCCAACAAAATCTCGATCATGTGCTCACCAAATGCTAATTTGTGCTTCTGCACGGACGAATTGATGGCTCCCCAGGCACGACATGGGATTTTTATTGTCATGTTCTAGATGGCCTACAAAATGGAAATTTGTGACACAATACACAAATTCTGACCACGTCATTCAAATTAGTGGCTGCCAAATAAGTATCACGATACTATTTTTGTGGCCACATGTCCCTCACGTAATTTATGGTCACGAAATAAATAGCCACACAAATGGTTTGTTTATTGCCACAATTCGGCCACAAAATACAATTTGGGGCCATTCGATGCAGGTATACTATGCGCACAAGTTTCTAATTTGTGGGTTTGGTGTTATTTAACAGAAGAAAGTTTACATTTCTACCAAACATTTCAGTTTACCACCTTCACCACAGAAGAAGGGAAGTCACAATTCTTGTGAGCTGTTGTGAGTGTGTGAGACGGCATGTCAAACACACGCGCACACACAAAACATTTACGTTGTGCTTGCTAAAAATTGCAGCGTTTTCCCAAAATGTTTATATCTGACTTTTTGTTCTTTGGCTGACGATTGAGTTCTTTTTTTTTATTGTTCTAATGAATAATCTTTTTTCGTTGGTGTTTGGACTTTATTTGGATGCAGATGGATAGACAGAAGGAAGAGCGATGACAATAGGCAAAAGAACAGCAGCAGAGACAAAACACCTATATTGTTTGAGACGGCTAAAAAGGAACAAAAAAGTAACCTCTTACGGTATTGAAAGAAGAAAAAAAAAATAGCAAGACTGAGAGATTATCCAATACATCTCTATTTATATAGCGCTTTCACAACATCTGCCGGTGTAACAAATCGCTTTACAGAACAATTAACATAAAACAACAAAATGATATAACGCTGAGCATAAAACATCGTAACCTCAATTCCCGCATATGTCTTGTTTGAAGCAGTTGAAAAAGGGGAGAGAATCAAAGTCTGCTTTCACGATGCTCCAAACGTACATGACGGCCAAGACGGCTGCTACATGCTAATTTCGAACATAAAAGCTAGCTCAAAATCAATCAACCATCGTTGCTGCTCCGTGTAAGAACTGACACGCAGATGAAAAAAAAGCAAGAACGTGACACCATTGATGGCGCTTATGACTCATATCTGTCAGACGAGCGTACAGAAAAGATGAAAACAATTTGGAAGGCTCGTTAGCATAGCATTTCATGGTGTTAGCATTCACGTCCATGAAGATTTGATGTTTCTCGTAAATGTCTATGCTTGGCCTTTAGTGCGCGCGCTAACGCTACGCTGGTAAAGGCTAAGCCAAATCACCGACCTTTACCAGTATAGCGTGAGGCGCCGCTCATTAGCGTGTCACCTGTGTCGCCCGTCATGGCTAAAAGGTCGCGTTCACCTTGGCGCCGCTAACGAGACGTTCGCCGCCATCACCGCTAACAAGTATGGCGCCGCCGCCGCGACTCGTTTAATGGCTATCGGCAAACGAAAAGACAAAAATGAACATTTTCAGCCTGTCATGCTAACGGTCAATTATTTAACTACAGTGCTTGCTTCTGTGGACATTTGACCTGAACTCCTGGACAAATGCTGTTCGAACAGTTATTTCTTTGCAGCTTTGCGATTTTACTTGAGTCTCCTGGCTCTCATCGTGAAATGTAAAATCGGACTTATTTTCTGTCCGTAATGTTTCGATGCTCCCAGTCAGTATTTGCGTTCAGCAGGTTGTGATCGACTCGTCTTTGGCGGTTCATTTGTTACTACCTTGCCTCTCACTATAGCTGACCGATCGTTTTATCAGCGAGACGAAGATGCGCATCATCTTGCCGCGCTCCGCTCGCTACTGATCGTCCGTCAGCTCTCGACGGCTTGACAATCTCACCGATCACGGCGCTTCACGCTCGTCCGACAGCTCGTCATCAACCCGTGTGCATGAGCCACCTCCACGTTTTTGTCGCTAGTGCCATTTCTTGTCAGCGAATCTCAATTTTAACTCAACGGACCAACAGACAAACTAACAAACGGAAAAACTAAATTGTCACTCACTAAATTGTGGATGACGAAGCAGCAGGTGGCGCTGTAAGCAAATCAACAAGTTGAGTTGAGGTCAGCTCGGTTGTCACGGTGATCACCGCAAACACGCCACGGAATAATGAGACGTTCGGCCTCTCAGATCTCATCGATGTCACGTCGTTCCAAAGCAAAAACAAGAAAGACAAAAAAAACAACAATTCCGTTTGCCGTTCCAAATAAAGTGTCCTCTGATCGCAGCTTTTCTATTTTGAAGATGTCTCACTCTGGTCGATGCTTGAAGATGACGAGGGTGACATCTCTGTGATTTTTTTTTTTTTTTGGGCATCCGTTCACGTTCACGTGTTTGTTCACCTTGAGCGGCCTTGAGGCAGATTGTAGCGCGTGCGGGATCCACGCCAAGGTGGCGGTGGCCATGACTGTTTGTTACTCACTGTCATGCTGTCACATTGCAACGGGGATTGATGGCCAGTGAGACACGCGCACACACGCACAAACACACACACGCACACACGCGCATCCAGGTAAAATCCTTGGAGAGTCCCCGTTTGGAGCCTCCGCCAAGGTTCAACGTGCAGGTGGCTCATCAATTAGCGCATTCGCGTTCGCGTTAGTGAATCACACGCCACCTGTGGATGGTTTTCGCAGGCAAACTTAAACCTTCGAATGACTTTATGACCTCTGTCGACAGGCACAAAAAAAAATCACAAAGGCGGGTGATTCGTTGGTGTATTTGTTGTTTCATTCGTTAGTGATTTGCTTGTCTTGTCCACACACAACATGTACAGTACATGATGTATTAAGGGACAATTGTAAAAAAAAAAAAGATTGCTATTGATAACGATGAATAAACATGACAATTTATTAATTTCATGATTGCCCAGCCCAAATGTCATCATATTAAACCAAACGTACACACACACACACACACACACACACACACACACACACACACACACACACACACACACACACACACACACACACACACACACACAGTTACAGTATATAATGAAATTTTAATAAAACATACACTGGGGGATTCTGATGCAAACACGCTGACGGTGATGATGAAACTCTGAGTAAAACGTGTCCGCATTGAGAAAGCGTGTGTGTCTATGTGTATGCAAGTGCGCGCGAGCGTGTGCAGACGAGCGTGCCGGACATGCTAATCAATGTGCGCAAAAAAGTCAATTCTCGTTTCCGTTATGACGCCAGCGAATAAATTAGCCAGGGGAGGCGGGTGCTCAAGAATCTATACATGGTCGCTTTTTTTCCAGCAAAAAACGCCTTACTATACATGGTAGTTTTGGGGGCGAAAAACGCTTTCTGTACATGGTCGTTTTTTAGGGCTAAAAATGCCTTAGTAGACATGGTCGGTTTTTTGGGCGAAAGACGCCTTAGTATACATGGTTGTTTTTTTAGGCAAAACACACCTTACGAGACATGGTGGTTTTTTTCGGCTAAAACGCCTTACTATACATGGTTGTTAAGGCGTTTTTAGCCGAAAAAAACGATCATGTATAGTAAGGCGTTTTTAGCCAAAAAAACGACTGTGTATGGTAAGGTGTTTTGGCGAAAAACGACCATGTATAGTAAGGCGTTTTACCGAAAAACGACCATATATAGTAAGGCGTTTTAGCCCAAAAACGACCATGTATAGTAAGCGTTTTACCAAAAACGACCATGTATAGTAAGGCGTTTACCGAAAAAGACGACCATGTATAGTAAGGCGTTTCTATCAAAAAAACGACTATGTATAGTAAGGCGTTTTTAACCGAAAAAAAAAATGACCATGTATAGTAAGGCGTTTTTAGCCGAAAAAAACGACCATGTATAGTAAGGCGTTTTTGGCCGAAAAAATTGACCATGTATAGTAAGGGGTTTTTTGGCCGAAAAAAACGACCATGTATAGTAAGGCGTTTTTAGCCGAATAAAACGACCATGTATAGTAAGGCGTTTTTGGCCGAAAAAATCGACAATGTATAGAAAGGCGTTTTTAGCCGAAAAAAAACGACCATCTATAGTTAGCCGTTTTTAGCCGAAAAAAACCGACCATGTATAGTAAGGCGTTTTTAGCCGGAAAAAAAAGACTATGTATAGTAAGGCGTTTTTGGCCGAAAAAAACGACCATGTATAGTAAGGCGTTTTTAGCCGAAAAATACGACCATGTATAGTAAGGCGTTTTTAGCCGAAAAAAACCGACCATGTATAGTAAGGCGTTTTTAGCCGAAAAAAACCGACTATGTATAGTAAGGCGTTTTTAGCCGAAAAAAACCGACCATGTATAGTAAGGCGTTTTTAGCCGAAAAAAAACGACCATGTATAGTAAGGCGTTTTTAGCCGAAAAAAAACGACTATGTATAGTAAGGGGTTTTTAGCCGAAAAAAACCCGACTATGTATAGTAAGGCGTTTTTTGGCCGAAAAAAACCACCATGTATAGTGAGGCGTTTTTAGCCGAATAAAACGGCCATGTATAGTAAGGCGTTTTTGGCTGAAAAAATCGACAATGTATAGAAAGGCGTTTTTGGCCGAAAAAATTGACCATGTATAGTAAGGCGTTTTTAGCCGAAAAAACGACCATGTATAGTAAGGCGTTTTTAGCCGAAAAAAACGACCATGTATTGTAAGGCGTTTTTGGCCCAAAAAATTGACCATGTATAGTAAGGCGTTTTTGGCCCAAAAAATTGACCATGTATAGTAAGGCGTTTTTAGCCAAAAAAAACGACCATGTATAGTAAGGCGTTTTTAGCCGAAAAAGACGACCATGTATAGTAAGGCGTTTTTGGCCAAAAAATTGACCATGTATAGTAAGGCGTTTTTAGCCGAAAAAAACAACCATGTGTAGTAAGGCATTTTTAGCTGAAAAAAATGACCATCAATAGTAAGGCGTTTTTAACTGAAAAAACGACCATGTATAGTAAGGCGTTTTTGGCCGAAAAAAATGACCATGTGTGGCGGACACTAGGACCATGCTTCTCACCCAGCAGGCATACACCAAGGGGGCGTGTTCAAGTAAATGTTTTTGGCGCAAACTGTTATTTGTTAGATCCACTTGTTGGCAGTCGTGGAATAAAGACGTGTTCTCCAGTACATCGTGTGTGCTCCTTTCGACTGCCACATTGGTGACCCTGAACGTGAAGATGTTTCGGTTAACGGATGAAGAGGTGTCTTCCTCGGCCACGTCGCCCCAACTCCCGCAACTTGCAGCCGCCGCCTCTGCCGCGAGGCTACCGGAGTTCTGGCAGAGCGACCGGCCGTGGTTTCAGCATGTGGAGCGCTGTTCCACCTACGGGAATCACTACCGATGAGCGAAATATTACATGGTCGTGGCGTCCCTCGACCAGCAGACTACACGTCGTGCGATGCAGCTCCTGCGGGCGCCTCCACAAGGCGGGAAATACGACGCGCTCAAGCAGCTTCTGCTTCGGAGGTTCAGCTTGTCGGACTCGGAGAGAGCAGACGGACTCCTTTCCCTTCCCGGGCTGGGCGATGGCGCGGCAGTGGATCTGATGGACAAAATGCTGTCGCTGTTAGGCTCGGATGAAGGCGGATTTCTTTTCCAGCGCATTTTCCTCGCCAACTACCAGGCCCAGTGCGCGCGGTGTTGGCTAACTCGACATGTCTGACGACCGGCGATTATCGGGTTTGGCTGAAGAAGCGGATCGAGTGCTGCTGGCTCTGCGACAGTTCGCCGTACAAAGTCGACGGCCGACCCCCTCCTCGGCGGCGCCAGGCGTGGACCCGACAGTGGTGGCGGGTGGAGTGCAGCGAGCGGCGGAAAAGACTCTCTGTTTTTCCATCAGCGTTTTGGCGCCAAGGCTCGGCGCTGTGTTCCCCTGCAACTCGAGGCCCGGAAACGCCAGTGCCGGCGTTCAGTAGCAACCGTGGGCGCCGGCGACAGAAACGAGCTGCTTTTCATCACAGACTCGTCATCAGGAAGACGTTTTCTGGTGGACAGCGGATCGCAGGTCAGCCTGCTGACACTAACCGCCCGCGGACAAAGCGGCGGTGGCTGCGGGCGCCTCTGTTTGCAGCCAGCGGCTCGCCCATCATCAACTTTGGTTCCAGGTCGGTGACCGTGTGCTTCCATGGACGCAATTTCCAGTGGAACTTTGTCGTGGCCTCAATCACAGTTCCGATTATCGGTCGCGGATTTTCTGTGCGCACATGGACTGCTCGTTGATGTCGCGAACGCCGGTTGATTGGCGCTGTGTCGTTCGCCACTTTTCCGTGTGAGGCTGGGGACTCGGACCATTAACGCAGCGCAAATTTTTGGCCGGGTGACGTTTATCAACGTTTACTGACAGACTTCCGTCGCTAACGACTCCGCCTTTTCCGACACCGATACCAAGCGCGGGGTGGAGCATTTCATCCCCACAGTTGGCCCGCCGGTGTTTGCCAGCGCGCGTCGCCTCGACGCGGCAAAACTGGCAATTGCGAAAGGGAGTTTGCTACAATGGAGCGTTTGGGAATCGTTAGGCGTTCAAACAGCCCGTGGGCCTCACCCTTACACATGGTGCCTAAAAGTGGCGGTTCCTGGCGGCCGTGTGGTGATTTTAAATCGGCTTAACAATGTTACCACGCATGATCGCTACCCCATTCCGCACATTCAGGATTTTCCGCGGCGTTTGGCTGGCACCACAATTTTTCCAAAGTGGATTTGGTCCGGGTTATCACCAGGTGCCCGTGCAGGCGGATGATGTGCCCAAAACCGCAGTGATAACCCGTTTGGGCTTTTCGAATTCCTGCGCATGCCTTTTGGGCTGAAGGGGCTGCACAGACTTTTCAAAGGTTGATGGACTCCGTGTTGCGCGACCTAGATTTTGTGTTCGTCTATCTCGGCGACATTCTGGTGGCCAGTCTTTCACCAGAGGAACACCTGTCGCACTTAACGACAGTTTTCAAGCGTCTGGATTCACACGGCCTGATTGTTAACCGGTGAAATGTCAATTTGGTCTGTCTGAGATCGATTTCTTGGGCCACCGCATTTCAGCACGGGGCGCTATCCCCTTGCCCGCCAAAGTGCAAGCGGTGGTGGATTTCCCGCCCGCTTCAGTTAAGGCCTTGCAAGAGTTTTTGGGCATGGTTAATTTTATAACCGGTTCCTTCCTCGCGCAGCCCACCTCCTGCAGCCACTTTACTGCGCCTTGAGTAAGAGGAAGGCTAGTGATCCGGTCGAGTGGTGTCCACAACGGGCACAGGCGTTTCAACAGGCTAAGGGCGCTCTCGCAAGTGCAGCCCTCCTGGTCCACCCAATTGCAACCGCGCGGGTGGCTTTAACTACGGATGCATCTGATATTGCTGTTGGGGCGGTGGTTGAGCAGCTGGTGGAGAACGTATGGCAGCCCTTGCGTTTTCAGTCGTAAGCTGCGGATAACGAACGCAAGTATAGTGTTTTTGACAGAGAGTTGCTGGCACTCTATCTTGCGACGCGCCATTTTCGTTTCCTTCTTGAAGGGCGCCCTTTCACCGCTTTTGTGGATCACAAGCCACTTACATTTGCGATGTCAAAAGTTACAGAACCGTGGTCGGCTCGGCAGCAACGGCACTTGGCGGCCATTTCTGAGTTCACAACTGACATTCAGCATGTGGCGGTAAGTGTAACCCTGTGGCTGATTGTTTGTCCGCGCGCAATCGTGTGTCCGGTCCATCTCGGGTTGAGTTTTGGAAATGGCCGCCCGACCAATCCGGCGATCCTGACATCCGCAACCTCAAGGCAGCCAGTGCGGCTCTTAAACTTGAGGAGGTAATAACGCGTGTAGGCGGTCCCGCTCTCCTCTGCGATGTGTCTACAGGGCGTACTCGCCCTGTGGTTCCGTTGGATTGGCGTCGCCGAATCTTTGATTCGATCCATTCCCTCTCACACCCTGGCGTTCGTGCGTCAGTCAAGCTGGTTGGGGCCAAGTTCGTCTGGCCTGGATTACGCAGGGGCGTCAGGAGGTGGGCGGCTGCATCGCGTGGCGTGTCAGCGCGCCAAAATCCACCGGCACACCAGGGCGAACCTTGAACCTTTTCCAATTCCGGCCAGGCGATTTGACCACATCCACGTGGACCTGGTAGGCCCCCTCCCTCCGTCGCGGGTTTCACACATCTACTCACGATGGTAGATCGGACCACTAGGTGGCGGAAGCAGTTCCCCTGTCATCCACGACGTCGGTAGATATAGCTCGTGCTTTTCTGTCGTCCTGGGTCGCGCGTTTTGGCACACCATGCGATATCACCTCGGACAGGGGCCCCAGTTTGTGTCGGAGCTCTGGTCAGCCATGGCAGGGTCCTTGGGTGTGCAGGTACACCGCACTCGGACCTACCACCCACAGGCTAACGGTTTGTGTGAGCGTTTTCACGGTCGCTTAAAGCTGCGCTGCGGGCTGCGCTTCGGACGGTAACTGGGTCGACCGCCTTCCGTGGGTGTTGCTCGGGTTACGTTCGGCTCGAAAGAAGATCTTAATGCCGCCCCTGCTGAGTTGGTGCTCGGCCAGCCACTTCGTGTTCCCGGTGAATTTCTGCCAGAAGGTTCCGGCGCGCCTTCCTTCCCCTTTTGTCTGAGGGACCCCTAACTCCGGCGCCGGTTCACCATTTTGTTCCCAAAGTGTTCGTACCGTCTGCGCTTATGTCGGCCCGTTTTGTTTTTGTGCGCCATGATGCCCACCGCCGCCCCTCCAGCCACCGTATGATGGCCCATTTAGGGTGCTCGAGCACGGTGATAAAGTTTTGTGATTGATATGGGTGGGCGAAGGAGTGTGTTTCCTTAGATAGGCTCAAACCAGCTCACGTGGTTGCAGGCGATGTGCTGTCGCCGCCCAGGTCCCCCGCGCGGTCGTCCTCCGAAGCCCCAGCCTCACTTCAGCGTGTCGGGGTTGAGTGTCGTTCTCCCACTCGGGTCTCACCTGTGCCTCCTGCCCGACTAGTTTCGCCTGCGCCACCAGGAGACGGACTGCGTAGTCGTTGTGGCAGACTAATAAAACCCCCTGTGAAGTTGTCATTGTGATTGTCCTTCTGGGTGTTCAGGGGGGGGCTGTGTGGCGGACACTAGGACCATGCTTCTCACCCAGCAGGCATACACCAAGGGGGCGTGTTCAAGTAAATGTTTTTGGCGCAAACTGTTATTTGTTAGATCCACTTGTTGGCAGTCGTGGAATAAAGACGTGTTCTCCAGTACATCGTGTGTGCTCCTTTCGACTGCCACACATGTATATTAAAGCGTTTTTAGCAGAAAAAACCGACCATGTATAACAAGGCGTTTTTAGCCGAAAAAAACGACCATGTATAGTAAGGCGTTTTTGACCGAAAAAATTGACCATGTATAGTAAGGCGTTTTTAGCCGAAAAAACGACCATGTATAGTAAGGCGTTTTTAGCGAAAAAAACGACCATGTATAGTAAGGCGTTTTTAGCCGAAAAAAACGACCATGTATAGTAAGGCGTTTTTGGCCCAAAAAATTGACCATGTATAGTAAGGCGTTTTTAGCCGAAAAAAACGACCATGTATGGTAAAGCGTTTTTAGTCGAAAAAACGACCATGTAAAGTAAGGCGTTTTTATAAAAAAAACGACTATGTTTTGTAAGGCGTTTTTAACCGAAAAAAAAGACCATGTATAGTAAGGCGTTTGTAGCCGAAAAAAACGACCATGTATAGTAAGGCGTTTTTAGCCCAAAAAAACGACATAGTATAGTAAGGCGTTTTTAACGAAAAAAACGACATAGTATAGTAAGGCGTTTTTAGCCGAAAAAAACGACCATGTATATATAGTAAGGCGTTTTTAGCCGAAAAAAACGACCATGTATAGTAAGGCGTTTTTAGCCGAAAAAAACGACCATGTATAGTAAGGCATTTTTAGCGAAAAAAACGACCATGTATAGTAAGGCATTTTTAACAAAAAAACGACCATGTATAGTAAGGCATTTTTAGCCGAAAAAAACGACCATGTATAGTAAGGCATTTTTAGCCGAAAAAAAGACCATGTATAGTAAGGCATTTTTAGCCGAAAAAAACGACCATGTATAGTAAGGCATTTTTAACAAAAAAAACGACATAGTATAGTAGGGCGTTTTTAGCCGAAAAAAACGACCATGTATAGTAAGGCATTTTTAGCCGAAAAAAACGACATAGTATAGTAAGGCGTTTTTAACGAAAAAAACGACATAGTATAGTAAGGCGTTTTTAGCCGAAAAAAACGACCATGTATAGTAAGGCATTTTTAACAAAAAAAACGACATAGTATAGTAAGGCGTTTTTAACGAAAAAAACGACCATGTATAGTAAGGCATTTTTAACAAAAAAAAACGACCATGTATAGTAAGGGGTTTTTAGCCGAGAAAAAACGACCATGTATAGTAAGGCGTTTTTAGCGAAAAAAACGACCATGTATAGTAAGGCGTTTTTAGCGAAAAAACGACCATGTATAGTAAGGCATTTTAACAAAAAAACGACATAGTATAGTAAGGCGTTTTTAGCGAAAAAGCGACATAGTATAGTAAGGCGTTTTAGCGAAAAAAGACCATGTATAGTAAGGCGTTTGTAGCGAAAAAACGACCATGTATAGTAAGGCGTTTTAGCCCAAAAAACGACATAGTATAGTAAGGCGTTTTTAACGAAAAACGACATAGTATAGTAAGGCGTTTTTAGCGAAAAAACGACCATGTATATATAGTAAGGCGTTTTTAGCGAAAAAGCGACCATGTATAGTAAGGCGTTTTTAGCGAAAAAATGACCATGTATAGTAAGGCATTTTAGCGAAAAAGACCATGTATAGTAAGGCATTTTAGCGAAAAAGCGACCATGTATAGTAAGGCATTTTTAACAAAAAACGACATAGTATAGTAGGCGTTTTTAGCGAAAAACGACCATGTATAGTAAGGCATTTTTAGCGAAAAAAGCGACATAGTATAGTAAGGCGTTTTAACGAAAAAGCGACATAGTATAGTAAGGCATTTTAGCGAAAAAACGACCATGTATAGTAAGGCATTTTTAGCGAAAAAAGACCATGTATAGTAAGGCATTTTTAGCGAAAAAGCGACCATGTATAGTAAGGCATTTTTAACAAAAAACGACATAGTATAGTAGGCGTTTTTAGCGAAAAGCGACCATGTATAATAAGGCATTTTTAGCGAAAAAACGACATAGTATAGTAAGGCGTTTTTAGCGAAAAAGCGACATAGTATAGTAAGGCGTTTTAGCGAAAAAGCGACCATGTATAGTAAGGCATTTTTAACAAAAAAAGACATAGTATAGTAAGGCGTTTTTAGCGAAAAACGACCATGTATAGTAAGGCATTTTTAACAAAAAAAACGACCATGTATAGTAAGGGGTTTTAGCGAAAAAGCGACCATGTATAGTAAGGCGTTTTTAGCGAAAAAAGCGACCATGTATAGTAAGGCATTTTAGCGAAAAAACGACCTTGTATAGTAAGGCGTTTTTAGCGAAAAAAGCGACCATGTAAAGTAAGGCATTTTGAGCGAAAAAACGACCATGTATAGTAAGGCATTTTTAGCGAAAAAACGACATAGTATAGTAAGGCGTTTTTAACGAAAAAAACGACCATGTATAGTAAGGCATTTTTAACAAAAAAAAACGACCATGTATAGTAAGGGGTTTTTAGCCGAGAAAAACGACCATGTATAGTAAGGCATTTTGAGCCGAAAAAAACGACCATGTATAGTAAGGCATTTTTAACAAAAAAACGACATAGTATAGTAAGGCGTTTTTAACGAAAAAAACGACCATGTATAGTAAGGCATTTTTAACAAAAAAAAACGACCATGTATAGTAAGGCGTTTTTAGCGGAAAAAAACGACCATGTATAGTAAGGCATTTTTAACAAAAAAAACGACATAGTATAGTAAGGCGTTTTTAACGAAAAAAACGACATAGTATAGTAAGGCATTTTTAGCCCAAAAAAACGACATAGTATAGTAAGGCGTTTTTAACGAAAAAAACGACCATGTATAGTAAGGCATTTTTAACAAAAAAACGACCATGTATAGTAAGGCGTTTTAGCGAAAAACGACCATGTATAGTAAGGCGTTTTAGCGAAAAAACGACCATGTATAGTAAGGCGTTTTTAGCGAAAAAACGACCATGTATAGTAAGGCATTTTTAACAAAAAACAACATAGTATAGTAAGGCGTTTTTAGCGAAAAACGACATAGTATAGTAAGGCATTTTAGCCCAAAAACGACCATAGTATAGTAAGGCGTTTTTAACGAAAAAAACGACATAGTATAGTAAGGCGTTTTTAGCCCAAAAAAACGACCATGTATAGTAAGGCGTTTTTAACAAAAAAAACGACCATGTATAGTAAGGCATTTTTAGCGGAAAAAAACGACCATGTATAGTAAGGCATTTTTAGCCGAAAAAAACGACCATGTATAGTAAGGCGTTTTTAGCGAAAAAACGACCATGTATAGTAAGGCATTTTTAGCGAAAAAACGACCATGTATAGTAAGGCATTTTAACAAAAAAACGACCATGTATAGTAAGGCATTTTTAGCTGAAAAAAACGACCATGTATAGTAAGGCATTTTAGCGAAAAAAAGACCATGTATAGTAAGGCATTTTTAGCGAAAAAACGACCATGTATAGTAAGGCATTTTTAACAAAAAACGACATAGTATAGTAAGGCGTTTTTAACGAAAAAACGACCATGTATAGTAAGGCATTTTTAACAAAAAACGACCATGTATAGTAAGGGTTTTTAGCGAGAAAACGACCATGTATAGTAAGGCATTTTGAGCGAAAAAACGACCATGTATAGTAAGGCATTTTTAACAAAAACGACATAGTATAGTAAGGCGTTTTAGCAAAAAAACGACCATGTATAGTAAGGCATTTTTAACAAAAAAACGACCATGTATAGTAAGGGTTTTTAGCGAAAAATCGACCATGTATAGTAAGGCGTTTTTAGCCGAAAAAAACGACCATGTATAGTAAGGCGTTTTTAGCGAAAAAAACGACCATGTATAGTAAGGCATTTTTAACAAAAAAAACGACATAGTATAGTAAGGCGTTTTTAACGAAAAAAACGACATAGTATAGTAAGGCATTTTTAGCCCAAAAAAACGACATAGTATAGTAAGGCGTTTTTAACGAAAAAAACGACATAGTATAGTAAGGCGTTTTTAGCCCAAAAAAACGACCATGTATAGTAAGGCGTTTTAACAAAAAAAACGACCATGTATAGTAAGGCATTTTTAACAAAAAACGACCATGTATAGTAAGGCGTTTTTAGCCGAAAAAAACGACCATGTATAGTAAGGCGTTTTTAGCGAAAAAATCGACAATGTATAGTAAAGGCGTTTTTAGCGAAAAAACGACCATGTATAGTAAGGCGTTTTAGCGAAAAAACCGACCATGTATAGTAAGGCGTTTTTAGCGAAAAAAGACTATGTATAGTAAGGCGTTTTGGCGAAAAAACGACCATGTATAGTAAGGCGTTTTAGCGAAAAAACGACCATGTATAGTAAGGCGTTTTAGCGAAAAAACCGACCATGTATAGTAAGGCGTTTTAGCGAAAAAACCGACTATGTATAGTAAGGCGTTTTAGCGAAAAAACCGACCATGTATAGTAAGGCGTTTTAGCGAAAAAAACGACCATGTATAGTAAGGCGTTTTTAGCGAAAAAAACGACTATGTATAGTAAGGCGTTTTAGCGAAAAAACCGACCATGTATAGTAAGGCGTTTTGGCGAAAAAACGACCATGTATAGTAAGGCGTTTTAGCGAAAAAACGACCATGTATAGTAAGGCGTTTTGGCTGAAAAAATCGACCATGTATAGAAAGGCGTTTTGGCGAAAAAATTGACCATGTATAGTAAGGCGTTTTAGCGAAAAAACGACCATGTATAGTAAGGCGTTTTAGCGAAAAACGACCATGTATAGTAAGGCGTTTTGGCCCAAAAATTGACCATGTATAGTAAGGCGTTTTAGCCCAAAAACGACCATGTATAGTAAGGCGTTTTTAGCGAAAAACGACCATGTATAGTAAGGCGTTTTTGGCCAAAAATTGACCATGTATAGTAAGGCGTTTTTAGCGAAAAAACAACCATGTATAGTAAGGCATTTTTAGCTGAAAAAATGACCATGTATAGTAAGGCGTTTTAACTGAAAAAACGACCATGTATAGTAAGGCGTTTTTGGCGAAAAAATGACCATGTATAGTAAAGCGTTTTTAGCAGAAAAACCGACCATGTATAGTAAGGCGTTTTTAGCGAAAAACGACCATGTATAGTAAGGCGTTTTTGACCGAAAAATTGACCATGTATAGTAAGGCGTTTTTAGCGAAAAACGACCATGTATAGTAAGGCGTTTTAGCGAAAAAACGACCATGTATAGTAAGGCGTTTTTAGCGAAAAAACGACCATGTATAGTAAGGCGTTTTTAGCCCAAAAATTGACCATGTATAGTAAGGCGTTTTTAGCGAAAAAACGACCATGTATAGTAAAGCGTTTTTAGTCGAAAAAAACGACCATGTATAGTAAGGCGTTTTTATAAAAAAAACGACTATGTATTGTAAGGCGTTTTTAACCGAAAAAAAAGACCATGTATAGTAAGGCGTTTTAGCGAAAAACGACCATGTATAGTAAGGCGTTTTTAGCCCAAAAAAGCGACCATAGTATAGTAAGGCGTTTTTAACGAAAAACGACATAGTATAGTAAGGCGTTTTAGCGAAAAAACGACCATGTATATATAGTAAGGCGTTTTTAGCGAAAAAGCGACCATGTATAGTAAGGCGTTTTTAGCGAAAAACGACCATGTATAGTAAGGCATTTTTAGCGAAAAAACGACCATGTATAGTAAGGCATTTTTAACAAAAAAACGACCTAGTATAGTAAGGCGTTTTTAGCCGAAAAAAACGACCATGTATAGTAAGGCGTTTTTTGCCGAAAAAACGACCATGTATAGTAAGGCATTTTTAGCTGAAAAAAAACGACCATGTATAGTAAGGCGTTTTTAACAAAAAAACGACATAGTATAGTAAGGCGTTTTTAGCCGAAAAAAACGACCATGTATAGTAAGGCATTTTTAGCCGAAAAAACGACATAGTATAGTAAGGCGTTTTTAACGAAAAAAACGACATAGTATAGTAAGGCGTTTTTAGCCGAAAAAAACGACCATGTATAGTAAGGCATTTTTAACAAAAAAAACGACATAGTATAGTAAGGCGTTTTTAACGAAAAAAACGACCATGTATAGTAAGGCGTTTTTAACAAAAAACGACCATGTATAGTAAGGCGTTTTTAGCGAAAAACGACCATGTATAGTAAGGCGTTTTTAGCGAAAAAACGACCATGTATAGTAAGGCGTTTTTAGCGAAAAACGACCATGTATAGTAAGGCATTTTTAACAAAAAACGACATAGTATAGTAAGGCGTTTTTAGCGAAAAAACGACCATAGTATAGTAAGGCGTTTTTAGCCGAAAAAAGACCATGTATAGTAAGGCGTTTTAGCGAAAAAACGACCATGTATAGTAAGGCGTTTTAGCCCAAAAACGACATAGTATAGTAAGGCGTTTTAACGAAAAACGACATAGTATAGTAAGGCGTTTTAGCGAAAAAACGACCATGTATATAAGGCGTTTTTTAAAAAAACGTAAGGCGTTTTTAGCGAAAAAACGACCATGTATAGTAAGGCGTTTTTAGCGAAAAAATGACCATGTATAGTAAGGCATTTTTAGCGGAAAAAAACGACCATGTATAGTAAGGCATTTTTAACAAAAAAAAAACGACCATGTATAGTAAGGCATTTTTAGCCGAAAAAAACGACCATGTATAGTAAGGCGTTTTTAGCCGAAAAAAACGACCATGTATAGTAAGGCATTTTTAGCCGAAAAAAACGACCATGTATAGTAAGGCATTTTTAACAAAAAAACGACATAGTATAGTAAGGCGTTTTTAGCGAAAAAACGACCATGTATAGTAAGGCATTTTTAGCGAAAAAAACGACATAGTATAGTAAGGCGTTTTTAACGAAAAAAACGACATAGTATAGTAAGGCGTTTTAGCGAAAAACGACCATGTATAGTAAGGCATTTTTAACAAAAAACGACCATGTATAGTAAGGCGTTTTTAGCGAAAAACGACCATGTATAGTAAGGCATTTTTAACAAAAAACGACCATGTATAGTAAGGGTTTTTAGCGAAAAACGACCATGTATAGTAAGGCGTTTTTAGCGAAAAAACGACCATGTATAGTAAGGCATTTTTAGCGAAAAAACGACCATGTATAGTAAGGCGTTTTTAGCGAAAAACGACCATGTATAGTAAGGCATTTTTAGCGAAAAACGACCATGTATAGTAAGGCATTTTTAGCGAAAAACGACCATAGTATAGTAAGGCGTTTTTAACGAAAAACGACCATGTATAGTAAGGCATTTTTAACAAAAAACGACCATGTATAGTAAGGCGTTTTTAGCGAAAAACGACCATGTATAGTAAGGCATTTTTAGCGAAAAACGACCATGTATAGTAAGGCATTTTTAACAAAAAACGACATAGTATAGTAAGGCGTTTTTAACGAAAAACGACCATGTATAGTAAGGCATTTTTAACAAAAAACGACCATGTATAGTAAGGGTTTTAGCGAAAAAACGACCATGTATAGTAAGGCGTTTTTAGCGAAAAACGACCATGTATAGTAAGGCGTTTTTAGCGAAAAACGACCATGTATAGTAAGGCATTTTTAACGAAAAAACGACCATAGTATAGTAAGGCGTTTTTAACGAAAAACGACATAGTATAGTAAGGCATTTTTAGCCCAAAAACGACCATGTATAGTAAGGCGTTTTTAACGAAAAAACGACCATAGTATAGTAAGGCGTTTTTAGCCCAAAAAACGACCATGTATAGTAAGGCGTTTTTAACAAAAAAACGACCATGTATAGTAAGGCATTTTTAGCGAAAAAACGACCATGTATAGTAAGGCATTTTTAGCGAAAAAACGACCATGTATAGTAAGGCGTTTTTAGCGAAAAACGACCATGTATAGTAAGGCATTTTTAGCGAAAAAACGACCATGTATAGTAAGGCATTTTAAGCAAAAAAACGACCATGTATAGTAAGGCATTTTTAGCGAAAAAACGACCATGTATAGTAAGGCATTTTTAGCGAAAAAACGACCATGTATAGTAAGGCATTTTTAGACCATGTATAGTAAGGCGAGCGAAAAACGACCATGTATAGTAAGGCGTTTTTAGCAAAAACGACCATGTATAGTAAGGCGTTTTTAGCGAAAAAACGACCATGTATAGTAAGGCATTTTTAGCGAAAAAACGACCATGTATAGTAAGGCGTTTTAACGAAAAAACGACCATGTATAGTAAGGCGTTTTTAGCGAAAAAACGACCATGTATAGTAAGGCATTTTTAGCGAAAAACGACCATGTATAGTAAGGCGTTTTTAGCGAAAAAACGACCATGTATAGTAAGGCGTTTTTAGCGAAAAACGACCATGTATAGTAAGGCGTTTTTAGCGAAAAAACGACCATGTATAGTAAGGCGTTTTTAGCGAAAAAACGACCATGTATAGTAAGGCGTTTTTAGCGAAAAAACGACCATGTATAGTAAGGCATTTTTAGCGAAAAAACGACCATGTATAGTAAGGCGTTTTTAGCGAAAAAACGACCATGTATAGTAAGGCGTTTTTAGCAAAAAAACGACCATGTATAGTAAGGCATTTTTAGCGAAAAAACGACCATGTATAGTAAGGCGTTTTTAGCGAAAAACGACCATGTATAGTAAGGCGTTTTTAGCAAAAAACCATGTATAGTAAGGCGACCATGTATAGTAAGGCGTTTTTAGCGAAAAACGACCATGTATAGTAAGGCGTTTTTAGCGAAAAAACGACCATGTATAGTAAGGCGTTTTTAGCGAAAAAACGACCATGTATAGTAAGGCGTTTTTAGCGAAAAAACGACCATGTATAGTAAGGCATTTTTAGCAAAAAAACGACCATGTATAGTAAGGCGTTTTTAGCAAAAAACGACCATGTATAGTAAGGCGTTTTTAGCGAAAAACGACCATGTATAGTAAGGCGTTTTTAGCGAAAAAACGACCATGTATAGTAAGGCGTTTTTAGCGAAAAAACGACCATGTATAGTAAGGCATTTTTAACAAAAAACGACCATAGTATAGTAAGGCGTTTTTAGCGAAAAAACGACCATGTATAGTAAGGCATTTTTAGCCAAAAAACGACCATGTATAGTAAGGCGTTTTTAGCGAAAAACGACATAGTATAGTAAGGCGTTTTTAGCGAAAAAACGACCATGTATAGTAAGGCGTTTTTAACAAAAAAACGACCATGTATAGTAAGGCGTTTTTAGCGAAAAACGACCATGTATAGTAAGGCGTTTTTAGCGAAAAACGACCATGTATAGTAAGGCATTTTTAGCGAAAAAACGACCATGTATAGTAAGGCGTTTTTAGCAAAAAAACGACCATGTATAGTAAGGCATTTTTAGCGAAAAAACGACCATGTATAGTAAGGCGTTTTTAGCCGAAAAACGACCATGTATAGTAAGGCGTTTTAGCGAAAAAAACGACCATGTATAGTAAGGCATTTTTAACAAAAAACGACATAGTATAGTAAGGCGTTTTAACGAAAAAACGACATATGTATAGTAAGGCGTTTTTAGCCCAAAAACGACATAGTATAGTAAGGCGTTTTTAACGAAAAACGACCATGTATAGTAAGGCGTTTTTAGCAAAAAACGACCATGTATAGTAAGGCGTTTTTAGCGACAAAAAACGACCATGTATAGTAAGGCGTTTTTAGCGAAAAAACGACCATGTATAGTAAGGCGTTTTTAACGAAAAACGACCATGTATAGTAAGGCGTTTTTAGCGAAAAAACGACCATGTATAGTAAGGCGTTTTTAGCGAAAAAACGACCATGTATAGTAAGGCGTTTTTAGCCAAAAACGACCATGTATAGTAAGGCGTTTTTAACAAAAACGACCATGTATAGTAAGGCGTTTTTAGCGAAAAACGACCATGTATAGTAAGGCGTTTTTAACAAAAAACGACCATGTATAGTAAGGCGTTTTAACGAAAAAAACGACCATGTATAGTAAGGCGTTTTTAGCGAAAAAAGGCGACCATGTATAGTAAGGCGTTTTAAGCGAAAAACGACCATGTATAGTAAGGCGTTTTTAACAAAAAACGACCATAGTATAGTAAGGCGTTTTTAGCGAAAAAACGACCATGTATAGTAAGGCGTTTTTAGCGAAAAACGACCATGTATAGTAAGGCGTTTTAGCGAAAAAACGACCATGTATAGTAAGGCCCGTTTTTAGGCGAAAAAAAAACGACCATGTATAGTAAGGCGTTTTTAACAAAAAAACGACCATGTATAGTAAGGCGTTTTTACGAAAAACGACCATGTATAGTAAGGCATTTTTGCGAAAAACGACCATGTATAGTAAGGCGTTTTTAAAACGCGAAAAAACGACCATGTATAGTAAGGCACAGTTTTTTTTAGTAAGGCGAAAAAACCGACCATGTATAGTAAGGCGTTTTTAACAAAAAAACGACCATGTATAGTAAGGCGTTTTAGCGAAAAACGACCATGTATAGTAAGGCGTTTTTAGCGAAAAACGACCATGTATAGTAAGGCGTTTTTAACGAAAAAGCGACCATGTATAGTAAGGCGTTTTTCCAGCGGTAAAAACGACCATGTATAGTAAGGCGTTTTTGCGAAAAAAAACGACCATGTATAGTAAGGCGTTTTTAGCGAAAAACGACCATGTATAGTAAGGCGTTTTAGCGAAAAAACGACCATGTATAGTAAGGCGTTTTTAGCCTGAAAAAACGACCATGTATAGTAAGGCGTTTTAACGAAAAAACGACCATGTATAGTAAGGCGTTTTTAGCACGAAAAAACGACCATGTATAGTAAGGCGTTTTTAGCGAAAAAACGACCATGTATAGTAAGGCGTTTTTAGCGAAAAAACGACCATGTATAGTAAGGCGTTTTTAACGAAAAAACGACCATGTATAGTAAGGCGT
Organism: Hippocampus mohnikei; assembly: GCA_026261675.1. Taxonomy (NCBI): domain Eukaryota; kingdom Metazoa; phylum Chordata; class Actinopteri; order Syngnathiformes; family Syngnathidae; genus Hippocampus; species Hippocampus mohnikei. The sequence goes on along the minus strand of JAKGUB010000328.1, from coordinate 11,627,552 downwards.
TTTTAGCGAAAAAACGACCATGTATAGTAAGGCGTTTTAACAAAAAAACGACCATGTATAGTAAGGCGTTTTAGCGAAAAAACGACCATGTATAGTAAGGCGTTTTAGCGAAAAACGACCATGTATAGTAAGGCGTTTTTAGCGAAAAAACGACCATGTATAGTAAGGCGTTTTTAGCGAAAAAACGACCATGTATAGTAAGGCGTTTTTAGCGAAAAACGACCATGTATAGTAAGGCGTTTTTAGCGAAAAAACGACCATGTATAGTAAGGCGTTTTTAGCGAAAAAACGACCATGTATAGTAAGGCGTTTTAGCGCAAAAACGACCATGTATAGTAAGGCGTTTTTAGCGAAAAACGACCATGTATAGTAAGGCGTTTTTAGCGAAAAAACGACCATGTATAGTAAGGCGTTTTAGCGAAAAAACGACCATGTATAGTAAGGCGTTTTTAGCGAAAAACGACCATGTATAGTAAGGCGTTTTTAGCCAAAAAACGACCATGTATAGTAAGGCGTTTTAGCGAAAAACGACCATGTATAGTAAGGCGTTTTAGCGAAAAAACGACCATGTATAGTAAGGCGTTTTTAGCGAAAAAACGACCATGTATAGTAAGGCGTTTTTAGCGAAAAAACGACCATGTATAGTAAGGCGTTTTAGCGAAAAACGACCATGTATAGTAAGGCGTTTTAGCGAAAAAACGACCATGTATAGTAAGGCGTTTTTAGCGAAAAACGACCATGTATAGTAAGGCGTTTTAGCGAAAAAACGACCATGTATAGTAAGGCGTTTTTAGCGAAAAAAACGACCATGTATAGTAAGGCGTTTTAGCGAAAAACGACCATGTATAGTAAGGCGTTTTTAGCGAAAAAACGACCATGTATAGTAAGGCGTTTTTAGCAAAAAAACGACCATGTATAGTAAGGCGTTTTTAGCGAAAAACGACCATGTATAGTAAGGCGTTTTAGCGAAAAAACGACCATGTATAGTAAGGCGTTTTAGCGAAAAAACGACCATGTATAGTAAGGCGTTTTTAGCGAAAAAACGACCATGTATAGTAAGGCGTTTTTAGCGAAAAACGACCATGTATAGTAAGGCGTTTTTAGCGAAAAAAAACGACCATGTATAGTAAGGCGTTTTTAGCCAAAAAACGACCATGTATAGTAAGGCGTTTTTAGCGAAAAAACGACCATGTATAGTAAGGCGTTTTAGCGAAAAACGACCATGTATAGTAAGGCGTTTTTAGCGAAAAAACGACCATGTATAGTAAGGCGTTTTAGCGAAAAAACGACCATGTATAGTAAGGCGTTTTTAGCGAAAAAACGACCATGTATAGTAAGGCGTTTTTAGCGAAAAAACGACCATGTATAGTAAGGCGTTTTTAGCGAAAAAACGACCATGTATAGTAAGGCGTTTTAGCCGAAAAACGACCATGTATAGTAAGGCGTTTTAGCGAAAAAACGACCATGTATAGTAAGGCGTTTTTAACCGACATGTATAGTAAGGCGTTTTAACAAAAAAAACGACCATGTATAGTAAGGCGTTTTTAGCGAAAAAACGACCATGTATAGTAAGGCGTTTTTAGCGAAAAAACGACCATGTATAGTAAGGCGTTTTTAGCGAAAAAAAACGACCATGTATAGTAAGGCGTTTTTAGCGAAAAACGACCATGTATAGTAAGGCGTTTTAGCGAAAAAACGACCATGTATAGTAAGGCGTTTTTAGCGAAAAAACGACCATGTATAGTAAGGCGTTTTTAACGAAAAACGACCATGTATAGTAAGGCGTTTTTAGCGAAAAACGACCATGTATAGTAAGGCGTTTTTAGCGAAAAACGACCATGTATAGTAAGGCGTTTTTAGCGAAAAAACGACCATGTATAGTAAGGCGTTTTTAGCGAAAAACGACCATGTATAGTAAGGCGTTTTTAGCGAAAAAACGACCATGTATAGTAAGGCGTTTTTAGCGAAAAACGACCATGTATAGTAAGGCGTTTTAGCGAAAAAACGACCATGTATAGTAAGGCGTTTTTAGCGAAAAAACGACCATGTATAGTAAGGCGTTTTTAGCGAAAAAACGACCATGTATAGTAAGGCGTTTTAGCGAAAAAACGACCATGTATAGTAAGGCGTTTTTAGCGAAAAAAAAGCGACCATGTATAGTAAGGCGTTTTTAGCGAAAAAACGACCATGTATAGTAAGGCGTTTTTAGCGAAAAAAACGACCATGTATAGTAAGGCGTTTTTAGCGAAAAACGACCATGTATAGTAAGGCGTTTTAGCGAAAAAACGACCATGTATAGTAAGGCGTTTTAGCGAAAAAACGACCATGTATAGTAAGGCGTTTTTAGCGAAAAAACGACCATGTATAGTAAGGCGTTTTTAGCGAAAAAAACGACCATGTATAGTAAGGCGTTTTTAGCAAAAAACGACCATGTATAGTAAGGCGTTTTTAACGAAAAAACGACCATGTATAGTAAGGCGTTTTTAAAAAAACGACCATGTATAGTAAGGCGTTTTAGCGAAAAAACGACCATGTATAGTAAGGCGTTTTTAGCGAAAAAACGACCATGTATAGTAAGGCGTTTTTAGCCGAAAAAAAACGACCATGTATAGTAAGGCGTTTTTAGCGAAAAACGACCATGTATAGTAAGGCGTTTTTAGCCGAAAAAACGACCATGTATAGTAAGGCGTTTTTTGCGAAAAAACGACCATGTATAGTAAGGCGTTTTTAGCGAAAAAACGACCATGTATAGTAAGGCGTTTTTAGCGAAAAACGACCATGTATAGTAAGGCGTTTTTAGCGAAAAACGACCATGTATAGTAAGGCGTTTTTAGCGAAAAAACGACCATGTATAGTAAGGCGTTTTTAGCCCCCCAAAAAACGACCATGTATAGTAAGGCGTTTTTAGCGAAAAAACGACCATGTATAGTAAGGCGTTTTAGCGAAAAACGACCATGTATAGTAAGGCGTTTTTAGCCGAAAAACGACCATGTATAGTAAGGCGTTTTAGCGAAAAAACGACCATGTATAGTAAGGCGTTTTTAGCGAAAAACGACCATGTATAGTAAGGCGTTTTAGCGAAAAAACGACCATGTATAGTAAGGCGTTTTTAGCGAAAAAACGACCATGTATAGTAAGGCGTTTTTAGCGAAAAACGACCATGTATAGTAAGGCGTTTTTAGCGAAAAAACGACCATGTATAGTAAGGCGTTTTTAGCGAAAAACGACCATGTATAGTAAGGCGTTTTTAGCGAAAAACGACCATGTATAGTAAGGCGTTTTTAGCGAAAAAACGACCATGTATAGTAAGGCGTTTTTAAAAAAACGACCATGTATAGTAAGGCGTTTTTAGCAAAAACGACCATGTATAGTAAGGCGTTTTTAGCGAAAAAACGACCATGTATAGTAAGGCGTTTTTAGCAAAAAAACGACCATGTATAGTAAGGCGTTTTAACGAAAAAACGACCATGTATAGTAAGGCGTTTTTAGCGAAAAAACGACCATGTATAGTAAGGCGTTTTTAACAAAAAAACGACCATGTATAGTAAGGCGTTTTTAGCGAAAAACGACCATGTATAGTAAGGCGTTTTTAGCGAAAAAACGACCATGTATAGTAAGGCGTTTTTAGCGAAAAACGACCATGTATAGTAAGGCGTTTTTAGCGAAAAAACGACCATGTATAGTAAGGCGTTTTTAGCGAAAAAACGACCATGTATAGTAAGGCGTTTTTAACGAAAAAACGACCATGTATAGTAAGGCGTTTTTAGCCGAAAAAAACGACCATGTATAGTAAGGCGTTTTAGCGAAAAAAACGACCATGTATAGTAAGGCGTTTTTAACAAAAACGACCATGTATAGTAAGGCGTTTTTAGCGAAAAAACGACCATGTATAGTAAGGCGTTTTTAAAACGAAAAAACGACCATGTATAGTAAGGCGTTTTTAGCGAAAAAACGACCATGTATAGTAAGGCGTTTTTAGCGAAAAACGACCATGTATAGTAAGGCGTTTTTAACAAAAAAACGACCATGTATAGTAAGGCATTTTTAGCGAAAAACGACCATGTATAGTAAGGCATTTTTAACGAAAAAACGACCATGTATAGTAAGGCGTTTTAAAAAAAACGACCATGTATAGTAAGGCATTTTTAGCGAAAAAAACGACCATGTATAGTAAGGCGTTTTTAAAAACGACCATGTATAGTAAGGCGTTTTTAGCGACGACATGTATAGTAAGGCGTTTTTAGCGAAAAAACGACCATGTATAGTAAGGCGTTTTTAGCGAAAAAACGACCATGTATAGTAAGGCGTTTTTAACGAAAAACGACCATGTATAGTAAGGCGTTTTTAAAAAAACGACCATGTATAGTAAGGCGTTTTTAGCGAAAAAACGACCATGTATAGTAAGGCGTTTTTAGCGAAAAAAACGACCATGTATAGTAAGGCGTTTTTAGCGAAAAAACGACCATGTATAGTAAGGCGTTTTTAGCGAAAAACGACCATGTATAGTAAGGCGTTTTTAGCAAAAAACGACCATGTATAGTAAGGCGTTTTTAGCGAAAAAACGACCATGTATAGTAAGGCGTTTTTAGCGAAAAACGACCATGTATAGTAAGGCGTTTTTAGCGAAAAACGACCATGTATAGTAAGGCGTTTTAAACGAAAAACGACCATGTATAGTAAGGCGTTTTTAGCGAAAAAACGACCATGTATAGTAAGGCGTTTTAACAAAAAACGACCATGTATAGTAAGGCGTTTTAGCGAAAAAACGACCATGTATAGTAAGGCGTTTTTAACAAAAAACGACCATGTATAGTAAGGCGTTTTTAGCGAAAAAACGACCATGTATAGTAAGGCGTTTTTAACAAAAAACGACCATGTATAGTAAGGCGTTTTTAACAAAAACGACCATGTATAGTAAGGCGTTTTTAGCAAAAAACGACCATGTATAGTAAGGCGTTTTTAGCGAAAAACGACCATGTATAGTAAGGCGTTTTTAAAAAAACGACCATGTATAGTAAGGCGTTTTAACAAAAAACGAAAAACGACCATGTATAGTAAGGCGTTTTTAGCGAAAAAACGACCATGTATAGTAAGGCGTTTTTAAAAAAAAACGACCATGTATAGTAAGGCGTTTTAGCGAAAAACGACCATGTATAGTAAGGCGTTTTTAGCGAAAAACGACCATGTATAGTAAGGCGTTTTAGCGAAAAACGACCATGTATAGTAAGGCGTTTTAGCGAAAAAACGACCATGTATAGTAAGGCGTTTTTAGCGAAAAACGACCATGTATAGTAAGGCGTTTTAGCGAAAAACGACCATGTATAGTAAGGCGTTTTTAGCGAAAAAACGACCATGTATAGTAAGGCGTTTTTAGCGAAAAAACGACCATGTATAGTAAGGCGTTTTTAGCGAAAAAACGACCATGTATAGTAAGGCATTTTTAGCGAAAAAACGACCATGTATAGTAAGGCGTTTTTAGCGAAAAAACGACCATGTATAGTAAGGCGTTTTTAGCGAAAAAACGACCATGTATAGTAAGGCATTTTTAACGAAAAACGACCATGTATAGTAAGGCGTTTTTAGCAAAAAACGACCATGTATAGTAAGGCGTTTTTAGCAAAAAAACGACCATGTATAGTAAGGCGTTTTTAGCGAAAAACGACCATGTATAGTAAGGCGTTTTTAACGAAAAAACGACCATGTATAGTAAGGCGTTTTTAGCGAAAAAACGACCATGTATAGTAAGGCGTTTTTAACAAAAAACGACCATGTATAGTAAGGCGTTTTTAGCAAAAAAACGACCATGTATAGTAAGGCGTTTTTAGCGAAAAAACGACCATGTATAGTAAGGCGTTTTAGCGAAAAAACGACCATGTATAGTAAGGCGTTTTTAGCCAAAAAACGACCATGTATAGTAAGGCGTTTTTAAAAAAACGACCATGTATAGTAAGGCGTTTTTAGCCATGTAAAAACGACCATGTATAGTAAGGCGTTTTTAGCAAAAAAACGACCATGTATAGTAAGGCGTTTTAACAAAAAACGACCATGTATAGTAAGGCATTTTTAGCAAAAAAAACGACCATGTATAGTAAGGCGTTTTAGCGAAAAACGACCATGTATAGTAAGGCGTTTTTAGACCAAAAACGACCATGTATAGTAAGGCGTTTTTAACTAAAAACGACCATGTATAGTAAGGCGTTTTTAGCCGAAAAAAACGACCATGTATAGTAAGGCGTTTTTAACAAAAAAACGACCATGTATAGTAAGGCATTTTTAGCCGAAAAAACGACCATGTATAGTAAGGCGTTTTAGCTAAAAACGACCATGTATAGTAAGGCATTTTTAGCGAAAAAACGACCATGTATAGTAAGGCGTTTTTAACAAAAAACGACCATGTATAGTAAGGCGTTTTTAAAGGCAAAAAAAAACGACCATGTATAGTAAAGGCGACCATGTATAGTAAGGCGTTTTAGCCGGAAAAACGACCATGTATAGTAAGGCATTTTTAGCGAAAAAACGACCATGTATAGTAAGGCGTTTTTAGCCTAAAAAACGACCATGTATAGTAAGGCGTTTTTAACAAAAAAACGACCATGTATAGTAAGGCGTTTTTAGCCGAAAAACGACCATGTATAGTAAGGCGTTTTTAGCGAAAAAACGACCATGTATAGTAAGGCGTTTTAACGAAAAACGACCATGTATAGTAAGGCGTTTTTAACAAAAAAACGACCATGTATAGTAAGGCGTTTTTAGCCAAAAAACGACCATGTATAGTAAGGCATTTTTAGCGAAAAAACGACCATGTATAGTAAGGCGTTTTTAGCAAAAAACGACCATGTATAGTAAGGCGTTTTTAACAAAAACGACCATGTATAGTAAGGCGTTTTTAGCGAAAAACGACCATGTATAGTAAGGCGTTTTTAGCGAAAAACGACCATGTATAGTAAGGCGTTTTTAAAAAAAACGACCATGTATAGTAAGGCGTTTTTAAAAAAACGACCATGTATAGTAAGGCGTTTTTAAAAAAACGACCATAGTATAGTAAGGCGTTTTTAGCGAAAAAAACGACCATAGTATAGTAAGGCGTTTTTAGCGAAAAACGACCATGTATAGTAAGGCGTTTTAGCAAAAAAAACGACATGTATAGTAAGGCGTTTTTAACGAAAAAACGACCATGTATAGTAAGGCGTTTTTAGCGAAAAAACGACCATGTATAGTAAGGCGTTTTGTAGCAAAAAACGACCATGTATAGTAAGGCGTTTTAAATATGCCTAAAGCAAGTCACGACCATGTATAGTATAGGCGTTTTTAGCGAAAAAACGACCATGTATAGTAAGGCGTTTTTGCAAACCCTCAAGCGAAAAAAAATACGACCATGTATAGTAAGGCGTTTTTAGCGAAAAAACGACCATGTATAGTAAGGCGTTTTGGCAAAAACGACCATGTATAGTAAGGCGTTTTAGCAAAAAACGACCATGTATAGTAAGGCGTTTTTAGCGAAAAAACGACCATGTATAGTAAGGCGTTTTTCCTGCAAAAAACGACCATGTATAGTAAGGCGTTTTTAAAAAAACGACCATGTATAGTAAGGCGTTTTTAGCGAAAAAAAACGACCATGTATAGTAAGGCGTTTTAGCAAAAAAAGTGACCATGTATAGTAAGGCGTTTTTAGCGAAAAAACGACCATGTATAGTAAGGCGTTTTTAGCCAAAAAACGACCATGTATAGTAAGGCGTTTTAGCGAAAAAAACATCGACCATGTATAGTAAGGCGTTTTTAGCGAAAAACGACCATGTATAGTAAGGCGTTTTTAGCGAAAAAACGACCATGTATAGTAAGGCGTTTTTAGCGAAAAAACGACCATGTATAGTAAGGCGTTTTTAGCGAAAAAACGACCATGTATAGTAAGGCGTTTTAGCGAAAAAACGACCATGTATAGTAAGGCGTTTTTAGCGAAAAAACCATGTATAGACCATGTATAGTAAGGCGTTTTAGCGAAAAAACGACCATGTATAGTAAGGCGTTTTAGCGAAAAAACGACCATGTATAGTAAGGCGTTTTTAGCGAAAAAACGACCATGTATAGTAAGGCGTTTTAGCGAAAAAACGACCATGTATAGTAAGGCGTTTTAGCCAAAAAACGACCATGTATAGTAAGGCGTTTTAGCGAAAAAACGACCATGTATAGTAAGGCGTTTTAGCGAAAAACGACCATGTATAGTAAGGCGTTTTAGCGAAAAAACGACCATGTATAGTAAGGCGTTTTAGCGAAAAAACGACCATGTATAGTAAGGCGTTTTTAGCGAAAAAACGACCATGTATAGTAAGGCGTTTTAGCGAAAAAACGACCATGTATAGTAAGGCGTTTTTAGCGAAAAACGACCATGTATAGTAAGGCGTTTTAGCGAAAAAACGACCATGTATAGTAAGGCGTTTTTAGCGAAAAAACGACCATGTATAGTAAGGCGTTTTTAGCGAAAAAACGACCATGTATAGTAAGGCGTTTTTAGCGAAAAACGACCATGTATAGTAAGGCGTTTTAGCGAAAAAACGACCATGTATAGTAAGGCGTTTTAGCGAAAAAACGACCATGTATAGTAAGGCGTTTTAGCGAAAAACGACCATGTATAGTAAGGCGTTTTTAGCGAAAAAACGACCATGTATAGTAAGGCGTTTTAGCGAAAAAACGACCATGTATAGTAAGGCGTTTTAGCGAAAAAACGACCATGTATAGTAAGGCGTTTTAGCGAAAAAACGACCATGTATAGTAAGGCGTTTTTAGCGAAAAACGACCATGTATAGTAAGGCGTTTTTAGCGAAAAACGACCATGTATAGTAAGGCGTTTTTAGCGAAAAAAAACGACCATGTATAGTAAGGCGTTTTAGCGAAAAAACGACCATGTATAGTAAGGCGTTTTAGCGAAAAAACGACCATGTATAGTAAGGCGTTTTAGCGAAAAAACGACCATGTATAGTAAGGCGTTTTTATGTATAGTAAGGCGTTTTTAAAAAAACGACCATGTATAGTAAGGCGTTTTAGCGAAAAAACGACCATGTATAGTAAGGCGTTTTAAGGCGTTTTAAAAAAACGACCATGTATAGTAAGGCGTTTTTAGCGAAAAAACGACCATGTATAGTAAGGCGTTTTTAGCGAAAAAACGACCATGTATAGTAAGGCGTTTTAGCGAAAAAACGACCATGTATAGTAAGGCGTTTTAGCGAAAAAACGACCATGTATAGTAAGGCGTTTTAGCGAAAAAACGACCATGTATAGTAAGGCGTTTTAGCGAAAAAACGACCATGTATAGTAAGGCGTTTTTAGCGAAAAAACGACCATGTATAGTAAGGCGTTTTAGCGAAAAAAACGACCATGTATAGTAAGGCGTTTTTAGCGAAAAAAACGACCATGTATAGTAAGGCGTTTTAGCGAAAAAACGACCATGTATAGTAAGGCGTTTTAGACCATGTATAAAAAAAAACGACCATGTATAGTAAGGCGTTTTAGCAAAAAAACGACCATGTATAGTAAGGCATTTTTAGCAAAAAACGACCATGTATAGTAAGGCGTTTTTAGCGAAAAAACGACCATGTATAGTAAGGCGTTTTAGCGAAAAAACGACCATGTATAGTAAGGCGTTTTTAACGAAAAAACGACCATGTATAGTAAGGCGTTTTTAGCGAAAAAACGACCATGTATAGTAAGGCGTTTTTAGCGAAAAAACGACCATGTATAGTAAGGCGTTTTTAGCGAAAAAACGACCATGTATAGTAAGGCGTTTTTAGCGAAAAACGACCATGTATAGTAAGGCGTTTTAGCGAAAAAACGACCATGTATAGTAAGGCGTTTTAGCGAAAAAAGCGACCATGTATAGTAAGGCGTTTTTAGCAAAAAAACGACCATGTATAGTAAGGCGTTTTTAGCGAAAAAACGACCATGTATAGTAAGGCGTTTTTAACGAAAAAACGACCATGTATAGTAAGGCGTTTTAGCGAAAAAACGACCATGTATAGTAAGGCGTTTTTAGCGAAAAAAACGACCATGTATAGTAAGGCGTTTTTAGCGAAAAAACGACCATGTATAGTAAGGCGTTTTAACAAAAAAACGACCATGTATAGTAAGGCGTTTTTAGCGAAAAAACGACCATGTATAGTAAGGCGTTTTTAACGAAAAAAACGACCATGTATAGTAAGGCGTTTTTAGCCGAAAAAAACGACCATGTATAGTAAGGCGTTTTTAGCGAAAAAAAACGACCATGTATAGTAAGGCGTTTTTAGCGAAAAACGACCATGTATAGTAAGGCGTTTTTAGCGAAAAAACGACCATGTATAGTAAGGCGTTTTTAGCCGAAAAAAACGACCATGTATAGTAAGGCGTTTTTAGCCGAAAAAAACGACCATGTATAGTAAGGCGTTTTTAACAAAAAAACGACCATGTATAGTAAGGCGTTTTTAGCGAAAAAACGACCATGTATAGTAAGGCATTTTTAGCGAAAAAACGACCATGTATAGTAAGGCGTTTTTAGCGAAAAAACGACCATGTATAGTAAGGCATTTTTAGCCAAAAAACGACCATGTATAGTAAGGCGTTTTTAGCGAAAAAACGACCATGTATAGTAAGGCGTTTTAGCGAAAAAACGACCATGTATAGTAAGGCGTTTTTAACGAAAAAAAACGAAATAACGACCATGTATAGTAAGGCGTTTTAGCGAAAAAACGACCATGTATAGTAAGGCGTTTTTAGCGAAAAAACGACCATGTATAGTAAGGCGTTTTTAGCGAAAAAACGACCATGTATAGTAAGGCGTTTTTAGCGAAAAACGACCATGTATAGTAAGGCGTTTTTAGCCCAAAAACGACCATGTATAGTAAGGCGTTTTTAGCGAAAAAAACGACCATGTATAGTAAGGCGTTTTTAGCGAAAAACGACCATGTATAGTAAGGCGTTTTAAAAAAAACGACCATGTATAGTAAGGCGTTTTTAGCGAAAAAACGACATGTATAGTAAGGCGTTTTTAGCGAAAAAAACGACATGTATAGTAAGGCGTTTTTAAAAAAACGACATGTATAGTAAGGCGTTTTAGCGAAAAACGACCATGTATAGTAAGGCGTTTTTAGCGAAAAAACGACCATGTATAGTAAGGCGTTTTTAGCGAAAAAACGACCATGTATAGTAAGGCATTTTTAACAAAAAAACGACCATGTATAGTAAGGCATTTTTAGCAAAAAACGACCATGTATAGTAAGGCGTTTTTAGCCGAAAAAAACGACCATGTATAGTAAGGCGTTTTTAGCCGAAAAAAACGACCATGTATAGTAAGGCATTTTTAACAAAAAAACGACCATGTATAGTAAGGCGTTTTAACAAAAAAACGACCATGTATAGTAAGGCGTTTTTAGCGAAAAAACGACCATGTATAGTAAGGCGTTTTTAGCGAAAAACGACCATGTATAGTAAGGCGTTTTTAGCGAAAAACGACCATGTATAGTAAGGCGTTTTTAGCGAAAAAACGACCATGTATAGTAAGGCGTTTTTAGCGAAAAACGACCATGTATAGTAAGGCGTTTTTAGCCAAAAAACGACCATGTATAGTAAGGCATTTTTAACAAAAAACGACCATGTATAGTAAGGCGTTTTTAGCGAAAAAACGACCATGTATAGTAAGGCGTTTTAGCGAAAAAACGACCATGTATAGTAAGGCGTTTTTAGCAAAAAACGACCATGTATAGTAAGGCGTTTTTAGCGAAAAAACGACCATGTATAGTAAGGCGTTTTTAGCGAAAAAACGACCATGTATAGTAAGGCGTTTTTAGCGAAAAAACGACCATGTATAGTAAGGCGTTTTTAGCGAAAAAACGACCATGTATAGTAAGGCATTTTTAGCGAAAAAACGACCATGTATAGTAAGGCGTTTTTAGCGAAAAAACGACCATGTATAGTAAGGCATTTTTAGCGAAAAAACGACCATGTATAGTAAGGCGTTTTTAGCGAAAAACGACCATGTATAGTAAGGCATTTTTAGCGAAAAACGACCATGTATAGTAAGGCGTTTTTAGCGAAAAACGACCATGTATAGTAAGGCGTTTTTAGCGAAAAAACGACCATGTATAGTAAGGCGTTTTTAGCGAAAAAACGACCATGTATAGTAAGGCATTTTTAACAAAAAAAACGACCATGTATAGTAAGGCGTTTTTAGCGAAAAAACGACCATGTATAGTAAGGCGTTTTTAGCCAAAAAACGACCATGTATAGTAAGGCGTTTTTAGCGAAAAACGACCATGTATAGTAAGGCGTTTTTAGCGAAAAAACGACCATGTATAGTAAGGCGTTTTAGCGAAAAAACGACCATGTATAGTAAGGCATTTTTAGCGAAAAAACGACCATGTATAGTAAGGCGTTTTTAGCGAAAAAACGACCATGTATAGTAAGGCGTTTTTAGCGAAAAAACGACCATGTATAGTAAGGCATTTTTAGCGAAAAAACGACCATGTATAGTAAGGCGTTTTTAATGAAAAAACGACCATGTATAGTAAGGCATTTTTAGCAAAAAACGACCATGTATAGTAAGGCGTTTTTAGCGAAAAAACGACCATGTATAGTAAGGCGTTTTAGCGAAAAACGACCATGTATAGTAAGGCGTTTTTAGCGAAAAAACGACCATGTATAGTAAGGCATTTTTAACAAAAAACGACCATGTATAGTAAGGCGTTTTTAACGAAAAAACGACCATGTATAGTAAGGCATTTTTAGCGAAAAAACGACCATGTATAGTAAGGCGTTTTTAGCGAAAAACGACCATGTATAGTAAGGCGTTTTTAGCGAAAAAACGACCATGTATAGTAAGGCGTTTTTAACGAAAAAAAACGACCATGTATAGTAAGGCGTTTTTAGCGAAAAAACGACCATGTATAGTAAGGCGTTTTTAGCAAAAAACGACCATGTATAGTAAGGCGTTTTTAACGAAAAAACGACCATGTATAGTAAGGCGTTTTTAGCGAAAAAAACGACCATGTATAGTAAGGCGTTTTAGCGAAAAACGACCATGTATAGTAAGGCGTTTTTAGCCGAAAAAAACGACCATGTATAGTAAGGCGTTTTTAGCGAAAAAAACGACCATGTATAGTAAGGCGTTTTTAGCCGAAAAAACGACCATGTATAGTAAGGCGTTTTTAACAAAAAACGACCATGTATAGTAAGGCGTTTTTAGCGAAAAAACGACCATGTATAGTAAGGCATTTTTAGCGAAAAAACGACCATGTATAGTAAGGCGTTTTTAGCCGAAAAAAACGACCATGTATAGTAAGGCGTTTTTAGCCAAAAAAAACGACCATGTATAGTAAGGCGTTTTTAGCCAAAAAACGACCATGTATAGTAAGGCATTTTTAACAAAAAAAACGACCATGTATAGTAAGGCATTTTTAGCCAAAAAACGACCATGTATAGTAAGGCGTTTTTAGCGAAAAACGACCATGTATAGTAAGGCGTTTTTAGCGAAAAAAACGACCATGTATAGTAAGGCATTTTTAGCCAAAAAACGACCATGTATAGTAAGGCGTTTTTAACAAAAAACGACCATGTATAGTAAGGCATTTTTTGCCGAAAAAAACGACCATGTATAGTAAGGCGTTTTTAGCCGAAAAAAACGACCATGTATAGTAAGGCGTTTTTAGCCGAAAAAAACGACCATGTATAGTAAGGCATTTTTAACAAAAAAAACGACATAGTATAGTAAGGCGTTTTTAACGAAAAAAACGACATAGTATAGTAAGGCATTTTTAGCCCAAAAAACGACATAGTATAGTAAGGCGTTTTTAACGAAAAAAACGACATAGTATAGTAAGGCGTTTTTAGCCGAAAAAAACGACCATGTATAGTAAGGCGTTTTTAACCAAAAAAACCGACCATGTATAGTAAGGCATTTTTAGCCGAAAAAAACGACCATGTATAGTAAGGCGTTTTTAACAAAAAAAACGACCATGTATAGTAAGGCGTTTTTAGCCGAAAAAACGACCATGTATAGTAAGGCGTTTTTAGCCGAAAAAAACGACCATGTATAGTAAGGCGTTTTTAGCGAAAAAACGACCATGTATAGTAAGGCATTTTTAACAAAAAAAACGACATAGTATAGTAAGGCGTTTTTAACGAAAAAAACGACATAGTATAGTAAGGCATTTTTAGCCCAAAAAAACGACATAGTATAGTAAGGCGTTTTTAGCCGAAAAAAACGACCATGTATAGTAAGGCGTTTTTGGCCCAAAAAATTGACCATGTATAGTAAGGCGTTTTTAGCCGAAAAAAACGACCATGTATAGTAAAGCGTTTTTAGTCGAAAAAAACGACCATGTATAGTAAGGCGTTTTTATAAAAAAAACGACTATGTATTGTAAGGCGTTTTTAACCGAAAAAAAAGACCATGTATAGTAAGGCGTTTGTAGCCGAAAAAAACGACCATGTATAGTAAGGCGTTTTTAGCCCAAAAAAACGACATAGTATAGTAAGGCATTTTTAACGAAAAAAACGACATAGTATAGTAAGGCGTTTTTAGCCGAAAAAAACGACCATGTATAGTAAGGCATTTTTAACAAAAAAAACGACATAGTATAGTAAGGCGTTTTTAACGAAAAAAACGACCATGTATAGTAAGGCATTTTTAACAAATAAAACCGACCATGTATAGTAAGGGGTTTTTAGCCGAAAAAAACGACCATGTATACTAAGGCGTTTTTAGCCGAAAAAAACGACCATGTATAGTAAGGCGTTTTTGGCCAAAAAATTGACCATGTATAGTAAGGCGTTTTAGCGAAAAAACAACCATGTATAGTAAGGCATTTTAGCTGAAAAAATGACCATCAATAGTAAGGCGTTTTAACTGAAAAAACGACCATGTAATGTAAGGCGTTTTTGGCGAAAAAATGACCATGTATATTAAGGCGTTTTAGCAGAAAAAACCGACCATGTATAGTAAGGCGTTTTAGCGAAAAAACGACCATATATAGTAAGGCGTTTTAGCGAAAAAACGACCATGTATAGTAAAGCGTTTTTAGCGAAAAAACGACCATGTATAGTAAGGCGTTTTTGGCCAAAAAATTGACCATGTTTAGTAAGGCGTTTTTAGCGAAAAAACGACCATGTATAGTAAGTCGTTTTAGCGAAAAAGCGACCATGTATAGTAAGGCGTTTTTAGCGGAAAAAAACGACCATGGATAGTAAGGCGTTTTTAGCCGAAAAAAACGACCATGTATAGTAAGGCGTTTTTGGCCAAAAAATTGACCATGTATAGTAAGGCGTTTTTAGCCGAAAAAAACAACCATGTATAGTAAGGCATTTTTAGCTGAAAAAAATGACCATCAATAGTAAGGCGTTTTTAACTGAAAAAACGACCATGTAATGTAAGGCGTTTTTGGCCGAAAAAAATGACCATGTATATTAAGGCGTTTTTAGCAGAAAAAACCGACCATGTATAGCAAGGCGTTTTTAGCCGAAAAAAACGACCATATATAGTAAGGCGTTTTTAGCCGAAAAAAACGACCATGTATAGTAAGGCGTTTTTAGCCGAAAAAACGACCATGTATAGTAAGGCGTTTTTGGCCAAAAAAATTGACCATGTTTAGTAAGGCGTTTTTAGCCGAAAAAAACGACCATGTATAGTAAGTCGTTTTTAGCCGAAAAAAACGACCATGTATAGTAAGGCGTTTTTAGCCGAAAAAAACGACCATGGATAGTAAGGCGTTTTTAGCCGAAAAAAATGACCATGTATAGTAAGGCGTTTTTAGTAAAAAAAAACGACCATGTATAGTAAGGCGTTTTTTATCGGAAAAAAACGACCACGTATAGTAAGGTGTTTTTTTATTGAAAAAAACGACCATGTATAGTCGTTTTTTTCAGTTAAAAATGCCTGACTCTACATGGTCGTTTTTCGGGGGCAAAAAATGCCTTACTATAGCTGGTCACTTATTTTGGACTAAAACACCTTTTCTACATGGAGCCTATCCCAGCTTTAGGCCATTGGAACTGACATTGATGCTGTCACTGAACGGGGTTTGAACCCACGCTACCTGGACGGAAAGCCAGTGTGTATACCTCTACACCACCAGTGACTGTGACTTGCTCTGCACTGTTGGCGTATTTAACATTCACTCTTGAGGGTTTGCAGGAAAAAGTAACTGTTTGGTGTTGTATTTTCTCACATCACTCAGCGGGGTTTGAACCGGGGTTGCCTGGACGGAAAGCCAACATGTATTCCACTACACCACCAGTGACTATGACTTGCTCTGCACGATTGGCGTATTTGACATGTACTCTTGAGGGTTTGCAAGAAACTGTTTGATGTTGTATTTTCTCAAATCAATGATCTGGGTTAGAACCAAGGTTGCCTGGGTGGAAAGCCAGCGTGTATACCTCTAAAACACCAGTGACAGTGACTTGCTCTGCACAATAGGCATATTTGACTGTACTCTGAAGGGTTTGCAGGAAAACGGGTGGTGTATTTTCATACATCACTGAGCGGGTATTGAACCTATGCTAACTATACATGGTCGTTTTTTTCCGGATAAAAACACCTTACTATACATGGTCGTTTTTTTGCGACAAAAAATGCCATACTATACATGGTCATTTTATTCGGAAAAAAACGCCTTACTATACATGGTCAATTTTTTCGGCCAAAAACGCCTTACTATACATGGTTGTTTTTTTTGGCTAAAAACGCCTTACTATACATGGTCGTTTTTTTCGGCTAAAAACGCCTTACTATATGTGGTCGTTTTTTTCGGCTAAAAACGCCTTACTATACATGGTCGTTTTTTTCGGCTAAAAACGCCTTACTATACATGGTCGGTTTTTTTCGGGTAAAAACGCCTTATTATTGATGGTCATTTTTTTCGGTTAAAAACGGCTTGCTATATATTGTCGTTTTTTTGATAAAAACGCCTTACTATACATGGTCGATTTTTTCAGCCAAAAACACCTTACTATACATGGTCGTTTTTTTCGGGTAAAAACGCCTTACTATACATGGTCATTTTTTTCGGCTAAAAACGCCTTACGATACATGGTCGTTTTTTTCGGCTAAAAATGCCTTACTATACATGGTCGTATTTTCAGTTAAAAACGCCTTACTTCACTTGGTCGTTTTTTTCGGCTCAAAACGCCTTACTATACATGGTCGATTTTTTCAGCCAAACACGCCTTACTATTTTTGGCCAAAAACGCCTTACTATACATGGTCGTTTTTTTCGAATAAAAACGCCTTACTATACATGGTCATTTTATTCGGAAAAAAACGCCTTACTATACATGGTCAATTTTTTCGGCCAAAAACGCCTTACTATACATGGTTGTTTTTTTTGGCTAAAAACGCCTTACTATACATGGTCATTTTTTTCGGCTAAAAACGCCTTACTATGCAAGGTCGTTTTTTTCGGCTAAAAACGCCTTACTACACATGGTCAATTTTTTGATAAAAACGCCTTACTATACATGGTCGATTTTTTCGGCCAAAAACGCCTTACTATACATGGACGTTTTTTTCGGCTAAAAACGCCTTACTATACATGGTCGTTTTTTTTCGGGTAAAAACGCCTTACTATTGATGGTCATTTTTTTCGGTTAAAAACGCCTTATTGTCGTTTTTTTGATAAAAACGCCTTACTATACATGGTCGATTTTTTCAGCCAAAAACACCTTACTATACATGGTCGTTGTTTTCGGCTAAAAACGCCTTACTATACATGGTCGATTTTTTCGGCCAAAAACGCCTTACTATACATGGTTGTTTTTTTTGGCTAAAAACGCCTTACTATACATGGTCGTTTTTTTCGGCTAAAAACGCCTTACTATATGTGGTCGTTTTTTCGCTAAAACGCCTTACTATACATGGTCGTTTTTTTCGGCTAAAAACGCCTTACTATACATGGTCGGTTTTTTTCGGGTAAAAACGCCTTATTATTGATGGTCATTTTTTTCGGTTAAAAACGGCTTGCTCTATATTGTCGTTTTTTTGATAAAAACGCCTTACTATACATGGTCGATTTTTTCAGCCAAAAACGCCTTACTATACATGGTCGTTTTTTTTCGGGTAAAAACGCCTTACTATTGATGGTCATTTTTTTCGGTTAAAAACGCCTTATTGTCGTTTTTTTGATAAAAACGCCTTACTATACATGGTCGATTTTTTCAGCCAAAAACACCTTACTATACATGGTCGTTGTTTTCGGCTAAAAACGCCTTACTATACATGGTCGATTTTTTCGGCCAAAAACGCCTTACTATACATGGTCGTTTTTTTCAGGTAAAAACGCCTTACTATACATGGTCATTTTTTTCGGCTAAAAACGCCTTACTTCACTTGGTCGTTTTTTCGGCTCAAAACGCCTTACTATACATGGTTGATTTTTTCAGCCAAACACGCCTTACTATTTTTGGCCAAAAACGCCTTACTATACATGGTCGTTTTTTTCGGCTAAAAACGCCTTACTATACATGGTCGATTTTTTCGCCCAAAAAGGCCTTACAATACACAGTCGTTTTTTTGATAAAAACGCCTTACTATACATGGTCGTTTTTTTCGGCTAAAAACGCCTTACTATACATGGTCGATTTTTTCGCCCAAAAAGACCTTACTATACATGGTCGTTTTTCGCTAAAACGCCTTACTATACATGGTCGTTTTTCTCGGCTAAAAACGCCTTACTATACATGGTCGATTTTTGGGCCAAAAAGGCCTTACTATACATGGTCGTTTTTTTTGGCTAAAAACGCCTTACTATACATGGTCGTTTTTTTCTGCTAAAAACGCCTTACTATACATGGTCGTTTTTTTCGGCTAAAAATGCCTGACTATACATGGTCAATTTTTTGATAAAAACGCCTTACTATACATGGTCGTTTTTTTCGGCTAAAAACGCCTTACTATACATGGTCAATTTTTTGATAAAAATGCCTTACGATACATGGTTGATTTTTTCGGCCAAAAAGACCTTACTATACATGGTCGTTTTTTTCGGCTAAAAACGTCTTACTATACATGGTCGGTTTTTTTTCGGGTAAAAACGCCTTACTATTGATGGTCATTTTTTTCGGTTAAAAACGCCTTACTATATATTGTCGTTTTTTTGATAAAAAAGCCTTACTATACATGGTCGTTTTTTTCGGCTAAAAACGCCTTACTATACATGGTCAATTTTTTCGGCCAAAAACGCCTTACTTCACATAGTCTTTTTTTCGGCTAAAAACGCCTTACTATACATGGCCTTTTTTTTTGTTGCCAAAAACGCCCTGTGTGCGTGTGTTGCACAGCCTCCCCCAGGTAATCACTTGGCAAAGGCAGACGCTCAGCAGGGTGTGCACCTTTCGCACTTTGTAACAGCTGGCCTCCCTGTCTTTCCGTCTGTGTGTGTGTGTGTGTGTGTAAGCATGCGTGTGTGCGTGTTTGAGCGAATGTACCTGAGTGTTTACATAATGTGTTGTGTCTATGTGCTTGAAGTGATTGACGTTCATGTCGCAATAACGTAGCATGAATGTGTTTTGGATGACCGACTCCACTTGTGTTCCATTCCCATTTCTTTATAATACATGGATAGAATTGGTGAAATGCTTTTTTTTTGTGTGTGTGTGTTTTTTTTGCCCGTGGGCCAGCAGCGTTTGCATCCTGATAGATGGCCTCCGCCTTGGCAGACGCTCAACAAAAGACTTGATGAAGAGTAATGGGTGAAGAAGAACAACTTCATCATCCAAGAGTCAAACGGGTACAAAAAGTGAGGCCATTAGATGCCTTTAAATGCTCTCAACATCCATCAACGCAAAACGGTAACATCAAGATCACACCTGCTTTATGTTATGATGAACGTCACACTCTTTGAAGTCAGAGTTAATGGACAAACTCACTAACTCACCCACTCACTCACCAGTTCAGCTTTTCAGGAGTCGTGGAAATGAAAACAAAATTTTAAAAAACCCTTTCATGCAGCCTTTAACCTGCTCACAAGATAAGCTGTCCACTGTCGTAACCGCTGTCCCTCAAAGGGTTAAAGCAAAATTGCAGCGCTTTTGTATGTTTTCATGCATGTATTTTTAATTTTTTTTGTGGGTCTATTCATTATTGACGTCTACCAAATTCCAAAGTTAAACTCTCGTCGGGCTGAGTTTTCAAATCAGCGATTCATTCGGGCTCGGAACAATGACGCAAAAATGAAGCAATGTGGCAAAAGACGTGAGCGGTTGAGTCTTCCTTCACCTTGGCTTGTCCGGCGTCTCATTAGCACGAGAGCGGGAATGTGTGTGCGTAATGACGGGGGAGGGTGGGGGCGGGGTGTCGTCCTCCTTTCCTGGCGTGGAGGTGATGAGACGGAGGAAGGAGGTGGCAATTAAAACTCGCGCTGCCCTTGTGGACTCTCACAGAGGAAAAGGAGATGAGGAGATGATGACGGAAGAAGACCAAAATACACGTGAAGGTCAACAAGGAGCCACGAAGGAGCCCCCCCGATTATAACCAGCAAACCTCAAAACGATCCGCTAATGATCTCATTCATCTGAAACCAGAAATCAGCTCGTGCATCTTTAAGCATCGGAAGACCCTTGCAAAATAATCATTTCACACCTGCTCACATTTTAAAACAAATTTGAGAGTTTTTAGTCACCGCTCTGCTCAAGCTCATCTATTAGTTCAGTGGTTCTTAACCTGCGTTCGATCGAACCCCAGGGGTTCGGTGAGTAAGACACACGCGACTCAACATGTTAATTGGTTGTGACACGCCCGCTTGGCCATCACTGGCTGCAGATGATCACATGACATTGCTTGTCCAATCAGTGCTGCGGGAAATTTACTTCGCTTCGTCGTCAACGTGTGGCTGTCGTGATGGAACGTCGTACAAAAAAACAAAAAACAAAAAAAATGTCGCAAAAAAAGTACACAAGTGAAATTGTATTTACTTTTTTCTGTTTTTAATAAATGTGTTTTTTTAATATCTTGAATTTGTAAAAAAAATTATATAGCGGGAATTATTTTTCACTCATGAAGGGTTCGGTGAATTTGCATATTATAAGGTTAAGAACCGCTGGATTAGTTGTTGGTTGTGTCACCCTACCCGCAAAGGCTGAAAAACTTTTTATATCCAAGCCAAGACTAGGAAAAAACTGATCGAAAACAGTTGAGACTAGCACTTTAGACTAAACGACGGAGAAGACGGGAGCACGCTGCGACTCCAGTGAAACTCGAAAACTTCCTTCTTTTTTTTTGTGCTTCCGTGCACAGAGTTGTCAAGTCCGCAGGCCAGGAAGAGTTCAAGGATCCATCAAAGTTGCGCCGGAGGTGTCCTGACATCACCACAACCCAACTAATGAGGTGTGTGCAATTGTGTGTCGATGTGGGTGGGTAAATGTGGACGCGAGCCAACGTGGAGCCAAACAGGTGCTTTGATTAAACACATGACTAACACCTTGTCTGCGGGGAAAGCGTGTCTGGGACACAAAGTTTTAGGGGAAACTTTGCCACCTTAAAAGTTTATCCATCCACTTGAATAACGCTGATCCTCATTAGCGTCACAGGTGAGCTGCCGTTGACCGCTGTTGACTTGGGGGCCAGAAGCCAGGTACACCGTGGAGTGGTCGCCAGTCAGTCGCAGGGTATGCTAAAAGCTCCCTTGAAAGCAAATTAGCGGCCTTTTTGTGTCTTTGGACATTGACGCATGAGGATTTTTTTTTGTTTTGTGGCTCTGCTCATAATAGACACATGCACCAAATGTCATTCTCTTTAGGGTAACTGTCGATGAGGGCTGAATTTTCCAAAAGACCCCAAACTGGCCACGAGCGGAGTTCTTGTGTATTTTTGACATGGCTTCCTGACAATTTTTTTGTGGCTCACCTCATGAAATTTGATAACTAAATTATGAATTTTTAAAATTCAACTCTTCATTACTGCAACAAAGATGATGACATTTTGCTGATGTAAAGGCTCAGTGGATTGCATGAAATCTGTAGGTAGTTCTCAGTCGTTGCTCTATTTTCTTGGCAAGATGCTGACATCCCCCCCGCCCCCCCCCAAAAAAAAAAATAGTGAATGTGTCTTCAGATGGAGAGCGAGGCAGACCAATGACCTTGTTGTTTATTAAAGGGTAGTGTAACATTGGAAATACACATTACACGTTTCGATATACATTCCCCTTGTGAGCGAAAGATCGGTCGCTATAATAGTGATGGCATAAATTTAACTTCAAATCAATTTAGAAAAGTAAAACAAATGTGAAGATATATATCTACACACACACACACACACACACACACACACACACACACACACACACACACACAGTGGTGCCTTGCTTTACAAGTTTAACTCGACTCCTAACTCAATTTGCACACACATAAAATCATTTATCCCCATCGAAATGAATTTAATTGCAATTAATCCGTTCCAGGTCTCTCTAAAAACTAGTTTTTTCTTGTTCAAGGAAAGTAGCGACAAGCATTTTTTGAGTGAGACTGGGGACTTGGCTAGTTTGTCTGTGTGTGAGCGTCTGGGAGTGAGTTGTAACCGACAGAAGCTCCTAACAAGTGTTCTCATTTTGTATTTTTTTTGTGGTATTTGTCTGTTTGTCCCGTTTAAAAAAAAAAAAAAATCTGAAGGTGCTTTGCAACTGTGGTTTTCCTTACTCACATGCCTGGGCAGTCCAGGAACTGCTTATCTACTTCAACTTTTGTCTGGCAACCCAACGGAAAAAAAATCCACAAAGCAATTACTCATAAACTGAAAAACTCCTAAGTGGGATTACCCGTAAATCAAGGTACCACTGTATGAGCATTTAAAAATGACAGAGGTTAACTTGTTAAATGCTTTGAAAGAGTTTGTTCCTGGTTTGTCCCAGTCATGAGTCAGTGTCTTGTGATTTTATTGCACTGAGAACAGAGAGGTGCCCTCTCAAAATACACTGGTGGTGGTCACTTTCATGAGTTTTTTTTTTTTCATTTTTGCTTCTTCACACCTCTGACTCCAGGCTGGAGACCCTTCCCCAGGGTTTTGGCACAAACGGACTGTTCACCCGGCGCGCCACCAACACCTGCCGGCGTTCCCTGCCCGCCGAAACAGGCTCGTCCCGCTCTGCCCCAAACATGCTGTTCTGGTAGGCCATGGGCCGGGTGGCGGGGTGTTCCGGGCAGTGGGTGGCACACGGGAACAGGTGGTACATGTCTTTGGGGCTGTCGTAGAACTGGGTTGGTGGTGCGATGTATGCCGGTAGGTCCGAGTAGGAGTTCAGGTAGGTGGAGTAGTGTCTGTGCACCAGCGTGGATGAGGACCGGCGGAGGGCGGCGGTGTTCTGCAGGATGGCCTCCCGGTAAGACGGTAGCCGAGTAGAGTCGGCGTACTTGAGTTTCTGCTTGTAAGGGTACGAGCCCATATGGGCGGGGTCCAAGTAGGCAGGCTCGGCAGTCAGTGGATAGCAGGACAGGTTATGGCCAAGGCTGCCATACAGTTTGTGGGCCTTGGCGTTGGCCGGCACCACCACCCGCGGGAACAGGTCGGGCATGTCGTTGCGGGGAGACGTGGAGGTAGATGGTTTGGTCTCATCCACTTGTCGAATGCGCTCGTTGCCCCAGGTGGCTTTAAGGAAAGAGGCTCTGCGGTTGAGTTTATCCTTGCCCAGCAGGGGTACGTCATCCATCTCGGGTTCAAGGTACGACTTCATGCAGGAGTTGCAGCTGGCGGCCGCACACGGGTAGTGTCCTGGGGCGGCACAAGGGTAGTGTCCTGGGGTAGCATCCGGGGCATGGTTTTTCATCAGCTGGTTGGCTCTGAGCTCAGCCAGGCAGGATCTTGGCTCGTCATAGTTGGCCCTCGATCTCAGGTCAGGGGCGTCGAGCACATAGCTACGCCTCCTGCGGCCCCCACAGTCGGGCGGGTAGCTCAGCTTCCTCCTCAGGGGGGGTTTATGTTCCACGTAGACGTTGGGAACCTGGATTTCCCGGTAGGTGATGAACGGGGATGACTGGTGCCGAACGGGGTTCTCCACATAGAGCCGGCCGGTGTGGTGGGGCTGAGCGGTGGTAGTGGGAGATACGTCGGGCATGGCGAGGTGGGGGGTGCTGAGGCTGGAGATGGGGAGGGTCCTCTCCAAGAGGTTGTTGCGGGTGGGAAGCGTGTAGCGTAGCGCTGTGGGCCGAGTGACCACCCGTGGTTTGTCTAAGAGCGGCTGGGCGGCGGCATCCCCATAGTGGCCGGGGAAAGTAGGGGTGCGGCTCCTCACCGGGTAGGGTGAGTGGTTGTCGGTGATGCTGGTGATGTAGGGCAGGCGGCAGTGTGCCACGTCTGCGGTGGTGGCCACACGAGGTGGGAGGCCAGCCCGGGTGTTGTCAGCCGCACCCCGCCGGCTCCAGCTCTCCAGGGTCTTGGTGGCACTGTCCAGGGAGTTCTCCACCCGGGCAGAGGACACCATGTCCTTAGCAGTCTTTAGCATCTTTAGCATGTTGGCCTGCGAGTAGTTGGTGGTGACGTCGGGACTTTGAATGCTGCCGTTGCGATCCATGTGCTCCACGCCACTGAAACAGCTGTAGATGCCCTACATGGACACACACAAACACAAAGTGTTCATGACACCTTGGAGACTGAGAGCCAGAACCCTGCAAAACGGGAGACTTCAGTAATGTTATGCATGTTCACTCAGTGGCACAGCTTTAAGCAAATAGATAATGAGATGATGACAGTGTCTGGTAGGATATGGACAGGACTGGGATAGAACAGGGAAGGACAGAACCAGACAAGATAATTACATTAAATCATATCAGCCCCAGTGTCTGGTTTAGCATGGACAGGATTGGATAGGATAGAGAATAACAGAACAGCACTAGATAGGAAAGGAGATGATTGTATGGGACAGGAAAGGACTAAAGATGACTTGATATGAAAGGCCAGGTAGGACAGGATAGTTAGATGGAGTCAGAACTAGCCTCTTCTATGACATGGACAGGACAGAACTGTATAGAACAGGCCTGGGATGGATCATGAAAGGTTTAGACAGAATTGGATCGGATAGAATCATCAAGTCCTGCTCTCCAACCTGCACTAATCCGATCCAACCTTGTCCTATCCTTTCCCATTCTGTCTGTTCTGACCAGTCCTATCCTCAAATTCTTTCTTATTCTTTCCAGGCCTGTCTTGTCCTGCCCAGGCCTGTCCTTCTGTCTTTTCCTGTTCCAACGTGTCTGATCATGTTCAGCTCGATCCAATCTTAACATGCCCAGTGGTCTCCAATCCTGTCTTGCAGTCATTTTCTGTTTTATCCTGTTCTGTCCTATCAAATCGTGTCTTATCCAGTCTAATATGATCTTGTCCCATCCCCTCCTATCCAGCCTTGTCATCTCCAGCCCTATGTTATCCAGCCCTTTCTTGTTCTATCCAATCCCTCCTGTCCAATCACCAGTATGTCATATCCTATCCTGTTCAGTCCAATCTTCTTCAATTGGTTGTCCATGTAACTGGACTGGACTGCTAACGATCTAAGCATGAGAGTTCCATTATCAGACAATTTCAGCATCCATCTTGAGTTGGACAAAATGAGTTATTTGATTTTCCTTGACGTCATGTAAAATGTAGTCGGAGTGAGCCATCAAAACATCCTGGAACCTTCCATGAAAGTGACACAGAAAATGAGGAAAAACATGGCGTCAAGTGCTGATGGTTGCACTTCCTTATACGAGCTCTTTGCCGCCTCGCGCATAAGCTCACACTCGCATACACACACGTACGTCTGTTAATAGGGCAATTTAAATGCAGGTTGCTCCCGGATCACAAGCGGCTGCAATATTTCAGTTCAAGTTATTTTATTGCTTTCATCTGGCTTTACACCACATTGTTTTGTTTTTTGGGGAGCTTGTTTGGCCTGTTATCAACAGCACTGTGACACTTTACAAAGCTCAGATGCATTTTCTCCTTAATCACACATTTCATTTCTGCACCGTAAAGGGGAACTATGATACAAAAAGGACTTTTGAATATCGTTGTGAGCGTAAGAAATTAACTCATTCACTACTGTTGATGGCTACAGAAGTCAAAGGTCTATTCCCTGGGCTGGCAATGAATGAGTGTTTTGTTATCTGACTAATTCAATATAGTCGAAAGGCAGTAGTTGTCCCAGGCGTCAAGGTAATGAAATTACATTGGCCCCACAGTAGATGGCAATTGACACATTTATGAAGTGCTGTCTTCACAAGTGAAAATTCTTGTATTATGTTTCGGTTAACTCACTTATCCCACCCGACTACCACCCCCCACAGCAATCCACGCCCCACCCACTCAAACTCTGGGCTACTTTTTGGAAAGTTCGACGCCACTCACATAATCACAATTCCTTAGCTTGATGAAATGGGAATCCATTCTCAGCATTGGCCCTGAAGTGGATGAGGGCATTTGTGTTTGGTGATGCGTCTTCTGCATGTGCCAAATGAAGTGCTACCTCCACCAATGAAAATGCTTTTATTCTCACTATGGGATATTTGCTTGGTTTCCACGTTGGAGGTCTGGCTTCTGCAAGTAGAAGCCACTCTTCTCGTCGCAACGCCCTAGCTCCGCCATGTTAATGGTAATTGTACTCCTGATTGGTCCGGAAACATATGGAGCCAAGTGTAACTCACTTGAATGAAAATTTTCGGGCTCCAAAAATGGTAATGAGACTACAAACGTACCCTGCTAATGGCCAGGAGGAAGTCGAGGCGTTGGGACTTTCGCAGTGAGTGTCGCAGCTTCCAGTACAGCAGATGCTCCCAGGCGAACACCAGCAGGCTTAGGCCCATGGCCACCAGCAGCATGTAGAAGACGCCTGCCATGTTGTCGATGTCCAGCTTGCTGCTCATCACCTCCTTCTTCTCATTGCGGCATATGCCCGTCAGCCACACTGTCTGCAGCTTCTGAGTGTCACCTGGCACACGGAACCGCAAAATCACAACCAAAGGCATCAAGATTGGCCAAGCATGGAAAATATTGCCATTACCATCAGCCAGGAACTGCAGCAGGGCCAGGTCGATGGGCCTCTTCCATCGCGAGTCCTTCTGCAGGGCGATGCCGTAGCCAGTGGTGGCGAAGACTTTGCCGCTGCCAATGGTGACCAGTTTACAGCCCTCGTCTTTTCCCGCCATGTAGTTGAGCACGGCGGCGTCGTAGATGAAGGCGTCCAGCTTCCTGGCAGCGGCAAACGCGAAAAGGACGCGAGTTGGAAGGGGCGCTTGGGTCGTGCGAGCATCCTCGAAGCGGACACCTACCCGGTCTTGAGGCTGTTGAGGGCATCCTCGACCCCCTTCTGATTGTACTTGACCATGTGTGAGTGCATCTCGGGGTAGTTGCTGCGGATGTTGCGCTCCGTGCTGCCATTGGGCACCGTGCCGAAGCGGAATGGAGGATACTGCTCCTGTGGCTTCTGGAACTGCAATACACAAACGCGCCATTCAAAATGTTTCTAACATTCTCAGCTTTTCAACAAGTGCCTTAAACGAAAATCTAACCTCGATTTGAAACCGTGTAGTAGTTTGAAACCCTACTTTAAAATTCCAAACCACAACCCAGACTTAAAACCCTAATTTGAAGCTCTGACTGTAGACAGTTTCAATATAAAGATATTGAAACCTTAACCCTTTCTTCAAACCCCAACTGAGACTTGCCACCTTTATTTGAAACCCTCATCCAGTCTTGAAACTCTCCTTTGAAAGATTGTGTTAGACCATAATTTAAAACCCAACCCTGGCTACGAATTTGAAACCCGAATCTTGGCTACAAACTCAAATTTGAAACACTAACCCAGGGTTGTAACATTACATTTAAACCCTGGAGCTGGTTTAAAACCCTTCTTTGAAACACTAATGCTGGTGTTAAACCCTAATTTGACAACCTAACCCTTGTTGAAAACCTTAACCCAGGCATGAAAGCATAGATTCAATCTCAGACGCAGGTTTGAAACCCTAATTTGAGAGCCTGCTACCTTCTTGTCGCTCAGGCCGGACACGGTGTCGATGTACTGCTCCTGGATCATGAAGGCGGCCAAGTTAGCCGTGTAGGACGCCAGGAAGATGACGGCGAAGAAAGCCCACACAAGCACCATGATCTTGCTGGTGGTCCCCTTGGGGTTCTCGATTGGCACCGAGTTGTTGAAGACGATTCCCCACAGAAGCCACACCGACTTGCCGATGGTGAAGGTGGGGCCTCCGGGCTCTGCGGATCACGCGGTCGCATTTCAACCAGGGACCAACAGCAAATTTGATCCCGTGTACAATTCTTACTTCTACGCACCATATTAATATTTAAACTGAGCATATTGTCACACAGTGTCTCACAATATTAACTACACATTTTATGAAAAATGCCTTCTTCATGATGAACCCTTAGGTCTACTACGCCACTGCATTTTAATGTTGTCACGATGGTGGTATTTGGTAAGTATTTTTTGAGGTCGTACTTGGGGTAAAAAAGTATGAAAAACACTCTTTCAAGCCATTTGGCACCAAGATTAAACTCCATTTCTTTTCTATTGATTTCTTATGTGAGCTTGATTACCTGATAGAGAGGAGAAGGAGGAAGAGGAGGAAGGAGGGTGGATGCCTCACCTTTAGCCGAAACCAAGCTGCGGTTGTAGCCCACCGGGCTGCAGTATTCAAAGACGAACACCGTGATGGCGACCACAGTGAGGCACATTACGAACATCATCACCCACACGGCGGGACTGTACGGCTCTGCAAAGCACACCCAAAAGCGATACTCGGTGGTTAAATATTGATGTGGGTAAATAAATGAGTGTGTAGGTGCGTGTGTGTGTGTGTGTGTGTGTGTGTGTGTGTGGATGAAGCTACGGGGAAACCTGATTGAAAAATCTCCACGAAATGCAATTGTTTCTGACCTAAGAAGGCAGACGGTGAGACGGTGCCGTTGCTCCTGGCCACCATGACGCTGATGCCCGTCTCCACAAACGGCACAGAGAAGTCGATAATCTCTGAGCGTTCTTCGTTGATTGTCAGCGAGCCGATGGCCATGTCGGCACGCTTGTAGAATACCTGTGAGGGGGCCGGGGGATGGGGGGTGGGGGGGTTAAAATAATAAAAACAAGATTTTCCTCCTGACATGATGACACTGGTGACACTATAAAGTGCACCTAAAAGCATTCAATTTTCTCAAGAGCCGACAGTGCGTTTTATAGTCCGACGCGCCTTATTTATGGATCAATATTCTGATTTCTTGGACGTAGTATTTTAAATGTTCTGTAATGCGCTTTGTTACAGCTGCAGCAGTTGAGAAAGCATTATGTAAATAAACCTGTATTGTATTGTATTCCCTTTAGCATAGCTCAATCTAATGTATTCATAACCCAACCGCAGCCACAATTGTAGCTTCTATTCTATGCACCTTATAATGTGATGCCCCATACATATGAAAACAGTTTGAAAATAGGCCATTCATTGAAGGTGCGCCTGATACTCCGAAGCGCCTCATCGTGCGGAAAATACGGTAATTTGAAGCCGAGATGGCTTTGTGCGTCCATAAAATGTGTTTTTGGTGCTGTTTTAAAAATGTCTACTTTTTTTTACTAGAACATCAGGTTGTTGAGAGATTTTCATTTGTTGCTTTTAAGTTTCATCCATATAAATGACACGATTATATCTCCAGCGTAGAGCATAAGGTCCCTTCGTCTCAGTTACATCAAGTGTCTGCCAGGCAAATGTTACACACGGGAAGTAGAATGTAATCGCTGATCATGCGCTACAGTGGAGATAATGTGCAAATACACTAAGTAGTTCCTCTTGAGAGAGAAATCCCCTTTACCAAAGCGTGCATGTGAACCTGGTCCTAATTAATATTTTCAACGTTCAACAACAGAACATTATAAAATGAGCCATGAAACTTTGGCTGGTCCAAAATAGATTTGAGGTTAATCAGAGGACCTTGAACTGGTGGCACATGTGTGCTAACTCGCATTTGCCTGAATTTGGATGTGATTGGGTAAGTCTGAACACAACCACATCCCCGGTGAAGAGGGTGTGCACACTTGTGCAACCACATTATCGCCATTGATTGTTTTTAATTGCCTGCTCAAAAAGCTGTCATTTATTTTTGTTGTTGTCTTGGGTTGCACATGTTACAGGAAAATTAAATTGTTATCTTTTATTCCACAAAAACCTGACATTTGAATTGGGGTGTGTAGACTTTTACACTGTGGATTTTTTCCGGGAACTTATCTTCAGTTATCCACTTAGAAATTTACTTTTGTTGCGCTCAGGCCAAAGCAATAAAAGTTTGGTTCCATTTGGTTGCACATTAGCGCCAAGGGTCTTTGCTGAAGTGAATTGAGGAGCTCCATTTAGATCAAAGCAGTGTTGTGCCACCACTATGTGTCATGTTTGTGCCAAGAAACTATGTTGAAATGAATTGAGGAGTTTTATTTCATAAAAGTTTTATTTTTAAATGTTCTCTCCTACTGAACAGAATTTGACATTTAATCGTTTTGATTTTTCATTTTGAACAATTGCTAAAATGTAGCGGCGGGTTACCTCTCCAATCATGCCGTTCCAGATGCCACGCACCAGCTTGCCGTGCTTCCCGTTGGTAACGAGGTAGAGGTCGTAGGAGAACTTGATGTTGCGCGACAGCTTCTTGAGGATGTCGATGCAGAATCCCTTGCAGCACAGCTTGGTGTACGGCTCCGTGTGGCCCACGATTCTGCGGCGCAAAAAAAAAAGGCAAGTCAGTCATGATGAACGATGCTCGCTACAACCGTGGGGAAATCTTTACTTTGCCATCGATTGATTGCGGCACGTGCGACTCGTGTGAGGTATTGACCTCTGCTGCTGCTGGATCTGTCTTTTATCACCTCGAAGTCAGCGCCATTAGCTGACAAATACACATGTTGACTACGCACCCTTTCAACAGTTGCAAACCCTAACCCAGGCTTAAAACCCTACCCCTGCTTCCAAAATCCCAACTCTGGCTTCAAGTGGTAATCCCAGTTTGAAATCCTAACCCTGTGGTGAAACCCTGCTTCAAAACCCTATTTCTGTCTTGAAACCTTTCTTTATGACCCTTTGAACCACTTTTCTGTCACGTTTTGCGAGGTGGTAGTTGGAGGACCCCAAAAAGCAGGGAGGAGCAGGGGGCTGACCAAAATGTATACACTGGAGAAACTAACTCAAAACCTCACTCAAATAAAGTCCAGCAATCAAAGTAGTAAAAACCTAAGACAGAAAACAAAACATGACACGTGCACACAGCAACAATGACCCGACACTGAGTGGTCGTGCCGGGAGTCCTTTTGAACAAACAAACTAATGACACAATGACCAACAGGTGTGCAGCTGCAGGCGGAGCCATACAGTGCCACCTGTTGGCCACAAACAGAACCATGACACTTTTCCTTGGTTTAAACACAGTCTTGAAAACGGCTTTTTCAAAACCTAACCCTGACTTGAAACTTTAACTTGAAACCCAACCCCTGTCTTTAAACCTCGACTCAATCTTGAAACCCGACTTTAGAACCCTAAACTTGATGCCCTAACTCTGACTAGAAACCTTACTTCAAAACCCTAATTCTGTTTTGAAACCCTTCCTCCACAGCTTAACCCTGGCTCGAAAACCTAACCCCAAATTGACACCTTAGTTCTGCTTTTTAACGTTACTCTGAAATCCTAACCCTGTCTTGAAAAACTGCATTTGTTTTCCACAGCCAGTGATAGTTAGTACCATGAAATTTTATAGCTACGTCTATCATGAGTCGACTGGCAAAAACAGTCAAGAAACGCTTATTTGTATGAGCCGCACGTCCTCGGAAGCGACTCTACAAACACGGATGCTTTTGGCCGGCGGCCCAAAAACTGCAAGCGCCCTCCCGCTTAGCGCCAGTCCTCCGGAAAAGCCATTTCAGCCTCCGCCACTCCGGCTTTCTCCTTTTTCAAACTCAACACATGGAGATCGCTCCACTGACTCGTCTCCGCCGCCGACTCGTCTGACACAATGTTGACGTTTTCAACCAGGGGAGGAGCACCTTCCATAACCGTCAAGGAACGCGATCCCATTAACGGATAACAAGCCCCACGTTAATGAAGGGTCGATCGCGGGACGCTCTGCTCCCCGGCCGACGGGTCTCGCACCTCTCCGTGAGTGATAAGACGCCAAAGGCAGGGGATGAGGCTCTTCATCTTGCGCACGATGGCACCTTGGCGTATGATAAGAAATCAATTAAGACGGGACATGCTAGCGCACCGGAACGCTTGCAGTGATTCCAAGCGGTGGTCTCATTGGGATGCTAATTAGCTGACTGTGAAAAGGTTGTTGATCAGACTCCCTGCTGGGGATTTTGTCATCCGTTTGAGGATGTTTATCAGCGTGTACCAAACATCACAAATTGTTCAGCAGTCAAGAAATGCATTCCTCGTGTTTCCGTTTCCTTGAGCTGAGCAATCCTCTCAATTAGCAATTTGGCGTACGAAAGGAGGCTCTTTTATGCTAGCTTTCCATTTGATTGCTTTATAGTCGTGGTCTAATGTTTTTTTCTTTTAAATATTCACTGACCGTAATGATAAGAAGATGTTTTACATATTTGCAAACAAACAGTTAGCGCTAACAGAAAGGTCGGGGCATGTAGGCGGATGGTCAGATGCTGTCGGCCATCTTGAACAGATGGCATTTGACTTGACTTTTCAATGAGATGAGGCCGTCAGAGTAGCGGATGTCAAGGGGCAGGTAGGTTACAGAGGATTGGGGCGACAGCGGTAAAGGTTCTGTAACCCGCGCTGTGATACTTGGTAATTGAGGGGTGAGAAACTTGGCGTCAGCGAACGGAGGCGGCGAGTGGAGGAGTGGCGACGAAGGAGATCAGTCCGGGGTGTCGGGTCATTCAGAGCTTTGTAGGTGAAGAAGAGGATCTTGCAAATCTGTTGGGGGGTTTTCTGCCTGGGACTGGCTCATGGTCCTACAGATTTTTTATTTTTTGGTGAACAGGCAAACATTCGTCGTTGATGACGGGAACGGGGAGGTACCAAATCCGGTGGTTCATGTGTGTTGAAATGAAAGCGAGTTGAGTGGCTGAGCAACTGGACAGTTGAGACTTGAACGTTGACAATTTTAGAGGACAATCAAGTATCAAGTACAACTTGATTGTCAAATAAATGGAAGGGAGACCGTCGAGAATGTCGTTGCACTAGTCAGAGCTGACGCGTGTTAGGTTTCGGAAGTGAAAGAAAGATGATTTGGTGACGTGTTTTGATTTGTGACTCTTCTAGGTTTTCGTTCATCTCAAGATTTATGTCAGTGAGGCAGTCGGTTAGGGCGGAGAGATTGATTGGTGGTGCCTTTGGTTGAGATACGGCTGTGTTTTTTGTTGAGATACGGTTTGTGTGCGAA
The DNA here is from genome assembly GCA_026261675.1 of Hippocampus mohnikei. NCBI lineage: Eukaryota > Metazoa > Chordata > Actinopteri > Syngnathiformes > Syngnathidae > Hippocampus > Hippocampus mohnikei. The sequence goes on along the minus strand of JAKGUB010000328.1, from coordinate 11,594,197 downwards.
TATTTGTTTGCCCATGCGTGACGTCAGATCAGTTTATGCTAGCATGTTATTTAGGCTATTTCGTTCGCTGTTGATGAGACTCATGTGAAGCTGGTTCGTTGGTGGTGAAAAATATTTGAACACAGTTGTCCATGTATCAACAGTTCACGATTGTGTACATTCTCAATGGTTGGTGTTGATGCTTTATGATCCTCTCAGTTTGAAGTGGTTTTAAGGATTCAGTTTTAAGTCCTTTTTTTGGGGGGTGGAGTTGGGGTCAATTATTCACGGATTTGCGCTATTCAGTGTAAGGTTCAGTCCCCACCATCCATGAATAGTGGGGACTCACTATAGTCCACCAAATGAAAGCTATTGCGCGACTTGTTGACATGAATTGTTGTTTGCGTGTTTGTTTTGACGCGCAAGTTCACTCACGCCTCCGTCTTGTTGGACTGTCGTCTGCACGGCACCGTGTTGCTGACGCAGGTTCCGGTCACGGGGTCCACGGCCTCCACGATAACAAAAGGGCGCTCCTCCAGCGTGGCCACCGTAAGGTGCCTGTAGTCCGACACGGGCTCCATGTAGGAACCGTAGCGGGGCCATACCGGGTACCTCATCTGGAGGATGCTCATCTCGTAAGTTCCCACCTGAAACAGAAACATCCGGGTTTGAAACCCTCTTTTCAAACCATATTTTGGAAACTCAGATCGGAAACCTTTGTTTGAGACCCTAATTTGAAATCCTTCACCCGGTTTTGTAATTCTAATCCAAAAAAACCTCCCTGTCTTGAAACCCTAAACCTGGCTATCAACCCTACTTTGAAACTCCAACCGCGGGTTTAAACACCGGTGCGACGTAAAAGTAATGTCTCTTTAGAGGAGGCCACATCCAAACAGTTAAAGATGTAATAAATCAGTTTTACGCTGCCTTTTAAAGCACAAATAAAGTGGCGGCACATGTGAGCAATGAGGCCTTTTCGCCCGCAGCGCGTGAGATGAAAGTGCTGAGGATGCACCCACATAACACTCTTTTATCACAATCTCTCATCTTAATGCAGCCATCCCCAATCACCCCCTCTCTCTGGCCCCCGCCCTTATCGCTCATCCTTTGCTAGGTTTTGTGCGTCAGGACCTGGCCGTCGATTGTGGACACTTGAGAGGAAATTGATTTTTGGGTCAGGCCCGACGGAGACGCTCCAATTTTATGCGCCGCGTAACAACCAGTTGGCTAATTCTAATTACCGGCGGTGGGGGAATTGGGCTCACTACGTAAATGAGGTGCAGAATTGAATCCTCGGGCGCCACTCGAGCGGTGCAAAACAATTTTCGAGGGCCCCTTCATGATCCTAACGGCGGTCAACAATCGCTAGCACTTGTCGAAATGCCACTGGAATGAAAAAGTGGCCCATTTTGAAGGAAAAACTACAAAAAAATATAATCATAATTTTTTTAGCTAAGACAATTGTAATGTTATAATTTTTCAAAAACACTTTCATGATCTTGACAAGAATAAAGATGCGTTTTGTCAATATTTTTAACAAAAAATGTAATCTTAAAACAATGACTCCAACCCTTTATAAAAACAGAACATGTAGCGGGCTGGCAACTCTCGACAAGCTCAATGAAAAGAAATCACACGAGGCAGCGACGGGAAAAGGGCGGGCAAACACGTCATTCTCCCCGGATGTTTGCCGCCTATCACGCCGATCGCTTGCCGCTGTTTACCTTTGCAGCCCTCGATCGAGTCGGCGGCAAAAAAACACAGAAATGAGAAGCGAATGCTCCTCGGTGTTTGTTTGTTTTTTTTGCCCTCAGACACGCATCGCAATCGTCGACGTATCCTTGAAAGGAGAAACCCGCGTGATAAGATGGCGTGACAGCAAGAACAGAAAGTCTTGAGCGCTCATTGAAACGCTGATCATGTAGGAATGATACCGAATCCTTTTTTTGGGGGATTTTTCGTTTTTGGCGGTCTGCGCCTTGCTGGTCCTTTGCTTTGGGTTTCAGATTGGCACATTTCGCGAATTCGATGCGTAGCGACTCCGTCGGGTGTTCTACTTCACAATCGGGTTCCATCATCCATCCCCTTCTCTTTCGGCTTTTGCGAATAAATTTGCAGGTATAAATAATACCTAAAATAAATACATAAATATAAAAATAATAAGAATAATAAAATAAAAATAAATAAATTTCAGACGGGAAAGAAACCCCGTCCTGTAACTATAAATTTAATTTGAAGCTCAGATTTGAACCTTAACCTTGTCTTAAATTCCAACTTTGAAAGTGTAACCGTGGTTTGAAAAAATAACTTGAACTCGTGCCTTGCAACCCAAATTGGAAGCTAATCTTGGCCTTGAAACCTGATGCACGATGTCCATCCTGACTTTTTGGTTTTTGGTCTCTGGTCTGCAGAAATCTAATTGAAAGTTTGGATTGTCCTTTCGTCAACCGAGCATGTTGACTTGCGGTAAAAATGGAGACACCTTGCGGGTGTGAAATGAAAAATAAACTGCATTTTGTAACTTTTTAGCAGTCATTTAGAACCCGATATCAGATCAACCGCAAGAACTAAGATTGAACTTATCCCCGTTTTGCTCCTGCGGGACTTCCTCATCCTCTCCTGTTCCAGACTTAATTCCACACACCCCGCTGAACAATGGCCGCTGTATCGAGGACATTCCGCTGATTTAAAGTTCATTAAAATACGCTGGAACTGTCCAACTGAAGGTGGATGGGTCGAAACTGTGTTAGCACCAGACTCTAGAACAAAAGCGCTAAAAGAAGTCAAGAGAAGGAACTAAAACAAGTTCAGAAAAAGCCAATCAGAAGGACGAATCGACGTTGAGCCTCTGAGGATAAAGAACGCCCTCAGGCGCGACGGATGCGCGTGAAATCTTTGGCCGACGTGCGGGTTTTGACGTAAAGTTCATGGGTGTGCGGCGGAAATTTGAGCTTCCCTCCACTTGGATAGCCATAAGGTTGCTGAACGCAGAAGTGCTGACAGCAGGGCGAATCGAATGGCCGCTAAAAGCTGCTCGTAAAACGCCGGCTCATTAATGCCGAAGTTAACACGCAAATGTTGACTGTTGCTCAAGCGTTGAGGAGCAGAAGAAGCGGCTGGAGAGCGCACAAAAGAAAGACGCTCGATTCGTCCACACAAATGGTGATGACGTCCACAAAACGGCATTTTTGTTTATTGTACAGGCAGAGGTTGCCAAAAACTTTTTGGGAGCTCATTTTAGGAGCATCGACTAAATTTTGTGCGATGGAAATGAAATGTTTCGGTGTTGAAGAGGTGGTCGAGTGGTTAGCGGGTCGACCTCACATTGCTGAGGTACCGGGTTCGATTCCAGCTCTGGCCTCCCTGTGTGAAGTTGGAATGGTGCCTGCGTGGGTTTTCTCCGGGTACTCCGGTTTCCTCCCACATTCCAAAAACATGCACGGCAGGCTGATTGAACACTCTAAAATTGCCCAAAGGTGTGATTGTGAATGTGAATGATGGTTTGCCAATGTGTGCCCTACGATTGGCTGGCAACAGGTTCAGGGTGTCCCCCGCCTACTGCCCGAAGACGGCTGGGATAGTGACGATGCAAGATTGTGCGAAGTGACTTCTGACTTGCTTGGCTGAATTCGAAATGTCGCACGGAATGTTCTTGACTAGCGTGATTTTTGCCACGGTCACGAAGTACCGCGCCCCTTATGACTTGCACTTCTGTGACTTACCCGCACCTCCAAATTAGCCAGCTCAAGTGCGAGCGCCTGACGGGAGTCGACGGCGGCAAGCGTTGAGGAGCAGAAGAAGCGGCTGGAGAGCGCACAAAAGAAAGACGCTCGATTCGTCCACACAAATGGTGATGACGTCCACAAAACGGCATTTTTGTTTATTGTACAGGCAGAGGTTGCCAAAAACTTTTTGGGAGCTCATTTTAGGAGCATCGACTAAATTTTGTGCGATGGAAATGAAATGTTTCGGTGTTGAAGAGGTGGTCGAGTGGTTAGCGGGTCGACCTCACATTGCTGAGGTACCGGGTTCGATTCCAGCTCTGGCCTCCATGTGTGAAGTTGGAATGGTGCCTGCGTGGGTTTTCTCCGGGTACTCCGGTTTCCTCCCACATTCCAAAAACATGCACGGCAGGCTGATTGAACACTCTAAAATTGCCCAAAGGTGTGATTGTGAATGTGAATGATGGTTTGCCAATGTGTGCCCTACGATTGGCTGGCAACAGGTTCAGGGTGTCCCCCGCCTACTGCCCGAAGACGGCTGGGATAGTGACGATGCAAGATTGTGCGAAGTGACTTCTGACTTGCTTGGCTGAATTCGAAATGTCGCACGGAATGTTCTTGACTAGGGTGATTTTTGCCACGTCACGAAGTACTTGAAATTTAAGACTCGAAGCGCCCCTTATGACTTGCACTTCTGTGACTTACCCGCACCTCCAAATTAGCCAGCTCAAGTGCGAGCGCCTGACGGGAGTCGACGGCGGCAAGCGTGAGACGATCCTTCATTAAGTGGTTCACTGGTGTGAGCGCAGCCCTCTAACTAGCCTCAATAACGAGATCGCCGATGGATGAAATCACTGCCCGCGCGGCTCAAAGTCGACTTGTTCTGAACTCCCCGGCCGTGAGCGTTCATTACCTTGTCCCACTGCCTCTCTCGGTCCAGCGAGATGACGTTCATTGCCGGGTTCACCAGGTAGCCGTTGGCGTTGAAGGAAAAGTCGTTGTGCTCCCAGGTTACGTTCAGCATGTGCCTGAAATGAAAAGACAGAAGGAAAACCCACAAGCCAGGTCAAGTCGGTGACCCAAAAACTAAAGAAGTGATGTTTGTTGCTTCCTGTTCAGTCTGCAGGAGGTGCAGTCGTTTTCGTTCGCAAAGCACGGATGGCTTCTTTCATCCAGCCCACCGAGTTACATTATCTCGTTCGCTGTCATGGACATTTATATTCATCAACTGAAATCGAACCGCTTACTGCCACCCGTCGACTGTATCACATTTGTCAAGTATGTTTTTTAATGAGGAGACGTGGAAAAGGGTCTCGCGCAGCTCGCCTGTGAAATTCAAACTAGCTGTCATGATTACGAACGGATGGCAGTAGATTCATCCCTTTCGATTTGGGATCAGCACAGATTTTGAGTGGAAAATAAAGAATAGGGGGTGAATATCGGCTCGTCGCGTCGAGTTGGTTCCCAAAAATCATCTCAATTAAAATTTTTATATTATTGACGTACTATGTTTATCTTGCAAATCATTCCAAATGCACAAAAATATATATATAAAACCCACTGTAAGTGCAACGAAGAGATGTTTGTCATATGCTGGTGAGTGGTGGTAATACAAATTTTTATCTACAGTCGACACCTCCATACTCATTGTTCGGCACACACAGACGGGCATTGTTGCGGATTCCCCCACCCCTACAATAATTTTTCATGTTTTGGAATTTTTTTCCATTTTTTTTTCCAACGAATTTTCCTGCAGAGCATATTGAATATTCATCAGTGTTTGCCGAAGAATTTTTAGGAATTGTAAACAAACAAAAAAAACCCAAACAAACAAAAAAACACCAAAAAAACCAAAAACATCCTCATTTTTATCGGCGTTTCCCATCCCTGATCTAATTGACATTTGACATTTTCCAGACTCCATATATTTTGTTCACACCATCCCTGGAAGGATTTAACCTGACAAAAAATTGTGAGCCACATGGTAATGATTGATAAATTGAAGCAGAAAAATATTCAAACATGAATATGAATCTTAACCCTTTCATGCATCCTGTAACCTGATAACACAAAAATCTGTCCATTGTAGTAACAGCTGTCCCTGAAAAGGGTTTAAAAAAACAGGAGCATGTGGATTTTATCGTATTGATTCATGAAATTTGTACTGGCCAACGGGCCGCTGTTGATGTCGAACCCTGTATTAAAAGTAGGAGTGTTATCGGTATCATTGACTACTCAAGAGTGACTGGTCGTAAACAGTCTGGAAAACAAAGTGCTATGAAATAACTCATCATCTACTGCGATGTAAGGCTGTCCGAGCTTTTTCCCATCTGGGGCCTGAAACCATGTTGAATTTCAAACGCTAGCCGCTCCCTTTCTGTTTCATCCGCCTCCTTTGATTGCTCGTTTTCATCACTTCCGCAGCTGTTAGATCAGAACGGCGGTGCCGCTTGCGCACCTCTGCCATCACTCCAGCGGAGGTGATCAAAGTGAAGAGCCCCCCCCAGTCGGGTAATCTGTGATAATCCAAATAACAGGTTAACGGTTTCATTATCCGGACAGCAATGTAGTGAGAACCGTGAGGCCTTGTTCATGTTTGATATGCAAAAATGTAAGACCAAATTGGAAAAGCTTTCTTCTGTATGCTCCACATTCAATACGTAGCTGTTCAAATCGTGCCCGCTGGGTTATCTCGCCGGGATAGTGTTCCATCATTTCCACCTTTTTTTTTTTCCCCCATTGGCAGTTTTGGCCTCACACAAGGCAAAGTTGTCTCCCCGACGGTGATGACACCACAGATGTGTCCCATTAGCAGCGGAACGGCTGTCAGTGTCCCGAATAACCTTGTTGGAATACAAAAGATGCTTTCTGCCGCATACGCTGATCAATTATGTTAATACTAAACTGCTCATCTTTACCTCCTTTAACCTTGATTTTTTTTTCACTTTCACCGCAATTACTGCTTTCCCCATAATTCGAGAAGAATTCGTCAACATTTCTGAACCGATTTGCTGTAAAACGATTCCTCAAATAATTCCAAGGTCCCAGCATTCAGTGTTCCAAACCTTTATTATTGTTTTCCAGATTCCACATTTCTTATCCACCCGAGAAGTTCAGCATTCTTATGCAATTTCGACAGAAAGAGCAATATCCCATTCATGTTTTATTTATTCCAAGTTCCATGGCAAAGGGTGAGGTTAGTTGCATTGTTCTAATAAACTCCTTTTTATTTATTTATTTATTTTTTCTTTCGGATTTCTAAGGACAGGCCACACCTTGCCTGTCACCGACGACTCCCCCACACTCAATTCCCCGACCGTCCCGGAGGTATAAAGGCGCGATGAGATAGACGGCAGCGGGTGAGGACACGGTTTAGGGGACTGACAGTGGCCATAAATCTGCAGCACCGCACCAAACAGTCCTGGATAAATAAATGAACGTTTTAGGTCTTGAGATGTGAAATGGTCTTTTCAGGCACTTACCTCGGGTCAAAAGTTTCGGACACCTTTTTTTTTTTGCAACGTGGAAATGGAAGTTACCTTCCACCACGATGCGAAACTGATTCTGCTCCTCATTGCTTTAAAAAAAAACTATTTGCAAGATGGGCAACGACAACTCTCGGTCTTCCCCAGTGCCCCAACTGCTGGGCAAATATATGATCGACCTCCCAAAATAACTTGAGTAGGTTTATCTCTGGAAATATATTAACAGCATGTCTGGGCAAATATTCCGGCGGAGAATATCAATGTTTCCCCGGTGGACTCAATCAATTCACTCAGTCCCGCATTGACCCCTTCCCGGCGCCGCTCGGAATCGGATAAACCGATTGGATATCACTCACTCTCGCTCTCTCCGTGCAGCCCGACTCAATCCAAACATGCATTTGAACGAGTCCTTCCCCGAGAGCTTTCCGCAACGGGGCTTCCCTCTCCAACTCATGAATGACTTGCCACATAAATAAACATCCCGTCACTATTTCATTGCAAATTTATGATTTGGCGTTTGCGGCCATTCAGAAATAGCCCCTGGCTTTTACCGCAATCGAGCAGTTTGGATGCAGCTGCACACTGACGGCAAAAAAAAAAAAAGGAACAGACTCGAGTGTCCCCGATTGTTTCCCTAAAGGGATCTTCATTGCCGCTGCTGTTGGCTTTATCAAGGCCTTTGTCGGCGAGCTAAGCGCTATCGTGGAATTTGAATTACGGTGTCGGGTAGTCGGGAAAGACGAAGCTGCGCTGCCTGCGGGGAACAGATGTCTTCGGAGGGGGGCGGGGGGGTGGGGACCTGAACGTGCAATACTTTATAAAAGCAATTGTTGGCGATTTCAGGCAAAGGAAATGTCTTTACAACAAACCGTCAGGATAAGACCGAGGGCAACATGGCGCCAATCCATATGAAGAATTGCTTGGATTGTCGAGTCGTTTTTCCCGCTACTCCCCTGAAGTCTCCTTTTGGAATCATCAGAACATGCTGTAGTCGGCTTTTCTTGACATTTTTGTGGTGGCAGTATGATGCTTTTAGGCGATTTTACGTCAACTGGGGCTATGGATAAGTTGGAAGGAATTCTGGAACAGTTTCAAGAATCTGAAGCTAAAGGTTTTTGCGCTAACTTCACTCTCCGAGCATGTCATCGTCACGTGGCCGTCAATTCCACGCCGGCCTCCAAAGTATAAAAAGTCTCATGCTTACCTGAAAAGCGTGTCGTTAGTCGCCACGGTCTTGACGGGATTGTGGCAGTCGTTGTGTCCCTCCGGCAAGAAGCCCCTCTGCTTGCGGTAGCTCTGCACGCCCTTCACCACGATGGCCACGCCGTCCCGCACCCTCTTCCTCAGGCTCATCCTCCAGCGGTCGGTGATGATGCCGATGAGTCCCACTGGGAAGCTGTCGGGCGGTGACACGTCAGGGTTGCCCACCGCCAGGCTGGGGATGATCCAGATGTAGCCCGGCCCAACCAGTCCGGCCTCGGCGGCCATGGTGAAGAGGTACTGGGCCTCCTCGTGGGAGCAGTAAACCAGGAGCACCTGGGCGTCAATCTGCTGCAACAGCCGTCGCGCCCGGATGTCGTTGGTGGTGTCGGCGGACATGTCGAACGTCAGCACGTCCTGGAGCTCCCACATGAAGTAGCTGGTGTCAATGTAGGCCTTGACGTAATCCACGTAGGCCTCATAGCCCGGGTACAGGCTGGTGATGACCACGAAACTGTCCCAGTTGTACTCCTCCATCACCTTGAACATGCCGTTGATCTGCTGCTCGATGGACGAGCCCAACTGCAGGAAGTTGGAGCCCTCGCCCTAGCGGAAGAAAAATCACATCTGGATGAGAGGTGACAGAAGTACTCACGCTCACTGGGCAGGTGTGGGTTAACCTAAGATGGATAAACACTCAATTAAAAGTAGCCGCAGGTGCAGCAGGACGGGAAGAAAGTATTTGTGTTTTGTTACGTCCCACCACCGGTCCAGATGAAATATTCACTCAGGAGTTAATGCAGTTGCTGTTCATCAACAAGCCAAATAAACACTCAATTTCTGTTCTGTAATGTTCCGTGAGAACCTCTCCGTCATCTCGTAAGTGACTCTTGGCCATTCAGACGTGCCTAAGTGCTCCCGGAGCTCCAGACTCATTCATCACCTAAAAGCACGTGTCTCATTTTTTGCCAAGGCAAGCTCCACCTATTTGCAAATACAGAAGGAATGCTACCATCCGTGGGGCGGGTCTCCCTTTTTTCCATCGGTGACCTTGGCGGAGGATCGATTGAAAATGAATATGACCAAAAATATTCAGACCGAAGCAAAACTCTTGAGTGGTCTTTGACTGAACTTCAGGTCCTATACGGAAGACGGTGTTTCTGGTGGAATCAGTTCGTTCTCATGATCAAAGATGGGACGAAGTCAGATACGCCACGATTTGGGAGTCACGGTCTGGTGCATGCGGTCATCCGACAATGCACCTGAGTTATTGGCGGTATCGACCCTTAAAGAACTTTGTCGTCACGGCAAGTTCGGATGACAGCACGGAGCTTAATTTTCCGAAGTGTTAGCCAATCATCTGGTTTTAATACAATGCTGAACACAACAATGTCCAGAAAAAGCACCGCTGGGCCTTGACCCTGATCTTCCGTACGGCCATCCTGAGAGCGATGTACCCTTTCAAAGCCCCCTAGATTCGTGCCGTTTGCTCTTCCGACAACCCATCACGATTGAATCACTTGTTAATAGACACATCTATTTTTTAAAAATCTCAAAGCAGTGAAAATCTGGCTTCTTGAAGATACACACGTACATATGGTCTAAACAGGTCCTTTGTCAAAAGGCAGAGATGAGCGTGGTTGCTTGGGAATAGCGGTGCTGGTGGAATGATGCTATTTTATGATGAATTATGGGTCGATACCGAGCACAATTCTGTGTCTTTGGTGTTTGGACTTTTCCTAGCATCTCTTGAACCGTCGTGTTTTAAAAACTGCCGGATGATCTTGACCTTCTCCTCCCTGGGGGAATAAAAGCGCTCTAGTGAGCGGGGTGAGGGTGGGGGCGGGGTCCTCACAACTGAGGCGAGAGTGGGGTCAAGTACCCCGAGACTGCGTGCGGGTCTGTGATCTTGTTCCGCCTGGCTCCTCGGTGTCCTTGAGAGACCGCCCGGTGATGTATGAGCATCTTATGAGTCCCGACGTCATCGCTAAATCCACCCACTTTCTCCACGCTGCTGGGTGCTGGGAACCCCCCCCCCTCTTACTTCTCTCTTGCTACTTTTCAACCACCACCGGAGAGAAGTCCAAAGATCAGTGCCATTCCAAATATATATATATATACAGTGCTACCTTGACTTACAAGTTTGATTCGAACCGTGACCAAGCTCGTTACTCTGTACACCCGCATACCAAATAATTTTGCTAATCGAAATGCCATTAAATCCTTTCCAGCACCATCCTAATCACATTTTTGTTGTTTTTAATATAGTCGAAGTTCGTTACAACATACCTCAAAGGCCATAAGGAATCTATACATTATAATGGTAGTTCGTTGTAACCATTTCCAACAAAATGGCCGCCAACTATGACGGATAATAGAGTATGAACATTGATCGGTGTTCCTACTTCATCTCTGAAAACATTCAGTCAGCAAATGTTACCCGCCATAGGCAACTACCAGTACAGCCGACAAGGCCAACTGTCACCATTTTACAAAGTCTCGGCTGAGCTTCGTCTGGGAGACCTCACTTTTGACAGTGAGAGACAATTTCAGCCTTCGCAGATACAGCGAAATTTGTTTCCGTTTAACAGACATGTTTTCAGACCACGTGCTCAGGGACTGCGGCGGGGCTTCGCAAGTTACGGCAGGAAGTATAACAATGTATCGAATCGATCAGCAGTGTCGCGAAAGCAACTAAGGGGAATTCCGCTCTGTCCATTTTGTTTATAAGCAAGGTCGCGACGGCAGTTAGCATCCCATGATTTGTTGTAACGAAGGCCTTTTTCCAATTTTGCTTTGGAAAAAAAATTCCAAGTGTGAAGAACCTGTCGCTTCTGACGCTTTTCTCTCTTTCTCAGAAGTCTTTCAGAGGGATGTATCGGGACTGGGGAGGTCGCAGTTGCTAAAAAAGTGGCTTTTACAAAACCAGGTCAAATCTTCTATTTGACAAAACAGCTATTTGTTTTAAGACTGAATTATTTTTGAATCAAGGTGAAAGCTAAAGGAGCATTGTAATTATTTTCTCATGTTAGTGTTGCAGCTCCGCGACAAAAGGAGCTGCAATTTTTTTAACGTACACTTGATTAATTCTTTAAAGCTGTCAGACGAACTCAGACACTTCCTGCCTTCTCGTCTTCGTTCGGCTCGAGAGGCGTTCAAAGACCGCCTCCAAAAACGTAAATTAATGGTACCTTCAATGGCATTAAGAAAATTGAAAACAGTGAACCAACACTGAAAATCTAGCAAGGAAATAAAACAAAATATATTCTACGCTGGTGTGTGTGAAAACACAACAAAGGATATTTTCCTTTAACATCAACATAGACAATTCTGAACCGTCAAATATTTCATTTTCTCAAGACCAATAAGAGCGTATGGGGACATTTTCCAAAAGTCAATGTACCGCTGTATTCGACTGTTCCATTATGTCCTAAAAGTTACAGCAAACTGGAAAATGGGAACATTATCTTTGCTTTTCATTTCATCTTTGCTTAATTAAAACCACCGTATTTATATCTTCCAAGCGTGCCAGTACAGTAAATTAATTTCAGTTATCAGTGAAATGGTTGAGCGTGAGGGAGGTGCCACCAGAGGCTGATTGGTGTACGTCCGTGCGTAGCTGCGGCAGAACACAATTCACTTTATTGCCCTACCGGGTCAGAACGTGACTCTTTGCCAGAGCCAAGCTTCTCACACAGTCAATCAGACTCGGTTAACACCGAGTTGACTGATATCCCGCTGCACGACAGGCCTGGGGCACTGCCGCTGGCCGCCCCTAATGTGCTCTGAATTGCAGCAGGGATCCCTCACTCGTCTTTTTTTTCTGCTGCTCTTTTCAATTAGTTTGGATCAGATTCAGTTTTGTCAACCAAACGTAGATTGCCTCTAACAAGAGATGCATCAACTGTACAATTGCGTGAAGCTGCAACATCTGCACGAACACGCACTGTGGACAGCAGTTTTGTCATTGACTTTCATAAATGTCGTCCAACGCAATGGTCCTCAAACCCCGGGCGGCGGACCGGTAGCGGTCTGTGGGGTCATTTGGTACCGGGTCGCACAGAAGAATAAAGAACTTACATTAGTGCCTTTTTATTTATTTTGGAATATGAAAGATGTTTTATTTTGAAAAATGAGTGAACCCCATGTCACGAAGAATAAAAATAAAAATAGCGGTAGCACGAAGAAGAAAAATAAAAAATAGCGGTAAGAAAGAAAAGAGAAGAAAATAATAGAAGAGATAACAGAAAATGGAGAAACGTAGCGACAATCTGGAGAAAAGTGGGTCGAAGATCGGCCAGGTTAACCGGCAGCTGAGGAGATGTTATGATGTAATTTACGTTTCAAAAACCAGAAGCCATTCATTTACGAATGTGATTGCACTTCAGTTTACATATTTAAATGTTCAGATATTAGGATTTGGATGAGACAAAATAACATGCTTTTTCTCTCAAATATATTGTTATAATCGTTTGTTTCAGATGTACCGTAATTATTTTCTGCATAAAAATTAATTTGGTGTTCAAAATGTCTTTTTTCAAACTTGAGTCTTGAAAAAGAGGGGGTCGTCTTATAATCAGGGCCGTCTTATATTCGGGCCAATACGGTACATAGAATGTGCTGGATTGTGAGAACAATTCCATAGTCCGGAACGGAGAGACGCACTTCCACAGAAGCTCGTAGTAACATTCCGCAGTCCTAAAGAAGATTAAAGTCACTGAGTGGAAAGCTTAGCTTTTTTCCGCGCTCAGATTACATTTACAGTGGTAAATATGTTCACGAGAACGCCTCATCCCATGGACAAACTCGGCTCGTGCCCCACAGGAGACTCCTTCAGTGCCCACCTCAAGACAATTGGCGTGAAGACACCTTCTGGAAAGGTCTCATCTTGCATGCGAAAAAGCTCTGCCCGGCCGCAAGATTAGCGGCTGTCGGACCTGATGAGGGTTAGACAAGAGCGGCAAAGCGGCGATTATCTGCAAACAGCTGTTTGCGATAGGGCGAAACGGCACTCTTATAAATCTTAACAGGGGCCATATGGAGTCCCTACCTGCACTGAAACACTTTCATTTGGCTGAAGGTGACTGGAATGACTCGGGTTGCTCTATTAATAGACTCGGGATTGCGTCCAAAAAAGCTAAAGGAAGGCGGAGATTGATATCAGTTGGCTGGAAGAGGCTTACAAGCACAATGAAAAAAAAAAACGGAACAGAGCAATGAATAAAAGGGGGTATGGCGACAGGAGTGAAGTGCTGCCATCTCCGCTTGGTTTTCTGCAAAGAGTGACTTCCGGCTGCCGCTCTTTGGCCGCGACATATGGGCCGACTGCGGCATCCTGCCTGGCCCCACGTCAGCTAGATCCCGCCCGGCAACCCGAAGCAGACACACGACTCCCTGATCGCTTGCCATGGCTGGAGCCAAACCAGATTAGCAAACTGCAGACGCGCTCCGAATTGGACCACAAAGAGTCTCTGTGACCAGAATAAATATAGTAACATGGATTTTGGAATATATTCACTTCAACCCAAGAGTGGACACTTTTCATGGAGATACACACGTCCCGTGTTAAAACTTCTTTGGGAATTAAAAACGAATAAAAACATGGCCGTGAATGCAATGAAAATGAGAGGAAATGTCAATACAGCTGTACCTCTACTTACGAACGTCTCTTCAGACGAAATTTTCAAGTTACGAAATGCCTCAATAGGAAAATATTGCCTCTTGTTACGAAAGAAATTTCAAGATACAAAAGCTAGAAATACAGTGTGGGCTGCTCCTCGCAGCTCCGAGTTTCCTGAACGCAAAATAATTGTAGCTGCTCTGCCATTGGCTATTACCTAGCGTCATCCTGGCATCCCATTGGCTAAGAGGGACCTAAGAGGGATGTAACAGCAGTCTCGTTTCTCTCTCGTCACACCTAGTACGTGATTACCCAAGACAAAAGATGACACTGGCAATTAGACTTTGTGAGGACCTTTTGGCATATCACCGCATGATGTATCCGCCGGCAGTTAGCGTTGCTCTCTCGCTAATTACTGGCGAGCAGTCCTATTTCATCTCAACGGCCGCCTTTGTCGCAGCGGGCCCATTTCGTAATACGCCTGTTTGCACGCTAATATATTCCGACCGGGTCACACCTGGAAGAGAGGCGTTAAGAACGGAGGTGAGAAATGGGAGACATTAGCGGCTGAGAGCTATCACACCCCAGAGGCCAGCGCGAGGACAAGGTCAACCCAATGTCAAACGCGTCCACTGTTCCATTCGGTGCAAAACAGAGCGGCCGAGCGGTAATCGTCATTTTTTTTTCAGGCCCTTGTTTCGCACCGTTCACGCCGTGATAATGAGGTATTCTTGACGCAAGCGTGCAAATGTGCATATCGGGGGTCCTGCTGGGGTGAAGCAAACGTGAGCAAATCCAATCAGGGCAATTTGATTCAAGCGAAAGGAGCAGACGCCAAAGTCTACAATCATGTTTTGCGCTTCATTATTCACTAGATCATTTGCTGCTAGAATCGTAAATATGACAAGACGCAACCACGTGACAAATCACGAGCGCGGAGCCGAGGGCAGCTTATTTTAGTGGGGGGAAAAAGATGATTTTAATGTTCAAGTGAATGAAGTTATGAGCTTGTTCACGGAATGAATTAAATTCAGAAGTCAAGATGCCACTTAACTCATTCAATCGCAGCCATTTTCACTGGAGCAAGCCCCTCAATCCCAGCGTTTTACTGGATTTTGACTGATCTTGCAAGGCCCACAGAATATTTGGTTGTTTCTGTCTTTTTCCATTCTTCAGCAATCGGCATTACAAAATGGCTAAATTTCATGAAAATGGCGATTCCTGGGCAAAAAAACGAGCTTTTTGTAAAAGCATGCATTTCAATCACGTGAGGCACCACTGCCACCTACTGGTCGCTTTTTTACATGATTTACAATGCAAACGGCTTATTCTCATTCACAGATTGCATCAGACCCTCCTCCTCTCTATGACGCAAAAAAAGAGTAGGCAGGGCCTAATTTTAAAAAGACGTTACAAGTACGTCTTGTGGAATTAAAGAGTTAATTAAGGGTTTGCACACTTTTATAAGATTTTGGCTGTTTGCATCGAGGCTTGGTTGCTAACCTCTGCAAACACGGAGAAACTGCACGTACAAATATTGGTTTTTAAAGCAGATACAGTTCCTTCGATCCATGAACAAGATCGTAACTCCGCTAACTCGAGTTGTGGCTTGCAGTCGCTCCTTGCAAGTGTTTCGTATCACCGCTCGGTACTGTGCGATTGACTGTCTGTGCCTCACTGTGGCTCTCCTTGCCCACACGGAAGGGTATTTCGACTCACATAAGGAGTAGCTATGCCACTGAGCCGCGAACACTTGCGAGCGGTTTTGAGGCTAGCGAATGTTGCGTTCGCGTCAGGGGTTCGTTCAGCGTCGCCGGACATTCGCCAACAGTTTTTGCGGTCTTTACTTGTCGTGGGGACATTTTCAACATGTTTAAAATTCCCTTCCGGCAGAAAAGTGCAGGCGAAGGGCAACATTCGCGACCTTTAAAAGCACTCGCAATCGGTGGAAAGTTACAGCTCGCACAACGCTGGTCCGCTTTGACCTAGTTTGAGAACCACCGTCATCAGCACAAGTTAATCAAAGAAAATGACAGCCTGCAAAGTTGTCTGGTGGCACGCAAAGTCATGTAAAGATGACTAATGTCCATTTTGGTTGAGCTAATTAGCACTCAGAGGACCGGACGTGAGATAATTAGCTGTTATTTCATCCTGTGTTAAGCGCTGTAATTATCCTTGACTGAGTCTTTGGGTGGGTTGAAATCAAGAGAATATGAATGTTGGGTTCTTTGCGATAAGAACGTCGACTCGATGGCCGTTTGAAATAGTTTGCTTGCCAAATCGCTGATGTTGTGCAAACGGGCATCGGCGATTCGGACCATGCCGCAGTCAATGCCGTTGACAGCAAGATTAATAGGAGTCAGGTCTCTCCTGACCAAACAAAGGTCAGCAAGCTTGTTCAGACCAAATATACAGATCTCCAATCCACCCATGCCTGTCATGCTGGGTCAATGAGGGTGAGGTCTGCTTGGCTTTCAAAAAGGTCGTTGGTTAGGGTGATTAAAGAACTGCACAGGGATTTGGGTTCATATTGAGCTCCGGACCTGACCTCGTGCCATCGGGTGACTTTCACTGGGATGAGTGGTGGACTTTCAGCTAACTGTTGGCATTTTTCGTTTAGGTTCTCAAAGGAAAACATCAAGATTTACGTTTAACTTGAGATGTGGACCAAAACGGATCCAATCAGCTGTCGTCTCCCTGGTGCTAGTTTCGCCTGCACTTCTACTCGTAGCATTCAAAGCAAAGCATTGGGATTTGGGTTCAAATGAAAACCTTGATGTGGCCCGGCAGTTGAGTGGCTAGCGCATCGACCTCACATCGTTCAGGTGTGTCCCCCGCCTACTGCACGAAGACGGCTGGGATAGGCTCCAGCAACCCTTGTGAGGATAAAACGAATCAGAAGATGGATGGGTGAAAACCTGGAACTGACAGGACACAATCGGGCAACTTCCTCCTGTTAATTTGAGTCACCTGAGTCCCCTTTCTACTTTCGTGCTAGCTTATTTGCAACCATTGAGTGGTTTTTGACGCTAAAGTTTGGGTTTTGACCTGGGCACAACAGAAAATCGCGTGTCTCGTAGCTCGGTTCTGACCTTGTAAGGCAGGACGACGGCAGAACCTCCGCTGATCCCCACAATGGGCACGCCGGTCTGAGTGGAAATGAAGTCCAGTATCTGGGCCACGGCTTCGGAACCCACGTTGTCCTCGAAGACCACGCCATGGACGCGGTTGGTAGACAGCGTGTCGCAGATGCGGGTGAGCAGCGCTCTGGGGTTGGTGTTGTTCACCAGCACAGTGATGGGGTTCACCTCCAGGGGCAGGTCCATGAAGTTTTCGCGACTCAGCCGCCCCTTGATCTCCGACTGGTAGGCCGAGCCGCTGAAAACCACCGCCACGTTCACGGCGGGCGCCGGGATCCCGAAGGGCCGGGCTGAGCAGCGGAGGGTGGCGCTATAGAGCAGTAGCAGCAGCAGCGGCGGCCACCACAAGGAGGCGCTCAAACGAACGCCCATCTCAGTCACCTATTGCCTGCAGGAAGGGGTCAACAGAGTGCACTGACATCAGATACAGTTTTTTTCTTTATTTACTTCAGTAGTTCTCCACGGTGTCACTCAAAATTATTTGCAATAAATTATGTTATATTATGTTGCGAATAATTTTTTTTGGTTTTCTGTTTTTGTTTAAAGAAAAAAATATATAGAATTCCCTTGTTAAAAAAAAGACTATTACATACTTTAATCTAGTAAAATTATGACGTTTTATCCATTCATCCTTGTCCATGTAATCATTATGACTTTATTGTTGAAAAAAAATTATTGTAAATTATTATGACTGTACGCCAGACAGAATATAGTGCGTCCTCGTTCTTGGAAAAATTACCACTTTTTTTTCCTGGGAAAAAAAAAATCTCAATTGTTTTTTTGTTGTCATCCTGACAAAATACAGATTCCTTCTTTTTTATACATTTTTTAGCCTTGCCAAATATAGCTTCACATTCCTTTTTATCCTAACAAAAAACAGCTTTGTCCTTGTAACAGTGACTACTTTCTTCCTGGGATGACTTAGAATTTGCTCAAGAGATAACATTTGTTGTTTTATTTATTTTGAACATTCAGCGACTCCATGTGAAATTTTATACAAAAGTACCATATTTTCCGTACTATAAGGGGCACCAAAAAGCATTCGATTTTCTCAAAAGTCGACAGTGCGCCTTATAATCCCATGCGCCTTATATATGGATCAATATTCTGATTTCTTGGGCAAAAAAAGCTGCAGCGGTTGTGAAAGTGCTAGCCCCATCTAGTGGATGCATAACGCAACTGCAGCCACTATTGTATCTTCTATGCACCTTATAATGCAGGGTGTCCTATACTTATTTAAAAAAAAATTAAAATAGGGCATTCATTGAAGGTACACCTTATAGTCTGAAGCGCCTTATACGGTAAGTCAGATGGTCTCACCCCAGTGGCCCATCCCCTGACCCTCAATGGCATGATATTAATATCGTCTATTTTTTCGTTTCGCTGCAGGTTTTTGCGTCCTCTGTGATTTCTCTGACTCAAAAAACTGATCAGGTTGGGCTCGTTTTTCCATCGAGTACCTCACAGTGCCCAGTGGTCGTCAACCTGCCCCACTCCGAAGTCAGTTGAACCGTCAAGTTGTGTTGTGCAAATACGCAGTCATCCACACCACAGTTCATTGTCTTATTTTAGCGGCCCCAGCGCTGCTCGTCGCGCCGTAACGGAGAGGCCATTAACGGCAGCTCGGAGCGGTATTTTTAGAGTGTCAGGCCGGCGTGCAGCGCGGGGCCACTGACCGGGGCTCTTAGGGTGGCATCTGCCGCCTGGCTGCTGTTGCGGCGTGTGCTCCAACACAACAGATGGTGGCCAGTGTTTAATGCAACAAATGGAGAACAAGAGGATTTGTCAGCCCACTCTCTCTCGTGACATTACGCTGGAGGCCGTTGCTTCATTTTTCAGACTTAATCTGCCAACGGTCTACTTGGCAGTTGTCGTGAACTGACATCATTATCGCAGGTTCTCAAACTGTTTGGGATACAAGGGAAAATGTCCTCCAAAGTACCCCCTGCGAATTAAAGGTAACTGCGGATGTGGATTTTAAAAATCGCCAAGAAAGATTCACAATGTTACAATATATTCGTAGAACTCTTTAAGAGGTGTATTCTATCAAGAATAAAAACCTTTATGAAAACAAAGATGTATTTTGTCGGGATACAAATTTTAAAAACATAATATGGGAATAGAGTTGGATTTTTTTTTTTTAAAGAATACAAAACTCTTCAAGAACAAATATTTTATCAGAAAAAAACCTCAACCTTCTGGGGAATATTCATGTATTGATGAAAAAAAAATCTAATCTGTACATCTTTAAATGATAATGTTTCAAGATCAAAATCTTGCAACCTTTTAAGGTCAATGTGAATTTTTTTTTCATGATTAAAAAGTCAATCTAAAATACTTTATTCATTATATATATTTTTTTCCAAGAATAGCGAGGGTAATCAAAAATCCAAGATGTAATTTGTCAGGATACAAAGACTCTACGACTTCAATGTGATTTCTCTTGAAACAAATACAGATTTGAAGTCCTATTTTTTTCCAAGCAAAATGCTGCCAACTTTTACTTGAACAAAGACGCATTTTGTCAGGGTGAAAAGTCGCAATCTTTTGAGGATGAAGTCATGTCTTTCCACAATCGTAATCCGATTCAAATCCAATTAGGACATTTTAACAGGAGAATTTCAAAAGTTACAACTTGATTCACTGTCTGTCATATTGCTACAGCTCGCGGACCCTCACTATCGCCGGTACCAAACACTTTGGTTTCTTTCCCCGTTAGTAGCTGCAAATTTGAATTTCTCCCCTGAGACAGCCAAGTTGGCCTCTCAGCTAATCCTAACTCTTTGTGTGACCTTGCTAAGGGACTGGATTTTCCAGCGTTAATGGAATTTATTGCTTCCAAAACTTGCCATGCGTCGCCGTTGTCCCCGACGGTAGCACGGAAGACGACCCCGGCAGAAGGAGCGTCCTGCCGATATTGTTGCCACCTTATGTCAAGGTGTCAAAGTGGCACAGGGAGGACCTGCGGGCGCATCGCATGCCGGTCCCCCCGTCTGAGAGATCTGATCTAGCATGTGATGGCGTCCCACAGTGGTGACTATATCGTAATCCCTCGGTAATCCCCGTCAGGCTTGATTGTAGGGTATAAATTTATCAGATTTGGCATGCGCACGAGGTTGCATGGAGGCGCCAAAGTGTGGTGCCATGTTGTGTCGCAACACGTCAGGAAGCACTTACAGGAAGGAGAGGAGGAGCAGCGTAATTAAGAGCAAGAAGCAGAGAAGGGCCACAACTAAACTCCAGCGATAGCAAAGGCAATATTTTGCCTCAGATTATTGTCGTAAAATCTGTTTATACAGAAGACGTTGCTGCTACGTGGGTGTTAAAGGCGCAGTTGTCGGATGCTAATATCTATTAGCTAGTGCGTTAGCATTAAACTCGTGGACTTTTCTGAGACGAAATGATATCGTTTAATTGATCATTTTGGTGTTGTAATATACAGCGGTACCTCGATTTACGAGTGACTCGGCACAAGAGTCTGTCAAGATACCGTACGAGCTGTTTCTTGGTCATTTTTTGGTCTTAAATTATGAGCAAAAATTTTGAGTTTGAGCAGCAGCGTTTTCGGCAAATGGTGAATAATTTTTCAACGGAGGACAATTGCTTGCTTCATGCTGTTAATTGTAACTTTCAGCAGGAAATGAACGCCTCACTGTCAGGTGAACGTGCGCTAGGTTAATGCTAACACGCTAAATGGCTAATGAAACTTGCATCAATCTTAATGTTGAGGGGTTCTACCTTGAAGCAATATTTGATCACACTAAGGTACAGCAACACGTTTATGCTAACAATATAGCAACACTGACAAGCATATGCATATTCTTTATCCCGTGCAAAAAAATAAGTAATTAGCTTATTAAGCAGTTGTAACCATCTTCATGTATAACGCCACACCAAACGGAGCCGGACACATGAACTCATGATGCAAAAACTGTTTGATCTTTTCATTCTGTTGAATTATGCCTTTCCAATACAGTAGTGTGCTACTTTTGTATATTGCGAATTTTCACCTGTTGCAGGTCGGTCTGTAACGTACTGTATTCCTCGCGATAAACGGGGGCTCACTGTCGCACAAGCTAAAATAAATAAATAAATAAATAATTGTCCGTCAAAGTCAACTGTAATTATTGGCCGGCGCGTGCCTGGTGACGACGAGCTCCTGTCACAGAGTTATTGATGACTCGTTTCCTGTTTGGTTTAATTCTGAATCCTGCGTCGTGTTCGACCTTCACGTGTCTGCCTCAGTTGTTTGGCCGTCTTGATTGAGCGCGTGCAAGGTCGGGAGCCTTTTAAGTATTTGCACCACGTAGCACGCTCGCCCGTCAAAGGCATTAACCCCCAAACTATTCTCGTGCTGTCGCAGCTGAAACGTGGATAATGTCATTGCACAGAACCTTCTTGTTTCCCACTGTGTCCACCTGTCCATCACAACATGCGTCCAAACCCAATTTCACAAGCTAACATCCCCCCAAAAAAAAACGACTCAAGAAGCCGTGCCCCCAAAGAGTGTTTTAAAAATTTGCTTTCACGGGTCATGAACAATGAAAATTCAGCCTCCAAAGCCAGTTTCACTTTGCAGCATGCCATTGTCAGACGGGTTTGAAATGAATAGTCTTAAGACGTTTCTTTTGCTAAAGAGTTTGCCGTCACGCGCTATGAACAAAAATTATGGCTCAGTAGCGGCCAAGGAATGTTGAGAAAATTCAGCCCTGTAAGCCAGTTTCGCTTATTTACATGAAATTTGGGAGGTATATCTACTATGAATAGACCAGCAAAAAAAATGTCAAAAAGCCATACCATTAAAAAAAGAGATTTAGTTGTGTGCCGTGATCTCAAAACTTTTTAAAGAAAAATAATGTTCACAAGCACAAAGATGTATTTTGTTACAGGAAAAAAAATGGTCATTTTTACAACAAAAAAACATTTTGGCAGAATGAAAAAAATCTGAATCTTGAGAATCTTGAGAGAATAATCGTACTTTTTCCAGGAAAAAAAAAGTTATAAACTTTAGGGGTTAGAGTCTAAGACTTTGTTGGGATGAAAAAAAAATCTAAGATGAATTCACATTTTTAAAGAAAAAAAAATCGTTCGATGTTTGGTCACAGAAAGAGGAGAAATGACAAAGATTTTTTTTTCAAAGAAAAAAAAGTCTGTCTTTACAAGAAAAAAAGGACATATCAGGTTGGAATAAGTCGTTATCTTATCAGAATCAAATTATACAAAGATTGTAATTTTCACTTAATTATTTTGCATATTTAAATTGAAGTTAATGGGGGAAAGTCAGATTTTTCAAATTGCATCTTTAGTCTTGTAATCAAATGCCTTTTATTTTCAGAAAGACACCTTTATTCCCCCTCCCCTTTGTCCCTCCCCAAAAATGGGACGGGAGTATATTCTTGAAAATGTATTCAGAAAAAGGACTTCATTCTTGTAATCACATTTCTTCCTTTTACGACTTCAATCCCATCAGTGTCTCAAACCAAACATAGGGAGGAATAATTGCTTTATTAAGTGTTTTATCCGTGTTCCGGTCCCTACAAAATAGTTTATAGCAAAGTATTTTGCTCACTACCAGGCTACAGCTGGCCAAATCCTAAAAAAAAAAAAACATTCACGTAGCCTGACAAGGAGATCAAAAGTCAGCCGGGGACATCCCTTTTTGAAAGCCGAGATGCATGACCAGCGGCGGGCCGGCGTGGACTCGCCATTTTGTTGAGCATGAACTCGCGACCGAAATAGATGGAAGTCGTCGCTCGGTTGTGCTTTCATCTCGCTCGCCTGCCGCGCAAATTTCATGCTTTGACAGCAAGCGACACTTCATGAAAGTCAGCGTCTTTAAATGTACAAATTGGAGAAGAAAAAAAAAACATGCCGGAGATTGAGGGTGTGCTGTTCGGCTGAGGAAACAAATTTCCTCTATTTGTGCATGAAAGCCGAACTGGCGTTGACACTGAATATTGAAAACCAACAAGCTTGTGTCCTTTTAAAAACGCTAAAAATAAGAAGGGCAAAAGGTCATTTCCTTGAAGAGATGGATCATTTCGAAGTTTCCTGTCAGTGTCCTGACAAAAATGCAAATTTTCCCACTTTTTATTATTTATTTATTTATTTATTTTTGAGTGATCTAATCCTTCTTGGTTGTAATTATATTTGGCTTATTTGATGTTGATCCAATCTGTCCTAGAGGCAAAGTTAAATTGAGCGACAAGGGGACAAAGTATACTGACAGAAACATTTTTTTTTTTTTTGGAAAAGCTCATTTCAAGTAGTATATTTGGATCTCATATACAGCTCACCCCGTTCCTTTTTGTTACGTCGGAATCAAGGTCAAATCGGCACTCGTGAATCTTCTTTTGATCTCATTACAGTATTCCGATATAAACATTTATTGTGGGAAATTATCACATGTTCCAAATTGGGATGGCTAGAAATGGCCCAAGCGTCCCCAACCCTTTCACGCACCTTGTAACCCGATAACGTAATAAGCTGTCCACTGTAGTAACCGCTGTTCCCGAAAGGGTTAAAATGGTCATTTTTGACCCAACTTCCTGTTTCTCTCCAAGCATGACTTCATGAGACTTCTCGGGCTGAATTTTCAAATACAACCATCTTTCAATTTACCTTTTCAAAATAACCTGTCACCTGTGGCAGTATAACGATTCATTGGCTTACAGTGCTTCAGTCTTGCCACTGTCTAAATAACTAAAGCGCATGTGTACGAATGCGGCCAACACGTATAGGGTACCTCTACTTACGAAATTACAGTGAAACTCCTCTACAAAGAAAACAACATGGGCGAAAATACCCTCTAGTGTGAAAAAATCTTCACGCATTAACACCATTCCCACTTTCCTGCCCCCCATACAATGAAAAAAACCCTGTTGCATTATACAAAGTCTTTTTCTTTGCTCTTGCCTCGCGACAAGATTCATTACAACGAAGTCCAATCCAACACCTCTACTGCTTCGTTCGGAAACGGCAACAGCAACCACCACACTGGTGTACTGTGTGATTGTGTTTACATCTGAGATCAAATTTGCCACAGTGAAAAACCCCCTGTTGTGAAAAATTTCTATCTGCAAACATGATTTCGTTGTAGAGGAGTTCCACTGTAATACGTTCCGGAATAAATTTCTTAACTAGCAAATTTTGTAAGTAGAGATGCGTTTTCAATGTAAATGCCCTAATCCATTCCAAGCCCCCCAAAATTCAGACAGAAATGTTTTATGAAGCATAAATATGTTGTGTTCAGGAAACTCGGAGCTGCGGGGGAGCAGCCCATATTGTATTTTTACCTTTCGTATCTTGAAATTTATTTTGTAACAAGAGGCAATATTTTCTGTTGAGGCGTTTCTTAACTTGAAAATTTCGTATGAAGAGACGTCCGTAAGTAGAGGTACCACTGTATCACCTCGGATACTGATTGGATGTCCCCCCCCCCGCCCCCTGTGGAAAAGTGACACGGCAAAAGCTACTTTGCCGCGCATCAGATTGCTCCCGCATCAGTGCTTTGAATAAAGACGGGTTGAGAAAATGTAATCAGAGGACACGTTCGCTCATGTTGCTTCCATTTCGCGTCAAAGCGAAGGGAGCAGCAAATATTGTCTCGTCCGTTCGAAGCGCGTCGATAAAGACTGAAGGGAAAATGACTGCTGAGGTTTTCATTCTGTGATGTATATTCATTGAGCTGGAAGAACCACTGATAGCTGGACTTTCTGATAAACTGGACGGGCAAGATATCAGCCCACGTGTTATCTACTGGCGTAAATGGAACATCTTTGATTAGGTGAATATGCTTTCGTCTGGACAGAAGCACAAATCTTCCCGCTGGAAATGCGCATTGGACTAAGTGAGGAGAAGATGATCAGAGAGTGGCTTCAAATATTTTAGTTTGGGCCTGACAAATTTAGTGGATATGTCTTCTACTCTCAAGATGAACACAATCTGACATTGGCGGACCTCCGATTAGTTCAAGGAAATTAATAACGTCTAAAAGAAATTGCTTATTGTAGGTAAACATTTCAGCCAGTTTGTTTTATAGCAAGCCGACAAAATTGAAATTCCTTGCAATTCAGCGTCGCGCACCCGTCTGTACATATAATTCAAATTTAGTAGCAATCAGACCTGATATCTTAGAGAAGTTAATCTTGGAAGCGAAACAGCTCAATTCACCCCAAAAGGGCCGCTTCAAACCGACATGGCAGACTTCCCGTGTCTTTTAACACAGGCGGCTTCTTCAGACTTTTTTTGTGGGTCTATTCATGATAGAAAATTTGACCAAATATCACGGAGCCATGTGAAACTGGCTGAACTAAAAAAAACATTCTCAGAGGTGGAACTGATCCTAAAATGGCGACCTCAAACCAAAATGACAGACTCTACTTCCTGTCTGTTTTCAGGTTTGACTTCCTGAGGATTTTTTTTTTTTTTTGGTGGCAAATCTACTCATGATAGACATGTCTACCAAATGTCCTAGTGCTTTTTGAAACTGGCTTCAGGGGCTCCAATGTATTGAGCAATGCGGCCGAACCGACTCGTGCAGTGTGCGGTGTTGGGCAAATAGCTGTCCAAGAGTGGCTGAAGGTCAAATTGTTTTTGTGGGTCATTAAAAGTAATATAGTCATATAGTAATCCAGGATGCGGGGCCACTGATTTTTGTTCATACCACGCGAGCCTCGCCAGGGTCATTCGCCAGCTCCTAAGAGCCCCACTGACACACAATGCCGATCAAGTGTCCTTCGTTGAGTCGGTGTTTACATGTTCAACTCTGCTCCTAATCTGCTTGGATGCAAAGCTAATTAACTGATCTGTGAAGCGTTTTGATTATGCGAGTGTGTGTGTGTGTGTGTGCACGCGCTCGTAGCTGCAGCTTCTCTGCCAGGGTTAGAATCGCCCCAAAGTATTTGCGGTGTAGCGCAGCCGACCTCCCGCTGCTTTGCTATTTAACCAGGGGGCTCGACTCCCCTTACAATCGGACAGCATGAAAGTCCCTCCCGGTTCATCCCTGCGTATCTCTCACCGCGCTAATCGCGGCCGTCTTATCTTATGTGTTCTTAATTCATTAGAACACCGAACACCAGCGAGGGGCCACTTTGCGCTTTTAATCAAACCCATTAAGACATCAGCAAGGGGTGCCTCGGCTGTGACACGGAAAGCGGGACTTTTATTTGCCGTTGCCTCGTCATTAACGAGACAAGATGTGATTTAGTGTTATTGGATGAAAGCCTGACCTGGCGGAAATATCGCCAAATATGATTTTTACGAGTGCCAATAAAGGCTCGCGATGAGCGCACATGCGGCAGTGGGGGGGTTTGGTCCTGTAAATATTCATTTCATTCCTTTGGAGGGTACTCGGGCCTTTGCAGGAATCGACAGCATGCAGGTTTTTTTTTTCTTCTGCATTTGACACTGAAAGTAGCCGACTGCAACGTGTGAGAGCGAATGACAAAAGAAAGAGCACCTCTCTTTAGCCAGACGTTCCAGCAAGACATGATTCCATTTTCTTTTCAACATTAACTGTACACCGGTTGCACGGGCCAATTTGCAGTTTGTGATGTAGCAACAGGAGTGCAAAACTGGTGATAATTGGAAAGTGGCAAGGTAAGAACAGCAAACGAGACAGGTGGCGTAACTAAGACAGGTGTGTCAAACTCGTTTTTGTCGTGGGCCACATTTATATTGACCATTATGACTAAAAACATATAAAAAAGTCAATAATAACGATTGATTCAACTATTGCTAAGTTACTGTAATAAGGGGTTTGGGAACAAGAAAATGCTTACAATATGCCTCTTATTTACTACACGTAGGAATTTTACATTTTGGTAGAGATTTTAGCAAGCATCATGGAAGTTGACATGTTTGATTTGCTTTCGCGGGCCTCATAAAATGATGTGGCGGGCCAGATCCGGCCCCCGGGCCTTGAGTTTGACACCTGTGAACTAAGACGATCGGGGGCAGAATCTCCGCGAGCAGATGAGACATGAAAAAACGATGAGAGTTTACCAAGCGTCACCCAAATATAAATAGATAAACCGGACAACGAGGCACACCCGCACAAGACACGAGTGCACGGGGAGAGCCGATTGGCTGACACGGGTCGCAGACGAGACCAGCAGTTGATGACAATTATCTGTCAGGCAAGCACAATTCATGCTTTTAATTCTTAACTTTACAATGGCGTGTTTTCACGAGCCAGGTCAAACGGAGGTCAAAGACAATTTCATGTTTTGTACTCCTAAAATTCTTAAACTGCCACTTGATTTTGGATTTAGTAGCTGACGCTTAGAGGCCTCCGCGCACCTGTTCCGACACGAATATTCCGACTTTGACCCGCGCGATAACCCGCCCGACGGCCCTGACTGACAGCTGACTGATGGGCGGGCGGCCTTGGACCGTTCCGCCGTCAGCCATGTTCAGTATATGGAACGGGGGATAAGTGTAAGGCACCCGTGTTAATCTGATACCGTGGCTGCGCCGTCCAGAACCAGACCGCCCCCGTTGCCAGTCCAGCTGTCACCGTGGACTGGACGGCTGCCCACACACATGCAGCTGACCCCTGACACGCGCAACCGCATACACGGCCTGTAATCCACATATGAGCAGACCACTTTTGTTCTAATCTGTCGTGGATGAGCGGGGGGTAGTTCCGTCGTTTATTTATATATTTTGTTACTTTACAACGTTTCCTTGCAGCCCACTGTTCAAACGGCCGCCTGCGATATTGAGTTTAATACGTAGCTCCTGTCTGAGGGATTTCCTCTCTAAATTTCAAAGCCGATTTCCACCTGACTCGATGCGGTTGAATTTATTTTGGGACAAATCTGGTTGACGTCATCAACAATGAATGATAATTTACTTTTGAAGGTCTTCTTGGGATGTTTATTTTTTCTGAGCCCCCTTGAATTTGACAATTTGAGGGAGGGCTCAATGGTGAGTTGTGATTTACCCCCTCCCACGAGACTGAAGGAAGTCGTGAGTTGTTGCATTCGGTGTGCACATGAAATGCAAATCTGTAGCATTTTTTGACTGCCTAGTACATGTGGTTCGAATTTGGTAGCATTCGGACTAAACGTCGAGGGCAAATTCTTCTTTGAAGGTCATCTGGAAATATCCAAAAAGACCCTCCAATGTGCACTTCAAACCAACGTGGCAAAGTTCAAGTGGGTTGTGCATGTTAGTTTTATATATATATATGTGTAAGGTCACATATATATTTATTTTGGGTGGATCTTCTAGTGATTGGCATGTCTACCACGTTTCACATTTGGGACAGATTTTTGCCCAAATTCCAAGTGGCACTACCCAGCCAATTGCATTTTGAGAGTAATAGTGAGATGTTGGCGCAAGGTCAAGATGGGTGATTTCCTGTTGAATTTCAGGCGTGGACTGTTGAGGCTTTTTTTTGGTGCATTTCTTCACGATTGACATACGTCCCAGATTTCATGTTGCCAAGTGAAATTAGCTTTGGCGGTTCAATTTCCCCCCCCCCAAAAAATTTTGAGGAGTGATCCCGAAACATTTTTGAGGAGAATCCTCTCATGACTTTAAAATGGCAACTTCGAGGCCAAATGTTGGACTTCCTCTTCATGAGACCTTTTTTCGTGAATCTCTTCATGATATTCATGCTGACGAAATTCCATGTCGGTTGAATTTTCCTCAATGTCTGCTTTGACCCTAACTTGGGCGCTCCAAACTAAAACGGCAGACTTCTGCGTCTTCTCGGCCGCGGCGTCGTGAGAATTTCTTTTGCGGGCGTACGCACCGAGTTTCACGGTGAAGTCAAATTGGCTTCAGGGGGTGAATTTTCAAAAGACTTTGTTGACTGTTTTAATTTGGAAAACTCTAAAAATAGCAGCTTGAAGTAGAAATAAATCGTTAGCCTTAATACATACAAACGACATCATTTCACTTTCTCTTTCTCGAGGAATAAAAATAGATAAATGCCCCCACCCCAAAAAATAAGTTTCCTGCGTGTTCCAAACTGCTCGAGGCTACGTGTGAAACATTGACGCCGTCCAACGTCTCCCAGCGATGACGCTTGTCCGTTACCCGCCGTGACGACGCTCACATGGCCCCAGCCGTGCCGCACGTGCACACATGCTTGCCGTCCAGTACAATGACAAGGATGGAGATGCCTGTTATCACAATCCCCGCCCCCCCCACAAACCCACTCCCCCCTCCCCCTCCTTCCCTTGCGGCGTGTCAGTTTTGCTTCTCAGCGGGGACGATGCATTCGAGGGGGTGCGAACGATGCCGCGCTATGAATTTAAATGGGCCGGGAACTCTGGCGTGCCCGTGAGCGCAGCCATAAACTCTGGAGAGGCGAGTGCGAGAAAGCTCCACCTGACAATATGACTTCTAGTGTCCCCCGATTGGTGATATCATCAGCCCCCCAGCCTTAACCCCTCGCTCTTAAAGGATTGCAAAATCGCAACATTATTTTTGACACATGACAATCTGACATCTCGGTCCAAATTTGAACAAGGATGGTGGAAGTTGACACACATGATTTGCTTTCGCGGGCCACATAAAATGACGTGACGGGCCGGATCTGGCCCCCGGGCCTTGTTTTTGAAGTGTCAAACTCAAAACAACCAGTTTGCTATTTCTTCAAAATATTTTAAAAACTGTAGCACAAATGTTGCCTGTTCGGATATGAAAACCTTTCTAAACAACTCTGCCAAAAAAATAAACTTGTTGATCAGTAAATTTGCCTGATGCACCGAATCAAAACTAAACTCCTCGATCAATAAATTCAGTCGGCTGATCCGTCTTTGTGATCAACTCCCAAAACGCTTCCTGGCTGCCTACGAATAGCCAGCGAGACAAACGTGTTGACCGAGAAACATGCTGACCAAGGAAACTCATTTTCTTTTCGTTCGGACTCTTGAGTTTATCGCCACATCATACCGAGAAGCGTCCATCGGTTGCAGTACGTGCAAAGTATTCCGAGAAAAAAAAAAAAAAAAATTGTCCATCAGCACTGTTGTTGTAAAGTATGTGTTTGTCTTTCCACATCCACATTGTGCGAGATCTAATTACTCAAACGGCGACATGCTTGAAGTAGCGTAATGAAGAGCCATTCGTCACCTGCCGGACTGCCGAGCCACTGTTTACACGCCCCCTTCATACTCAGGTGAAACAAGTCATATTTTATCCCCGGTTCATTATCGGGGTGTCATTTGAGAGTTAGTGGTTCAGATGTTCTGCTTTTTTTTTTTGTTTGTTTTGTTTTTGTTGGATTTTTTTTTTTTTTTTACTTCCACCTCATTTCCACGGAGGCCGGGGAGTATTCGGCTAATACTCCGTGTGGATTTCGACAGGTCAGCGATGTCAGGATCGAATGTAGGACACTAAATTGTTTCATGAATGGGGGAGGAGGGGACAAAAGGCTGCTAGCTTGAATTATTTTCCTCCTCACGTAAAAAGCTCTTGGGGTATTAAACCCTCTCAAAAATATCCCCTCCTCACCCCCGTCCTGAAAAAAAAGGGTGTCTGAATTGAATTATTTGATTAAAATTGTTCAATTCTGGTCAACCCATTACGAACCGTTTTCCGAATTCTTCTTGTTAGCGCTGGAAAATTCATGAAAGCCGGGTTGTTTATTTTTGTCGACTTGGCTGATAGTTTCTTGGATTGATGGTTGTCCCAAGATGCATCGATCATCTTGGTTGTAAATCTTGAAACCGTGGGAATATTTTATATATATATTTTTAGATGATAATCTGCCAAAACATGATGTTTGTCACTCTCAATTGGGATGGGGCAGAATTGTGACAACAGCCCAATTATTGCGGTGTGAACTTGGTCAAATGTGACAGGGCCATTAAAAAAAAAAACATATATAATATAATGTAATATAAATACGTACTGTACTGCATTATAATCACACAAAACCTGTGAAATGAAAAATACCTGACATTTGCTAATGTCCTGGGTGGAACAAATAATTTTACGTGTTCCCCCACTTCAATAATTCATGTGGCGCTGCCTTTTTTTGAAGTCGAACTCACGCCTTTGACTTTTCCGTTTTTTCTCTTGCTGTCCACGGGGAGGGGTACGCTCTATGAATATGTTTGACCAGGAGGACATAGTTTACTGCTATTTTTGTCAAGCTTTGTGAGTGAGACGATTGAACGCGACCAACACGAGAAATCCTGCCGAGCGTATTAATAATTATATCATTTTATAATAATTATATAATTCAACTATTTTGAAACACAATGCAGTCAGACACCACCAGTCACACTAATTCGTTCAACATCGGATTCTGTGTCGGCTTGGTCTTTTTCGTTCATTTCAACCCGGGACTTGTCACGGGTAGTTTAAATTGCTAGCTACCAACCTGTTGTATGAACGGCTGAATTCCTGGCGCGCCAGAAATTCATTCGACCGCGATAGTACAGTTGGGCTAAAAGTTACAAGTGGATTTCCGAGATCTCTTTATGTGAAATGTTATGGTGTGTGTTTGTTGTGTTTGCCTTTTCTTCGTAAGAAGCACGTTGCTTTGTTGTTAGCTTTATAGCCTTAGCATTCCCAATCCACAGATGGCGGGAATATCTTCGTTTTTTTTTTAGTCACTGCCAACAGTTTGAAACGCACACTACTGACATCTACAGGACATCAGCGGCATGGCAACGACTTAAGCACTGTAAACAGTCCACTTGAGTTGCGTTGACTTTCTGACACAAGCCATTTATTTGTCAAATCTTTCAGTGTATGCCCAGATTCAGGAAGTTGGTTCACAATTGAGGTCAGTCGATGTTAAGTTTTTTTAACACCCCCTTAACTAAGCCTTTCGTGTTCAGATTGATCAATCCGGTGACCAAGGGCTCCGCTTGACTATCGATCGCCGCCGCCGTGTGCTTGTCGGCGGCCACAAGTGCCGGCGCGTACCCTTCAAGCTCCACGGGACGCTCTCACATCCTGACAAAGTGCCTCTTAAGCGCCGACTGTGCTGCCGTCGGTGAGCTGCTCGGACTGTTTACAATGACTCATCGATCTACTACCTACCGTAACCGCCTCATCACCAGCGCCCCAACCGCCACCCCCCCCGCTAAGTTAAAGCAACAGTTCGTGCACACCTTTCGACACACTCCTGCGGGATGTGTGACTCCCTGCAGAGGACCTGCATTCCTCTGCCAAGGAATTGACTTTAAAAAAAAATTGACAATTCCCACGTGACTCGTTGCTACTTTCTGAAGTGCATCTCTTATCAAGTAGAACAGATCACAAGGTTCTTACCTGCGTCGGCGATCCACATCCAGCCCGGAACTGTCAGCGCTCATTCCTCTCCTTGATCCTGCGCTTTCTTCCCCTCTTCTTTCTTTTTCCGCGCTCCTTCCTCCTGCTTGTTTGGAGTCTATTTCAGTAGCAGCAACAGAGGAGCCCGCTGCGACGGCGGCGGCATGGTTTCCAGCATTTTGGCAGAAGGTCACATTATCGCTGGCTGCTGAGGAGGAGGGATGGAGGTGGTAGAAGGTGAGGGGGGGAAAGTGGGAGGGGGCTTGATGATGCGACGTGATGGAGCGATATCAAGAGCGAGCACATTAACACATGGTGGCTCTTCGCGCTCACTTTTGGCTAAATGTTCCGGTTGGGAAGGTGAGACGCGATGGCTCGGGAAAGCGATTTCGGGTCGAAAAAGCCTTTTATTTGAAAGCTGTTTCGCCAACCTCTGGGAGGAGAATAATTCCGGTCTTGGGCTCGGGATCGATGCTCGGAAGGGGAAATAAACCTCCAAAGAGCTTTGCGGAAACTTAGCAAAAGAAATCCTCCTCCTCCGAGTGGTACTCCGTCTTTCTGCGGGGACACCTGTCCTTCTGAGGTTGATCCTTCAGGGTGACCCCGGTCGTCTTCTTCCTCCAGCCTCCCCTCCTCACCCTCGCCTGGTGCTCCGGTTCCATCAAAGCAAGCCCCAGGCAAAGGGAAGCCGGACAGATGGCGACGTCGCAAGGGGGAGTTTGGAAAATTCCTTTCAACTGATTATTATTATTAATATTTTTTTGTCTTGATGGTTCACTCACTTCCTGTCCCGTGTTTGGTTTCTCTCCTTTCCTCCCACCTGTGCCCCGCTGTCCACCATCAGCGGGGCTCTCGCCGGACACTCCTAAGCGCAAGTGCAGCGCGGCGTGTCACAGGAAGGGCTTGTGAGCTCTAATGATTATGTAGTGAGGATTTATTCTTCGCCCTCCCTTCTACGCTTGCCTTCCTCCTCTCTGTGCATCAAACCTCCCTCCCTCCCTCCCGGACCCTCTGCAACTCCACAGACACTCACTCACCCCCTCCCATCGCCGTCTAATGCGTCATCACAATCTCTTAGTTGCGTTCTGCTACAGGTCTCACTGTAGCTCCGATCAACAGGTTTGCCCTTGACTCGCTCTCTCTCTCTCTCTCGGACTCTCTGGGAATTGTTCTGTGGGTGTGTGTGACCCATCAAGGTTGGGTGGAGGTAACCGGGTTTATTCTGTCTGGACGAGTCCAACTGTCTGCCTAAGAATTCCAGATTTCGACCCTTAAAGTGGGTGTAGGTCAGGATTAATGACCGAAAACAAAAAGCATCAAAAGAAGCGTTGACATACCGACCGGTACACCCCTTATAAACAGAGTTTAGATGAGTAAAGGCATTTATTTGACTCACCCGTTCCAAAAAATGAGCCTTGGGTGTCAAAAGTTCACACTTTGGTCATGGCCTCTCACTGTCCCTTTCACACACGTACTGACCTCATTTGACAGTTTACTTCAACTCACTCACTCCCAAAGACGTAATTAAACGTCTTTTCAGACTTGGTCCAGAATTGGCTGGTACTGGAGGAGTTAACAGCCTGAACCCAAAGTAACAAATAGCCGACTTTGATGGACAGCGTGAAGGAGGCTATAAAACATCGTCCCAGAGAAGGCCAAAGGTTTGAAATAAAGATGAAAGAATGAAAGCGAAGACAACTCCAGGATGAGGGTGAAGCGGCAGACTCTGAACCTAAACTGTAGACATAAACCGACTCTAAACCTAAAACGATTGTCAACCGAATCTCAAACCGACCCTAAAACTAAATGGACACCTACGCCGCTGCACCTAAACTGACTCTAAAAATGAACCTAAACCAAAATTTAAATCAACTCTAAAGCTAAATTTAAACCAAGTCCCAACTTAACCCTGGAGAACCCAAGAACCCTTTTCATCTTTGGAAAATGATGAATTATACATTAAATGACGAAGGGCCCAAATTTGACCCTTTGGGATTTAAGGGTAGCATTTGCGTAGCAGAATTTATAGGGGCCAAATTTGACCATGTGGGTTCTCCAGGCCAAAGCGCAAACCTCAAATGACCACTTCAATGCTTGATGTCGTTCCGAGAAAAATAAATAAATAAATATTTTTGGTGTTATTAATAGATTTGACACCGATGGCTTTCTTCACTTTTCTCTCAATCCATCCAAATGTGGTGGTCATGGCTGTTTTTCGGGGGGAAAAAAAAGGCCTCACCAAGATGAAAGCTGTCTGGTAGAACAGAACAAAACAACCAAACATCCACATTTGCATACTGGAAGCAAAGCATCAAAGAAAAACGCAACGAAACGAAGACACGGTTGGCAATAAATGAATAAAATTTCAGGGACCAAAATATCAGAATTGAGGGTTGTTGGAGGTCAGCGCTCGGTTCGCCACTTTGTGCACGTTACCTGAGACACGGGAGACGCGTCTTTCCTCTCTCAGCCTCGTGCCAAAGCTTTTCTATTTAAGACGGAAAACAAACGGTGACTAAGCGATTCTCGCCTCGTTCCCGCAAGGACTCGTTCAGTCTCCGAATGTCGTTAAGCCGCTTGTCTTCATAAGTGCAGGAGCTGGCAGCGTTCCAGCATTTGGCCATCTTTGACAACAACAAAAAATAAAAATGATGACGAAAGGGAATTTGATCCTGCTTCAAACAGTAGAGGACACCTCGCAGATGCTCCTGGCCCATGTTGAAGATGTCGCACGAATCTTATTGCATCCCCATCTATTATTGTAGCTTGCTATTCACAAATTCACCTGCAGCGCCCTCCTTTTGATCATCCGGGGATACGTTTCAGATCTACCCGCAAAAAGTGACAATATGCCATCTATAGACTGCCTCGAAAATCACAGTTTTGAATCATTTTACCCCTAAACATTTTTAAATAGTCCTTAGCGCCAGTTCTCACTTCCTTGCCCTTTTGTCAATACACCCACAGAACAGAGCAAAAACAACAACAACAACAAAAAAACCTGTGAGTATTTTTGTAAGATCTGTATAAATAGTTGTTTGGAGGTTTATAATAAGTCAAACGGAGCTAGCCCGTCTTGTTTTATATCTATCGCAAAGATGATCACCTGTTGTGGGCGGCTCTGGTCTGGAACGTTCACACAACTGCATTGCATACATGCAAATTTCTCAACTCACTTGCACGTGATAAAACACAAAGCGCAAAAGAGCCGAGTGGGAAAAAAAACGCGCTGGTAATCCCCGTGACATTTGCGACCTGGTAATTGTCATTGCGCCATTCTGTCATGCTCACTTCCGGAGCATCAATCCTTATTGCGCAACTCACCTTGGGGCGACCTTGCGGCACTTGTAATTTGGACTCAGCACAATGTGTCAAGCGCCAGTGTAGCGAAGGGTCGCACGGGTATTTTCAGACAATCGGCCGGTGCCTCTTTGCTGATTTTCACAGAGGACCACCCCATCGCTTCAGGTAGGCTTGAGCCCCCTCGCCAAGCCCCGCCCACCACAGTTTGTCAGGAGAAATACACCTGATGCTCTGTAAAGTGAACAGAGGCGACTCTGTACTGGTAGAGATACTTGTTTAAAAATAAATCTTCCACCGACTATGGTGAGGCTGTTCTCGCGCCATTCTTTCTGTTTTGTAATTTCTCCACGAAGAGCAAAACCTTTGCGGACGCTGTAATGTCAAAAGACACTTTCAAACTATAGCAGAGCACGAAAAGCCATTAATCTTCATTTTCGCTACGCGGATGAATCCCGGGTGAAAGTGGGGGGCCAGGGGGGGGCTTCTCGAAAAGGCGCGAGGACATCTTGGTCCTCTGTGGATGCACCATGTGACCCGCATTGATCGCACGGCGTAATAAATGTCCACAGAGCCACAGCGTCTGCTCAACGGCTCGCCCGGCGAGCTCTTCCGTCCAAGTGCTGATCAATGAAGCAAACAAATGAAGATTGTGTATCGGCTTGTGGTTACGAAGGCTGCCTGACTCACTTCTAAATGGAATTCTCGCCAAGTTTGGAAGGGGGAGAACAAAAAAAAACAAGACTGATTTTCCAAACATGACAAAAAATGATAACTTAGAAATGAACCTTCAGAATAAAACAGAAAAAGCAGCAATGTGTGCTTGTATTCTGACGCAAAAGTCGGGAAGTGCACCTGACAGACTTTGAAAGTAATCGGAGATTTATTGTGTTGATCAATTTCTGCCTGTCAGAGAAGCCAATAAATCTCTCCCAGGACGGGACTTTCATCACACACAAGACGGTCCAGAGCTGACATATTAAGAGTTTTCTGTTTCATGAGGAGTCATCAAATCTTGCTGTATGTTTCCATCCGCACACACAGCGACATATATATTTTTTTTTTGTGGGGGGTCTATTTGCGTCTGTAGTATAGATGGTTTGCATTTGGCAACCTTATTCCAGACTCCAGAGGGACCAAAATCTGTAGGACAAGTTAGCATTTGAAGGATCTGAGGAAATGTCCAAAATGGTAGCTTCCAAACCAAATGGCGAACTTCTTGTATCTTCTCATTCTTGACTTGAGGCTTTTTGGGGTTTGTTTTTGTGGGTCTACTCTTAACAGACATCACTAGTGAATTTCAAGTTATCAAGTGCAACTGGTTTATAGTGTTGATGAGCTTTGTTGTTTCACTTTGGTGGATTTTTTTTTTTTTGTGAGTCCTTAAATTTTGCTGCCATGCTGCACCAACACATAATTACAAAATTACCTGTCTAGTTAGTACATGTCACCTAAATTCGATAGAAATCTTAAAATAAATCTCAAGGAATAGTTGTCCTTGAAGCATCCTTGAAATGGATCCTAAAACGACCACTTCAAATTAAAATGGCATATTTTCTGTTTCTGTTCGAAATTGGCCTCTTGAGACTTTTTTTGTGGGTCTACTCAGACAGTCCAACCAAATTTAATGTTGCTATGTGATAATGGCTCAGAGAGCTGAATTAAAAAAAAAAAACAGAAGATCTGAGCATTGTGATGAAAATGCATTTTTCATCAGAATTTTGTTGAAGATTTGGCGACATTGTGACTTTTTATGCATATGAGGTCCCAAGCAATTCTGATAGCAAATACGCATACCAGATGAAAATGATATATAGTACAGTGAAACTCCTCTACAACAAAATCATGTTTGCAGCAAGAACATTTTTCACAACAGGGGGTTGTTCACTGTAGCCAATTTGATCACAGATGTAAACACACACACACACAAAATCTCGTCACGAGGCCAGAGCAGAGAAAATATTTCGTATCACACAACAGGGTTTTTTTTCGTTGTATGGGGGGCAGGAAAGTGGTAATGGCATGAAGATTTTTTCACACTA
This sequence comes from Hippocampus mohnikei, assembly GCA_026261675.1. Classification (NCBI taxonomy): domain Eukaryota; kingdom Metazoa; phylum Chordata; class Actinopteri; order Syngnathiformes; family Syngnathidae; genus Hippocampus; species Hippocampus mohnikei. Next base: position 11,556,463 of record JAKGUB010000328.1, on the reverse strand, counting down.
GGGGGTATTTTCGCCCATGTAGGTTTTGTACAAAAAAATAAAGTTACATTCACATGTCCGCTACGCTGTTGGTCTGGCATTGCACATAATCTGTAGTCTTGGATCTGCACAGGTGGGCTGATGGGGGGAGGAAGTCGCACATGTGAGTCGCTGTAGCAGAAGGGAAGGCAAAAGGCGGGCATATGTTCTCCCCTCTGTGGCCTGGCCTTCCTGTCGCCTCACAGGACAATACGGCACAGGCGGGAGAAAAAAAAAAAAGGGGTGGGGGGACAGACTAGGTATGAAACCTGCTCTGTGGTGGCTTTCGCGAACACCATCGCTCCCTTTTAATCTGGGTTTACCCAACACTATTTTCAGAGGCGGGGAAAAAAGAAGACAAGGTGAAAGGCCAAAATTGGCTGTCATAAGTCTCGTGAGAGAGGCTGAATTTATCCCGGTCGTCTCGCAGCGTTGAACAGTCACATCTCAGCTTTCACCCCGGAACTCGCACATAGATACTAGTTGGTGAGATTTCCCTCTAAGCAAACCTTGAGTACAATACAATACAGTACAGTCTGGTGAAAAAAAAAGCATATGACACATTTCCTTTTATTTCTGGGCTACGAATAACTGCAGTGAAAGAGATTCAGTACTAGAACTGTAAATCATACCATCCAACTCTACCATCCAGGAAAAAACATCTAAAAGGGTCCGTTTTAGGACATTCTTTATTCCTTTCCCTGCGCCCATTTCTGGATAAATATTCAAAAACAAGACAACTGAGTGGATAAAACAATAACATGAAGAACGTCAAAGTTGTTTTTTTTGAAGAGCGATTTAAATTTTGTTTTAAAAGTAAAACGAAAAAGTGGGATTGGTTGAAGGGAGTAGCAACCCTGAGTCTTCAGGTCTTGTAAATTAGGAGCTAGTTCGGGTTAGATAACTGGTTAACACATGATTAGGGCTAGGTTAGGCGGGTTTAGGGGAGGGTAAATTATGAGGTACCGTCATGGTATTTTTAGGTTATGTTAAGACGCAATACAATCAGTCCTCTGCAGTCGGAGAGATGGACGACTCGAGGAGGACGTGCTCCGTGAGCATGTGGACGGCGCCCTCTACAGGACACACACACAAACACACACACACAAAAACGGGGGCCTTTTGCTTGAAGAAGACAAGTGAAAATTGAAATCGAGGAGATGTGTCACCGATAATGCGCCGTTGTCACAGTCCTTTATTTGGGCTCCTATCCCACCGCGGCAGACTGGCCGGCTTTATAATCCTCGGGGTGAACAAAAAATGGATTTGGTCGGCGTAAACAACACTTGGTAAGCTGCTTCACAGACCAGCATGCTACCATGCAAACTCGGTTTTAAATCTCTGGTGTCGTGCAAACAAAAGGCAGCAGAAGCTCTCTCAAATATCAGTTAGCGCTTAGCGGCGTCATCTGGCTCGAAAAGCTCACGCTCTTCTATAGAGTACACGTCACTCCAAAGTTGGGCGCGATCTGACGAAATTCTTCGGTACCCATCTGTCTAGTGTTCAGGTGCTTGTCAAAATTTTTTGAAAAAAGGGGATTGATTTCAGTAACACTATTCAAAACGTGAAACTTGACTAACGAATTAAAAAAATTCTCTCTCTCAGGAAAATTTGAATAGTAGTTCAGACTATCCATATGATTTTCACAATATTCAATTTTCGAGATAGGGAATTTGGGGGTTGTCTCAGTTTTCAGATCGACTGTGATGATCAAAATTAAAATGAATCAACACTTGAAATGTATCCGTCTGTGTGGAATGAGGGTATGCATTACACAAGTTTTGCTTTTGGAATACGTACTGGAGTACGACTGAAATACAGTAATCCCTTGTTTATCGCGGTTAATGGGGATCAAAATCACCCGCGATAAACGAAAATCCGCGAAGTAGCGTCCAATTAACATAAACAGGTAAAAAAAACAAAATTTTTTAAAGTCCGCAAACGGTCCGCGAGAAGCTGCAAAACAACAGCGAGTCACATAGAGCAACATATACAGTACTGTACTCCATGTATATTAAAAAAAAATTCTATGTTTGAAAAAATCCGCGATGCACTGAACCCGCGATAAACGAGCCGCGAAGTAGTGAGGGATCACTGTAAATCAACTTTTTCATGGTATTAAAATTTTTGGACGAGCACCTGTACACGGTTCAAATTGAGGTGCAATCAAACCACATTTTTTTAACCATTTCTCCAAGATTCCAAACTTTCAATTTCCTCAATTCAAATCAGACTACAGGTTTCAGCAGTGCACTCACTCACCAGTTGTTTCTTCAAACAAGTTCAGGAAAAAGGTTGTGGGTGTATGGGCAGGTTTATGAATCAATCATGTACAAACTACACTGATCTTTCCAGCTTGAAAATAATGTGTTGAAAGATCTTGTTGAGAGACCTGATTCCACACTCTATTGTTTCCACAAATCTCCCATCACACCTGACTTGAGACAACTTTATTTTTGTCTGTCTACTCGGGATAGACATATTTACCAAATTTCCTATTGCAAACCTACTTTACCATCAGGAGCTGAATCACACTCTCCTGCCCAACAAAATTAATTGGGTTGCTGCTACCCAGCCAATTTTCTGGAGTGTTATACAAGCAAAAGGCAACAGAAGTTCTCCGTCAGCCGCGACCAAGGTCAGAGTTAAAACATCAGTTAGCCCGGCTCTAAAAGGTGACATTTTGCTCCCCTCCATAATTTCAGAGGCTGCCGGAATGTTTCCTGGCACGGGCTCTCCTCCCCGCCTCCGCTGTGTCTCCAGAGGCTCTGGACAACAGACGGGTCACAGCGAAGCCACATTTCAAATCCGGTGTGCAGATGGACACCAGTGGCGGTGATGCTAAATCCTGCGCCACTTGGCAACACGGCAGCAGTAAGGTAAGGGAAGCGATGCATCATCATCATCATCATCGGCATTGTGGGCCCGGTGTGAATCGCACGTTGGAGGTTTAGCTTAGCTAGCCGAGCTACCGAGTAACAGCGGTTTAGTTTTAATGAATTGGACGTACTCGTTTTGGTAAACACAGACAAATTGAAGTCAAAGAACCTACCATACATGGGTAGAAAAATAGGAAGTGGAAAGCTAGCACCTGAGTGAAAGGAGGCCCTACGGTGATGGTTATGCTCGGGTGAGGGTTAGTACTTTGGTACAGTTGGTGTTTGGTTTTTAGGGTGATGCTAGGGTTGGGGTTTGAGCTTTGGGGCGAGGGTATGGTTCCGTTAGAGTTAGGGGTTGGTGAAATAAGGGTTAGTGTTGAGGTTCTGGGTAGGTTTTAGTGCTGAAGGGGTAGAATGTCAGGGTGAAGGTTGGGCTCTTGAATGAATCTTCAGTGACGTCTAAGCTACTTTTCCCCTTTTCCAAATATCGCAGGTTTTTCCACCTGCCTGATGCCACAGGAGACCCGATTGCAACAAAAAAATAATGTACCCATCTTCGTGCATCACAATGGAAATAATAGACATGAATTCATGAATTGAATACCTTCATCTTAATCATTTTATCAACCATAATATTATATCACTACCCATTGATTTTAGCATGATGTATTCTCATTGTCGTCATTATTTCTCGTAATGTTTTAAACCTAATCAAAATTATTTATCATATCATCAAGGTTCATAGTCTCAACATAACGAGAAACCATAAAAGCGGAACCGAACAAAAGGACTACAAATCCCAGCAGTCAAACCCGGAAGCAAAACGCCGGCACGACTAACTCTCGCAGTAACGCAAAATCATTATTCAAACTTTCCAATGCAGCCGGACAACCATGATGTGGCAACACTGCAACAAAAAGGAACTAACCATGGACACCACTACAATTTGCAAGTCTCAACTTTATCAGTTTTGCCCAAGTTGTGTCAACGCTACTCCAGCAAGTGTTTGCACTGCCGCTTGCAAACAGCGATTAACGTTCAGCGATGCAGCAAACAAAGCAAAGCACACAAACCAAGCAAGCAAGCAAGCATGATTGAATCTAAAAGATAATTCTACAGATCTGACAAAGAAAAGCGGACATAACAAAGGGAGCTTACCATTGGGGTTATGCTGGTGAGTGATTTTCTACTGAACCAAACTGCCATACTTTTTTTTTCTATACATCAAGCGAGTCACCTGTCAGTGGTAGCCCCGCCCCATTTTAAAGCCCCAGGTAAATCCAACGAGTTTATTATTGTACTTTTGCCGAAAAGCACTTCGTCTAAAAAATGTCCAAAATCCAATTTGATCATAATGGTAAATGGAGTGCACTTTTATAGTGTTTATTCTACGCCATACGTTGTTCAAAACACTTTACCAATGCTCATCTTCACTTTTTTGAAAACATAGTGCACATACTCCGCTGACGCGCAGCCGAGTCTAAAACGGAAACTTTTTCCTTTTAAATAACTTAAAATACCTTGCTTGGACCACCATGATCGCTCACCATACACTGGCCAACGGCAGAACCCAAGTTTTAAATCAATTCCTGTTCTGTTGTACCAGCTAACGCTAAGCTAACTTCCCTTTTCCTGTTTGCATGGTGTGAGAGGCCAACAACGAAGTATTACATTGCATAGATGGTTTTTACTGACTGATTGCTTAACAATTTAATATCATCTTAATTAGACGGATCGACATTCCCATGCGCAAACACATCCGGGTAGGGGAACGGGAAGAGCACGCCTTCACACGACGTTGGGCACGTCCCACATTCGAAATACATCACACTTGTTACCATCATTTTTATAATTCCAACATACTATGACTGATTCTCACTCCAATCTGAAAATTCAGATTTGGCATTTGTTTTTCACCGGACTCAATTCGAGTCACCACTAATACATGCACATTCCTAATATCGAATTTGACATTAACTGGCAATCAGTCTGTTTTTTTGTGCTTTTTTTCCCAATACGTGTCTAAATGTGGTCTGACATTGATTGGTGACCAGTTAATTCTTTGTCTATATATCAACTGAGATAAACTGGAGCTCACAATAACACCGATGAGGACAAACAGGCTCATAGAAGGTTGCGCGTGTGTGCCTGTTTGCGTTTTGTTGGTATTTGTCACCCTCTGTCGCCCAATCTGGGTATTACAGCCACTAAAATGGAACCAGTCGTGAATCGCGTCCAGTGAAAATGCCAGCACGGTAATTAATCCACGCACAGTCTGAGACCATTGATTTAAATATCAAATCCTTACCACGACAAGCTTTTATACTCGTCACATGACTTAAAAAAACAACACAAGTGATAATATCCGGAGTGTTTTAACTACCGTTGTACATTGTAAAAAAATTTAAAAAAGTCTCATCCTGAATAAAACTTGTGCGCGTTGTGATGTGATGTCGTGAGAGAAGTAGGCAGCAGATGGCGCTGAGCGAGGCCGAGCCGGCCAGGCGGCTGCCGCAGTAGAGCGGCAGATGGTGGAGCAGCGCACTGATGGATGTTCTGTCGAAAGCGGTCGACGAGGAACCTGCTGCTCTCACGCACACACCACACGCACGCACTATGATGGATACCGTGGAGGATGATTTATCAGGCATGGTTTTTTTCCCCTCTCCATATTTTTCCGTTTGTGCTGGGGGGGAAAAAATGTAATTGCTGTTTCATCAATCACGGGAACGTTAATCAATTAAAATGTCGTCTTAATCAAACTACAATTGCTGACTCCCGCACTTAAGTCCCGGCTAATTCATCAAGTTTCATCCAAAACTCTCACAGAGTGATGGCACAGATAAAAAGTCTAGGCTTGCTGGAAAGTGATGGTTCACTAAAACGAGCCAAATTTGCTGGGGCGTCTGGGTCAGCCGGTGTCTGATTTTCGCCACCTCGCAGGTGGGCAACACCCCTCCTCTGGAGCTGACCCATATCGTGACGCAAGATCTGAAACAGCATTCATAACAATTATTGGTGCTCGTGATAATCTACACCTTACAACAGCGGTCCCCAACCTTGTTTGCCCCACGGACCGGTTGAATTCCAGACAATATTTTCAGGGACCGGTCTTTAAGGTTGGATAAATACAACAGAATACTATGATTTGACCTGCATGAAAACTCTGGTCTTTTCGAGACATAATAATAAACACGAATCATGACATGAGATACGTCCCATCTGGCCGCAACACTCTCTGGTCGCTATGGTAATGTTTAAACGTGCCTTCAAAATAAGATACGCCGCAAATACACAGTGCATGAAAAATACGACTCAGCATCGCCGCTGAGTATTATGCAGAGTGGGCTTGGTGAGTGGTAATCTCCCGTTGAGATAAATCCGTATTTTAAGTAGGACTTTTAATACTGCCCATTAAATTTAGCCTTCTTTTTCTTGAAAGTCGTAGGCTCCTCTTCTGTCAGCGCCCTTTTCCCCTTCCCAAAGAAGTTTCATTTTGTGAGCTCCTGGGTTTCATTTTAGCGCTAACCTATCACGTGACCAAGAAGCGCGCCTTGACCTGTGTCAAAAGTGACATATTATGGATGGCTGTACCAAAGAATATGGTAACTTCTCAAAATGAAACAGCGTTCAGATTCCAAAATGAATACAACGGAAGTAATGTGAGTTAGTTATTCTTTCTCTGCGGGCCCGGACGAAATGACCCACGGACCGGTACCGGTCCACGGCCCGAGGGTTGGGGACCGTTGCCTTATAAAGTAGAAATCAAAAGAACATCTTGAAGTAATACACAAAGTTAAAAAAAAAAGGCTACTGTATGCCCGCACAGAATATTGATGCGACAATCTCCCCTCTCGTGAGTTATTCATTATAATTGCCACTTTGCACAACATAAATAAACACAACAAGAACGAATCGAGTCAAGCAAGTCAATGGAAACGTTAACGAGAAAAATGAAACACTAACTACAAAGCGGTTGCGATCATATATTAAACAGTACAGTAGAAATAAACTCAATGACCTAAAGTCATCCACACAGCCCCACCCCAAATGTATTCCGCGCATTACAGTTTGAACGCGACCGACGCTCCCTCCAGTTCTTCATGACAGCCGCCACGATGTGCAAGGAAATGAAACACGACTTGGAAAAGTCACGGCATGGCCCAGTGCGAGGAGTGAAGCAGCCCTTACGTAAGCGAGCGTGGTGTTGTTCACATTTACGCCACCAGAGGCCGCTGTCCCGTACAACTAAACTCGAAATCAACCGTCTCGCTCTCGTCTCATTTATGCTCACTTTCTCGCACACTCTAATTTTGCCACAATTAATCCAATTAGTATAATTTCAATGAGTTGTCAAAACAGACAAATGAATTATAAGCATTAGCGGCTTCTTATTCAGATGCTTCTTTTTCTTCTTGAGCTTCTCGTGACTGCTCCGCTTTGGCCTTTGAGAATGCCCGCTCATCTTTTTTTTTTTCCCTCCAGCACCAGCGTCTGAGATTAATTATGGTCGTATAAATACTTGAGTGAACTGACAAGCAAACTGGGTTGTAACCGGGTCGGATCCGCTCGTAATTTGCCTCATGAATCATCTGCGTTCATTTCATTTGCTGCCAAAAAAGGACACCTGGGAGTCCAGAATATTTGCAGTGCCCCCCCCCTCCGCTTTAGATCTCATCTAAAGCCACTGTGGACAAGTAATTCACCAAATATCAAGTATTTAATGTCATTGATGGTGTAGTGGTTCACATGGTTGACTTCATTCCACTCAGTAAATTATCGACAACTGTACGGGGACCAAGGGAACTTTGCAATTATTAAAATATGGTTCAACATCATCTAATCCATATGACACACAGTTGATGATTGTATAGTTGTTCAAGGAGCTGACAGCCAGCATGGGATTGATTACCATACACAGCACGAAGATGCCACTCCCGACTTTTTAGTTGTCATCTAACCATCTAAATGGATTCCTAAACATCTGACCCACTAGATAGTGTAATGGTTGCCACGTTTGACTTAAGTGCAACCAGCGTGGAATCGACAATCATCACAAGCACTAGGGCGACAGTTCACATTTCTTCACTGCTTCGACTGATTTCAGTTAATGGAATGTGATTCGAGAAAATGTCCGCTTTGTTTGGAATCATGTAGTCGCTCACATTCTTTGTTGAGACTTTTGTGCTTCATGACATTTCATGATAGACATGCCCAACGAATTTCATGTCATTTGATTAAACTTGTGCTGGGGCTCCGGGTTTTTTTGTTCTTTGGGAGGGATAAAATGGCCACTTCAAATATAAAATAGTTGATTCCCTGTTCAAAGTTCGAGAGTTACAATGTTACAAGACACGTCCACCCAAATTCATGCCCAGCGCTGAAATTGATGATGGGTGCTAATTTCTCAGACTAACTTTTCATTGTATGCTACTTGGGTGAATTTGGGCGTTTGGTTCATGTGGGAACCTTTCAAATAAATACTGTATATTTTTAGCAGGATGATAACCGCTAACACGGAAGAGCAAACATATGGAGTTAGCAAGAGATGCTACCGCTATAGCGCTTACATGACAGACAGCAGCAGACGCCGCCTTGAAGTAGACAAGTTTATTCATGATGATGATGATGATATTAATAATTACTCATAATTATGATAACGTTAATGTCATAATAAATAGAACTCTTCATCTGAAGCACGGAAAGAGAAGCATACAGAAAGAGAAAGAAACAAAAACACAAGAAGAAGAAATACGGGGGAGGGGACGAAGGGAGGAGACATTTTTTTTTCAACCTTTCAGTATAGCCATTTAACATTTTTAAAACGTCTTTTTTTTCCTTGAACATTTACAAAACGCAGAAAGCGATAAAGTCTTTAAAAAATCCTTATAAATAAATTTGCAGGGTTTTTTTTGAACAAAATACACATTTTTGGAGGAGGAAGTTTGTTTTTTTCTTGTGATAGGATGAGGTGGGGTTGGGGATATGTACAGAACAGCAGGAGTACAAAGTGCGGGTTGGGTGTGGGGGCACACATACTGGGTGGTGGTTTTGGGGGTGCTTGGTGGCGATCATTTTGGGAATGGGTATCTGGTGGGGTGCCACCTGGTGGAGCGGAGAGGAACAACCGCCGCGTTGTCGTCGTGCGCGTCAAGCGTTGCTAGCTCATTTCGCACGTGGCTACAAAAGGAGTGGAAGACCAGTCATTGTCATTATGTACAGCCGTTACCATGTAAACAAACAGCAGGGTTGCCGCAACGCCTCAAAGGAATTGGCGATTTACCCTCTTAAGCCCTGGAAGATGATTTTTTTCCCCCCCTTGAAGACTAGTCAAAGGCTAACCATGAAAATCAGACCAATACATTTTCTGACACAAAGTATATATTTAGCGAGGGGTACGATAGATAAAACTTTACCGACGATTTGTGAATATGTACAGCTATGCTATGCTAATGGCTAAGATTTGGATTTCAGTGCTGAAGAAGCTACGTAATTGGTAACCAACAAAACAGGAATTAAAGTTTACAAGTAGTACAAAGACGGCATCAGTTCACTTTTTTAGCAGGCAGAGGCTAAACAATGAAAACAACTGATTGATATTTAATTTCCCAACATAAAATGGTGCGCCGAGCCAATGAAATGAAATTAAATGAAATGCTTGTGTATTTGGCTGATGTGAAAATATGCTAATGAGTAAGATTTTGACAACGGAATTGTAAAGTAAAAAAAAATATATATATATATATATATATATATATATATATATATATATATATATATATATATATATATATATATATATATATACACACACACACACACACACTTTACTTTTATATCAAGCAATGGTTATACAATGAAAACAGACTGGATTTCTTTGTCATAAAAATGGACATTTAGACACTTTTAGTGAGTGGTAAGAAATACTGATGATTTAAAGCAGATGCAAAAATATTAATTGATGCGATGCTAATGGCTAGCATTTGGATTTCAGGGTTTAAGAGGCTACGAAATTGGTGAAAAAAACCCGAAAGAATTAAAGCTGCTTTACCACCTCAAATGAAATATATCTACACAACAGTAAGGAAGCCAACATCCGTACATTTCTACGACGTCTATGTACAGTACATTCAAAAGCTGGACAATGGAAAACAGACTATCACTGATAGAGTTCCTGTCATAAGATGTTAAGTTTACTGCAGATGGGAAAATATACAGCTATGCTATGCTAATGGCTAATGTGGAAATCAGGGCTTCAGACGCTACGTAAGTGGTTAAAAAAAAAGAATTAAAGCTGTTTTACTTTTAAAATATACCTGTCAGAGGCTGACCAGTGTAAAATAGATGAATCGACTTTCTGCCATTAAACTGTACATGCTTGAGTGAACATCCATCTATGCTAAGTTATGTTTTGCTAATGGATACATTTGCATTTCAGGTGCGGTTAAAAGTGGTAAAAATTTTTGTATTTTTAAAGCTGCTTTACCACCTGCAAAGGGAAAACGATCCAACAGTGCGAAGCCATGCATGGAATACGCGGCTAGATTGAGAAATCTTCCCTACGACGCCAATCAAAGGCTAACCAATAAAAAGAGACTCCGATTCGCTGCCAGAAAACGGGACATTTAAATGCTTATGCTCTACAATAATAGTCATTTTCGTCTCTCTAAAAGCACCAACATTTACACTCTAAAGTACTTTTTTTTTGTATTTAAGACAACCATCTGCTACGTGAACCACCAGGCTAGGCTCGCAAACGCAGAGTTTCTCATAAAAAAAAAAAAAAAAGATCAGTTGTCGTTCGGCCTTTTTTCTTCCGAAAACAAAAACAACAACACGGGTACATTTTGTATCAGTTGCTAACAGTCTCGCTAATGTGTGCGCATGAGTGACATCGTGTGGTGACTGAGGGTAGTGCATAGATCATCGGCGGAGGCGGCGCACGACGCCGACAGTTGTTCATCTCCTGCCCCGTCCGTCATGCGATTGGACGTCACGATGCGATTGGAAGTCTTTGTACCGTATAGGAAACGTCAACGGGGGGGAGGAGCCCTGATTTGTTTGACCAAAGGAAACCAATTGAGTGAAACGATGGGTGATTTTGCTGAACGGGAAGTTGAGCATGCGGCCGGCGGGAAGCCTCTTGAAGATATCGCTACGGCGCACTCACACTAGGCCAACCAGTCATTCGCTTTGTGGATTATTTCGACTGGGCAAAGTGGCGGTTGTCATGAGTCACCGGCAAGCGGAGCGGGTGCATTTGTTGTGACACAGGCCCGATTATCTTCCGACTCTGGATTCTTTCCATTCGTCTTTGGTGATTTCTATTGTGCAAGGCAAGGGGGGCCGGGGCGGTTATCATGAATAGGTGTCTTTGATCAGTGGATTCAAAATAGGCAGACCTGGTTGGTTTTTTTAAGGAATCTTTGCATTAATCACGACACCAAAATTACGTCCGAACAAGCTCGGCGTGGATCATTTCCAGTCCTTGGGTGTCTTGAAAGGCGCTTATAAATAAAATGTATTATTATTATTATTATTGTGTTAATTTCTATTTTGCAAGACGACGGGAGTAGCCATGGCATTAATCATGACACGGACTGAGCCTGCCTGGGACTATTTGTCCTTGTGTTAATTTTCTGTTTTGCAAGATGCTAGTTATGATGAACATCTGGTAAATGGGAAGAGTGGATTCCTCATGATAATATATACGCTGCACGTGTCTAAGGAAGATGTGGATGGGTTTCACCCCCCCCGCTTGTGGATAATTTGTAATAGTTTCCATGTTGATTTCCATATAAGGTATTGGGTGTGATGAATAATTCTCAAAAAGGTTCTGGTCTTGGGGCTTCAAGTGGCCTGAAGCCTGGTTGGAACAGCCTAGTGTGAGTCCGCCCTGAGCTGGTTATCTCTACTCTGCTTCCCCCCATCGGCTGACAGATTCCCCCCCGAACTGTAAAACGCCCGTGGACTAGCATTAGCAGAAGCGAGCACTTCCTCCCACTGGCTCATGATCAAAGAGCTCCGAGGCCGCGCGTTCAAATCCCACAAAGGATGGATGGGAGAAGCCATAAATTGGACGGAATTAATTCCAAAAGGAGGTGAAGTCAATGACTGTGTAAAGAGAGGAGGGGGCAGGGGATGTGGGGGAGGGAGGGAAGGGGGGGGGTGAAGTACGAGGAGGGACTGGGGCACACAATCACCATCACACATTCAATCATATAACACATGATCACATGTTACAGTAAATATCAGGGGCATATTTAGTGGGTGGGGGGGGGCGAGGACTGAAATCTAAAGGGGGCTCGTGTGGCCACCCCCTCTACTCCCTGACATCAGCACAGCCCATAGAATAGATATGTCTATATATTTATGTACAGCAACAGAAAGAATCCACGCAGAGAAGAAAGAGTACATTCAAAGAACGCAACCGACATTCTCCTGTTTGCACACGTCTGACGGCCACCCCTCGTAGAAATGGGGCAAAGTTCATCCGCCGCTCAAAAAATAATAAAATAAACTAAACAACTTAAGACCCCCCGAAAAACACTAAACATAAGCACGCAAATCGCCACTGGCGGGGGCTACGTCCACATGTACGCGTCCAATAATTTTACAAGCCACAAATCTTTAGAGCTTCAAAAAAAAAAAAAAAAAAGTCAAATTACACACACCAGGAGTATACTGGTTAGAAAAGAAATTAAGGCTAAAAATTGTTTTGTTTTTCCGAAGGAAAAAATGTACAGCTAGTAAATTTGCATATTTTTGAGAAATTACACCTGTATAGATGTTTTTATAAATAAAGTTGTATAGCTTAGAGATAGTCACTATTTTTTAAAAAGAGTAGTTTTCACCCCAAAAATTCAACTTTGTCAAGGTGGATTTTTTTTTTGCTGAAAAGTATTTTTGCCCTCCCAAAAATCTTGAAAGTTTCTTTCAAGAAATAAACTTTTTTTTTAAACAATTATTTTATAATAGAGTTGTAGTTTCATTTAATAAACAAAAAAACGTTTTTTCAGAAAAAAATCTTAAGTATTGGCAAAATTTTTAGGACAGGAATTTTTGGAATTTTTTTTTTCTCTGTGAATTAAAGCATTTTTGTGATATTAAGCAAATAAACTGTAGTCATTCAAGACAACAAAAAAAGTTGTGTAGCTTCAAGGAAAAAAAATCCCAATAAAATACATTTCAGAATTTGACAAATCTTATATCCTTGACCAAAAAAACTTTGAAAATTTTAATTTTTAGACTAAATCTGCATTAAAAAAATACATAACATTTTTCTTTAAAGAAAATCGTATTTCTTACGATTAACCCACTTAACCCACCAGAATTAAAGATTTAGTCACGACAATTACGTAACATTTATTGTATGAAAAACTCACTCTTTCCCTTTATTTTTGATTTATTTAGAATAATTTTTTAAAAATTCTCGGAAAAAGTCACAAATGCGAATTAAAGTGGACTTTTTTAAGGCCAAAAAAAAAAAAAATTGCGCGTGTAGGAAAGGATGTAAAAATGAGCACTTGGTCTAATTTCTGCGCGTACGTGTGGACGCAGCCTCTGGCTTAACTTTGCCCCCGTCAGATGGACGCCGCCAGTGGAGATGTCCTCTTGGAAGTCTCGACGTACGTCCGCCAACCTCCCGACTCGTCGAAGACTGATTTTCCAGTTTTGATGAACTTCCGCCACCCGGGGGCGCTGTAAACCAAAGGGGAGGGTGTGTGGGGGACGGGTGCTGCCGACAGGAAGTGACATCACGACAGCGTCCACGGGGAAGAAGGAATTAAAGGAGGTGGAGGAGGAGGAAGAGAAGAGGAGGCGCAGGTTCTCCCTCCTCCGCCGCATCCGGCCGCCTGTTCTGAACTCCCCGGCAAAACATAAAAAGACATATTTGTACATATATATATATATATTATACGCCTTTATACACACACGTGACAAAAGTATAGAAAAATAAAATGTTTTTCAGTAACGGGACGCCACTCATCCAAACGCTTTTCTTTGTCTGTTTCTTTCTGGCCGGCCGGCCGGCCGCCTCGGAAGAGACGGTCGGTCCGTGGTGGGTGGGGGGAGGTGGCCGTCGATACCGCCGCCGGTTTGTTCGCCTCCCTCCCGTCCTTACGCAAAAGTTGCTCCGCCTCCTCTTGTCTGCGACGTCCAACCGTGCCGAGCGCTGCTTCCTCTTCCCGACGTTTCGTATTTACTGCACACACCACACACGGGGTATTTTTTTTCCATCAAATTTCAAGATATTTGATTTTAAAAAAATGGAGATTTTGAGGATTAATGTCAGAATGAATGGAGGTAAAAGTATGTTTAAAAAAAAAAAAATATATATATATATATATATGTTTGTTTTTTGAAAGGGGGGAATATTTTCTAAAATATATCACATGCTACACACACATACATACATTTATATTGAAAAAAAAAGTTGTATTTTTGTTTTTATTTTTTAAAGATTCATTCAAATATTTTCTAAGGAAAAAAAAAAGACCCAACTGAAAATGGATAAAAAAAAAAAAAGAATCAAGAGATTGGTTAACTTAGCTTAGCGCCGGCTAGCTGCTATACAACAGAACACGGATGGATATAAAAAAATGACCAAAAACGTAAAAGAACGCCGGGTTCTGCCGTTGGCCGGTGTGCTCAACGAGCTGCTAACACTTAAAAGCACGTTTGAGAGATTTTTGAGATGAAATGACAGATAATCGTTCGTATCTAAACAAATGGCACGCAATGAATTTCACAGATACAAACCCAGTTGACGAGTGGAGGAAAAAAATGTACAAGAAAAAAAAATCCAAACACTGATGCCATTACCATCAATTCACAGCAACGAGCAATTTTACAAGATGTGTTAAAACCTCCAACCGGCTGTTCTAATTGCTTTATTCGAAACACACATCAAGCTACTTTATGTCACATGATATTGATCATATCAATAAGGTCACAGTCTTTTTAGAACCTTTCAAATAAGACCACGTCGTCCTCAAACATTGTAAGCACACTTCATATCGGAATACATATAGAAAACATGTTAGTGCTTGTACATTTGAACACGCTTATCTACATTTGCTGCTACATTGCAGTACATTTTTGTATGTTTTATATATATAATTAATACATATAAATATTGAAGCTGGGTTCAGAAATTTTCTCAGCTTATCAAGGCTATGGAACACTCTCACAAATCAGCGTGTGTGTGTGTGTGTGTGTGTGTGTGTTTGAGCCACTGACAAGTCGAGTGGGCTAACTGCATGCTTGCGATTTCAAGTGAAGTTGCAATTTTGACCAACAGGGGGCAGTCCTTGATTTGTGAATGCAACACTGGGCCAAACAAGCTGGGCTGGACTAAAAATTGCTCCAAAATTGCTTGAAATCACAAATGTCCAAAAATGGAGTCAGCCCATTCGACGTCTCACATTTGCATATCCGGTCACAAAAATGTAAATCAATGACCCCAAAAAAAAAACAAACCGTGTATTTCAATAGACATTGTTGAAATCAGAAAACTGTCTGGGCATTTATATACACACAATGTTGTCAAGACTACAATTCAATCATCAAGACAACAAAAACAGAGCAATCAATCAATCAATCAATCAATAAATCAATCAATAAATAAGCAACAGCAAAAAAAGGAATGAAGAATACAAGAGTGTGTGGAAAAGGCGGCGGTAGAAAAGTCAGGTGGAGGAGGAGCTTTGTCTCCTCACTCAGGGGGGACTTCTTGATTTTATTGGGGGGGGGGTTATTATTATTTTTGGGGAGGGGTTTGTTTTTGGTGGCGTGTGTGCGTGTGTTGTTTGGTGGTTTTTAGTAGGGCGCGAAGCGACTGTAGCCTCCTCTGTAGAGGCTAGCCTGCAACATCAAAGATGAAAAAGGACCAATCAGCATTCAGGGCAGCACTTTCAAGTAACATTCTTTGGACTTGTATTCGTTTCTTTTGAAATTGTCACGACTCCCTTTTGTCCTCAAATTTCCTTCCAGTCGTCACACTTGACAAAGTCGGCGAGTGCCACGCGCAATTTGTCGGGGGAGGGGGGACAAAAGAAAAACAACAAAAATAAAATCTTTGTGATATTTGAATGAATTTGGACGGATTGGCCGCAGAAGTCACGCGAGACTTCAGCCTGCTGACTTTTCAGACTCAACAGCAGCAAATTTCAATCGTCAACATTTCCACTCAGAATTTCTCACGTTTTCTTTTATTTTTCCCTTTGGCCCTAAAATATCGATTTTTTTTAAATAGCTTTTTTGTTTCTGTTCTTTTCCTTATGTCTCTTTCCGTTTTGTGTTTGGTTTTTCATGAATCATTCTTCAATTTCTTTTTTTCTTCTTCCTTCCTTGTTTCTCCGTTTTTTTTCTCTTCTCTACCCTCGCTCGTCTTTTGGTTTGCCTTTTTCTCTCACACTTTCACTCCCTTTTTTTCTTTTCTCTCTTTTTGGTTTGCGCTTCTCATTCAGTCTCCCTTTTTGCCTTTCCATTTTTCTTTTAATCTTGGTTTTTCTTTTTTGTTTCGTTCTTTCTCTTTTCCCCTACGCCGCCTGTTCTTTTTTCCATTTTTTCCTTCCGCGCATTTTTTGCTTGCCGTCTTACACACTTTTATTTCGCCCAGACTCTTTCCTTTTTTATTTCTTTGTCTTTCCTTTGACTTTTTCTCTCTTTCTTTCCAAATTTCCCTTTGTCTTTCTTTTTTTCTTTCTCTCCCTTTCTTTCTCTTCCATTCTTCTCGCTGCCTTTCTTGCTCTTCCTTCCATTTCATTTCATTTCATTGTTGTTTCATTGTTTCATTTTCTTCCTTTTCTTTCTGTCTTTGTCCTTCTTTTCGCCGGCAGAGTTTTAACGGCAGGCGGCTTTTATGCGGGCTTAAAAAAAAAAAGAAAGTGGCGGGATCTACCAGGAGCGCCGCGGGACCTCCGCCTCGAGTCAGGCTCACATTATCTAGGACACACACACACACACGCACACACACACACACACACGTGTGTATGCGCACATCCGAGACGACCAGAGAGGAGCCCCGGCAAAATGAGGAAGCCAAAGCCAATGTCTTCAAAGGCTCATTTTGCCATGTGAAGCTTTCATGCAAATTTCTCCGAGCTCAGACGAACTCGCTGTTATTATTATGATTATTGGAGGAGATTTTACCCCGCCCCCAAAATGTCACCGATTTGGTGTAATTAAAAAGAAAAAAAAAAGGCTCCTTTGTTGTGAGTTTGCTGCTCTCGTACACGCACACTCGAGCTCCTAACGCACACACAGATTCGCGCGGTTATTTTTAGTGGGGATTAATGCATCATGGAAGGAAATTTGGAGGAAATTGGGGGAGCATATAAGCAGCACATTTCTAATTAAGTCAATGAAGAGAAAAAAGATGTTGTAATTAATGAAAGCTTTTAGCTAGCAGCTGCACTGGGGGATGCTACGCTTTTTTTTTTTTTAACGTTGGGAGTAATGCATGCATGCATGCCGCTGATCACCGACAAAAAAAAAAAAGACCACCCCACCCTCTTTGGCTTTTTGTTCCGTCCCTGGGCGCACTTGCTTTGATGAACTCGCCATCCAGCGCACAACCAAAAAGAGAAAGTCGTCACTTTTTCAAATGAAAGGAACATTTGCATTTTTTTGTTTGGGGGGTGGGAGGAGGAGAGGGGGTAACTTTTCATCTTTGATGTTTCAGGATAGCTGCAAACGCTAGCTAAAAACAAACATTAACGCTCTCGCTTTGCTGGACGCGCCGCGTTCAAAGTTGGGTCCTGCTCGCACCAATAAACACCACGTGGGTCTTTATTAGTGTGTGCGCGCGTCTTCCTAGATCGGAGTGTGTGTGTGTATGTGTGTGTGTGTGTGTGTGTGTGTGAATTTTGTGTGTGGTATGTCTGTCCCCGTGTGTGTGTGTGCCTGAATTTGTGTGTGGTCCGTCTGTCTCTGTGTATGTGTGTGTGTGTTAGTATACATTCCTATATATATATATATATAAATATATATATGTATATATATATATATATATATATATATATATATATACAAAAGAAGTGGACGAAAGTGTATTTTCACACATGATGCCTACCAAATAATCAAACCAACGAACAAAACAGAACAGGGCCTAAATAAAATGTTATGATTTTTCCCTTAACCCTTTAATGCCTGACCCTTCAAGGAATAGCCAGAAAAATCGGATTTTGGGGAACTGAGATGTTCATTAACCCTTATAACCAAATCCACAAAAATATGTTTTGCCATATTTTGTTTTAGATATTTGTTGTATCACATTTATAAGCATTATGTAGACGACATCAAAAACTGAACATTTGGGGAAAATCACATTTTAAACCCGCAGTATCAAATTTGATGCAGATGATTGAATGTACTCTAAAGAGTGAGTTACAGAATGAAAACGCATGTATCGAATATGCTACGAATGGCATTATAGGGTTAAGGTGACGTCCACTTCTTTAACACTGTGCCTGCGTGTTGGGGTTGCGTCGGCGATTTCGAGAGACTCACCATGGTTCCCACGCTGTACGCGGCGGCGGGGCCGATCGTGTGGTGGTAGGGGTCGGCCGTTGCATAGACTCTGCCGTAGCTGCCGGCGTAAGACAGGAGGCAAGTGGTTAAGGCTCCGTGAAGCAGCACGTCAACAACCGATTATGAAATGAAAAGCGTGACAGTCAGCTGGCCGAGGAGCATTTACATGAGAGCGGCACATGATCAACAATTGTGTTTGTCATCACTCGGCAGCTAAAAGATGACTTGAGGGGTGACAACGGGTAAATGGGCTGTCACTTGCTCAAGGACACTTTGACATGGTCGCGATGGTCCGGCATCGAACCGCCAACCTCTGGGTTGGGAAATGACCACTCCATCACTGAGGCCGTGCCGCCCTCAACTGGCTGCTTCATGGAGCCAGATAGTAACGTCTCGGTGAAGCAGCATGTGGCTCCAGGTTATTTGGCACAGTAACTTATCGACAATTATGTTTGTCACCACCAGACAGGTAAATGTGCCGACAGCTCTCAGCAGTGTCTGCTCCATGTGATCAAGTCTCGGTGAAGCAGCATGTGGTTAAATTGTATAGCGAGACGGAAAAGACGAGAGCGAGAGAACATGGTCAGGCTTGGAGGGGCACGCCGTACATATGCAACCCCCCTCTCCCACCCCGCCCCGGCTTTTCATCACGGCCGGTTCGGAACTAATCCTTGTGATTTTCCCCGTCAGGCGGGACAAGATGCGTATTTATTTATTTGCTTCCCGTGTTTCCTCCGCTCGGTCTGTGGCGAGAAGATAAGACGGCCGAGGAGAGAGGGCGGCAAATCAAGCCCCCCCCGCAAGAAAAATAAATAAATAAAAACCTAGGAAGTCATCCTCAAGGACAACAACTTCAACGCGGGCCTTTACGAGCGTCGGGAGTGAAGGTCGGCGAGGTTATCGGGAGGAGCGGCACATGCTCTCCCTCGCCAGGCTCCTCTTATCTTCAGATAGGAGCCGAGAATGCACCTCACACGAGTGAGTGACACCCAGCAGGGGGGTCCGGCGCGCAGACCCCCCGCCAGGAGAGACGCCCCTCACCACGTCCTCGCTGTTCCATCTGATGGATGGTGTTACACACGTTACCGAGTATCTCGTGCACTTGAAAAAAAAAAGGCAAACGCCGTGAATGTCGAAAAGTGAAATGCTGCAGAAGTCGGGGACGTGGCGAAATGCGAGACTCAGTCCAGAAACAGAGAGGGAGGAGATCAAAATTGAAAAGGAGGGAGGGAGGGAATATTTTCTAAATGATCTGACTCCGGAAATGCGCAGGCGTAAACGCCTAAAATAGCACGGAAGCACGAGAATTTCACGCTGAAAATTTGAAAGGAAGAAATTTGGGAAAAAAATTGAAAAGGAGAAAAAAAATCGAAGCATTTTGGAAAACAATTGAAAAAACTTTTTGAAAGGAATTGAAATTTTTTTTTTTAAATGTAAAAGAAAAAAAGAAAAAAATCTTGGAAAAATTGAAAAAAAATTGAAAAGAAGAAAAAAATCAAGCCTTTTTGAAAACAATTGAAAAAACTTTTTGAAAGGAATTGAAAAAAAAATTTTAATGTAAAAGAAAAAAAAGAAAAAAAATCTTGGAAAAATTGAAAAGAAATTGAAAAGAAGAAAAAAAATCGAAGCATTTTGGAAAACAATTGAAAAAACTTTTTGAAAGGAATTGAAATTTTTTTTAAATGTAAAAGAAAAAAAAGAAAAAAATCTTGGAAACATTGAAAAAAAATTGAAAAGAAGAAAAAAAATCGAAGCATTTTTGAAAACAATTGAAAAACCTTTTGAAAGGAATTGAAAAAAATAATTAAATGTAAAAGAAAAAAAGACAAAAATCTTGGAAAATTTGAAAAAAAATTGAAAAAAAAATGGTACTCCATCATTTCGTACACCCTGAATTGGATGCCAGCCAATCGTAGGGCACACATAGACAAACAATCATTCACATTCACACAATCAGACCTCCGGATAATTTTAGAGTGTTCCATTAACCTGCCACGCATGTTTTTAAAATGTGGGAGGAAACCCGGAGTACCCGGAGAAAACCTGCGCAGGCGCGGTGAGAACATGCAAACTCCACACAGGAAGTCCAGAGCTGGAATCAAACCTCTGCACTGTGAGGTCGACGCGCTAACCACTCAACCACCGTGCCGCCCCTCCCCCACAGCAAACAAATCAAACGAAATTAAACAAACAATACAAAAGTTCTCTGGAAGAATTATATGAAATCTGCGGGAAAAGTCTCCAGAAAATTGAATGGGGGTGGGGAAGTAGTCGCACTCTCGTCCAATTTGTGATTTCTGCTTCCCCGCCTGATAAATGTTGACAGTGTGGATATGATCTTCATCCTCTCAGGTGCAAACATGGCGTGCCCACACACACACACACACAAACACACTTGTTATCAGCAAACATGCTCGGCAATCGTTCGCATTCCGAAGTTGAGCTTTCAACAGCAGCTCAAGTCGTGCAAGGTTACTTTTTTTTTTTTTCTTGCTGCCTTATTTTGTTCTCAAATGTCAGAAAAGTCCAGAGTGCATAGTTGACATAAATCACATTCATCTCTGGAATTGTCATCTGCTGAATGAATTTTGTCAAACATTGCACACAAAGCCGGTGTGACATTCAAACTGCCCCAAAGTTCAAAACAGCTTTCAAGTGTCTTCAAATTACCGTTTCATGTTAGCGGTACCAAAGTTAAAGTTTCAAATTAGGCTTTCGAGCCAATCTTGGAGTTTCTAACTAGGCTTTATTAGGGGTTAAGGTTTCAATTTAGAGTGTCAAGCCACGGTTAGATTTGGAAAACATGGTTATGGTTTCAAGTTAAGCGTCAAAGTAGGACTTTAAGGTGAAGATGATTTCGTGTTAAAGTTTGAAGCCTTAGAATTTTATGTGAACCCTCGACTGCTACGTTAGCTGGGCTAGCCGGTAGGAAAAAAAAAAGATGGCGGCGCTCACCTGTCGCTGTAGGCGGCGGTGGTGGTGGGCTGGGCGAATCTGTACGCTGCGTAGCCACCCTGAAAAACACAACAAGAAACCTTCATCGTTTCAGACAGCAGAGGGTGCTGTTTAAGTTTTGGCGGCGCTCATACGCTGACTGATTTCAATTGCAACCAGAATGAACACGGAGGGGCCATAAATCCGCGGTTGCTGGCGAGGTCGGCATGGTCAAGAGGAGTCAAGAATCAAGTTAGCGCATGGGTGTCAAACATACGGCCCGTGGGCCGGAACCGGCCCCCAAGGAGGTTCGATCAGGCCCGCGGGATAATTGAAAAGTGAAAAGATACATAAAAGACACAAAATGAAAAATTTTAAGCTGCAATTCATGGATCATCCGCTAGGGGGAACACTGTTTTGATCAGAGTAGAAGACAACAGCAGTCTCAGTGCCAGCTAATTGCTAGCGAAATAGCATTAGCATCAAAGCCGTATTCTGACGGTGACTTTGTTAAACGATGCATGATTACGGCAGCTGAACAAGCTTTGGCCAACCAAGGAAATACATGATATTTGGGTTATTTATAGCAGAATATGGTATAATTTTAATGGTCCGGCCCACTTGACATCGACCGAGGCCGTATGTGGCCCACAATGTCAAGTGAGTTTGACACCCCTGCGTTAGCACGTGCTGACCATACATCTTCCGAACGTATACTGAAACAAAACTGTGATACACAAACAGTCCCTCATTTACCGCGGGTGGGGTACATTGTAGGACAGAAACCCCCCCAAATACGCATAATACGACTTTAAAATCCGCGAAGGGAACCGACGAGGGAGGACCGCCACGGCTAGCATTCAGGCTCTGTGCGCGAGCAGAGGGAGGCCACGAATCAGTTAAACATTTGACTGAGCAGCCAGATTCGCAGCATTTTGAGAGCGAAGAGGCACCCGCTGCATTATTAAACATCCTTTTTCTTTCCCCGACACGCCACCGGCTTGCCAATCAAGTAAGACGGTCGGGGCGGCGGGCGTGGTGACGGCAGGGCCGCGGCGGGAGAGTGTTCATTTGCCAGAGTGGAAGGAATTAAGGAGCTCATTGTTGGGGCGTCGCGCTAACTCTGTGAAAAATGGAGCTGCCCAACTTTTTTCTATTAACGGCCGCACATCTGGGTCCTGCGCACCGCTCGGGTGCTGTTTAATAATGCAGCGACCGTTCACTTTCAGACTCACAAACCTTTTCAGGTCAGAGGTTCACGTCGAGCCCTGTGGGCCTCCCCAGTTTTCCCCTTTTGGGTTTGTTTGTTTTCCGCAGGGGACAGGAAGTGGCGGCCGGATGACTTCCTGCGGGACAGCCACGCCTCGGGACCGATTACAACTGCAGCCGCGGTCCGCCGCAAACTCGGGGCCATAAATCACCAGCGCCGGCGTTGTCAAACGGTGCACACGACAGCGCAGCACATTTGTTATTGTGTCGTGGCGGGGCGTGCATGAGACACGCACGTGCACATGCATTAGCATAAATGACATATGCGGCGGAGATGTGCGCTGGTTTGTTAGCAGGTCAGCAAAGGGAGTCGCTTGCTGGGATGGCGAGTGCATGCCGATCACGATGACACTTGGTCGGGCTGGTTCTGACGTGACGGCAGATGGTGATGCTTGGTTCATGTCAAATCAACTATTTCACTACCATTGAAGTTTCTGCTTTGTCAACACTTGCAACGCCAACTTTTTTCGACCAGGAAAACGTAATTCGACATCTTCAATTCATAATATAACTTAAATACAAAACTGCAACTGATCTCTGTCCCACATCATTTTTGATGTACACATATATTCAATGGTACAGTGAAACTCCTCTACAACGAAATCATGTTTGCAGCAAGACATTTTTCACAACAGGGGGTTTGTCACTGTAGCAAATTTGATCTTTGAACAGCGAAAAGGATTTCGTATAACGCAACAGGGTTTCTTTTTCCTTGTATGGGGGGCAGGAAAGTGGGAATGGTGTTACTGCATGAAGATTTTTTCACACTAGGGGGTATTTTTTGCCCATGTAGGTTTCGTTGTAGAGGAGTGTCACTGTAGGTATTGAATTATTCATCTTGAAGTAGATTTTTTTTTAACTGATTTTTTTCAGTCAACAAATGACATTTCGATGTCTACAGCTTTTCATATTTTATTCTAAGAAATTGCATCTTTTAAACCTTTTTTTGTGGGAAAAAAAAATATTCAGTGTTTTTTGATGGTAAACAACTTGAAATGCAACTTATTTGGCACAGATGTACTTCCTGCCGCTAAAGGTGACGGTGAGTTGGTACGGATTGTGTCGGTGGTGGTGATGCGGGTCTGGATGCCAACGTGATGAGAATGCGTTGCCGATGACGGTGATGACGATGGTGTGGAGAGCGCGGTGGCGAGCGGCGTGCCGGCAGGGCAGGCCTTCACCGAAGCGACGGCTTCGCTCTCGTTATCAGAACAAGCTGGACAAACAAATCCGTCATGCGCGGCGGGCGTCTGTGATAAACAGCGGCGACATCTCGGCCGCATCACGGTGGGTGGCGTGGGCAGGGTCATATATTTCTGAGGGGGATGGGGGTCCGGGATGGGGGGGTCATATATTGCTGGCTGTTCTCTATCAGACGCTACCAGCATGAAAGTGAGAAGCGACTGTCATCGCTTTATCTCGACAACGGCGCTTTGGGGTACAACCCCCTCCCCCTCCACTGCCCCCCCCCCCCTTCTCCCTGAAGTGGGGCTAATTTGGCTATTATCTCCCCCTCTTTCCCATCAAGGGCAGTCTTCGCCCCCGAAGCCAACCCGCCTCCACGGACATCACTGCGGGGACGACTAATCCCCTTATCTCCGGCCGCCCCTCTTATCTCCAGCACGGCTGTGCTGGCCAAACTCCACTCGGTACCATGTGAGAACACCACCACCCCACAGCCCGGTGGTGATGGTGGTGGTGGACCGGGTTACCCCGTCCGGGCCCTGGGAAGCGTACGCGGATGCGCAAAATGAAAGAACGCGGGACAGGAAGTCTGGGCTGCTGGAGCTGAGGGGGTCTTAAGTGTTCTTGTCAGGTTTCTTGGCACAGGCGACGCCAGCCTAATCGACACCGACTTGGCAGCAAAGAGCGGGATACTGCCCAACGCTGTGGGGGGATCGCATTGTTCCCTGAGGCCCGCGCCCCATCGCCCCCTCCCCAACCCTTGAATGTACTCACGTAGATCTCGGCACCATAGAAGCCGTCCTGGTACACCACCCTGTGGGGGACAAAATAGAACAACATGAAAAAGCACGTTCAAATACTTCAACTTGTATTGATTAAAGATGCGAAAACCAATCCATCAAGGCAATTTCAGATTGCTTTTAAATATTCTACAGTTATTTTCAAAAACTGCCATGTCATCGCTTCCCAGTCAAGTATTGAGGCAGTGATTCTCCTCATTTGCGCAGCACTAGCGGAACATATTCCGGCCCCCTGTGTGTGTGTGTATATATGAGAGAGAGAGAGAGAGAGAGAGAGAGGCACACATATAGTGAGACCACCCAAAAATGTCTACTCTCCAGGACACACACACACACACACACACACACACACACACACACAAACTGATAAGAGGCGAAAGCGAGTGCCAGTGAGGCCGCACAAAGCCAAGAGATCAGCAATGCGGTTGGCGCTAATGCTAACGCTATCTCGGCTGCCCGAGGCTTGGGTCGCACGCACGCGCACACACACACACACACACACACACACACACACACACACACACGCACGCACACACACACACACGCATACGCACTTATGATAACGACAAGGACGCGCCACCCACATTGCACTCACCAAACACATGACAGCGAATGCGAGTAACACGGACACGTTTGCTCGGACAGACCATGGGTGCACAAATATGTTAAATACTATGTAATATCAACATGTCATTTATTATTGTGACTGTATTTTTATTCCTGCAAAATAAATGTAAGAATGCACACACATACACATAACAAGAATAAAAAAAAAATACAAAATAGGGGACAGTAGGGACGAAGATGCACTAAAAATGGTAGCTAAAATACATATTGCACAAAATGACACGAATGAAAAAATTATGGAAAAAAAATGTCCCTTCACGAAACAATTATAACACCTCACACTATAAATAAAAATCTAACAAAAATCCTTTCATAAATAGTGCTTTTTGGTGTGGTCTTCTTTTGATTACATCCCACTCTGTTTGAGTGGTGTCATTTTGAAAATGCTTTAAAGACAGAAATATTCCTATTCATGTTTAGCTTTCATTTGCACAAGTGTGCAAAAATTTAATATTGTCTGTCTGCATGTGTTGCTGCACAGTTTGTGGTCACTACTACACATACTGGTGGCATTTTCTGTTGTTTATTAGCATTAGGCTAAAACTTAAAGCAAGCGCACCTAGCACCATTTTTGAAGATGTTTTTGCTGTATGCGTAGTCTGTTAAGCTTCCTTCTTTAAGATTTCAATTTCCATGAGTCTGTCAATGGCATTTTGCCTTGTGCGTTTGCATGAAGTTAGTGGACATGCGTAAGGCAAAGTTCTGTAGTTATGTTGAATACACAATGCGCGTAAGTCTTTTTTTTGTATTTTGTTTGACAGTAAACTTCAAGTGGGAGTGGCAAAAAACCTTGCACTTGGCCTCATTTTGAAAAAAAAGTGTTCGTTGCTGCTGCTTGTTGTGAAGTAAGCAGCTGAAAACTGTTTAAAGTTAAGTTTCACTTAGCTAGTTTTCGGGTCACGATGTCTCATGTACCACCTTTTCTTTGCCAAGGAAGCAATCATAGTCATAAAGAAAAAAATATATAAAAACATGACTTTGTAAGCGCTACTCACGCTCCATAAGCCGGGATGGGAGGCGGCGGAGGGGCCGTGCGAAAGGTGTTGTAGACTGCCCGCCCCCGACCTCGCAAGTGGGTCCCCCGGTAGGCCACGGCGGTGCCCGTGGCGGGGTACGGGAAGCCCGTTACTATGGAGACAGACACAAAAAGTGGCGGTGAGAGAGACATTCTGCTTACCTGCTGATAGAAAATATTGGCGGCGCAAACAGGCTGACGCGAGCCTTAGTGCGCGTGCGTGTGCCTCTTTTGCCGCCATTTCCACCTCGTATGCGATATGCAAACAGCGCCCCCCCTGGAAAA
Source organism: Hippocampus mohnikei (assembly GCA_026261675.1). Lineage (NCBI taxonomy): Eukaryota > Metazoa > Chordata > Actinopteri > Syngnathiformes > Syngnathidae > Hippocampus > Hippocampus mohnikei. The sequence continues at coordinate 11,529,914 of JAKGUB010000328.1, read as the reverse complement.
AAAGCCTTAAAGTTCTTCATGTTATTTTAATAATTTTTATGATTTTTTTTTTTGTACTTTTGAGGCCCGGTGTGGTAGCGATCAGTGCGAGGCACGTTGGGCTGTCGGTGTCGTCGCGGGTAACGGATGCAAAGATGGCATCAAGCTGGAAAAAAAGGTGAAGGTGACGAGATGTTCACAAGCTCCCCGCGGGGGAAATGAAGCAGATGGGCCGGGACGGTCGAGCCCCCCATCTCCCCCGACCTCGTGATGACCCCCAGCTCTAAGCCATCTGGGAGCAGCTCGGGCCAATGGCAGTGACGGCCGAGCTTGGGGTGAAGGACGAAGGAGTGTCGCGGGCCAAGTGGGGCTCAATGTTGGTGGTTAACCTTCTGTCAGGTTGGTGTGGTGCCTTCAAATGGTATGCAACAAAAAATGCGTATATAAGGATGTGCCCCGTTCTCTCTCCTCCCGCTTCTATATCGCGGTCGTTCCGCTGCGTTTGCTTTCCGAGTGAAATCTCCACGGGCTGCTTGAGTGGCGACGCTCCGGCACGGCCAGCGCGGATGCCGCTGGCCGAGTTAATAACGTGTGTCCGATGCATTTGGGATGAACCGTCCGCTAGCTGTCTGCGCTCAACTCCACCGCATCACTCCGCCTCCAAGCAGTTGCACGTGGCTTTTCAAAACGAAAGACAGTTTTCACGATGACGACCATCAGCCAGTCCTTTGGCCAGTGTTAGCACCCCTATCAGGTCGCGGTTAGCGTAGCAACATAGCATTAGCAGTCTTTTAGGATTTTCACTGACTGTGCCGTCAAATTAAAGGGGAGAAATTGCTCATTCGTCAAGTCCTCAAAAGATTCTTTCCATCTGCACTCTACTGGAAACTGTCAACACATTTCTTTCCTTAACCACGCTCACTTGATGCACACCCAAATAGCACTCGCTACGTGGTGCGTGAGGAGCTAGCGACAATAGTTTTGGTTTATCACTAAAACTACCAAATCAAAAATTCAATTAAATTAAAACTAGGCCACTTTTCAGCGGCAACTGGTGCGCTGTGATGTTAATGCAGTAGGTCAGTAGGTCAGTAGGTCAGTAGGTCTTTGAGAGACTCCCTGAAATTTGTCTGTGTAGTTCTTGAATTTTATTAGCTTGTCGCTTGGCTCGGGCGACACCCACCCGCTTGTGCCTTGCCGGGCCGCTCAGGTGATTTACTCTCACCTTGAAATCACCTTGATCATGTCAGATGTGTGCTAATGCTACTGCTAACACGAGCTCAGCTCTGTGTAGTACTCCGGGAAGGTTTGTTAAACAGTTCAAACTCTACATAAAATACATATTACCTGTGTAAGCGGGTCTGCACATACATTAGCGTGTCATTTGGTTCAGGCGACACCAGCTAATAAACCGATTTATGCTCAACTCGATGGTGTATTAGTTTAGGGAGATTTGGTCAGAGGCGAGCCAGTGCTAACATATCTTAGCTCTAAGACTTTGTTACCTTTGACAATTGTTGCTTGCTTGTTAGCAGTTTGCTGAGGCTACACCCACACGTTAACATCTTGGCTAACAAACAGGTGATTTCTCACCTCAACATCCCGTTCGTTCAGCAAGATTGGATCAGATGAGCGCTAACGCTAATGCTAACACCGCTTCAGCTCTGTGAGATTTTCTTGTGTATGTCTTTTCTGTGTTCTTAGGATTCTGTCAAAGCTGCTTCATCGCACAAATACGTGCATCTCGTTTCTCCTGGCCCACGGCCACATGTTAGCGAGCGGGCTAACACACTACAAGTAGCCTGTGTTGATTTATGCCAACCCGGACGCAGATTTGGTCTCGTGAGCATTTGTAAACGTTGCCCGAAACTGGTTGTTGTTCTTTTATGTATTTGTTGACATTGGTATGCGACACGCGTGCGCTGATGTATGCGAAGGTAAACTCATAACGAGCCGGCGATAGGCTACGCTGCCTCAATAATAAGCCATAAATCACGGCGCTGTCACACCTCGCTAGGCAACAATGGCCTGCATGGACGCAGCATTGAGGCTGAAGTCAAAGATTCTTTGGGAACAAAGCAAAGGAGGACAGGACTGTATTGTAAAAAAAATTTTGATTTTTTTTTTTAAACAACCCATATTAAAAGTTCAAAGCCGAAATATAGTCTAAACTATGATCCCCAAACTGACAAACTTATATCGCTTACAGATGATTATAAACTGTAAATAAGTATTGTCATTTTGATTCCAATTCCTTTACTAATTGGCAGTGTGATTACAATGTTCCACTGCCTAGTAGTGAGCCTTGTGGTGCCCCACTGAACTTAAGCATCAATCCCTGGCTTTATAAAGATAGGTGTATTAGAGCAAAATGGCATTTAATTAAAGTGAGTCCCACCGACCCTCAACAGCTGCCAATAGTTCCCGGTCCTTTCGTTGCATTATCGTGAGACGTTTACCATTTGCCGACAATTTTACTGACATCCTACAAAAAATAAAATAAAAAAACAAAAACCAACAACAACAAAAAAGGCGGTGAGAGTTGACAGTATGAGATCTATAGGGTGGTACGGGTAGGCTGGCAATGTTTTATGGGTTTGATGCGATTAAGACGCTCGGGGGACCTCGAACAGCTTCATCTCATCAAGCGTTAAGACGCTTAATTAGCCCCCAAACGTACAGTCCGACAATGAGAGGATCCGTCCACGTTCACAGAAGATGCCAATTAGCCTTCTCTTCTATTCCTCGGGATAAAAGGCAAGTCAGAGGGGAAGCTGTCCGTGGTCCTGAAAGAGAACCAGCAGAACCACGGACAGCTTCTGGTTTCCAACTAAACCAAAACGGCTTCAAACTAAAATGGATGATTTCTTGTTGGATTTTGGACACGGCTCCTTGAGAGTTTTATGGAAATCTTTTCATGATGAACATGTCGGGCTTGATGTTTTCCAACTTGCCAGGAGGCAAGTCTGAGGAATTTGAACCTCAAGGGCTACTTCAGACCAAAATATCTGACTTCCAGTTCAATTTTGCGTCCAAGAGACTTTTTGTGCGTCTTATAATGAACATGTCGAGCCAATTTTGGGTTGGTGGGTCATACTAGAGTCAGGAAATGGCCGTTTCAAATCAATGTTTCTGACTTCTTTTTCAGTTTTGGATGTGAATCCTTGAGACATTTTTGTGTCTTTTCATGATGAACATGTTGATGGGTAAAAACTGGGGTCGGGGGCTGATTTTGTTCTGGGGCAAGACAGGATTTTGTCAAAAATGGCCACATCAAAGCAAAAATGCGGAATTCTTTGTCAATTTTGGATACGGGTCTTTTTGACTTTTTTTTCGTACATCTTGTCATGGTAGACACATCCACCCAAAGTTTGTGTCGATTATTAAAACTTGTGTCAGGAGGGTCTGATTGATTTTTTCTTTTTCCCCCCGCAAACTTTCCAGGGGGCACTAGCGAGGGCTACTCGTAGCGGGCGGAAGCGGTCGCGACACTGTCATCCGTCATTCTGGCGAATGTTTTTGAGCACAATCAGCGTGTAGATGCGGCGCGGGCCGACGAATGGAGACGAAGTGCGCTGTCAGCCCATCGCGATTTATGGCCCCCAATTTGGGCGATCTCCCGCACGGAAATGAGCGCAGATAAAGCGTGATTAATCGCCATTGCCGCCCCCGCAGACGTGCCCCAAAACTGCATCCGACGCACGTTTTTTTCCCCCCCCCGCCCCCTCCCAGAGAGGCAGATTCCAGCAGCGCGGTGCTTTCACTTGAACCTTGTAAAAAGCAGCTTTGTCTTTTTTCTGCAGCGTCCACCCTGGCTGGAGGAGTCCGGACCACTTGAAACATGATGCACCCATAAATCAGACGGCCCTGCCCGGCTGCAGTGGAGGAGCGCACTCTTGCTGATTTATGACATCCTTTGTGTCTGTGCGCCAGAGTGTATACGTGTGTGTACGTGCGCGCGCGCGAGAATGTGCGTTTGATGCTGTGTCGACGGCCGCTTCATTAGGAACCCGGTCCAATCACATCCAATAGAAGAGCTTCATCCTATACAGTTTTAAAGGCCACTCTAATGATTTACGAGCTCTCCTCCGCTAAATGTGAGCGCTTGGAGCTGGAGATAGCGACTTATTGCGTCACCGTATTTAAAGACATCTCGTGTTTTATGAGCACGCCTGCAATTCAAAACATCCGCATCTCAGATCTTCTTTGCCCACCGGTAGGAACGGAAATGATGTTCATCTCTTCTAGCCTGCCCAAAAATCGCAAACAAAAATGTTTATCATGACAAAAGTTTCTTCATAAGGAAAATAGCACTCGATAATAGTTAAATAAATCAATATATTGACTAAAGCATACGGTAAATAGATGATTAAATGTGATAAATGGTGAATTAAGAATTCTCCTTCTGGTGTGTGCAATTTGGGCGGTTGTATAATTCAAGGTAAGCTAATTACTAGAAGTGAATTGTAATATTAGTCATTCTTTGCAGAGGATGAAGAAGGTATGACATTAAGAATTGTTTGCTTGTCTGCCTACATGTGTTGACGGGTTGTCTTCAACTATCTGTTGCTTAAAGCATGATAAGACTGCCACGGAGATGCTATTTATTAGCTCTTCAACATTGTTTCCCATTGCGTGCTAGCATTAAGCTAGGAGGAGTTTGTTGAAATACAAAACCTGTCACTCACGTCTTTTTTCTTTGTTTTTAAGCACATACTGTGTGCACGTGTCAGTGCACCGAATGAATTGTCCGCTGTTTGCGTGTAATTGTGAGGGTGGGGCAGGCGAGGGCGGGCCCGGGCGGGCGCGACGGGGCCATAAAAATGAGGGACGAGCGCTTGGTTCCGTCACGCCGCCTTATTTAGCGCGAGAGCGTAAAGCTGCGGAGGGAACCGACACATTTTAGTCTAATGAGCAGGAATGAGAGACGCTCGTTAAAAAGCACCGCCGCCGCCGCCGCCGCCGCCGCCGCCACATGCTCAGCACTTCCTGCAAATGAAGGCGGCATTCGGCCCTCATTAAAATGCAAAAGGAATCATCTGATGCGCACTTGCAAAGATGGCGGCGGCGGAAAGGCCCAATGAGCTCATCCTGCGCAAATGCCGGCGCCTTCTGCCAACGACGTCGCTCACCGCATCTTTCGCCTTCGTAAAAAAAAAAAAAAAAAAAAAGCAATCTGCCGCTCTTGGCTTGGTTGCAGGTTTATTAAGTTAGGGTTTCAAATAGGATTAGGGATTCGGGTTTGGGTTGCGAATTACAGTTTCAAGCCTTTATTGGGGTATTAAGTAAAGGTTTGGGGTCCAAATAGGGTCCGGACTTCAAATTCCAGTTGCAAAAAGGCCTTCAAGCCTGGATTAGGGTTTAGGTTAGGCCTGGGTTAGGATTTCAAATGACAGGACCAAGATTTTGAGCCAAAGTTTGGTTAAAAAAAAAAGGCTTAGGCCTTTTGGTTCGATTTTTGGATTAGGTTTCTTCGTTGATGTTAGGATTTCAAATTAGGGCTTCAAACCTTGATTGGCATGTGGCGTATGGATCGGGTTTGGCGCTTATTTGTTGGCAAGTTTTAAAATGATGCGCTGGATGGGAGGTGGGGATGAGGGCTTGTCCCCCCCCCCCCCACCCAGCCCCTCCTTCTTGGTCTCCCCGGCGGTCCAAACGAAATAACGAAATCTTGATGTGGATCTCTCTCGTCGGCTTGCCAGGTAAAAGTCAATCTTCGACTGCGGGCAAATCCGTCGGCACGCACTCGTCGTGTCATCCGATAACACCAGTGAGAGCTCCTTAAATCCGTTATTTTTCCAAAGGGGCGGGGCAAAAAGAGTGGCAGCAGAAAATCGGAAGGAGCCGAGCCGAGGGTGGCGCATTTGGCGTCGGAGGTTAGATTGACGGCAAGTTGCAAGCGAGTGTGTGGACTTACCGGCGTACAGCTCGGGACCGTAGACGGCGCCCACCACCGGGTTCAACTTCCAACCTGCGTGCAAAAACACAAAAACAACTTTGACAAAAGACACATTCCATTCACGTCATCTCGACCGAAACTTGACTGCATTAGGGTTGCGAACAAAGGGGTTCGGGTTTCAAGCCTTGCTTGAGGGGCAACATTTGAGATATAGTCTCAAATTAGGGTTTGAAATGCGTGGTTAGGGTTTTAAATATGGATTAGGGTTTACAATGAGAGTTTGGATCCTGGCTTAATGTCGAGCGTGTCGGGACTGACCGTTGGTGTAGGGGTTGGCCACTTTCTTGTTGGTCATTACTCGCGCTGTGGCGTTGTTCACCTGAAGCGCAACAACAACACAACACACGATATCATTGGCGGGAAAACGACGTCAAGAAAAAAAAAACGTGTTCCACATGCAATAAAAAAAAAAAAAACGACGTGTGAGCATGCAGGAGGGAAAAAACGCGACAAGCACAAAGGCGATCAGGGCGGGCAAAAGCACCCCACCAACAAAACCGCACTGAAAATCATTTCTTGCTGAAAATTTGATTCATCGAAATATTTTTTTGCATTTTTTCTGATATGTTTGTCAATATTTTTGACGCAGATTTTGATTTATTTTTGTTAATTTTGCCTTTTTATTCTATTCAATGCTAAGAAAAAAAATACATTTGCATGAAACAGTTTATATATATATTTTAATTGGTGACATTGCAAAATGAGCACAAATTATTATTTCATTAAGTGTAAGTCATTTTATTTTGTTGGAAATAAAAGAAAAATTTGTAAATCAAACAACCTTCCATGTGCCTGATTTAAAAAAAAAATTGAATAATAGCTAAAAAAAATTAAGTCAATTGCAAAGAACATTTTAACAATTTTATGTTTTTTTTTCAATCTTATCTACACGACCTGCTCTTGCTGTGCAATTGACGGATAAAAAAAACAAACAAAAAAAACGAACAACAACCCCCCAAAAACGTTTTGAGAAGCAAAGTTTGCCCAACCCTGATCAGGATGCACAAAACCAAAACAAAAAGGACACAAACTGCAGACGTGCTTTTGACCGGCGACGGCTTTTGCCGCCAAGACCCAACAAGTTGGCGTCTGACGGCAGAGAGCATGCACTCGCCATGCACGCCGCCGCCATCATCATCATCATCAGGATGCTGTCGTGCTGCGAGGAACAAGATGCGTGAAGAAAAAGAGAAAGCACCTCGATCTTGCGTCCCTCTACGATTGTACCGTTTAGTTTCTCCCGTGCGCGGTCGGCGTCCATGCTCGTTTCGAAGGTTACAAAGCCGAAGCCCTGAAGACGGCGACGGCGACGGAGGGCGGCGGGAAGAAGACACAGAAAAAGAGAAGGTGAGCGGCCGCGCTGGCAAGTCGGCAGATTCATTAGCAGCCGTTAGCCGAAAGCAAAACACGGGAAAAGAGGACCCGGCTGACAAAGCGGGTCCGGCTCGGCCCAATTAAAGAGGCGGAATGTCAGGAAAACAGGCGTCTCGCTCGGGTAATTAACGAAAGAAGAAGAAGAAGACGACGTTTAGTAGCGTTAGCTGTAAACATCGCGGGCGCTAGCGGAGGTGTTGCGCTAATTAACGTCAGTTGAAAGTCGGCGAGGTGATGTTTGCGTTGGGCCTTGCAACTCACTTGGAGGTTTGGACTTTTGGCTTTTCTGCCCCATCGAAAAACTTTCGCTACACACGAGGACGGAAACTGGGGATAGTCACAGTTTAGTGTCAAAACATTTCGCGTCTGCGCTACCCAGACAGAAAAAAAGTGAACGGCCGTGATGTTTTTGTCAAAACGACACGCGCACAGGAGCACTCACTTTGGCAATTTGGTGTAGCGGACGGCGCGGCGGACGACTGGTTAGCGCGGCCGCCTCGCAGTCGATTCCGGGCTCCGGCCTTCCTGCGTGGAGTTTATGTCCTCCCCGTGCCTGCGTGGGGTTTTCTCCGGTTTCCTCCCGCATTCCAAAAGCATGCATGCTAGGTTGATGGAACGCTCCAAATTGTCCCAAGGTGTGATTGTGAGCGCCAACGGTTGTTTGTCGATGCGCGCCCTGCCGTTGGCCGGCGTCAGGGTCCCCAGCCGACTGACCGGGAAAGGCTCCAGCACGCCCCCTCGTGAGGAGAAAGCGGTTCGGATAATGGATGGGGGATGTTTGTCTAGCTTCAATTTTTATTTTATTTTTTTGTCCGGAGGCGACTGCGGGTTGCGAAACTGTCACTTGGGCGACTTATGTTGCGGGCTGGACTGACAAATGCCGTTGCTGGACTCCACACAGTCCACATTTGGAGCATCTCGTTGCATTGCCAGTACAAAACCCCAAAGTTTTTTTCCTTCCCAACTTCCTTTGCGGGATTTTTTTTTTTTTTTGGGCCATTCTTCCTTCGTTGCAACCTTGCTTCCTTCATTCCCTTCAACTTCTCCTTCCTCGCCTCCATAACCGTCAAACGTACGTTTCTCTTTCTTCCCCCCTTTTCCTTCCAAACATCTTTACATCTGTAGTTCCTTTCCTGTCTTTCTTCCCTCACACCCCCTTTTTTTCATGCATCGACATTCTTTCATCAGTCATCGCAACCTGCTACTCTGCCGTTCTTCATGTTCGACCTCTTTCCTGATGTCTTTTCATTCATAATCTCACTCCTTCCTTCCTTCCAACCCGTTTTTCGATTTCTCATCCTTCCTTCGCTGCAAACAGCTTTCCTTCCTGTCTGCTTGATCATTTTTTTTTTTCTTTGAATGGTTTGCCAATATTCATGACGCCAATTTTTTTGTTGGGTGCATATCTTGCAATCTCATCGATGTTGTGTGATCATTTGCGGAGAAGGTAATACTAAGTGCGAAATGGCGAACGCCGCGATGCGCTTCCAGTCGACCTGAGCGGCCATCGGCACCATCGAGCATAAATCACGCCGGCCTGTTCTCGTCTCGGGGAGATAAAGAAATGCATTCCAAAAAAAAAAAAAAAAGGAACTGAGGGCAGAATTAATCCTTTGGACATCCACCCGGCTGTCGTTATCCCCTCCATCTTATTTTCCACTTTCTCGCCTGCCTCACACACACGCACGCATGCACACACGGAAAAGGAATAATTAGCTTCCAACAGGCCCAAGCCGAGCGTCCATTTTTCAAAGCGGACAAACATATTGAATGCAAATGGCTTCATAGGAAATAGATTGTTTATTAATGTCCCGCTAGCTTCATTACAGAAGCGAGCGAGGCATGCTGGGTAATGTGCTGCGGAGGGCACCGGCCATTAACAAAATAAATAAAGAGATAAATAAATAAATAAATGGTTACGCCGGCTTGATGTCGGCACTCGGGACAAGGTTGCGCCTTCCCCCGAGGAAGCGGTGCAGAGACAAAAGTATTGGGACACCTCCAGGAAAGGGAAACGCAAGGAAAGCTTGTGGCGCTCTGTGCTTTTTGGAGTTGAATGTCAGCCTTTCCCTTTGGGGAGCACATTCGAATGGCAAAAGAATGCACGAGACAAAGTCATGTGAGTCCACTACAAAGTCGTTTGCCCAACAACAAACAAATAATAAAAAAAAAAAACAAGCAAAAAAACCCTCATAACACCAATTTTTGTTCTTTTATTATTATTATTTTTTTTTTGCAAATATATCACATTTGATGGTTAATCAATGAACGTTTGTGACTAAATATATCATTGTTGTATCAAAGAATAGGAATGGCAGGAGATGATGTTTTGGGCAATTTGGTCAGGAATCCGTCATGGGAAACAAACATTTTTTATGAAAATGTATATTGCTTGTGGGGATTGTTGAGCATTTTTGGGTCAAAATACAACTTTTTGTGAACAAATATAAGGTTTGAATAGAAAAATATTGCAGTTCCTTGGGATCGCACACTTCTTCCATTCAACCCGAATATACAATTCCCATGTTAAAATATTCATTTTTTTGCATTTTTCTGCACATACAATTGCACTTTTGTGGACAAATGTACCACTTTGTGTCAAAGAATCGCATCAGTGGGGGGCAAAAGGCAATTTTTATGGCCAACAATTGCCTTTTTTTTTTTTTTTCTGTCCAAGCTGAAGTCACCGAGTGAGCGAGCGAGCGAGCGAGTTTGGAGCCAGGAACAGGAAACAACACACTAGCGCATAACGAGGCCACGAAGCAGCTGGCGTTGCGGCCGACTCACCTTGGATCCTCGCTCGTTAAAGATAATCTCCACGTCTAAGATCTTTCCAAATTGCTGCGGAAGAGAAAAAAGGGGGGGAGGCATTAAAATGTGGAAGGAATTGTGAACAGTTCCAAATGGCGGTCGGTGTTTGCACAAAACAACAAAGAACTTCATGCTTCTGTTACAAAGCAACAAAAACAAAGCAAAAAAATCTGACAAAAAAAACCTACTAGAAGATTTGAACTTGATTTTTAATATGTATTTTTTTGTTATGAACTCCAAGTGTTGACCAGGAAGATGTTCGATTGTGTCTTTGTCTTTGGTCTCGCCCCATATTGGACGTTTTTTGTGCTCCTTATTTTCCTCCCGTGAGTTTTTTTTCTTCCTTGTTTGTACTTTTGTGTGTTTGTCCTTTGCCGCTTGCTAATCTGCCTACTTGTCAGTAGCACTTTATCTTGATGAGCCTTTTATTCTTCTACTTTGTCCAATGTTATTTTCCCCGACTTATCAGTCGCGCTTTTTATACCTATACCTTTATTTCATACCGCCTTCTCTTTGTACTTTAGTGGACGAAAGACTTGGGAGTTAGTTCTCCTGCGCTTTGTCTGATTTGAGGTCTCGACACACAAGACCAAGTAAGTCAGATGTCGTGAATAAAGGCCTCGATTCAAGTTCTGGCCCAAGTGCTAAAACCGTGAGAGTTTGCAATTCAAAACATAATTTAGTACATTTGTCAAAACGACGTGACACTAGTATATAAGTCTAAAAACCCCAGCATCCCCTCATCCTGTGCCTCTAATTTAATTTTCAAGAAAGCACCTTGTCGTCCTTGCCTGAAGAAAACCAACCAATCAGAGACAGGATTTCAGGAGCTTTGCTGAAACTATGTTGGAATATCCGCCCCTAAAACATGAAACGGTGGCTTGCTCACAACCGGACGTAAAATGAGTGAACAGAAGTAGCGCAACGGGACCTCGGGCAGCTGAGAGGATTCAGAAGTGATTCACAAGGAGCAACATTTGTGCTCATTTCGTTGTCCATTCCATTAAAAAAAATGACAACGGTAACACTCCATTATGAATAAGCCATGCTAGCAGCGTAGCAGCAGCGGGTAACTAACATTAGCTTGTCTCCAGCGCTAATGCTAGCTTCAGTATTTTCTTGACACCGGACAGCTTTCCCTTCTGACGACTTGTCACAACTCCGCACTTTCAGAATGCTTTTTAGCCCTCCTCTTCAGGCCTGACTCGCATCCGTGTGTGTGCGCGTTGCGCGGTGAGTTGTGAGCGTTTGGCTGCACTGCAGCATTTCGGCTTGTTGACTGGAGGATGCAAGTGTTCTTTTTATTCTCCTGAGCCCGCGGCGGACCTCGGATTTGTGAAGCGGCCGCTACCTTTTCGAGGCAAACATGTATCTTCCCCACTTCCTCCCCTTTGCTACCCCCCACTGCTTCATCCTTTTTGTTTGGGCACTCGCACAGTCAACAGGACCCGGGGCGGCACCCCAGGTGAGCCAGCTTGGGACTCCCGCGCTTCAAGAGGAGCCAAAAGAAAGTAAAGTGAGACTTGCTTTAAGGAGAGGAGGGAGCGCCACTTTCAGTTGCTGTCTCCGGTTACTTGCTTCAAAGTCATTACGCATGTCAAACGCGCGCCGTTTCACACTCCGATTTCCGATGCGATCATCGACGGCGGATGATAAATTGAAATGCCCGTTGCTTGATTTCAAGTGCGTTCCTGTACGTCTTTGGGAAGTTGAGGGATACGCGATGTTGAGGTTGGAAGGAAATCCTTTCCAGATATGGTGAATATAAAATAGGATCGATCATGGATGTGACTTGATGTGTTTTATGCAAAGTGTTACAGGACAGAAAATGACACAACTGAGATTTAAATTGTTAAAAAAAAAAAAGGCGTGACATGAGATGAAGTTATTTTTATTTTTTTTATTTTTTAGTAGCAAGATTCCAGAGATTTGCTTTATGCCTGTCTGTCTCAAGTTCTATTTTTGAGGGGACGAAAAAGTACACATGAGAGTAAATTATTATTTTGGGGGGGAAAAGTCGTCATTAAAGTTGTTGTACATTAAAGACAAAATAATGTTTTTTTTTTTTTTTAGAGACAAAGTGAGTAGTATGAAAATCTTTTTAGGAGGAAAAACGGAGTGCGATTAATAACAAAAAAATTATTATAATACTAAGAGATTAAAACTGACATTATTTTTAGAGAGGATTAAAACAACGTTTCTTTCAAGGAAAAAAAAATTGGGGTATTTTGCACAATTTTTCCTAACAAGATTCCACCTTGATTGTACCCGAGATAATCACAAAGCAAATCTCGTACTTACAAAAAGCCACAATATAGGTAGTGGAAAAAGCCAGCATTTCCAAAGCCCAATGTACATTTTTTTTTTTGTTTTTTGTGAGCAAATTATGCATTTCTGGAGGTGGGAAGCAATCAATTTTCCCTCTGAGCTAATTACGGAGGCCCTTTCAGAGGACCCACTAAAGTTGTCGCGAGAGAGGGTCCAGGTTGTCGAGTATTTACGGCACAACGCCGCAGACGGGGCCTTGGCCCGGGCCCGGGCCCGGCGCCGTCTTTGCCGGCGCATCTGGCCACTCAATGTCCAATTAGCTCATCGCGCTTAATGTCCATTTTTGGCTCCATTTGGAGCTGTCAGATGTTGGCGTTCTATTCTTCTAACGGCGTTTATCCAGGCGTGAGACGCTTTGCCTTATTAGCGGACGGACAGATGGACGCCGAGCTGGTCGGATGTGAAAGGAAACCTGCACCAGCAGGCAGACTTTTATTCTTCCTTAAAAACTAAAAATAAAAATAAAAATCACCTTATAATGAAGTTCTACTTGCTTGATTCTCATAACGAATCATTTTTTTACACACTTAGTGGGGGCTAAAATTGATTCTGTGGTGTCGCGGTGGGCTGAGGTGTCAGCGTGGTCTGGGTCATTGTGGTGTTCCAAGGTCCCTACTCACCCCAAACATTTGCCTCAGGTCGGGGTCCCGGAAGCGGAAGGGAATGTTGGACACGTGTAACCGTTTGGGCTGCTGCTTCTCCGACGAGTCTGAGTGCTGCGAGGCGTCCGTTTGCGTCACGTCGTCTGTCTGCCAGGGGATCGAAACAGGACACGACGCTCATTAGCCACCGTGCTACACTTTAGCAGGCGTTCTCAAACTTTTTAGGATATACCGACCCCTTTCATCAAGTTCATTTTTCCAAAGAGCCCCTCGCAATCCCATTGCCAGTTAAACGACCTTGTGTATACCCTATTTTTAAAAAAAATAAATACGCTTATGGGAATAGTCATATATCTTTACAACAGCAGACATTTTTTGAAAAAAAAGAAGAAAAAGAAAAAGCACTAATTGTCCAATTTTTTAGAGGACAAAAGTTGAAATGACCAAAAGGGTATTTTTTTTTTTCCAAGACCAAAATCCTACTCTTTACAAGAACAAAACACATTTTTTTCACTAGAAGACATTTAAATTTATTTTCAAAGAAGTCACAATACTACAAAAACAAATGTATATATTTATCTAAAAAAAAATGATCAGAGTAGAGATTTTTTTTCCGATTAAAAAAATTTAAATCAAGATTTTTCAAAGATAAAATCAAAATTAAGCAAGGGAATAAATTCCTGTTTTATTGAATTTTTTTTGTTAAAATTATTCTGTCAAAGATGTCTTTATCCCTCCAAAATACAGGACGACACTAATCCGTTTGTTTTGTTGGTTGCCAGATGTACGTAAGCACTTTTATGACATTTCTTCCAAATTATTTTGTGCAACCACCAAAATCCAGCCGGCAGCCCCGCCTAGTTGAAGAAGCGTCGCTTTCCCTGCGTCAGTCATTTCCCAATCCGGCGAGAACGGCGAGGCGATAAACAGTCGATGAGTTATAATGTCAACGTGGAGCTTGCGTGTCACAAATCCGCGTATTAATCTCTCGCATTTAGCTCTTGAGCTAGACGCAAGATTGAAGGCGCTGACAAAAAGCCGCGGATATAGATCCCACGGCGGCCCGACGCGCCGAGACCGGAGACATTAGCGACGTTGTTGGCACGCGAGGGGACCCCGAGCCCGAAGCGTTGTTGTTTCCATCATTATGCGAATGCCATTCTGACATTTCGATATAAACGACGTGTCGGCCACAGCTGACAAATCCCTCTCGTTCCCCACCATGACAGCGCTGATGGATGTCTGCCGGCGTTCAGGTGGACGTGCTTTCACAGTATTTTTACGCTTGGCTTTTTTTCCGGGAAGAAACTCACTGGGCAAATCTTTCGGGATTTATATATTCACGCCAGTATCTTGACTTGCAAGTGCCCCAGCTTGAGAGGTTAACCGGTGACACCCCGCAATGTTTGCGGAATGACCAAATGCATCCCACCCGCTGTCAACGTTGCGTCTAAAAAGTCGTAAGGCAAGAAAAAGAATTGCCCCTGCTGTCTCACCAATCCAATAATTGCACGGCAGTCATCTCATTGGCCAAACAAACGGTAACAACAAGCTTACCGAACAACCGAACGCACCCCTCCTTTCATCGCCAGTCCTTCGACGACAGCCAAACTACTGATAGCACCAATCTTGATAAGTTCGCCAAATAGATCGTACCTTGCCTCGTCATAAAAGTGAACAAGCTAATCACACCACACTAGAAATTCACGGAACAATGACCGAACCACTGTCTAGAATTGGCAAAAAACTACTGTACTACTACGACTACATACCATGCAAATAGTTTGTAAAGTCTGTCAAACGTTATTTTGCCATCAAAATGACATTTTCATTGTCGGTGGTGGTATTTTATAGACGAAAAAACGATTCCGACGTTTGAGGCGTCACTAAAGCAAAACTTGCAGCAAAGTCACTGTTGTGCATAAAATATTTTTTCACAAAATAGGTGAAAACAACCCATATTCTACTGCTGGTTATTTAAAAAATTGAATAAGCGCTTCATGGTGAAAGAAAAGAGTGTAATCTTTCATTTGGTAGTTTCTGTGTTGAAGTCGTCCTAAAACAATATTCTGCGAACCTCGAAAAATCAATCAGAATGCTCTAAAGAATTGTTTTAATGGTTGGCAATGAAAGAGTTAAACTTGTTTGGCCTAACATGTGATCGCTCCCCCATTTCGGAGCTTTCCGAATGTGCCTACCACTGACAAATTTTCAAAACAACTGTTCGTAGCCCTCCATTGAAAAGTTAGCAGAACAACCGACGGCACCTGTCCTTGACAACTTTGCTGAAGAAACACTTTTGGCACTCGCCAAAACGAGACGCCGTTAAGAGAGTCATTTGCAACCTGTCCACAACTTAGCCGGACTTGATGTCCTTTCAACTTCCTGTTTCGAGCATTGCATACTAAAGCTGCAACGTGTCAAACTGGGTGGTGACTTTCTAGTGTTTCTTTTCAATCCAATTATAGTCTTTCCATAAATTCATTTGCTCTCATGACTCATTTTGACTTTCCATTTAGATCTTCCTCTATTGTGGGCGGTGTGAAAAGTGCAAAGGTGCCCACCTAATGAGCTTGTGAAAGCTTCGCCTTGGGGACACAAAACGAAACACACAGGCTGCTAATTAGCAGAGCATTTGCAATTATAGCTCTTAGGTGACTAAATGAGGACGCCAGCACTGACTCACTTTTTCACACTCATCGATACACAAAGAACATCCTGGCTCTGTGTTTTTGTTTTCTGAAGGTGTCTTCTTGTGCGGGGGCACAAGAACGGTAACTGTAAATGATAAATATTGGATTTTTAAAAATTCAAAACAGGAAAACGTATTACATGGATTCAAAATAAAGCACAACCATCTAGAAGAAGAATACTAAAGTGAAACTCCTCTACAACAAAACCTACATAGACAAAAATACCCCCTAGTGTGAAAAAAATCTTCATGCCATTCCCACTTTCCTGCCTCCCATACAACGAAAAGAAAACCCCTGTTGCGTTATACGGAATCCTTTTCTCTGCTCTTGCCTGGTGACGAGATTTTGTGTGTGAGTGTGTGTTTACATCTGAGATCAAATTTGCTGCAGTGAAAAACCCCCTGTTGTGATAAATGTCTTGCTGCAAACATGATTTAATTGTCGAGGAGTTTCACTGTATTCGTTTTACAAAATATACACATACAAGTTATAATTCCCCAAGTCGAGAACTGACATGCTGCAGTTATGTTTAATTGGTGTTAGGATTAAGTGCAGGTCCATCGAGAAAAAAATTTGATGGAGCAAAAAAGTTTGAGAAACCCTCAAACCAGTACCGCTCATCAGATAGCATCTTGAGGAGCTAGTTGGAAGCGTCGCACACTGAAGACAAACCGCAAAGCCTTGTGGGAGACCCTTGTGTGAAATGGAAGTGACACACTGTGGCCTCTCCGTGATCCATTTCCAAGCATGGCGCAAAATGTGCTTTGCGATGTATTCAATCAAATTTATCGTGACAATATCATCGTTATCACGCCGATGGTGATAATGATCTCCCTTATTATTCTCATTATCATAATCACAATCTCCACGCCGATGGCTGTCATTTATTTGCCGTTTATGGCCCCATTTCGAGTCGTCGCAGACATCCATTGTGAACGCTGACAGCGGTTTGATTCAAGGTCCCACTGTGTCACACCCTCACTGCCAGGTTGGACGCCCCCGCAGGCCAGTGTGAGTGTGCTGAACAAAAGACACCGGAGGGGCCGGAGTGGATTTGTGTGCGAGAGATTCGGCCAACGGGGCTCCCAACTCCGTCGTGGAGGTTAATAGCCTGAGCGGCCGTGTTGGGCTCGGGGCTGACACATTGCAGACAGATGTCGGAGGGTGGCGAGGAACTGGACGCCGCTCCCCCCCGCACTCCCTCCTAACACCACCACGCCGCAGGTGGATCTGTTTCATTGCTCACACAAGACATCGTCGACCTTTAGCGGAGCGCCATGCGAACGGCGTTCTAGGGTGTCTGTTTGATCGCGCCGAAGCACGGTGTTTGCAAACATCCAAATGAACTTCCGGGATCTGTCGCACCAACGACAAGGACACGGAAAGAACGAAGACCACGTTAGGGGACTACGGCGTGTTCACGTCGGCACCTAGGGATCTTGGTTGACTGCTTCTTTATGAACTGACTTTCCTGCTGAGGAATCTACCTGGTTGCCATCCCCTCCACGAGCTTGGACCTGGTGTGCTTCCTTACTCAGCCACCTTCCCATCGAGCCATGAACTGGTTGCCATGCTGCCTCCTTGCCTGGACACCCACAAGCCTGCCTGCCTGCCTACCGACAGGCCTTCCGTCCCATCCCGCTGTCTGTCTTTAGACCTGGCCATCGACCCCACTTCCTGCTCACCTATTTCTCTGACTCCCCTTTTGGTTGCTATTCTCCTTGCATCGCTACTTGCTGGACACCCATTGACCTTCGCATGTGGCTTCTTTGTTTCTTACCTCCCTGACTTCAGTTGGTAGCCTGCTTTCCTGCAGTCTTGCCGGTTCACTGGACCTCGATCAGCCTGCGTCTTTGCCAAGTTAGCCATTCTGTTTTTACGAGATGCCTGACTTCCGACAGGTTGCCACCTCCCGTGCTCGGTCACTAATGGACAAGCAGCTATCAGCCAACCTATGTCTCTGACCTCCCTATCTGTTTAGTTTGCATCCTCGCTACCTACCTTCCTGCCCTCCCCCACTGCCTTACTTGCCCATTAGCTATCCTCCTCGACTTAGTCATGAATTGGATGTCGATCAGCTTAACTCCCATCTCAATCGCTTGCTCGCCTGCTTACCCATCGACCTAGCAGATGGCCTTCCGGATTTCCTACCTCCCTGACTTCCTTACCCTTTTGATCTCCATCCTCCGCACGAGCCCACCCGTAGACCGGACATCCTCCGGCCCACCTACCTGTTCTCTTGCTTAGAATATCCCCCGATCCTCCCTACCCCGCTTGCCTCCCTTTCAACGCTTTGCCATGCACAACCCCGCCTTTGCTGACTGACTACCTACCTACCCGCCTCTCTGCCAACCCAGCCATCCTGCTTGAGAAATGGCGTCGTGGCAGAGGAAACTAATGACCTGCGCAGCTCCGCCGCGTGAGGCCACCATCAGCGCTACTTTGCTGTCCCGACAGCTGCTGTCACAGGGAAGCAGTGGGAGGAGGAGGAAGAGGGAGGAGGCGGCGGGATGCGGAACGCGGCGTCCGTGCCAACGCGAGCTGTCATCTCCGGCGGCTCGCTGGCTTCCTGTTCCGCCACTTGTCTCAAAAGACTCCTTTCGCTGTTATTTGCAAATCGCCCGCAAAGTGCCGGCCTCAGCAGTTTTTCGCCACTCCGTGCAGAGTGGCATTACAAGAGCATAATTGAAACTATCTGATTGGAAAGCAGCCAGGCAGGTACAGTAGATTAGATCTGATTAAAGCGTGTCCACGCAGAGAGGGAGCTTTAATTTATTCTTTGAAGCTTGCCGCCGCTTCCGATGTTTGTTTGCTCTTTCGAAAGAAGTCGTATCTCCTGAGGAAAAGTGTCAGGTATGAATTGCAGCACAGAACGGGATGCTAATGTGCGCCAGAAGCTACATGATCCATGGTCTAATGTGACTACAAAACTAACCAGGAAGGCTGCTAATGGCTTCCTGTCGCCACCCGATTGGACGCAACAGATCTCCTGCTTCTGATTTTGAGGTTTTTAAGAGTTAAAATGGGGCTTGTTATGTTCAAGAGGCTTTTTAAATGTACTTCCATCTGATTTCTTGACCACGTTACCTCATTAGGATCACGGGTGAGCCGGAACCTTTCCCATCTGACTTTGGCCAGCCAATCGCAGGGGGAAACTATCGACAACGCTTGCACTCGAGGCAACTCAGAAATGTGAAGCAGATATATGAAGCACAAATCCACTTTTTCAAAGTCTTGCATTCACAACATGGCGTGTCTTGCCCACCCTTTCAATGTGAAATTAAACGACCACGTGAATCTTTATTGCCGTGACTATTTCTGAAAATATGTCTGTGAGCGAACCTTTCTGAATTTTTCAGAGGAGCGACATCTTAATCCAACTAAATCTACAGAAAAAAAATAGTCACAAGACACATTGGCCACAAAGGAAAAGAAGCTGAATATAGTTGACAACACTTAGTGAGATCTCGCTGGTTGTCATGGAAATGCAAAGAAAGCTTGACAGGGGAAAAGGGTTTTCCAAGGACCCCCTTGTACTAATGCGTAACTACAAAACATCACTAAATGGAAAATTAGGAGGAACAAAAGATGTGATGGCAACGTAATTTTTTGTTTTTCAAACAATGAAGTTGAATTTGACAGAAAAAGTCATACTTGACAAATGTTTCACCGCAATATTTTGCTGTTAAAGTCAAACGAGGAATTTGGGAAAAAATCATGTCTTTTTATTCATGTCATGATGCACATTTCGTTCCTCTTTTTAATTTCTCCATGAAAATAACTCAAGAAACGTTTATACTCCATCTTTTGTTTTTAGCCAAGCATCCATCTCTTCCTCCTCCACATCTCGCGTATCATGCGCTCATTATGTTTAGAGTTCGGTGAGTCATGCCGGGCCATTCACTTTCAAGCAGTCACAACAAGAAGGTCAGATCAGAGGCTAAATGGACCTTTTCAGCTGCTCTTCTTCAGACTTTCAAGGATTTCTCCGTCCGTTTCATAAAGACATTCGAATCGATGAATGTTCAGCGCGTTCTTTACAAATGTCCACATGGAGCGTCCTTGGCGGCGCAGACGCCGAGATTGACTTTGTGCGACACAAGAGCGGGAGCGTTAGCGACGGAAAGCGGCGGATGACACAAACAAAGAGGCAAAGGGAGCGCATCGGCTTGGGCGTTGTTGCTTTTTTTTTTTCCTTGTCCTTTAAAAACAGTTTTTTTTTGTGTTATCGCAGTCACCCAGAATCCCCTTTGGAGAATCTTCTCGCCGCGGAAAAATGTGGAATTGAGTGCTGCCCTCACGCCAGCCGCCTTAATTTGTTATCTGAACGCAGAGAGATTACTCATGAAATTCACGCCGACCTCGGACTATTTGAAGCCAGCCAGATAACGAGCCCGCTGCCGCTCGGCCGGGAGCCCCCCCCCCCCCCCCCTCCTGCGACATCTCTCGGGATTGTCGCACAAGTTACCCTCAGCCCCCACCCCTCCTGACCCGGTGCAGTGCTTCCCAACCTTTATTGAGCCAGGGCACATGTTAAACGTTTGAAAAAAATCGCAAAGGGTCACCAAAGCATATTCAGCGCTACCTTGACTTGCAGTTTCATTTTCATTTTCTACTAAACTCAGTTTACTTGTATATCTGTTGAATGTGCGTCTCGTTGTGAGAATCAGAAGCTGAAATCCAGATGGCCAGTTATTCTGTGTGGGAGCGTCTGGGTTGTGAGTTGTGGCCTACAGCAGATCTTTGGGAGTGTTCTCATTGACTATTTGAAAAAGAAAAAATAACAATACTTTTGAATAATGGCACAATAAAATAAAATGTAAAGAATTAAACCGTTTCTGCAACATTTTTTGCTTCAATTCAATGGACATTGTGCCGCGCAGTATGACAGACATACGGCTATACACGAAGGTGGCGGTCCTAATTGCTCAGTAAGTCGCAGTAATATTTTTCGCAGATCATAAAAAAGAAATACTGCCTGTGAGTATTGTTATGTCGCCTTCTTCATGTGTTGCTCCACTCTTTGTGTTGTATTTATTGTTTGGCTAGCATTGCTATTAGTTAGCCCCTGTAAGTCGTTTAGCATTGTTTGTTAGCATTAAGCTAAACTGCCCTTTTCTATGGCATCTGCTAAATTGCCGCTTATTGAGAAGCGAGTTCCCTGCCGCCAAATAGTGCTTGTATCTCAAATTTTTGCTCGCAAGTCCAAGCCAACAAATGGCCAAATGACAGCCTGTGTCTCGAAAAACTCCCAAGTTGGGTAACTCATGTCAAGACACCATTTTATAATGTACGGTATATTTGTTCATCTATCTATACGAGCAACATATCGTGAAATGCTCTTTCACTAGATAGCAGAAGGTACAATTAACCCGGTTATCTACCTGTAGCCATTCATAAAATATCCGGGATACACGTACACTGTGTAAAAACTGGCATAGGTATAAGAAGTGTAATATTTTCCTTGGCACAGTGGTCGCGGATGGCTGCCCTCGAGGTCTGGTTCTGGAGGGCAGATGAGGATATGCTGAGGAATGGCGAGCCAGTTAGGGAGGTAAGGAGGGAGGACTCGTTAAAACAAACGTCAGAGAACCTTCTCGCTTCTTTTTAAGTCTAAAAGTCGAAGAGCTGAACAGAGTAAAGTGGCGTCAAGGGAGCAGCAAAGAGGTGGTGGTGGGGGCGGGGAGGATGGGGAGACGGGGGGTCTCTGTTGAGAATCCGCTCCTTCAATCTGCGCTTCGGAAATCAAAAGGCGCTCGGGCTCGTGTGGCGGCGGCACCCGAAGCAAACGGGCTGCTCGTGCCATTAAAGCTGCCGCAACTCAGCGGTGGGCGCCACCACGTCACCAGACCCCGAGGATTAGACTCTCTGTTTACACCCCGATAATCCACCCCCACCCCACTCGTGTGGCTGGATGTGTCGATGGAAGAGGAGGGGGGAGGGGCCGGTGGGGGGCCACCACCCCGAGGCTCTTTTCCCGGCAGGGGCGCACATGAATCGCTGCGAGATGGCGAAGGCGAGAGAAGAGACGGACGGACGGGGATCGCTGAGGCGTCCGGAAGGGGGAGAAGATGAAGATGGAGGAGCGAGGGGGCATAGAGGGTAGGGGGGCCGCTTCTGTCGGCTTTCAACTGGCTGGTGTAACAGAGCGCTGTAAATCAAACCAAGCCGACAAGGCGCCATGGCTCGACGTGTTAAACTGCATCGTGAGCCGCCAAGGCGTAGACGAGAATAGTGAAGGGATTTGTTGTTGCCAGTTTTGTTTTCGGCATTCGTATTCCGAGATGGCGCTAACGCCTTTTGGCGTAGTGGTAGACGGTATGCAACAACTATCGTACGTTGCACCTTCCAAAAAAGAACACAAGCTATTACGTCGGGACGGGTGTTTTCATAATCCGAATATTCAGTTTGGAACATAAATCTTTTGTTTCCTAAAAGGAGGACCAATTAGTTGGTGTTTAACTTTCCTGAAAATTTTAGGTCAGTTTTGGTAACGTGATTTTATATTGTGATTTTTCAGCACAGGATATGCACTTTCAGCTGTTTTGTTGTTATTGCTAATATATTTGTACCCGGATTTGTTTTGGTATGGGAAGCGCATCCTTTATTTTCTGAAAAACAAAACGACAAAAATTTGTGTTAACACTTATCCTAAAAATCTAAAAAATATTGAAGTTGTTATTTCGGTTGCCGCATTGGTCGGGGTGTAATGGTATTTATTTTGATTCTTAGCTAGCGGACGCATCGGAAATGACGTAGTTTGGTTGAAGATACTGGTTTTAAAATATACATTGTTAAATTCTCTTACGTTGTCAGTTTTACAGTAAAAATCAAGTGGGGTTGACAAATAAACAGCTTGATGCAAGCACGCTGTGCCTCTTCTTCGGAGCACTGCAAAGCGAGCGAGTCTTTTCATTTCCTCAAAGTAACGTTATGCTAGCCGAGCATTTTCGCTTAGGAATACTTTAAAAAGGGACTTTATATGTCAAAGCGTGTTTCAATGAGGTTAAAATACGGTAGTAACTAAACAATATTTCTATGGTCTCGATGACAAAATTGTGAGGGGAACTGTAATGAATCCGTCGCAATCACCGCGAGTTCACCGCATAATGGCAGCTTTGTATTTCCGTGGCATTAAGTCATTAAGTCAAAGCACAGAATACGCTTCCATGCACCCCACATGTCGAGGTAATTGCGATCCTGAAAGAGGGCAGCTAATAGCTAAAAGTTCGTAGCCGGCGTGCGTGCGTGCGCGCCCGCGCGCGTGTGTACGTGCGCCCGACCCAGATAAGGCGGCAGCCAAGCTTCGACCTCTCTCGGCAGGTGTTTTCCCACCTCAAGAGAGACAAGAGTAGCCGGCAGGGTCTTAAGGTTCTCATCTCCATCGACGTTACTCTTCTTTCCGGACGCGTTGCTGAGCTTTAGCGGCGTGAAACGTCTTGGCTTTTATCTCCATCTTCCCACCGCCCGGGGTGAGCCGCGGGTCAAAAGTATTTCAAGTAGCGCGGATGCAAATGCAGAATCGAAAGTAATTCGCAAACGTGCAAAGGGAGGACTGCTTTGTGGAAAGCAGGAGCTTCGCCCGCCGCTTAAAAAGGCCAATTCCGTGGTGGCGCACACACACACACACACACACGCAGAAAATACTGTATCCAAAAATGTACAAATCACTGGTGTCAGGCTAAGAATCTCTTTTGTCACAATTTGGTAAATTTCACATTTTTTCGAAACATCTCTACGATTGGTCAATACACACGTGTGACGGTCAATTTTATTTCTATTTTAAATGTTGAAAATGCACCTGCAATTGCTGCACTTTCTGGTTTCGAAGCACTTTCTCCTTAAAGAGTGATGCTTTTGGACGCCACTGAAATTCATAGAACTCTTTCATTCCTATTCACAGTCAGTTCTTTTATATTTTTCACCTAAACAATTTTCACTTTTAAAAATCCAGATTTTGCGCCACGAACGACATTCTGCTAACATCAGCTCCCAGGATGTTTGATGAGTGTTCACCAGCACTCGCAGGAACGAGACCCCCCATTCCACACACACTCACACACACACCCATATCGTCCCCCCCCCCCCCCGCCCCCTCACAACGAGAGAGATCAGGAAGCCCCTAAATCATTCATGTGGACTGCAACACCCCCGATAACGGCGCTCGGCTCTCCGGCATGGGCCGGCATTAATGCACATTTCTGCTTCTCATGCAAAAGTAAGCAGAAAATTACACACTCGGAGTCACGTGACTGCTGCAAGTACTCAAGTATGAATGCATAAAAGCGTGTTTTGCGTTGCATATATTCCGCACGGTGAGGGTTCAGATCCAATGCAATGATATATATTTATGCATCTTTTGTTTATTTATGAATGTTTTCGGTTGAAATCTTAATGAGGCGCAAGGTCATAAAGTGCGCATTCCATAAGACGGCTATATCAAAGAGTCATAGGGTGGAAAATAAATATATCAAGACATTTATACCAAAGGCCTTGGAATCGCAGAGAAAGGAAATTACAATGTTTTAACAATATTGAAATGGGCGCGGTGAATCCAAATGATCCTTTTTGTCAGTCGGTGAACAAATATTGCAGATTTTTCTGGGAACTGCTTGACGTCTGCGTTGCGTAGACTGCAACTTCTGGGACATGTGAAATCCGTTCTAATAATTTCACTTACCGACTTTGGATACGGCAACGCAAAATGATTGATGCAAGGGGGAAGAAAAACGTATTTACGCTCGAGAACTGAACTTAATATTTGGTTGCAGCGGCACAGTTTCTGCTTCACATCTGTGTTGCGTGGAGTCTTATGAACTGGGAAATGCTTTCTACATTTTTGTTAATTTTTTTTTTACTTTCTACTACTCTGCTTTCTGCTTTGTGACGACTTCTCCCGTTCCAAACAATAAAACTGCTGAAGTGAATCCGTGAGTGTAGCTCTCCATTTAACTGAACATATCTAAAGCTCGCTCCGAATGGAAATTTGAGCTGGCAGCACAAAGCAAAATCAACAGGCCAAGGTACCCCCCTCCCCACCACCACCCACACAGGTCAAATGACAACTGTAAGGAAAAAGCGAGTGTTAAGAACGACGTGGTTAAAAGTCAAGAAAAGAAGAGTGAAAGGTGTTTACTTGCTGGTGGCCAGTGGAGAAGAGTGTTTGCAGGTGCTGAGCGACACTGACCGGTACGGACGCGGGGGCGGCGATGCTGGGGGTGCTGCTGTCGGTGCCCGGCGCCGGCTCGCTGTGCGTCGGCGTGGGCGTGTACAGCGTCATGGCGTGTTCGGCCACGCGGCTTTGCCCGCTGTAGTCGGGCGTGGGGAGGGGGTGCGGCGCGGCGAACTCGGCGGGGATGCCGTTCTGTGGGGGCGGGGGGTACTGGGCCGCGGTGTAGGGCTGGGTCATGGCGTCCGGGGGGTTGGCGGCCTCTTGGTTACCCTGGTAGACAGGTAGACAGATGGCAGAACATTTTTAAAAATGGAACTGGTTCTTATGTGTTTCGCGATGTCGTGATTGCTCAGAAAAGCAGCAGGATGAGTTTGAGCATCTCAAGCAACCTGATTATCAGCTCATATTCGGCATCAAAAACGCTTTGCAGTGCCGATGGACAATGACCCCCCCCCCCCCCCCAAGCATACCGTGGAAGGAACCGCAGCGTTTTGGAAGGCAAAGAAGTGGAATGCCGTGCAAAGGCCGAAGTCAATCAACTGAAGTGAATCGGATTGAACATGCACTCGAAACCGAAGGGAAAAATGCCCCCAAGCAACAACAAGCAGGAAGTAAAGACAGTTGCAGTCGAGGCCCTGGCAGAGCATCTCCAGGGATGAGATCCAGCGTCTGGTCATGTTGATACGTTCCAGAGTTCAGGCTGTAATTGACTGCAACGGATGTGCAACCAACTTTGAAAAAGGTTTGATTTCCGATTGTTCATTTCTCTCACTACGATAAAAAAGTGGTGGGAATCTATTTTAATTCCTTCACCCGCCACCTGATTTGGAGGCAAATCCCTTCAAATTCAAGCTGAAAGTCTGCCGTTAACAAGACAAACGGGAAACGCTGGCCATTTGGAAACTATTTTGCTTGCAAACGACACCCGACCAGGAGAAGGTCGACTGCCTGTTATCATGCACATTTCTGCCGCGTCCGATCAAGTAAATATGCTCACAGCTGATTCTCGTAGCCGTCCTGAAATGTATCGATCACCAGTTGCGACCGTACTGTATAGTTGCCCAGCCGGGCGAAGGCAGAAGTTAAGTCCTCCAATTTTGCTCTGAACAAAGACACATTCTTGCTAGTAAATAAATAATCATTTCCTGACCAATTAAATGCGATTGGATCGGTCCCCGCGGCAATTGTGAATCGCTGATTTGGCGGAGATCAAAGTGGCTGCCATTAGAGACGTGCCAACGCGATCGCGGGGCATCACGGAGGCGGTGCCCCGCGTACCGACGCAACGGCAGCCGTCACGGCGCATCAGGCCTGCCGTTAGCGAGAGCCTTGATCAGCGCTAATGAACACGGAGGATGTTGTGTAGATCACAGCGTCCCCGAAGGATCGCAACCCCCCTCCTCCCCCTCGCCTTCCAAGTCCACGGCGATCGTTACAAAGCACCAGAAGAAGAGTACGATCAATCCATTGATCGTACTCTTCTGATTATGACAAACTTTGACCTGAACGCCACCGCCGATTCTTTTCCCCGATGACACTTTACGACCTGGAATATGTCACTCAATGACTGAATGTCGACAGAACAATCACAAAATTTGTTTAAAATTGTATGGCGTTGTCGTAACAGAAATCTAAAGTATCTTTGCTCATACCGTTCAAGAAAAAAATTTCTTCCAGAACCAATTAATTTCCTAAGTAGAGGTCACACTGTATTTGGTTTTGACTCCATGCAACAGAGATGTGAAGCACTTCTCAGAAACGGTGCTCATTAAGTGAATAAATGCTTTCCCGTGAATCATTAAATTACCGTATTTTCACGACCATTCGGCGCACCGTGTTGTTGGGCACGCCCACCCTTCACTCATTGGCAGACTTCCGCACAGTTCCCGACTTGTGCTTCATACACTAGACTTTTAATGGCGCCTTATGGTCGTGAAAATACGGTAATATCTGAAGCACAGTTCCCGACTTGTGCTTCAGATCTGTGTTGACTGGAGTCCTTCCAGTTGTGAACTACTGGACTCCAATAAACACGCTTACTGTTATTCTTCTGTTCACAGTCGTTTGTTTTCGTGAAACCTCATTCCAGTTTAAATACATGATTTGGGGCAAAATATAAATCAAGATGTAGCGTATTGTATTGTAACGCTAACACATAGCCACTCAGCAGTGCCGGATTAAAGCGAGTGTATTTTTGGAGGGCCTCGCCTTGAATGGCGAGGCAACTCGTAGCTCTTAAAAGTCAATAATCTCCTCGCGCCGCTGCCGCAGATCGCAGCAGATGGACTGAGGTTGAGTTTTGCAAGTGCGCTTTAAGAGCCGACAAACAAGCAGACTCCAGACGAACATCATTTGCAAACACGCGGCCCGGCTCCCCGGTGCAACGCCATGATGAGCCGCGCCGGTAATGCGCTCGCGCGCCGCTTAACTGTTAGCGGGTGTGCCGTCGTTACCGTTAGCGCGTGTGCTAACGAGCTGCCGGAGCGGACATCCAACTGTGAGAAGGTGGAACAATAATGGCAGATTCCAATAACAAGCAGGCGCAATTTAAAGAAAGGCACACCGGACGTAACTCTTTGGGCTAAGCGAGAAACTGGCAGGCGAGCGGCTTTATGAGGGCAGGGAAAAAAAAAAAAAATAACGGGAGGAGTTGGCCTGCTTTACAAGGCGAGTGGGAACGGCGAGGCGGGAGATAAACGTGTTTTATTCCTCGCTGCAGCCCGGCCAGTCAGGGAAGGTGCGTTAGTTTTAATGAGCGCGTGGAGGAATGCTACGCTGTAAATGTAGTGGAAATAATTTCACGCAGACGTGTCGGCAAACAAAAGGCAGTTGGAAAAAAAGCCCGCATTCGGCCAATTAAGGCGGTGCTCCATTATGGAAATGAAAGGAGGGAAGCCTTGAGAGGTTGAAGCTACCATGCAGCCTGGCCCTTCACACCGCCCTTCCTACCACTCTCTCTTAATGCGGTAACTTTTTTTTTTTTTTTAATCTACCCCTGCGCTCTACTTTGCCGCTCCCTCCAGTCATGGCGTTATATAACACGCCTTCCTCATTTGAAGGAAGCTCTTGATGTTGGCAAATTTCCCGACTTGTTCTTTTCTTCAAGCACAAAAGTCGTCGGAAAAAAAAAAGGACATCCGGCTCCGCTGGTCTGACAGCTGCTGGATTTTAAAGCAGCCTCCTCATCAACAACAATAAAGAGGGCCAAGAAACTAAAAGTTCAGCAGAACAAAAAAAAAAAAACACAAGAACAGATCTACCGTATTGGCCCGGATATAAGACGGCCCTGATTATAAGACGACCCCCTCTTTTTCAAGACTCAAGTTTGAAAAAAGACATTTTGAACACCAAATTAATTTCTATACAGACAATAATTACAGTACATCTGAAACAAATGATTATAACAATATATTTGAGAGAAAAAGCATGTTATTTTGCCTCATTCAAATCTTAATATCTGAACATTTAAATATGGAAACTAAAGTGCAATCACATTCGTAAATGGTTTTTGAATGTAAATTAAATCATGACTTCTCCTCAGCTGCTGGGTAACGTGGCCGATCTTCGACCCACTCTTCTCCAGATTGTCGCTACATTTCTCCATTTTCTGTTATCTCTTCTGTTATTTTCTTCTCTTTTCTTTCTTATTTTTTTCTTCTTCGTGCTACCGCTATTTTTATTTTTATTCTTCGTGACAGGGGTTCACTTCAGCCTGGGGAGTCACGTTCAGCATTCGCTCCAATGATATCTGGCGAAATTTAGCGTCGCCAATGGGTATAATGTCTAGACCCCGAATATAAGACGACCCCCACTTTTTCAGTCTTTCAATGCAAAACACACCGTCTTATATTCGGGCCAATACGGTAATAGTCACGTGCTGTGGTCTACCAAACGGATCCTGGCTCAAGCCAAAGCAAGAAATGCACGGTCAAGAGAAAACACCCACCCAAAGGGCAGAGAGAATCAAAGACATATCATTTGAGGCCTACGTTGACATCTGTAGCGCTCTTAAAATCACATCAAATTTGAACGGGATCTGTATAGAACTCTGAGTACCACGGACAAGAAATCTTGAGAGAGGTGGACACGACGGAAGGACGACTATCAAACTGTCGTATCCCCGGTGGGGTAAAATAATTGTCAAGGTCTAGGACATGCTGAAAGGATCATTTCTCACAGTCAGGCTGCTCGAAGTGGATCAAGTCCAGACAATGGGGAGCCTGGGTTTCCTCGCAAGCTGGACCCAGATATGCAAGGGCTAATGTATGGTGGTCAGAGCAGCAGAAGCAGGAGCATCACACCCTCGAGGGGGAGGGTTTCCACATCCAAACTTTTCCCGCAGTTATCATTATCTCCTTGACACTTTGACGACTTTTTTACCGCAGTGACTTGCTTTGAAAACATTAAAGCTTGAGACTTATGAGTTGCGCATACAGGATACCTTACTCCCACATCTGGCCTTCACCGTTTCACAGTTGTGGTGTGTTGCGCGTTGTTCGACTAAACCAACGACTGGTGTGGGATGGGGACAGAAAATAAACGTGTGCTGACAAAGTGCCCGGCATGGCCTTAGCCCGCAACTTTCCTTTGAATCGGACCCGCGAAGCGAAAACAACCACTTGGAGAAGGAGAAAGAAGAGGAGGAACGCCACTCAAGCAGCTCGGCAGCGACTCTTTAAGAGGGCAGCGAGGCGAAAGTGGCGAGGAAAAAAGGGGAGAGGGGCGCGCAGGGCTTGTTAGCTAGACACAAAGTAGGCGCGGGCTCTCGTGTGATCTTGGCTGTCCTCTGACGTACATGACAAACGAGTCACCCGACTGGAAGAAGTAGAAGGAGGCCGGCGGAATCAGACACGGGGACTTGCGCTCATTCTCACAGTAGTCTCCAGATAATCGAGAGCGCTGAAAACGATAGCGGCACATCTTACCCTGGATTGCTGCTTGTAAAGCCCCAACTAGGCAACTCAAAAACATGTACAAACATCCAGACCACCTGAGTTGTTCAGCCTAAGAGACACACGTGCACTGTACGTCCCTCCTCCAAGGCTCACCACACAAACGTGGCCTCCGGTATGAGCAAGTGTCGCTTTTATTGATCTCGGACGAGGAGCGGCACCGGCCGGCGTCTCCTCGGCACGCGGCCGGTGTCAAATTGGATTGGGAAGTGTCACTTAAGGAGATCACTTGCCGAGTAGACTTTTTGTTCTTCGCAAAAGCCACCACAAAGGTCAGGTGGGCTCGCGGCGAGTTTCCGCCGGCCGCTAACCCCCAGGTGTCTGCGCTAAAGGCTCGTCTATCTCTGCAGGTGCGAGCGCTTGGCCGCCCGCCAGCCATCGGTGATCCTCTTTAGCGGCGTCGGGAGGCCAAGAGGAGACGGGCGGCGCAAATAGAGAAGCTCTTAGGAGGAACTCATATCGGCAGAGTGCAGCTCTGACTCATGCGTGCGGCGGCGGGTCAGCGGCGAAGGCAAAATACAGCGGGCGACTAATTGCGCCGCTTTGGATCCGGAGGGAAATCACTCAAATGGGAGTGCGCTGATCAATCTGCGCTGCTGCGGCAGGCGGGAAGGCAGGAGGGAAGGTGGTAAGGGGAGGGGGTTGGGGGGGGGGGTGCTGATGGAGTGGGCAGCTTTATGGCTCCGGCTCCGCATTTCTCAGCAGAGCTTCTTTTGCCTGCTGCGCAGGAAGTGCTGCCGCAGATCGCATCTACCTCACACAGATCTCCGCCTGTACTTAATGGCCAAAGCGGCCTGCACCGACAAAGTCTTTGAGAGGGGAACTTGAGTTTTGTGGATGCGCTGGTTTATCATCAGATACGCTTGTCAGAATGTGTCAAAGAAGCCAGGCGGGTTTGATTGGTTGTCCGTCAACAAGATTTTGACCGGGGGTCGGATTATTGACGGTTACTGATGGGGCGGGTACTGAATCTCAAGTGCAGTCCGTGGGGGGCTCCCACATAACTCGAACCCCGGTTGTTCCATTCCAAAGCTTTCTTTGCCAATTCAGACAGAGAATCACAGTGGGCAGCACTACAAAATTGTTGGGACAGCGTGGTTGATAGTTCGATGCTTCCAATGTATTTAATCCCTTTATAGGGTCTTAGGTGTAGTTCGTGGGGACTCAGACTGGCTCCAACTTAACTCAACCCCTGGTTGTTTCTTTTACGGGTCCAAAACTGCCAGGCTGATAATCGGAGGTTGATGGTGTGGACAAGTTTGCATCTATTTCATGCATATCTAGTTTAAATTTATGTAACAGTCAAGCCGACAGGCACCAGGAAACCATTGTTACCCGAGCTTATTTTTAATGGATGCAGTGTCAGACTTTGTCGATGAGAGAGGAGGGGGGCCAAGGGGCTTGGGGGGCGGGGGGGAGGGATGATCAGTTCAACCAAATTCAGTGGAGGGTCTGTTGGGTGGTTTCCAGAGGACTGATTGCAGGGCACAAAGTTGTCGACAGAGCGGATATCTAATCTCGTAATGGGGACTCGGATATGGTCCGAGGGGGCTCCCACAGGCTCCCACGTAACCCGAAGCCTGATTGTTGGTCTCCAAAGTGTTGCCTCCAAACCAGTCAGGGCGATCGAAGAGTCCGTTTTACCGTTCTGCAGACTGCACATACTACCAGAGGGTGGCGTGAACCGGCAAACCGTGAGCTTTACGGGAGATTGGGGTTTCATCAGATGCAGTCAGAATTTGTCGATGGTGTAAGAGTTTTTTTTTTCCGCAGGGTGGTGGGTGAACTTGTGAGGTGGTGGAGTCGGGTGGTTGTCAAGCGGAACATAATGGGATACAGCGTACCGTACATTTCAAAGCAAGCGTCAGTTGACTGATGGTCAGTGGAATCATTTCTGACACCTGAATCTGACAACAGAGTATGTCCTGAAATTGTGATTGGGACTCGGGCACCTTTTGCAGGGGCTCCCCATTGACTCCTACCAAGGTTTTTTTTTTTTTGTTCGAAGTGTTGTTTCCTCTGTAAGCCCGAAACCTGCCAGACCGAGTGTGTGGTTGACGCAACGCGAGTGCAATTCGAACGGCGAGAAAAGCATCTTTGTGTTTTGCGCAGCGAGTCGTTGCAGCGAGAAGTCAGTGGCTGATTCCACAGGCAAGCGGCGTTTATTCCGTCTCAAATAAAGACGCTCAGGCCCGTTGTAATTAGGCAGGCCGCGTGATCCTACCGCAACTCGCCCCTTGATAGTCACCAGAGGCGGTGGCTAATTACTAACACCGCCGTTCCAAGGTGAGCCGGGACTTGAGCGGTAGTAAACAACAACAGAACACCTCAGGCGGAGGCTCTCCCTTCTCTCCCTCAACCGCCAATTACAGCCCGGCGGGAAAGAGAGAAGCGCTAGCAAAAAAAAAAAAAAAAACAATTTGATGCAAATTCACAGCAGCGAGGAAGGCGAGAGGCTTCCGGCGAGCGTTCACGCTCGGCGGAGGAGCCCGTTATTGTTTGGTCTCACATTTCCTGCCTTCAAAAAAAAAAAAAAAAAAAGTCCCATCTTTCCATTTTCCACCTCATTTGTGTAGAAATCAATTCACGAGAAGAAACGCTGCCTGTCTTTTTCAGTCAATTTAGGCCGCCGCTTGCACCGCCGCCGCCCTTCTCCTCGGGGCTTAATCGTTTTCACGTGTCACACGCGCTCCATCCCCTCTAACCTGATTTGTCCTCGTTATGGCGAGCACTTATTTGCGCGCCGGCCTCGGACGGAGAGGTATGAGAAAGAGTTCATTTTCTCCCATCCCTTGCTGATTTCTTCATTACATGGCTCGCACGGAGACGCGAGAGGCACTCTTAGCGGCGGGCCCTCGCCGCTTAATAAAGACTGGATCACTTTGAACCCGCGTGACACACGTAATGAAGGCCCGATGCATCACAGGAGGGGGGGGAGGGGTGCATAATGAAATGAAACAAATACGTAAATAAGGCTGCCGACCTTGTGAGGAAGCCATCAGTTCCACGCCATCGGACCGCCGCAGCCCGAAGAGCCGATAATTGTCTCTTTTGTTGCGTAGTGTATATTTACATCTGGGACTAATTAGCGCAGAGCCGGTGTCAACATCTTAGCCAACATGCAGCTCGTTGTTTTTATTATTATTATTAGACACAATGCAGCTTCCTGTCACACTGATTTTATTTACTTTTTGGGAAGAAAAAAAAAATGAACTTAAGCGCTTGTGGGAAAACTGCTCAAGATCAAGTACAGACGAAGAGAATTTCTTCTCTTTTACATTAGCCTTGACATTAATCAACGTTTTATATTGAGTTACATGGCAAAAAAAGCTTCACAATTTAGCCGATAAGGGCTCATTTCCTGTCTTGATCCACACATTGGCACAATATCGTGTTATCGGAGAAACTGGAGTAGCTCATTGATTCTTTTGTTAATAGTACTGACAGCTGATATTTATGAAAGAAAATACAGTCAGCTATTGGGTGAGATTTTGCCTATTGTGTCTAGCATTCCCAAGTTACAACCGATTGGATAGTTGATGTTCCGAAATCTTTCTTGGAAATCAGTTCAATG
The DNA here is from genome assembly GCA_026261675.1 of Hippocampus mohnikei. Lineage (NCBI taxonomy): Eukaryota > Metazoa > Chordata > Actinopteri > Syngnathiformes > Syngnathidae > Hippocampus > Hippocampus mohnikei. The sequence goes on along the minus strand of JAKGUB010000328.1, from coordinate 11,496,470 downwards.
GATAAACATTGAGAATGGAATGACCCGTCCCGGCTTAATACAAATGAACCAAAAAGGCAACAAGTGTCTGATTGTCCCGGTAAGTCAGAGTCAACACTTTGGCATTTGGGCAAGATTATGTAGGGAGCCCCTGAAATTCAATGATATTCACCAGGGAACACAAGTTGGGACCCCCAAAAAAGTGATTGTAACAATAGTACCCCCAAAATGCTGCGGAAGATCAAAAATATGGAAATTGCCCACTAATGATGATCTGACATGCTTTTTATCCTATATTGAAAATGAGAAAGCATTGTGTTAATTAAGAGAGTCTAACTTTGGCAAGAATCTTCTGAAATATTTATTTACGAACAATCCGACACTTTTCGGAAAACTTCCTTAATGAGATCAGTTTGCAAGTTTATCAAAAGTAAAACTTGCACTAAAACCGGCGACATGAAATGACATGGTTGTTTTGTTTGTCAACGTCATTTGTCAAGTTATTTATTCGCCACGCGGGATTCCTGACATGACATTCGGTGACCGCAATGACAATTGAATGAGGGTGACACCCCCAGCCCACCCAGCCACGCAACACGGCCGCCGCCAAGGTGGGCATCCAGGATGGAGAACAGGTGCGACGATTCGTCATTCCTAACTGTTGCGAGATGGGCGGTATTTTTTTCCTTGCACTACTTGAAGCGCATCTAATCAGATCTTAATTCCACTTATGAAGATCAGGGAGATAACTTTTGATTCATCATGATGGTTTAATCACTGTCACTGCGCTCTCTCCCACTCGCCCGTCTTCCTCTTGTTTCCACCTCGAGCTGAGAGATGGACGGGAAAGACGGGGAGAAGATATTAACAATATTAATGACCCGTGGTCCTCGTCTCCTTAATGAGAAGGGTTATTAACCGTGATTATCCGTGATGGAGCGCCGGTAATTCCCTGAAAGCTCGGGGAAAACTGGCCCGTAAATCGCCCCGTCTTGACGATCTGACGGCGCGGGAAGAGGCGGTAGAGCGCGGTGAGACGCCGGAAGGATGCGGAGGAGGAGGAAGTGAGCACATCAACCAAACTCTGGGGGCTAACGAGCGAGCTAACGCAATGACACTGCTGGAATGCTGAGGCGGCACTCCTGCACGCCCACCCACCGACGCTGCAATTACAGGAAAGAGGAGCAGGATGACTGAGTCCATAGAGTGAAGAGGGACAGGGTGTCTGCTGAGTCAAACCCTTGTCCTGTCCTGTCCCATCTGCAATTGTTTTGTGTCCATACCACAATCCGGTTGCTCTGCAGTCCTGTCCTGTTTGCTAGTCTGCATCCTGAACAGACCCTTTTTCACTACCTCTGTCCAATCCACTCCACCAGTTGTTATGGCCCTATCCCAAACTGGTAGCACAACTGGCTCACTACTTTTGTCCTATCCCGTTTCATTTTCTACTCCTGTTCCTACCACAGGTACACACTGTGGAGTCACTGCCTGGCTCACCATCTTAGTCCTGTCCGGTACTGTATTGTAGGATTTGGTATTTGGAACGGTCCCACCACACACTGGTAGCACTACAGTCTCGTCTTATCTGCTAGTCTTCATGTCCTAACCAATACTGTCCTGTCCCATTCACTACTTGGAAAGGCTTTCTGGAGACCCCATTCCTGTCCTGACATATTCTATTTCCAACATGTGGCATTCCTACCACATTTGTCTCTGGCTCTCTTACTTATTCCTGTCCTATTTGGTACTCACACATCACTACCACACACCAGATAGTACTGACCTGTCCTGTCTCATCCCATTTGTAATTCATCACATGCCTCTGGAACTTTGGAAGTACTGCCTTGCTCACTGCCCTGCTCATTACCCCTGTGTTGTCCTGTCCAACCCTGTCAAACGCTGCCTGACTCACCATCCCAGGTCTCTGCTGTCCTATCCTAGTCGTTGTGTCCTGACTCCACTAGTGGTGCCTTGCTCACTTGACCAGTCTTGTCTTATCCTATTTGTTAATATACCTCGCAGGGTGTAGCACTGCCTGACTCACCATCCCTGTCCTGTCCCATTATCTATTGTCATCATCATTATTCTATCTCCCGAACAGCCATATATGATTTGTTTTCTCTTTCTGTAGTTACGGAGACACTTTATTTTGTAAAGTACATTTATTTTAATTGTGAAATGCAGTACAGAGAAGCTATGAGAGATGGACTGCAGCTTCGTGTTCTGAGCCCAGAACAGCCTGTATGTGTGTGTGTTGTAAATATTATTCAATAGCATTAATTAATTAGTGGGGTTTGTTCAGTGTGAATTTACATTTCGAAACACAAATATTTGTTTACGATTATCATTTATGCTAGCAATTAGCGCATTAGTTCGCGAACGTTAGCATGCTAGCTTAGTCACCTGGTCGTCACGTAGCAGATAAGCGGGGCACATTGTTTTGTTGCGTTTTATTTTGCAACAGCATGCAAGTTAGCACGTAAGAAGGAATTGTCTGTCTGTCTGGTGGCAGCTGGGACTTGGCAAGGGCAGAACAATCATAATCGCATACTGTTATGCCGTTGCTGTTTCTGACGGAGGAAAACAGGAAGCCCGTGCGTAAAAGTCAGGGGGAGCAAGACGTACGACTCCTGACTGGAAGTTACAGCAGCGATGATGCTAACGGGCCCATTTGCTCGTTAGACGCTGGCCTTAAAAGCAGCTTTGGGAGTTTAGGCAACTCCCGCCTCCTTTTCTTCCTCCCTCTCCTGCATTTTTGGAGATGACACTGTATCACGGCAACACCTGCCGGGCCCATTGCAGATAATAATCCCGTTCCGACATGCCGCCGCAGCGCTCACAGCGGCCAAATTGGATTGTTTGCATTAGCGGCCCGCTGAGCGCAGCTCGCTCGCGCTTCCTCGCTCTCTCTCTTTCTCTCGCTGTGCTGCTCTCTCGCTCACTCTCCCGCCTCGGGGGCTTTATTAGATTCAAGCGCTCCTTCATAAACAAGCGCTCCTTGTGGCAAAAAGGGTAAACAAGAAAAGAGGAATCAGCTAAATGCGGACAGGCCGGCGCTTTGTGGACACGCTCCATTTATTTCCTCCAATCAAAGGCCTTTAATTGGATTGAGGGCCGGCACCTGCTTTACACGCCGTCGACCACGCCATTGATGTATGTGCGTGTGTGTATGTAATGGGAGTGGTTAAGAGCATGTCTCACACTCCCCCCATTTTATGTATTTTTTTTTTTTTTTACTAAGATCAATTTCAGATCAATAACAGGAATCGTCAGCCCCCGTGGATTTTCAAATGAATATTTTCCACTTTAACATGTTTTTCCTGAAGTTTGCTGTTCAAAGGGTTGAAAAAAAAAACCTTGTTAGATTTTCTTTGGAACACTGCAATCACTATAAAATGTTTAATATGTCAAGTCAAGTCAAGTCAACTGTATTTATAGAGCACTTTCAAACAGCCATCGCCGCATACAAAGTGCTGTACATGGAGCAATTTAACATATACAATAAACAGTAAAACAAATCGGTAATAAAGACAGTAGAAAGCACCAAACAGTAAAACCAAGAACAAATTTAAGTCATGCTGAGTCGAAAGCCAGAGAATACAAGTGAGTTTTGAGGAGGGTTTTGAAGATGGGCAGTGAGGAAGCTTGACGAATGTTCGGTGGGAGGTCATTCCAGAGAGAGGGACCAGCAATAGAAAAGGCTCGATCCCCTCTCAGCCTCAGTTTAGTTCTTGGTACTTCTAATAATGTCTGGTCGGCAGACCTGAGGCGCCGGGCAGGTGCGTGAGGGGCGGATGAGCTCAGAGAGGTAAGGTGGCGTGAGATTATTTAGAGATTTGAAAACAAATAAGAGGATCTTGAAAATAACTCTAAAATGTATGGGGAGCCAGTGAAGGGATGCCAGAGTAGGAGTTATGTGCTCCCTCTTACGAGTACCAGTCAAGAGGCGAGCAGCGGCATTCTGGACCAGCTGAAGCCGCTTAATGGAGGACTGGCTGACTCCAAAGTAAAGGGCATTGCAGTAATCGAGCCGGATGTGACAAAGGCGTGAATTACTGTCTCAAAGTGTTCATGAGAGAGAGAGATTTTATTTTGGCCAGCTGTCTAAGGTGAAAGAAGCTGGATTTAACAACGGCACCAATTTGCCGATCAAATTTGAAATCACTGTCCAGTTTAAGGCCCAAGTTTGAGACTGTTGACTTAAGATAAGGAGACAGGGGCCCAAGTCTACAGGATGGGATGTACAAGGGCCACTGGGACCAAATAGTATCACCTCTGTCTTCTTTTCATTGAATTTCAAGAAATTTTGTGCCATCCAGGTTTTTATTTCTTCCAGGCAGGACAGGAGTGGCTTTAATGAGAAGGCGTCTTTTTGCTCAGTGGGACATAGATCTGGCAGTCATCTGCATAGCAGTGGAAGGGAATGCCATGTTTCCTTAAGATGGAACCCAATGGGAGCAGATACAGCGAGAACAGCAGAGGCCCCAGAATTGAGCCCTGTGGAACACCACATGACAGGGGAGCAGTGCGTGACTCAGAGCAGCCAAGGCTGACACAAAAGGTTCTGTCAGCTAAATAGGACCTAAACCACTCAAGAGCACTACCGCCAATGCCCACCAAGTGCTGCAAACGAGTCAACAGAATACTGTGGTCCACTGTATCAAATGCTGCAGTTAAGTCCAATAAAACTAGACACACGTGGTCTCCATTGTCATTTGCCAGGAGAATGTCATTAGAAACACGTAACAGGGCTGACTCCGTGCTATGCATCGTCTTGAAACCTGACTGGAAGACCTCCAAGATGTTATGTTCATCCAAGAAAAGTTTCAACTGCATGTGCACCACTTTTTCCAGAATCTTTGAAATGAAAGGCAGTTTGGAAATGGGCCTGAAACTTGACAGCACATCAGGATCAAGACCAGGTTTCTTGATCAAGGGTTGGACCACAGCATGTTTAAGCTGTTGGGGAACTATACCAGAAGAGAGGCTGCTGTTGATGATGATATGTATTTTATAGAGTGTAGTCTCCATAAAATACGGCAACATTTAGTGGTGCTATTCGGTGACACAGAGGTCTTAAATTCAATCAAAGTGGTCGTCTTAAAAAGTCTTCAATTTGGTCTCTTGAAATCTGCGCCCGCTGCAATATTTGATACAAACTCTCTTGTGCTGAAAAGCAATTACTGCATTTTCTTTAGTTATTTTTGTAATTGCTTGACTGATTCAAATGACCTTTATACAACATAACTGCAAATACCCTGTTGTGTTTTTTCATTCATTGTTATTTGAGTCATTTTTAAAGTAAAAAAAAGAATACTGCAGGCATCCTAGAGTTATGTATTTTCCATGCATTTATTTTTAGACTGTGGCGAAACTAATATTTTGCACAAAGTTAAATAGGCAGATCATTTTCTTTGAACATAAACTTTAAAAAAAGAATAAGAAAAAACCTTACAGATATCTCTGAATATTTTGCATGAAATTCCCTAGACAAAAAATGTTTTATTCAATGTATGTTTAAAAATATATTTTTATAAGCTATTTTTAAAAAAAATAAACATATCTACTACGATTTGAAAACAAACTAGGAAAAAAAGCAGGCACCATGAAATATTTTTCACAAACTCAAACACACTTTTTTATTCAAATAACAATAATAAAATCCTGCAATTGTAGAATATTTTTTAAATTTATTTTTCATATCTTGAATTAAAAAAACACCTTTTTAATTAAGTTTAAGAAAATAAGATACACCTGCACATACCCTGGATTATTTTGCATGAACTCACCTTGGCAGGCAGGCAGCATGTTTATTTTATGACATATCTTTTTTTTTAAGACTTTCAGACGCCTGGAAATAATTTAAACAACTTCCCCTCAGGAGAGTATTACAATGTAATGACCTCATACATGATCTAAAATATTTTACACACTTTTTGAAAAAGATTGTCTTTTAAATTCAAAACAGACACCTTGAAATATTTCGCACAAACTCATACCAGAAAAATCTTTGTCTTGTATTTTTTTAATAAGAAATATAAATAAGAAAAACAAAAACCCTACAGCTACAGAAGATTTTATGTATTTTCCTCACTTTAACTTTAAAAAGAATTGTAATAATTTAAAAACAAATGGCACATACCCTTTAATATTCTACAGCATGTCACATAGGCTCAGCTAGCTTTCATTTAAAAATCGCGAGTGTTTCTACAGTAGCACTCTCACGCGGCTTTAGGGTTCCATCACTTGCAAGATGAGCGTAAAGCTGCACTTCACTCCGGAATACAAATGCCCAGCAGGTGGATAAAAGCCAATGATAAAAATATGAAGCGCGGCCACCGCACACAAAAGCCCGCGTGGCGATGCGAAGGTGCGAGATGCATCACGCCGCCTCTCGACAGAGCCTTTAGGACGGCGCCAAGGCGGGATTGGGTGTGGGGGGGGGGGGGCAAGGAGGCCCGACACAGTAAATAAAAATACAATTTCCTTCAGTGACACGGCCATTCTGCTGCAAGCCGGGCTCTAATTATTCCCGGCACTTTGAGCGATGGATGGCTCCGCATCGGCTTCACGTGACGTGCGCGCTTGCCCAATGCGCTTTTAACCAGCTGGCTGGCCGTGCCCCTGAGCAAGTTCTCGCCCAAACGTCGCCATGACTGACTGCATCTCTAGAACATTGCCCAAGATTGTTGAAATGTAGGCATTATTTGAGCTGTTTTTGGTGGGAGGGGGGGGGTGAAAGGTAATCGAAACAACTGCTTCTAACGTTTAATATTGAATCCTTTACAAGTCAAAGCCAGTCCCTCCCCCGTTGAAAGGGTCAGCCAAAACCAAACCAAGAAGTAGTATGAAAGAACCAAGCAAAGTGTTTGTCAAAACCAAAGGCATGAGCCATCAAAAACAGTCAATTGACCCTTTCGTGCACCCTGTAACCTGATAGCATGATAAGGTGTCCACTGTCGTAGCCGCTGTCCCTGAAAGGGTTAAATATTCAAAACTAAGTCAACAATCAGTGAAGAAAAAAAAAAAGAACCAGCTCAAGAACCAAGTCAAAAGCGTGTCAATAAATAATCTGAGAAACCACTCAATGTCGAGCGCAAATATCAAAATATCAAAAGCCAAATCAACAATCATGTCAAAAACAAGATAAACACAAGACAAAAAAAAAATCTGTTAAAATTCTTGTTGTCCTTAGCTAAAATATGAATTGCTGATCCTTTTTTTCCCCAGTAAAACAGTCAAAAATCAAGTCCAAGTGAAGAACTGGATCACAAAACATCAACCGAGTTAAAAAAAAAAAAAAAAAAAAAAAAGATCCGAAGAAATCACAAACTGCCAAGAGTCCAGTAAAAGCTAGCCAGGAACCAAGTCATAACCAGATAAGAACCCAGAACTGAGCGAAGATGTCAAAAAATAGTCCACAGTCATACCAAACAGCAGTCCAAAACAAAGCCCAAATAGGCCTTTAAGGTTGTAGTTTTCATGTTGGCAAGTTGATGCACAGCAGGGAGCCTGTTTACATCCACGTCAACATTGACGTGCACGCAACGGACGGCGTCTCGCATTCCCTTGGTGCATATCAAATTCCAAACCAGATCAGACCGCTTTGAAAGGCAAACGAGCTCCCGGTGGTCGCAATCAAACGGCATAAAACAGGAAGAGGCAGGACCAAAAGCCATGAGACTTCCCGTTTAATTGATCGCACGAACTCACGCAGCCCAAAAAAAAACAAGTCCAGAATTTCCAGCAGAGTGACAGCATTTTGAACGCCCCAAAAACATTTGGCAAGAACTCACACTGCCTGAATATGATTTCTTTTTTAATACATTTTAATCTTTTGTACATTTAAAAAAAATTATTATTTGATATTAATTGGACTTAATAATTTTCCAAGTAATCCAAAAGTAGGAAAATACAATTCCAATAAAGCCGAATATATTTTTTCACAAACTCAATAAGATGAATTTTTTTGAATTTGTCTTTGTTTAATTTTGCGCATTTAACATTTCGTGACAAAACAGAAAAACTGCAGGCATCCTTGGAATATTTTTGCATGAACTCAACGAGGCAGAATCTTTATCATTTGTTTCGGTTTTTGAAATCACTTAAAACTCAATAAAAAAAAAAAAACGGATTTATTTTGCGTGGTCTTAATTCAATGAATTAGCAATTTTCTTTAAAATTATTCGCTTTCATTCTTTTTTTTAAATCGAGATTTTTTTGAAAAAAATGTTTTGTGACCTCGCCTCTACTATGACTGCCCCCAAATGCATATATATATATATATATATATATATATATATATATATATATATATATATATATATATATATATATATATATATATATATATATATATATATTTTTGTTTGTTTGTTTTTGGATGGAATATTATTGAATTAAAATTGTAATTATTGACAGTATATCGTGATGTGTCGTCTGCATTTTTTGAGTCGTCACTCGAGCAGAAAAGGCGACTTTGAAAGGAGCCTTTTAAAGGACTTAATGATGGAGTCTCCGTGCGGGCCGAGCACATCCATCACGTCCGACGGCAATCTCTGGAAAGGTCACGACCGCTCGCAAAGAAAGCAAGCTTGGCTTGGCCAAACTTCCCCCACTGGGGGCACAAATCTCCAACGTCTCTTTTGATTGGCTCTTCGCGGCCTCTCGGAAGATAACAAATTCACCGATGGCTTTGCGAATCACGTCAAGGTGCGACTCGACAAGCAGCGCCGGTCCGAAGCGGTTGAAAGGAAGAAACAAATCCAAAACAGTGCCGCGAGCCAAGCTCGACCCGCCCACAAATGAAGTCAAGAAGGCGTGTCAAAACCAAGTCCAAAACTCGTCCACTCAAGAGGCACCTCCAAAAACAAGACATGAATCATGTTCAAAATGGGTTTTTTTGTATTACAGCAAACACTTAAATGAGTAATTTTGGCATTTTCTTTTTGATCAAAATGTCCAAATTGGCTCGTTTTGGATGCATGAAATCATTCTTTGTATTTTTCCGGACTATTTCAACACAATTATCGCAAACCAACGTATGGGTTCTTTTTACCGCTGTGATAAAAGGAGGCGGTTCGGTGTGGAGCTATTCTATTTGGGGCCCGGCGTGACATTGGTCTGGCGCGGAGGAGTGGCAGAGTGAAAGAGAAAGAGAAGACCAGCAAAGTGAGAGAAAATCAATCCTGAGCCAAGCCTGATTGATGGGCGGAGTTTTGGACAATTTCACGCGGAGAGCGACCTAAGCAGAGATGACAGCGGCCATATTGCCCGCCGCAGATTGATACCTGCATTAGAAGCATCAGGCCGGGATCAAGGCGGCCGCCGCGGCAAATACGCCGCCGTGACCACTTAATGCCGCACAAATCCCAACCCGACGCACTTTTTACCCAACCGGATGGGATAATTGAGTCAATTAGAAGCGGCGTAATCCAGCGGAGGTATCTTCAATCAAGGTTTTGGCCCAGGTCCTTAAGGACGGTAAGAAGAAGAAGCGAGAGATATGGTCGGTGTTTATCCCACGACGGCCGGAAAAGGAGCGGCGGGATTAGCCGGGATATAACCGTCGTTATCGTGGAGCAATATTAACTCGACGCTCAACTTTCAGTCACAGACCAAACAAGAGGACAAGATTGGGAATTGGGAAGGGAGAGAAGTTGAAAAAGTTATTTCTTGTAACGTTCTGATCTTAGAACACGCACACACAAAAAAAGTTGCATCTTGCATCTGGTTCAAAAACCAAGTCCGGAACTTGATAACACAACAAAAATGGTTGGAACCAAGTTAAAATAAAAAAGCCAAGAACACACCCCAAAAAAAAAAAAAAAAAAAATTAAAAACGGGGGGAAAAATGCATTGTAATTTTCCGGGAATAACAAAAAGTTGGAATCGTTGGAAAATTATTATTATTATTTTTTAAATATATATATTTATTTATTTATTGTTCTTTTTTTTATGTGAAGTTGGACTCTGGAGAAAATGTTATATATTTCGAGTAAAGAAGTTAAACTAAACTACAGTAATATAATAAAGTTGCATTAAAAAAAAAAAGTCAGAATGCTACATGCAAAATTCCAAGATTTAAATCACAAGCAAAAAAAAACCCCAAACCAAATAGTTTAAGATGAATTGCAATTTTGAGGCAATTCTTCTGTAGGCAAAAGAATCTTCTGAGAAATGTTTGAGAAAAGACTACAGCAGTCAATTTATCAAATCATATTTGTGAGACAAAATTGGGACTGGCAAGTGATTCGTTACAAGTGTCAATCATACGAGAGAATGACATGTATTAGCATCTTCTATAAAAGCATCTAAAAAGAAAAAGAAACTCGGCGCGCTGTTGCCAAGAATTTGTGTTGTTTTTCGACTCAAATGTTGCAATGTTACAATCTGGAAGTGAGAGAAGTAGCATCAAAGAAATTCTCAGCACAATTGCACAAACCCCCCCCCCAAAAAAAAACATGTTGCTGATTTGGGGTGCGCCATGCAAATAAATGTTGACACGAATCATCCAAGGGGAGGTTTTGTCACACCGACGCCAGCCGCTCGCCATTGTGCCCCCCCCCGCTCGGTACTAATCGCCGTGTGAATGGAAATGAAAAGAAGGAAGGCCGAGCGGCGGGCTTATTGGGGAAGCCGCGCTTGCCGCTTCCCCAAATAGCCGGCGGCAGCTTGGGTGCGTCTTTGTCGGCGTGCCGCCGCGGTAACGCGACGCTTGTTCTTCGCGGCCCCGTCTGATTCCACTTGACAGGATTACAGCCCGCAATACGCGCGCACACGCAGTCAAACGCGGGAGTGGTCGCCGAGCGAGCGGCTAAAGAAAGGTCCTGAATTGGGGCACATCTTTCTTGACTCCATGAAAAGTCATATCAACACACACACACACACACACACACACACACACACACACACACACACACACACACACACACACACACACACACACACACACACTTGACAAAGGGGAAAACAATGGCACTGATATGAGATTGAATTTGAATTTTTCCATGGGGGGGGGCGGCCAAAAAAAACCCCAACAAAAACGAATATGAGAAGGCGTTACAATGTCCCTGCATCAAAGTTGTAGTCTAGAGAAAAAGTCAGAAGTTATACAGCATGCTTCAGAATAAATATGTGAATTTTACAAGAACGTGGTTGGGGTTTTTTTCGGGGGAGGGGGCAGGGGGTGAAAAGAAAATCCGTGTTTGAAGGGTGCCCAAGTGAAGCGTGTGTGTCTCATCAGCAACTGCGCTTCTTCCCTCTGGCCCGCAGCCACTGAGGAAGAAAAAGAGGGTGGGGGGGGGGGGGGCGACCCCCCCCGCAAAAACATGCGCCGGCCGAATCTTCAACTCAGCCGAGAAAAGGTTCGCTGGCTCATTGGAAACTCACTCGAGCCTTCTTGGTGTAACTTTTGGATTCCAAGCGGCGTCATCCAACAAGCCGACGCAACGCACACACCAGCCGAACGAGGGCGGAGCAGGTCCGGCCGGCGCCGCCATCTTGACTGTTCACGCCAATTTGACTTGCCCGGCAGAACCAAATGAGCCTCAAAGGGTGCTTGCCACACCGTGTCCCGCTTTCATCTTCTAACGGCCCCACCAGGGCGAGCCAAAAAGACGCACACGCGTGAGCCCGTTGGCCAGGCGTGAGGCTGAAAAAGAACGCCGGCGAGAACCAGCCCGGAAGCATCAGCGGCGGAAAGCAAAACTCGACACACCCCTGGAAGCATCGCTGACTTGTGGCCCGGCAAGCGGGAACCTGTTTTCTGAATCGATGTCTCAAAACGGACACATGCTGACGCGTCCCGCTGCTTTCCTCCCGCCTATCAAGAATCATTCCCGCTGCGTAAACAAGACGGAGAGACGAAGTGGATGCGCTCCAGCCTCGCGTCTGACACATTTTTACTGACCAAAGCTTTTTTTTTTTCCGCCCCCCCCCGCCTCTACCCGCCTTTTAGCCGATTCAGCCACAAATATTGATCAGAAGACTGACAGGGGCAGGCAGACGGACAAAAGTATTGGGAGCCCCAACCAGAACCGAAATATGGATTTGGGACTAAAGTATTGGGACGCAGACAGGAAGACGATGCAGCAGTTACACAAAAGTATTAGGATGCCAACCCAGAAGTAAAAAATTGAAATTTAGTTTAGCAGACGAGGCATCCACATGGAGAGTATTGGACACAAGTATTGGCTCCATGCTAATGCTAATGCTAAGGGAAGAGGACATGTGATAGCCAAGTGCCCACAGTGTCGTAATCAGATCATTAGCCGACAGTTCCGTGACCTCGGCAGGAAGCTCAACGATCCCTGAGCGAAAGGCGGCGCATTAAGGAAACTTGCGGATGATCGGCTTTGGAAGCGCGGGAGCCTCGATTATGAGACGCGTCACTCTCCTCAGACTTGCGAAGCGACAACATAGCACAATTAGGGCATGGAGAGGACGGGGATGAACCCTGACCGAGCAGGACCAACCATCAGTATCTTCAGTGGTGGACATGGCGAGAGAGGGTGGGGGTGGGGGTGGGGGGGGGGGGGTTATCTTGTATAAGAGAGGCCAGGTCATTTGGAAGTAAGATTTTTGAAAGAAAAAAAAAACGAACGTGAAATATTTTGAAACATTGGTATTTTTGTACCATATACATTATTTTAATAAATGAACAATGATCATCCACATGATAATAAACTATGATTTATTCATTGTGAACTCACATTTCATCAAATATGTCCTCAAATTTTGATTTTTAAAACTCTTTGGAAAAGTAACACATTTTCAACTTAATTATAAACCAAAATTACATTTAAAAAACCCCCCGAAATGAATTAACATTTTAAAATGAATAAATCATTCGACGTTTTTATTTATTTATTTAAATATTTTAAATTGTTTGAGAACAAACTGAAATTATTGAAATGAATGCCAACTGAATAGAAATACAAATGAACTCATTCACTCATTCACGTTTTTAAACGTCTTTTCAGACTTGGTCCAGAATTGGCTGGCACTGAATAATAAAAACAAACGTGAACTGCGTGTGACTCATTGCAAGGAACCAATCAACTGATTCATGAGATAAATAAAAACAAACAAATCGTTCCAAAAAAAAACAAAAAAATAATTTTCATCGGAACGAATGACTGCAGAGATGTTCTTGGTGATGGAAATGCTCGGTGGGCCGAATGAAAGGCCGCGGGTCAGACTTTGCCCACCAGTGGTTTACACTCTATCAAATATTCATCCGCTAAGTGCTGCGGCCGATTGCCTTTTGAGAGCTTCATGCATTGTTTAGGTTCAACGCAGGAGGAGGAGAAGAACGGAGTACAATAAGCAAGACGGAAAGGAGGACAAGGGAGGGCGCGAGGAGGCCAAACCAAGATGAGGAGGAAGGAGGGGGATCCAGAGGAGGAGCAGAAAGGCAACGAGGGGGAGGACAACGGGGAAGTTGAGGAGGAACAGGGTGAGAAAGGGGTTGGGGGGCTAAGAAGCAAGGTGAAAAATGCTTGGAGCATAGAAGGAGCAAGAAAAGGAAACAATAAAATGAGGAGCGGAAAGAGGGGAAGAAGGCGAAAAAGGTGATGGGGGGACACGAGGAGGAGTACACTGAGGAAAATGTGAGAAAGGAAGAAGATGAAAAAGCGGAGGATGAGAGCATGTGGGTGGGGGGAGGATTGCTGTTGTGCATGTGGCTGGCGCTGCTCAAAACGCGGGAGAAAAAAAAAAAAAAAAAAACGAGGCCAAGCGGGCAGCCAAAGTTGAGCCGCCACGCCAACAACAAGGCGGCTCCACTTTACCTGCCTGCTCTTTTTTAATTGCAAGCTGTCAAGGAAGCGCAAGCCACTTGCGCAACGCACCTCTGCGCCGTCCTCGGGGAGCCGGCGCCGCTTTTAGCCGAGGCGGCAGATGGTGAGCGTAACGCCATCCCTCCTTCGGGGGGATTCGCCGGCGACAAACCGAGTCTTTTAAGAGCCACGTTGGGGAGGAAGCGTTTTGCAGCGCCCGCCTCGCGGTGAGTAATGGCTCGCCCCGACCCACGGCGGTTTCCTTCACGTTCGCCGTGGGGTGGGGCGGTGGTGGTTGCTGGCATCTGGCAAACCTCAACTTTTCAACAATGTCCATTTCGCGCAGTGGAGGGGAGGAAAAAAGTTTGCCTTACGGAACACAAATCTGCGTGAAATTGACACTTGCAAAAAACTTCTTTGCTAGTCCAAAATGCTAACTTCGCTAACATCCATCAGACTACATCTGGTGATTATGTGTCCTCTTTTAGCACATTAGGTGAACATTGCGTCAACCATCAAGAAATTGGAGTTAAATTGATGATTTGTTTTGCTTATTGGTTCTCTCCTGCACAATTTTCTTTCGTGTTCTCTTTGGTAGTTTTCAAAAAAATGCTAACATTTCTAACCACCAGCCAACTACAACATGTATTCTTTACAAGTAATGTCATGTGACAAAAACATGTTAGCCTTCGCAACTCTGCATTAAATGTTTTCGTTGTTTTCTTCTCAACGGTTTTCCTTTGCCCACACTTTTCGCTTTTTACAAAATGCTAACATCGCTAACATCGACCAAACGACAAGTCGATTTTTGGGCACAAAAAATGTTGTGTGTTCAATTAATTGGTCCCTCCACTGAATGTTTTTATTTCCTTCGCTTTAGCGTTTTATTTTTAACGCTCATTAGCAATTAAAAAAAAAAATGCTAACCTCCATCAAACCTGAACCCGATGAAGACAAGAATCTCTTCCGTAACACGTGCTGTCTGGAATATCACTTGTGGACATTTTCGAGACCTTGCCGAGATTTCTTTGACGCGATGCTTTTTCTTTGACCTCTTTACCGCACCCATGATATCGTTTTGCGGGGGTCGGAGGGGTGTGGCCTGTCCGCATGCAAAATGAATGAGACCCATATTACTGCAGGCATTATCAATGTATGAGCTTGAGGAAAGGCAAGGTTTGCCCTATTCCTCCTTCTTGCTGGCCACTTTCCACGGCCACGCCTGGCACTGGTCGCAGTGTCGTGTTTTCCAGGCGAGCCGGCTGAATCTCTCAGGAGGCGACGAGAACGTTTGGATTTGACTGCAGACGTCCCACATGAAGGCGTCACTTTAGCCCAACCATTCATTTTAAGCCCAACTGGCCATAGTCACAAAACTGCTCAAACATCATCAGCGTGTCACCCCCACTAATTAATCGATTAATCAAATTAATCGATACTTATTTTAGACAAACAACCTTTTTCAATTTGAAATTGTCCAAGTTCTTGAAATTTCACTTTCTCAACCGTAGCTGGCGGGGCGGGTGGCGGGGCGGGCGTTAGAGGAATCGGAAATCAATGGCGAGCCGATTGTAATGCGGCTCCGCGTGAGTGCGGCGCGGGGAATTAGCGGCCCCCGTCGCCGTATCGGGTTCGCGGCCGGAGTGGAAAAGCTGAAACGTGAGGCAACTAACTCATTGCGCTTGATGAGGAAATTGGCCAAATGCATTTTTGTTTACGGCGAGTCAAAAGCTGGCAGGCGGCGGGAGGGCGAAGGTGGGGAGGCGAGGCTGCGGGCTCCATTATCCCGCCATCTTCTCTCAAGCATCCGAGATGAAAAGAACGCCTTCAACGCACTCATATTTCACTCTCACACTGAGATTTCGCTCTAATGAACATCAAGTTCACTTTGCGTAGTGCTTCTTCAAGCCTTTACCACCTCAAAAAAAAAAAAATAATACTGAGCTCATCAAGTACCGCCTTCACAAACAACATTCAAATACAGTAGCCTAAAAATTACATTTAATATTATTATAAGCTGCTGGAATGTTAGGCACGGTTTGATTATGAATGCTCTGCTTAAAGACAGGAAATAAAGAATGTATCAAAAAGTGTTGAAAGCTCCTGACAGCTCTAAAAGACTTCATGTGAATAAATGCATGGCAAGTTAAATCCAATTGAAGTGTACTTAAAAAGTGCTTCTTTCGTGATCACTCCTTGCTTTCCAAGCACACGCACATCGCACCGAAACTGTGATGGGCCGAGACATCCAGAATAAGGGAAAAGAATTGGACTTCGCCCTTGTGTTTTCCTTTGTTTATCCAAAAATGCTAACATTGCTAAAAGCGGCTAACTACAAATGTACGATACTTAGCACTGAGGTTTTTTTTTCCTTCTCTTTTTTTAACTGTTCACAAATCTGTGTCAAATTTTGTTCGCCCCTCCACTGTTTATCTTAAGTGTTTAATTTTGGTGGTTTGCTAATAAAATGCTAACACCCAGCAAACTACAAGTGTCACCTGCCCAAGCAGTGATAGAAACAAAATATTCTTTTCACTGTTCTCAAATCTGCATTAAAATGATTTTTACTTCTCTCCTCCACCGCTTCTCTCAGAATTCACTTTATAATTAATTTGAGAACATTCTAACACTGTCAAAGCACAACATGAGGTTCAAATATTTTGGTTTTATTGCTAGCTAATGAACTGACAAATCCACTACATGCTAACATATTTTTTTGCCCTTGAAGCGTTTCCTCGTATTTTACTTTCTCACACTGAGATTTCTCTCGAAAGAACATTCACCTAGTGAGCGCGCGCATGCAGACACACACACGCACACACACACACACACACACACACACACACACACACACACACACACACACACACACGCACACACACACACGCACACACAAAAAGATGGCGGCGGCGCTGCTCATTGGGGCCTGACACGACGGCACAGAGCGCACAGCTGCGTACGGCGACTTCCATTCGGATTAAATGGGAACAGAAGAGTTCATTAAAGTCATTTACATACATCGCGGGTGCGCGGGGGGGGGGGGTGCGCATGCAGTGCATACATTAGCACTTGAAAGCGCACGTCCCGCTGCAGCGCGGGTGTATATATGATGATGTATTATTTATCAGACGCACATCAAAAAGGAGAGTTTGCGTGACGTCGTAACGCTGGAAGGAGGAAGTCGGACAACTTTGCGGAGAATTCTCCCCAGCGACCGCGTTGCGATGCCGCCCCGCTTAAGACGTATAAAAACAACAAATTGCCCGTTTCAAAAATTAGACCAGCACTTTATCAGGCTGCCAAAGCTAGAGGGGTTACAAGGGCTCTTATTTAGGAACAAACTTTTTGGGGAAAAGAAATACAGCAATGATATGAATGTATAAATATTTTTTTTTAAAAAAGAGAAAACCAAATTTGGATAAATACTACAGTTCAGGACTGACCAAATACGGGCGTTTATTATTTTTCTTCCGACTCCGATTTTGATTTCTCAACAATCAATTAGCGCCAAGCAATCAACCAATCAATGACGGCCGTTCCTGACACACAAATGGCCACCACAACACACACACACACACCTTTATGTGTGTCTTGTGTCTTAACTGTTTGACGATGACACAACCGCCCCCTTAAAACGGGCAAATTTCATCAAGACGAAAATCATGTCACAGTGATTGAGACACCTGAGAACGGTTTAAAAAAGAACGCATAATGTCTTCTTTAGCATTCCAAACGGAGAGGCAGAGAGAAAAAAGTAAAACCGCATGTGGGAGGGGGGAGGGGGGGGGTGCGATGAAGATGTTTCCTCATCATCCTCGCCTCCCGAGTGCCCACACTCGGGAGCTGCGGGAGACGGCGTGTCAGTCGGAAAGCGAGACGCGATATTCCCCCGCGAGGCGTTCAGGTCGCACCCTCGCTGTGTGCTTCTGCGTGCGTGCGTGCGTGTGCGCGCGCATATAAAGAGGTTTTGTCACCAGTGATCCCCGCGGACATTTTGTGTGTTTGATAAATCCTGAATGTTTTAATCGCATGCTGACCTTGATGAAACAAGCCGCCGTCATTTATCAATTAGGTGGGCACCAAAGGGGGGACGACGGGAGAAGAAGAGCCTCTGAGGAGGAAAGGATTTTCCTTTTTTTATTTTTTTCCTGCCCCCCCACCACATTTCAGAACATTTTACTCCATCTCTTGGAAAATAATCCTTTCAGTTCTCTGCAAGTCAAACATCCGTGATATGCAACTGTACCTTTTTTTGCAGATTTTTTTCACCTATTGTTTTTGTGGGCTTTTATGCCTTCAGCATAGTTACCACGTTGTGTCACGCACGACATGTCGGCAATATTGAGTACAACTGGAAAGACAAGGAGTGGCAGAGAAGGTCACATACGAGCCGATTTCTAGGTTTTGGCCATATCTTCTTGGGACTCTTTTGTGTGTCTACTCATGGTTGACACGCCGACCAAATTTTATGTTGCGCAGTTTAATCAGCTTTGCGAGCTGAATTTTCAAATCATTCAGAGAATCTGAACATGGCTCGAATTGCTTTAAAAATGTCCTCGGACTTCCTGTGTCTTTTTGGGCCTAACTTTTTGAGGCTTTTTTTAAAACAAGACTGCTTGAGACGTGTGGGTCTACTCATGAAAAACTTGGTGTTTATTGTCGGCGAAGTGGAGAAACTGACCATGACCAAAAAGAGCAGAAAAAGGACACAAAAAAAAACAATTCAGACATTTGTGACATAGCTTCTTAAAAAATTTTTGGTGCGGCAACTTATTATAATTTCATGTGAATAGGTGGAACCACCTTTGGGACTGAAAATAGAGAACTGTCAAAAAGAGTTAAAAGAAATCTGAAACTGGCCAAATGACGACAAAAATAACCTCTTGAACCCAAAACAGCAAACTTGCTGTGTTTTTAAGGCAAGACTGCTTGAGACGTTTTTTTTTGTGGGTCTGCTCATGAGAAACCTGTCTACCTCCATTTTCTTTTCTGCGAAGCCAATTTTTGGGGGTGACTTTTCAAATCATTCAAAGAAACCCTGAACGTGCGGCAAGTGCCTAAAACGGCCGCTTCAAACCAGAATGTCAGATGCCTTGCGAAGGTGTGCTACTCTAAATTCAGATTGATTGCCCCCAAATCAGCTATTACGGCAGGGCCATGACGATGGTTGACAGTCGCAGAGCGCATGACGTGGGAGGAAGGGGATCCGAGGACGAAGGTGGATGTTCCCATCTTTTCAAACAGGCGCAACGTTTCCGCCCAATGATTCCATATAGAAAATAATCCCTCCCTTCCGCCGCTTGCCAAGTCAAACATTCCAAAGGGAGCGTAAACAAGCGTCTGACCGCTAATCTGCGCGTGGGCGTCGCGTGTTTTGCTGTTCACCGCGCCAGCGTGGCATCCTGGGAGAATGCGGCCGCCGCGACGCAGCTGTGGCGTCGCGGGGATTTGGGGTTGGGCGGAAGGGATTTACCGACGGTCTATTGTCGGGCGGGCGGGGATCTTCGAGGCGCTTGTTCATGTTTTACACAGTGGGTTGGAGTCGTAAAAAGACGTCGTCGAGTGGGAAGCGATATGCCAGACAATACTTGTGCAAGCCAAAAAAACCAAGCTTGCTGGATGTTAGCATTGTGTGGAAACATGAAACCAAATATTAAACAGGCAAACCAACTGTCAATTTGTGAACGGTCACAGAAAGGGTTTTCTGTAACATTTCGCAAAGGTGTAAAGAGGAAACCGGTCTTCCGGATGATGTTCAGTGTCGTTAGCGTTTGGTGGAAGCGTTTTCTCCCAACCTAGCACCGGCCCCTCAAATAGCAGACCTGCCACAGATTGACTCCGCTGTCAGCGACCGCACATGTGAGCGACTGCTCATGTGTGAACGGTGGCCATTGCCTCCATGGTTGGGGGAAGGGGAGGGCTCACCAGAACCCCCGCCCCCCCCCCAATCCCTGCAGCATTTTACAGTCTGTTTAACTTCAAAAAATCACCATGTCCCACTTATTCCACCCTGCACAAAGACCATTTCAACGCCGCTTGAACGTCTAGCTCACGGGTGTCAAACTCAAGGCCCGGGGGCCAGATGTGGCCCGCCACATCGTTTTAAGTGGCCCGCAAAAGCAAATCAAAGCAAACAACTTCCATGATGCCTGCTAAAAAAAAATGCAATTAATTACAATACAATTGTAAGCATATTCTTCTATTCATTACACTTACTTAAACAATAATTGAATAAAACGTTATTCTTGACTTCTTCATACAGTTTCAGTCATCACGGCCCCCAAGGAAACGGTAATTGTAATGTGGCCCGCGACAAAAATGATTTCGAGACCACTAGTCCAGCTCAATCTTTCTCGCGAGCCCCAGAATACAGATGGTTAAAGTAAAGTTCTCTACTCGAGGAGACACGTAAGAAAAAAAATTCTGTTTGAGACTGCTAAAAGTATAGAAGTAGAGTGGAGGGGTTGCTAATGTCATGCAGTGCTACCGGCTCGTCCCGCTTCGGGAATCCGATAAAGCGTTTTATTCCGCGGAGGTGAGGCTAATCTTCGATCTACGTCGCTCCGGTGCGGGCCCGATTATTTACGGCGCGGTTTCAAATGGTTCTGCTGATCTCACTCGGGTCTTATCGTCGCGGGCCAACGACAAAAAGTGACGTTGGGAGCACCGAGAGCCAAAAAGATCGGCAGATTAGATGCCATCCGAGTCGGAGGTGGACCGGCCAAAAAGACCCGAGGAGAAAAATGGCGCCGCACCGCGCCACCCCACAGCCGCCCAACCAGCCCCCACAACCCCACCACCACTTGGTAGCGCAAATGTGACTGGCCTCAAAGTGCTGACTGGCTCACAGTCCATTGAGTTTGTGCTCCTTATCAAATTACAGCCACCTCAATAACCTGTGAGCTGCAGCACGCCGCCAGATATGAGGTTTTCTTCACAGCCGCGCCTCGCTCCTTCTCTCTTTCAACTCTCACATTTTTCTCTTAAAAAAAAAAATCAAGCGGGGAAGGTTTGCGGATGGGAACGTTTTGTAATTTCAAATGGTGGAAAGGCACAATTTGCCGGCTTCCAACGTAGTATCGGAGCCTCATCACACACGACACTGGACGACAGACTGAATCTGAACACCGATCGGCCACAATGCAATTGTGTCGAAAGCGGT
This sequence comes from Hippocampus mohnikei, assembly GCA_026261675.1. Taxonomy (NCBI): domain Eukaryota; kingdom Metazoa; phylum Chordata; class Actinopteri; order Syngnathiformes; family Syngnathidae; genus Hippocampus; species Hippocampus mohnikei. Next base: position 11,475,548 of record JAKGUB010000328.1, on the reverse strand, counting down.
TGTCGACATCCCAGATGCTGACATCATCATCATGAGGCTAATTATCTGAACGTGCAGTCGCAATGTCTCATTTGTCCTAAGTGGTTGTCCCAATCCCAAACGCTGACAATATCACACATCTAATTATCTGAAGGCGCAAAGGCTTTACAGCTGTTTGTCTCCCCCCCCCATGCCCCCACCAATCCCCCCCAGAAAAAAAAAAGATTTTGGAAAAACAATTAAAGATGAAAGGTTTTTTTTTGTCATTCGGGTAAAAAAAAAAAAAAAATTGCAAAGAGGACAACAGTTTACGATTTTTTTTCTTACAATGACTGAATTACGATATTCGTATACTGTATTGTATGTAGGTTGTGTGTAAGGTATATCCCCCCACCAATCTCCCCAAAAAAGAAAAAAAAATCACCAATTCGAGATTAGTTTTGGATTTTTAAATATTTTTCAAGAAAGCTTTCTTATGAGAAAAAATATTTACAAGATTAGAGTGAGGTCTATTTTTCTTTTAATAGATTAAACATTTTGGTGCACAGCCAGTACTGCATTGCCCCACAAAAGAAAGCAGAAAAAAAGTTGAGTTTGAGACAAAAATTACTTTTGGGTGGGAAAAAAATGAAATTGCCAGTCACATTTGTATTTGTGTCATATTTTCAGTCATGAAATGAAAGCAATCTCTGACTATCAATCGCTGCCTTGATGAGTTGTCTTTGTGAACTGCAAATGACTGGAGACCAGTCCTTGGTGTATCCCGCTTTATTTTGCCCCTCATGAGGACAAGCACCACAGAAAATGGATAGACGGCCGCATTCCCATTTTGCTGACGCGACGGACTTGTGATGTCCAGATGGCCGTCGCCTTATTTGATTTTTTTTTTTCTTCCAGTCCAACAACTGCTCAGCAACCCGAGTCCACCTGGACCCGAGTCGGCCGAGCTCCACCCTGATGTCATCTTCCTCCGCCACGGAAAATCACACTCCACACGGACCGGGCGCCCCCCCCACTCTGGGGCGACCACGCCAGGTCATCCGTCTCATTTTGCCGGCGTTATTACAGAGTCCGAATGAGAAGGCTCGTTGCGACTCATCCGTCCAGACAGCTGATGGATGTCACCTTGCCTTCCTGGCGGACGAGCGCAGGTTGAGTCTCACGAGTAAATAAGACACCCTCCACCCTCCCCTCCCACATACGAGTCATCCATCTAGTCCTGGAACGTGAGTTTACCGCCCTTTTGACAACTAATTGATTCATTTTCAAGCTTGCTGTTAAGTCCCAGGAAACGTGACCCCCAAAAACTGTCTGGGTGACCCAAGTAACACAAAATCACCTAAACAAAGAACTGTTGACAGCGACAAAAGTTTTCCTTCCTGAATGTTGCCACGGAGAAAAAGTACATTGCAATTTTGCTGAATGTATAATTGCAAAGTAGTGGATGTTAGCAACGTTAGCATTTGCGATTGGAAGTCTTTGACGTCAATTCAAGTAAACAAACAATGACGACACCCTGTCATAGGACTCAATTAAAAACATTAAATTGAAACAAAGTAATTCCGTCAATAACTTGAGAGATTTTTCCGATTGCGTTGTCAAGGCTTAAACCAGGAAGTAGCCAAACTGCTCTCATCGGACATTTGACCCATCAATCAAATGTCAAACTCCTCCCTCTCGACTTCAGCGCCGATTTCATTGGGTGCACTGGATTCATTTTGTTTGCGCTCATCAGTTGAGAGTCTTGATTTTAAAGAAAAAAATTTAATAATAATTCCAAGCCGGCCCCTTACGGTCAGGAGGCGTAACGTCTCGCTCGTAAAGCGCCCGACGGCTACATCATACTTTTTGTTGTTGTTCTTTTATGTTCTGGAAAAGACGGAAAAAACAACAAAGTACAAGAGGAATGGTGATTCCAACGGAGGCTTTGGGAACAAAGGAAACACTCCGATGGGAAGACACAGAAACACCGCCGCAGTCTTGGAGTAAGAGTAATAGTAATAATTAAAGCTTGGCCTTTGCTTAGAGTCGTCAGGGGCAACATATCAAGGCACTCGTGTGCTCGCAATTTACTTGTAATCTGCAGCGGCGCATTTTGGAAAGGAAAACACCAATAATAACAATAAGAAGAATCAAAGCTGCCGTTTTGTTTGTGTTGAGGGGCAACATATCGGACCGCCTATGCGTACGTCATGTCAATGGGAATAAAAATCGGATGCAATGCGCTATGCGTCACCGTAACTGCAGTAATTGTCATGGTAATCATTCAAGCTTGCGCTTTATCTTTGTTGCTGAGGAGGGCAACAGATCTAATCCCCAACGTGCGTGCAACTTCGTTGCAAATAAAGCTGCCATGCATTATGCACGGGAACTAATAATCGCAATGATAATATTTTAATCTGCTGTTTTCGCTGTGCGATGAATACATTCAACAAAACGACAACATGTTAATAATTAAAGCAACGGTAATGTTTTCAGAAGCAAGAGAACAGCACCCGATTTGCTGCGGTGCATTATGTACAACAATTAGAGGTACAACAACAATAATAATGATATCATCCAAATGTAAGCTCTGGATTCGTATTGTCAGGTGTCAGAAATCAAAGCACCTATTTGCACACAATGACCTTATGGCTTGGACTGAGCTCAATATTCACTGGAGGGGGGGTGTGGGGGGGGCTCAAAGATAACAACTAAAGCCAGTGTGACGTTTGTGTTGTGAAAGGCAACGGATTAAAGCAGCCACATCCACACAACTCCGTCGTAAGATAATTCGCTGCAGTGCATTATATATGACAATAATCACAAAAATAATGTTAAAAAGTAATCATGGTAACCAAAATAATCCAACACAAATTCATTCCTTCGTGTGTGTTTTACTGTGTGTTAAGTCCATGAGAGTCTGTGTGTTTATTAAACGAGTAAGCGTTAATCGGTGTGTTCGTAATTAGCAGGAATGAGTGGTAATTAATGAACAACGTGTGACAAGGTTGTGTTCATCCATGAGTGTGTACTAAGCGTGTGCCCGTGCGCGCACGTTTTGCTAACTAATGAACAACGTGTGACAGTGTGCGCAGCTACATTGTCGTCTTCGGTGTTGACATGTTTTCGAAGCGCTAGCTTGTGGATGGATCTGCGTTCCACGTTGAAATAATCTTTCCCCATTGAAATGAAGGCAAAATCCAATAATGTGTCCCCCCCGATGCCCTCAAAAAACCCCAAAACAAAACAAAAGTAATGTGTTTTTGGATGAGAAAAAAATTGAATTACAGTTTTTTTGGTCTCTCGTCAATTAGACATGTTCCGGGGTTGAAAGTCCCAAAACTTCCATAACATCTGGTAAGCGCAGCCTCCCCTTTGCAGGGTTTTATTTTGGTCTGCTGGAAATTCCCCCCTGAACTCATCCATACATCCATCCATCCATTTTCTGATCCGCTTATCCTCACAAGGGTCGCGGGGGGTGGAGCCTATCCCAGCCGTCTTCAGGCAGTCGGCGGGGGTACACCCTGAACCGGTTGCCAGCCAATCATAGGGCACACATTGACAAACGATCATTCACACTCACAATCACACCTCTGGACAATTTTAGAGTGTTCAATTGGCCTACCATGCATGTTTTTGGAATGTGGGAGAAAACCCACGTGGGCCCGGGAGAACATGCAAACTCCACACAGGGAGGCCAGAGTTGGAATTGAACCCGGTACCTCTGCACTGTGAGGTGGACGCGCTAACCACTGGACCACCGCCCCCCCCCCGAATATTTACAATATTCCAAAAATATACAATTTGGACAATTGTCGCTGCAGCAGTTTCAAATTCTACTCAGATGCTGCCTTACGGATAAGTGGCTAACAGGAGTAGCCCCAGCTCTTAATGAAAGTCATTAAAAAAAATACATAAAAAAGACAGTCGAGTAAATGGTGTGGTTTAACTGACGCCCGCCTGTACCCCCGGCAAGTGGCGAGCACTTGAAGGATGACGACGCCACATTCCCAACATAATCATCACAGCTGCGCCGCCCGAGTCATAATTGGCCTCACGCTGCTCACGCCGCACATTAGCAATGTTAGCCCGCCATTCCATGAAATCCAAAACCTCAGGACGCGTCGTACACCCAAAAATAAAAAATAAAATAGAGGGAGGGGGGGGGGGGGGAAGCCAAGCATGAAGCTTCACTGTAAGTGTGTATCGAAGGTTGCGATGTCGTCATGGTGTCGCCATTGCCTTCTCTCGCTACCCTCGCCCGCAGCCCGCGAGGGGCATTGAAGCGTGGCGAAGAAGAGGAGGAAGAAGAAGAAGAAGAAGAGGACGTCCCCTGAGCTGCGTGAAATGAGCCGTAGGGGGAAACAAATAAAATGAAAGCCGTAAGCGGCCAACGACAGGCCTTCGAGGACAGCTTTTTCACTGCCATTCTTTGATGCCATGCTGTATCCATCTTAGGAGAAAAAAATAATTACATCTGAGTTTTATGTCAGCCAACCGTCTGGGATGCCTACTTTCAATTGGGACTCATTCGGTCAATTTGCAATTCCGAATTCACGCGATTCCGAATATCAGACAAAGAGCCTTGACTTTTTTTTTGTGGGTGCGCACAGTTATGATTGACATGGCCAGCCAATTTCACGTAAGTTGCTGAAATTTGTATCGATGGTTCATTTTTCCAAGCTTTCAAGGGAGCGTTCTTGAGTGAGATTTATGGCTAAGTATTATCCAGGTCAAAATTAGACACATTTCCACCAAGTTACAGACAAAAATTGATGAGTTTTTGGGCCTGTGGAAATGTTCAAAAGGTGAAGGAAGATTCCACAAATGGTACATGGGCCATAAATAGATATCAAAAAGCAGACAACGGAGTGGGCGTCTCCAATCCTTTGCCCAGAAGCCTTTTGTTGTCCGAAAAGCTCGTTAAAGACGCCGCGCCGTCGCTGAATAAACAGAGAGGCGTTCGGCGCTAATTGCCGTGCGATGTTCGGCGGTTTCGCAGGCGTGCTAATTAAAACCTGCGCCACATGGAAGGGGTGGTGGTGGGGGGCGTCATTATGGGCGGAGGTGAGGACATTTGCACCAGTGGAAGTGTATTAGCGCGGCGCATGCTAATCGAGGCGACGGCAGGCAGTTGGCGCAGCGCTCCGGGGGGCTTGCGCGCCGCCGAGATGTTTAGCATTATCGGCTAAGTGGAGATATGCATGCGTCGATGCGCCGAGTTGAGTCGCAATGCGGACGGAATGCAAAGCGTGCGGGACTGCATTTGCATCGGAGCTATTCAACGCCCGGTCTGCTCCGTGGCCGCCCCATATCCAGAAATATGAAATTGTCAATCAATTTCACACCAACCGCCCCACCCCATTTATTTAAAAAAGATAAACTGAAGGTTATGAGATATCCTCCGCCCCTTTTTTTTAAAAAGAAAATTAAGATATTACATTTATTTATCGTAACTTTGTGGTTTCTGCCACTGCAAAATTAGGCGCAATTTCGAAGAGTTTATTTTTCCCTAAATATGTTCAACTACTTAGCAGATATTGACTTACAGCCCATTTGTGTAGCATGTTTCTGAAACACAAGATCAAGGGGGCGCCCCTCTTTCTTTTTGCAGGTTTGACACACACACACGCACACATTTGTAGCATTGTCGTGCACAGGAAACAAATGTCATTCTGTTCAATTTCTAAATGTCTATGGAGTAAGACGGTGGTGGCGGAGGTGGCGGGTAGCCTTCGGGTGGTGGGGGGGTGGGGGGTGGAGAAAAAGGAACTCCACTCGCTCGGCTCGCTCACACAGCAAATGAAATTTCCAAATCCAAACGACTTAGCTGTGATTTACAATTCTCCCTCCGGGGCGGCGACAAGCGAGAAAACATTTCAATCAGGCGCGCCACCGCGGCCGCCTCAGCAGCCTTTTTTTTTTTTCGCGAGCCGTGAATCAGCTGTTCAAAAGGACAAACCTATTCAAGACGGACTAAATTTTGTCTGCAAACACACTGGTTTGATTTGATATGAGCTTTTCAAACAAGATTAAATGTTAGAGAAAACAGGTGGAAAAGCACGTTGATGTTTGGGACACTATTTGCTTTTGTCAAATGAGGCGAAGCAGGAAGGAATTGTTTTCAGTGCTAACAATAGTTAGCAAGCTCAATGGAGTGACGCGTTTTGAATGTTTTTTTGGACAATTGCCTTTAAAGGTGAAGTTAGACCTGATTTTGTTCAAAACAAGTGATGTAAATGTACTTTTAAGTTTTGTTTGTCAAACGATGCCAACCTAAAGGGGTTGGCTTTCGGTGCTTAAAATAGTTATCGCGTGTTAGCTAGTGCAAACACGCTATAAGTATTTTAAGCTAACAATTTAGCTAATGCTAACACGCTATAATGCTATTTTTGGTGATTTTTTTTTATTGAAATCCGTGCCCTGCCCCCATTAAAATCTGACCTTTGGACAAGTAGTAGCTAATGTTATTAGCCACTTTCACATGCTTTTAGGGCAAGATTCAAAAGCGATGTATTTTAAAACGAATCAAAGAATTGGAATTGTAACGCAAAATGTTTTTTATCGGTTCGCTGAAGTGACATCTTTGCACTGCATCGCTATTTTTGGAGGCGGGAGTAGTGTGTGAGTGTGTGTGTGTGTGTGTGGGAGTCGGGGTGGGTTAAAGGGAGTATTGAGGGGGGGGGGCTTTATTTGAAACATGGGCCTTTTGTTCAATAAGTAAAGTGTGCCACATACCGGCCAAGAATTGGACTCTGGCGGTAGATTGAAACAGAATCAGCTGCATTGCGTTAACCCTTTTCCCAGCGGGATCCAGCAACGGGGTGGTGTGCATGTGTGGGGGGGCAGCGAGCCCCATTTGAAGGGCCGACGAGGCTCGGGCTCATACCTCAAACTCATCTCCAGCGCAGCCGGGTGGCGCTAACGAGAGCCCGCGTGGTGACAAAAACCCATTAGGCCTCCTCTGGATGCCGTCACCATTTGCAGCTGTCAATAGCATGGCTCGGCCTACCATAATTGCCCCCCAGGAAAGAAGGAAGAAGGGACGCAGCGCTTAGCACGGCCTCGTGAGACCACCGACCGGCCAACTTCTTTGATAACGGAAGTCGGATTGGTCCGTCGGTGGCGGTGTGGGATCAAGGCCTGAACCGAGGCGGGGGAGTGTATATCGAGAGTATCCCCAGCGGTCTGGCTCACCTTTAAGCATCAGAATTGAGGGGGTGGGGCGGAGGGCGGAGGCGGGGGGGTGGAATAAGAGTGAGGGATTGGAAGCAAGGATGAAAATTCCGCAAGGGAAGAACAACGGAATATTCCTCAATTCAAAAAATGGTGACAGACAAAGCTACCAAAATCACGGAAAGTAAGGACACAAAACAAAACAGGAAACAAAAGAAGGCAAATGAGCAAATATCGATGTTATAGACATTCAATTACGAGTATTACAGATTCAGACGGAACGGTTTTACATTCTTGATTTTCGTAGGATGATGAAAAAAAAAATCGTATCATGGTTTGTTTTACGGCACTAAAAATTTGGCAGGCAAGGCGTTTTACGGATTCCGGACGTTACGGATTACAGATGTTAGGAAATCCATCTGTTCGAGATTATGACGGCGGTAAACAAGCGTTTCAAGTTAAATCGACCCCCACACCTCACTTGACACCGACAGATAATAGAGTTGGCTTTACGAGCATCGCCATAGGCTGACCTCGTGCCAGCAAAACCGACAAACGCCATAGACGCCATCTTTTTAACGGCCCTGCAGACGATGACTAACTCGCAGCTGGACCACCCCCACGCTGCTCTGCCGCCGCTGCTCAGCTTGTATAATCACGCTCACATTGCAGATTTCGGAAGAGGCTCACCCCGGCAGATTCCGGAAGTACGGAATCTGTGACATGCCCAAAACATCCGGTAAGAAACCGTGATGCGGGAAAGCCGAGGACTTCCATCTGCAGCTTTTCTCACACAGCCATCAATTGTTCAAACACGAGACTAGTGTCTGCAAAATTGGCACATCAGATCAGTCCACTTTGTGCCTTTCATCCAGAATCCAGCCAGCAACTAGATCACATCAGCAACAGGTATCAAGTATAAAACAGTGTCAAATGCCGTTCGAATAAATGCCGGATTCACTTCCGCGACTGTGACACGCCATTTTTACAGGCTACTGGCAGCACAAAAAAGTCCTCCGTACAGATTTAGCAAACGTGGCAAACACACAAACCCAGTGAGCCATATACTTTCACACAGCAACACAGCATGTCGACATCAGTCGACATGCTCACCATCACAAAACAGAAATGACTTCACCCTTCCGTTCCGTGTTGGTACCTTTGACACAGAATAGCAACCCGGAGGGGAAAATAAGAAGCTACCATAAGCGGCGTCAGCTACCGCCAAGGCCACAAAATTATCCTGCCCCTTTCACACAGACCCCCAGCGAGGGATACGACTACTCTAAACTTTCACACAGGAGGGATGACTTCGACATTCCATTGTGTTTGTACAGAACGGTGACTGGCTGCGTAAACATGGCAAGCGGTGATCGCTAACTCCCAAACAACAAAACGGTCATACCTGCCGATTCTACGTCAGTCCTTTTCACACACAACCAAGTGACACTGCTTTGTTGGAGTTTTGAGTGCTCAACTGTTTTAGGGGGGAAAGCCAGGACGATGCTGCTTTGACGAGCACTGTGAAGGGAGCAAAAAGAGGCGTTCGCTACCTTGAAAGACATTTAATTATTTCCCACAGGTCAGCTACAATGATGTGAGTCATGTGATCAACCCCAGTCTGTCTACCATATTTACATGAATCGCGATAAGAAGACCAATACCAAGCAACTTTCCACCCAAGCGTGATTTGGAATGCAAACAAAGTGCGATGCAGCCAGGCTGGTGAACGAAACCTCCCCTCCCCTTTCTACTGTACCTTCTCTACGGATTCAAGGCATCACATCGCGCGAGCGAAGGAGGGCGGGGGGGGGGGGCGAGGAAGGAGACGCGGCGGTGGCAGGGGAGGGGATGGGGCTTGCACAGCAGACGGCGTCCCAGGAATGAAAAGCGGCGAGCATGGGGAGCGGTCGGGGGGAACGCCAAGTGTGACTCACAGGGACGTTTCCCATTTTGCGGCACTGTGAGGATTCTCCGCCAAAAGAAAAAAAAAAAAAAAAACGCCAGACGCCGCCAGAGAAGATGATGCAATGGGGAGTTGGAGCTTTCTTTCTTTTGAAAATGAAAGAAGGTAAACACTTGGAATGAGGATGTCAACGAATTGCACGTTCAACGATTTCGCGGATTTCATCAACGGGGAAAACTCATGAGTGCAACATGATGGGGAGGAGGGAAACTCCTTGGTATGCCACCCTTGGGGATCTCCTTGTTACGAAAAACGAGGAGGAAGGAAATGAAGAACAGGAGGAGTAGTCGAAATGGCAAAGAAACAAAAATGGCTCCACGCTACAGATCAACAAATCAAAGGCAGCAAACTCCTCGCTATGCCACCTTTGGGACTCTCCTGGTTAGGCAAAACTGACAGATTAGGTGCGACAGGAGAAACCAAAGCAGGAGGAATAATGCACACCGTCTTCAAACCAACTGCGACAACACATGTTATGCCATCTGTGGAAACCTTCACGTTTTATATCCAGTATATAAACAGAAAAGATTAGATGGGGAAACTAAAAGCAAAATGGGTGGAATAAAAAAAAATAAATGAACAGTTTATAAAGCAACAAATAAAATGCACCCAATTCCTTGTTATGCTGCCTTTGGGGATCTCCAGGTTATGCAAAACAGAAATGAGATTGGAAATGAAGGGGATGGGGTCATGACAGAGGGAGAGGAAGAGAATTACAAAATGAGGGAGCAGCAAGGGAAGAACAAAAATAACACTCCTTGATATACCACCTTTGGGAACGTCTGGGTTTTATAACACAAAAAGATTTGGTGAGAAACAAGAATGATGATGAGGGGGAAGCAAATTATGAATGACGAAGCAGCAATGCACAACGTCGGCAAGGCAACCCATCAAACGTACAAAACTCCCTGTGATACCACCTTTGGAACCCCCCCGTCACACAATAACGTAAGAACCGTAATGCTGGAGAACGAGAAGAAGAAATCCAAAGTACGTATGAATCAAACAAACTTCCCGTTTGGGCCACTGTCGGGAAAAACAATCTCCTCGTTATACCACCTAAGGGTGCAGGTTACGCGAACCAAAAAAGATCAGACAAGGAAATTAAGAATCGGAGCCAACGAATCAAACACAACAAACTCGCCACTTTTGGAAATACAAGGTTATGCAACCCTTGAAGTTTCGGTGGCAATTTCAAAAGGTGAAAACGGGTGGAAGGAGGAAGGAGAGAATTTCAACGGAGGACTCAACACGTGGTAATGAATCAAAACCACCAGACTCCCTGTTAGGCCAGTTTAGGGAATTTTCAGGTTGAAAAGGTAAAAGAGGAGGGACGATTCAAAATGAATTCTGATGAAACACACCAAACTCCTCATTATGCCACTTTGAGGGGAAACATGGCTTGCTTGAATCTTACAAATGACGAAGCAGCAACGCACACAGTC